>CM066034.1:628290042-629490042 GCA_033557465.1 Ichthyophis bannanicus | reverse complement strand
TACTGTGGGAATAGCCTGGATAGGGTGGCCTGGCCTGGATTCATCTTTACAGAGCATAGGGCAATGGCTGGGACATTGTCGTGCCCGGCCACCACCTGCACGGACAGGGTAGCCACAGCATGTCCTGCTGGGAGGTCACTCTCACTCTGACTGTGCAGTGACCACGGCATGGCTGGGTTCCCCCATAGTGCTATACAGTGTTTCTCCTAAGTGATATATATGGGTTCTGTTTCCTGGGGCCCAATCACTGATGTATCTGCTTGGTGGATGTGCTCACATCCCAGGTTTGGGTGCGTACATCTTCTCCAGCAACATGCACTATGGACTAGCTAGCAGACTGTCTGCAGTTAGTATGTGTGTGGCTGGAACACCTTGCAGGGTGCAGCGGCTGGTGACTCACTGTGCTTGCTACTGGAGAATTTCAGATGGTGGTGGGGGGCAGCTATGCATTTCCAGGTCTACTGTCTGTCTGCCATTGCCTTATTTATGGATGTGTACAGATCTGCATTGACGGCCCTGTAGGGTGTTTATTCCCCAGCAGGACTGTGGTTGATAGTCCCCTCTACTGTCACCTTTGCAAGGGGGGTAGACTGTGGATCTGTTGGTGGGAGATCCTGTCCCCAATCCTGAGCCACAGATGGTGGGTTGGGGGGGGGGGGTTATACGTAATCCGCCTGTGGGTCCAAACACCCCCTTCACCTAAATCATGTGACCATGGCACCCACTCAGGGTATGCACTATTCTGGGTGCATCATACTCTACAAGGTCTAGATGTGAAATACAGATGGACACAGGCATATCTTAGGTGCGTCTGCAAGGACTACCTATCACACACTGGCACTGATGGGGACCTACAGCATAGCCTATCTCAACAAAGCCTGGTGCTGCGGAAATGTTGCTGGGCACCCCACCTCACCCTCAGGGTGAGCAAAAGACCTGCACACTGTGACGGTCTCTAGCTACTCTGTGCCATGGTCGGTACCCCCTAGCAGGCTGAGGTGCTGTGGGGGTGCACATGGTCAGTACTCCCTACCAGGCCGAGGTGCTGTGGGGGTGCATACCCCATCTTGTGATCATCTGTAGACCTCTGATCTGCATGTGCAGTGCACCATGGGTATGGGTGGCTTAACCCAAATCCTGGTGACCACAGCAGACAGTTTGTGTGGTGACCTGAAGTCCTTCAGTAGCCAGCCAGGGGTTTGTTATTAGCACTGGAGATGTAGCCCATTGGTTACTTCACTGTCTATAGAGCCAGAGGTCATGGGTTTGATCCCACAGTGGGGTTATTTAGTAGGGCTGTCTGAGGCATTTTCTTTTTTTAATTTAAATTGGTGCTGCCAGCAAAAACACTCTCACAGTGCTGTCTCCTTACGGTGCCTCATCAGGCGCCCTATAAAGTGCCCTATGAGGCACCCTATAAAGCACCCTATAGGGCGCCCCATAGGGAACATTATAGGGTGCCTTGGCGGACAGTGCACTTTATAATGTGCCTTCTGGAGTGCCTTATAGGGCGCCTTTTGCGGCACCTTAGGTTACGGCCCTGTGAGGGTGTGTTTGCTGGCAGCACTAATTAAAATTACAAAACACAATGCTTCAGACAGCACTGATATAAAGTAAAAGGTAATGTCTCAGCCAGCTTTACTCATTAGACCCATAGGGGGATTGAATTCACAACCCTTGCACTCATCAGTCAGTGTATTAACCATTGTGCTACAGCTCTGGACACCTTGCTGGACACCTTATCGAATGCCTTATGGGCGCTGTACAGGGCGCCTTGCATGGCACTTTACACGGCACTTTGTAAAGCTCGTTAATTTATGGCGTCTTGTAACGCGTGTTATTGGTGACAATGTACCGCCCATGTCCTTATTTGGGATTTTTGCTTCTACCGCGGATCCTAACGCGAATCACATTACCGCAGTTTAGTAAACATACCCCTTAGTCTTGCTCTGGAAGTGAGACATCCCAAAGATGTCTATTTCGGGTGTATCCAAGTTTCTGAAATTGTGCCCAAATTTGGACATGCCGAACCATTTTTTTTTAAGTGCCTTCAAGTCAGTGATGACTCCTGGCAACCCAGCAGCCCCTGGGCTTTCTTAGCAAGGTATGAGCAGAAGTAGATTGCCAGCCCTAATCTTCTGAGGCAATGGAGGGTAAAGCAACTTGCCCAAGGCATGCCAGTGGGAATTGAGCCCAGATCTCCTGGGTAGTAGACCATTGCTCTAACCACTAGACTACTCCTACTCCTGTGTTACTATGTTCACATAATCCCTCTTCTGAAGTCACTTCATTGGCTCACTATCCATTTCCGCATATAGTTCAAACTTCTACTCTTACAAGTGCATTTAGTCTGCAGCTCCTCATTATCTATCTCACCCTAAACCCTTTCTTGCAACTATTCAAAAGGCGGTTAATCACATGCAACCCCCCCCCCCAAACATAGCTAATTTTCATACACATTTCATAAGGAAATCATTCTACATTCTTTCTCATTTTTGTTGTCCTTCTGTGTATCTTTTCAAATTCTGCTATATCTGTTTTGAGATGAGGTGGCCAAAGCTGTGCACAGTACTCAAAGTGTGGTCACACCATGCTTCCATACAGTTGCTCTTTCTTTCCATTAAACATCAGAGTGTGCAACTGTACCAGTGGTTGATGGGCGGTTTCAAAACCCTTTTGTGGTTATTGGGTTTTTACAAGAGTAGTTGAGTAGTTCTTCTAGTGGACCAGATCTCATGGTGATTTTTCTACTGCACAAGGAGAAATTTCCTCTCGGGGTTATCAACATTTGTGAAATGGCTTATTACCATGGACATACCTGGCCTTGCTATCTGCACATTCCTGTCATCAGAACAGGTTACTTGGACATTTTGGGATGGAGAAGTAATAATTTCAGAAGGCACATATATGTGCTTCCCTTCACAGGTGCTACTCCCCCTGATTTTTGGACATCTTGCTCTGGATACCCCTGCACATCAAGGTCAAAGGGGGTGAAGTATGGGATCCACCATACCCTGGGAGCCTGAGAAGCAGATGGTCCCCATGAATATCTAGCAGTGAAAAGTCTAAAGAACTGAGAGAGTATTTTCTCATCCCAGGAGATCTGAGAATGTTGTTTCCATTCAGACTTGGCATGCTTTAGCTGTTGTAGCCTTGGACAAGACTCACTGCTTCAAGCTCGAGAAAAGCATCTCATGTGATGGATGTGGCACACGGGCCATATCTAGGCAACAGAGAAGCACCCACCCGCAGTCCAAAGTGAAACAACAAACAAAAGCAGGTGACAGGAAACCCTTGGAAGAAAATAATCTTTATTGGTTAGTTGACCCTACACGTGTTTCAACCAAACTGGCCTTCATCAGGGGACTGAGACCACTAAAAATATAAAACAAAATAAATAGTAGTAAAACATAAAAACACAGCTATAAAAACAAAGCATGGGAAAATTGATATACGCTAAAATAGTAATATAAAGACAAAAAACCATAAAGCATAAAATCTTTTGTATCACAAAATGAACGACTATCACCAATGTCATGATAAGTAAAACATATGGCATGCAAAATAATAAATAAAATACAATATAAATAAAAGGATAACTAGCAAACTCACCAAAATAGGAAGACCAAAAAGTTTATGCCCAAAGGAACTAATAAGCAAATTGTTGTACAGCTGAAAACATAATACACAAACATTGTAAATAAAACAAAGCAAAAGGTAATGATGTACGATGTTAAAACTGAGTAAAATAAAAGAAAAGAACATTACCATATTGATACTATAAAAACAGAAAGGAGGGAGGCGCCCAAGGGAAAAATGTAAAACTGGCCATATCCAATGTCAATATTGAAGCAGACAAAATAAACTACAATGGAATCCCAAGCAAATTATGAATCAGCTATTGAATCTACGGGATATGATGTAAATCACAGTGAGCAAATAAAGCAACCTATGTGACACTGCAGAACGGCTCATCATATAGTTTCAGGATCTCCATGAAAATAGACCCATGGTATAAACAAATAGAACAAACCATAGTTTACCTTTCTTTAATGATGGAGACATCTTGTCTGACAAGGACAGAGCATGGGAAGAACCGGTACATTTAACACGGAAGAACATCAGGGAGGAGATGCATGCGGCCTCCTTGTTGGACTATTGCCATGCTAAGGTCATACCTCGGGGGATTTGTGTGTTTAAAGACTCTGGAATGTACCGTGATGATGAACATTTTATACAAAATTGGAATTTCATTCTTAATAAATGTTTCTTAGCTCTAATGATTTTGCTCATTAGGACATCTAAAAAAAGGACAGAACATAACATCAAAGAGATAGAGGCCAAGATTGGTGCTCTTAAAAAAGAAGACAACAGATTTTATAGATTGCCTTCAGATTATAACAAAAATTTAGAACTATATAAGAAGGTTATCAAGGAGAAAAAACTCTCCAAATTTCGAAGAGATGAAGACAACTTTCGGTTTGGATATGTTTATCCTTGGAGCAGGAAGAATGGCATCTTTGATGACTATTACAGGAGAAATAGAACTATCTATAAGCCCAAACCAACCCAGGAAGATCAAGTGGTTCTTGAAGCAGGCCCATCTAAGAAGAGAATTAAAAGCCAATCTGCAGAACATTTTGATTCCTCTGCTCCACTTTTTAACTCAGATCGATTGCCATCACAGGATTTTTCAGTGGACAAATTATGGAAAGGATGGGGGTAGGGACCCACTGTTTCCAAATAACAGGACAAAGACCAACAGAAAGATCAGGAACATCACAGACTAAATTAGTAATCCCACTATCCAGGCTGGGGGAGCGGGCGGGGACAGAGATGGCAGGAGGGAAACCGGCAGCCCTCATAGAAGGACTAACTAATAATGTCCTTAAACTTTCTGACATTCATTTGACTCCAACTCAATTAGATCTTCTTGACAAAGGCCTTTCTTTTGTCCCCACTGCAAGCTATGATCCCTTTAACACTAGGGTAGATCTTTAAAGTTTCGTTAGAAAACTTAAAATTAAGGAATTTTTTCTAATATCCAGTCCTCACATGCAGATCCATCTATTATACATAGGAAATCTACATGATTACCCACAAACAGTTCCAATTCTGCCATAGACATCTTTGAAAAGGCCGTCCTTAAAGGGATTAAGGAATTACAACAAAAACAAGATCATACCTTTTACAACATTACACATGAACAACGTTTGGCACTCCAAGGGGTATGTTTACTAAAGTGCGGTAAACGTGGCTAACGCGCGTTGTACGACGTTAACGACCGTAAGTGCGGTATAACGCGCGTACCGACGCGCCAACGACCGCTAACGTAATACTACGCGCGTTAAGCATAGTTAACGATCGTAAAGTCCTGCGGCGCGTTAAAACAGCGCAGAAGGTGGAGAGTGGGCGGAGAGAAGGGGTCAATGGGCGGAGAGTGGGCGGGGAGAGGCTCCCCACACACCAACGCGCTGAAATCCACAGCACAATTCCAACGCGAATGAAAAGCTGCCGTTAAAGGGGAGAGAAACCATTTATCTGTCAGCAATGTAAAGCACAGGCAGGGAAACCCAAAGAAAAGTGATGTGTGAAACATGTGTACACAACATAAGAGCACAGAAACACTGAGAATGACCCAAATAAACGGATAAAAACAAGAACCAATGTGGGCAACAGTGGTAACAATGGGCCCCCCCCCCCCCCGAGTAAGCCGCATAGCACAGATAGAAAATGTGGAAGGGACCAAACATCGTCCCCCTACAGGGGGAATGGATCCACAGTGAATCAACGCTGTTCATGGTTCCCCCAACCACCAGACAGGGTGCCTATGGTGGGCAGATGTCCAGCAACAGCATGGCGTGCATGTTGGAATGGCAACTGGACAGATGCTGGAGAAGGGGATAGCGAGGGCTGCAAGCAGCACATGTCAAGGCACCACCAGGGAAAGCACCATCTATGTGAGAACATGGTGGCACAGTGCACAAAAGCACTGTATCCGAGAAAAGAAGGTAACAGGTTCAAGACCCAGCTGTGGATCCCGCCAACCCACCCTGAATATTTTACCCACCATTGCAAAGCCCTAATTCAGACAGAACCTTATTTGCAGATGCCCATAACATGCCCATAACACTGTCATCCCACCCCACAGAGCACAGACACCATAAACCTACCCACTACCTATAGCAGAGCCCCCCAAATGCAGCCCTGGAGTGGCAAACACCCATTCCGTCTCCCCACAGCCCCTGAGCAAGATGCCTGTGGTGCATGTCTATGCGCCACACCCATGGTCTGCAAATGTATCTCTTGCCTTGCCATGAGGGACAGCATGAAATCCTCAACAGTGTATGGCATACCAGGACTGGAGTTGGGAAACCCTGGCATAAAGCAGCAGCCAACAGGGGCACCCACACCCGCAGCCACAGGCCCAACTGCCCAAGCCACCTTTGGGAGTCATGACATTGTGCTCTGCGTGCATCCCTCAATACTAGCACCTGCATACCATAGCAATGCCACCATACATGTCAAAATATGGTCCACACCCCACAAAGGTTTGCTAGGACCACTGGTAGATAGCAATTCATAGCCTAAGTACATGTTATCCCCCAGTGAGCTGCAGCATAGCAACCTCTCTTATGTCTGTGGAGTGTGCTACAGGTTCCTTGTCTGTCAGTGTTCACCAACCTGCGCTGTGTTACCTACAGTTGTGCGTACCCTAAGCATATGTGCACTGTGCCCCGGATCAATGTTGTGGGCAGGGCTGTCCAACACCCCCAGAGCCACACAATGCTGGCATAGGTGTGGGGAGTCTGTGCCCCACTATCAAGTGTGCTGTGTTGGCAAACAGCCCTCAGAGCCAGCACTGTTGCCAGTATAGGCCTGCCAATGTGCATAATGAGGAGCAAGGTACCCTGGGAATAGGCCATAGAGGGTGGCCAACTTGGCAGCACCAGCATAACACATAGGGCAATGTTGCAGACACTGTAGTGTCTGGCCACCACTTGCACAAATAGGGTGGCCAGAGCATGTCTAGCTGGGAGGTCACACTCACCCTGAATGAGCAGTGATCACTGCAGGCCTAGGTTCCCCCACAGTGCGCTATGGCAGTTCCCACATGTGATACCGATGGGTCCCTGTGTGGGGCCCAATCACAAACCTATCTGCTTGGTGTGTATGCTGACACCCCTGTTCTGGGTGCCTGCATCCCATTCTGGACCATGCACCCTGGACTAGCTGCTGGATTGTCTGCAGCTAGTATGTACTGTGCTGGAATACCTCGCAGTGTGCAGCAGCTGAAAGTGTGCTGCTGAAGGGTGGCAGAAACTGTTGTGGGGTATCTGGGCATTCCCAAGCCTGTCAACTATTGCATAATGGATGTGTAGTGCTCGGACCCTTCCCCAACAGGACGGGGGATGATGGGCCCCCCACAGCCACCACGGCAGTGAGGTGAACCTGTCCTGCACCATGAGCCCCGGAGGGGTGGTTGTGTGATGTCACCTACGTCATCCCCCCTCCCACCGGTACTGTTGCCACCAACACCAGATATGCATTACTGCAGGTTCACATGAGCGAGATATGCAGCAGGTCACCGGTGTAACAACGGTGCATCAAATGGAACTACAGAGACCACACTGATGGATACCCTGGTTGTGTCAGTCATGAAAGGTGCTGTGGACCTGTTGCTGGCCACCCCACCTCAAACTCACGGTGGTCACAGTACCCGCACAAGGTGACTGTCTGTGGATACACTGTAGCAGTGCCACACATGGTCTGTTCGCCCAACTATGGCGAGCTGCTGCGGAGTTGCACATGGTCAGGACCACCATCAGCCTGAGGAGATGGGGGGGGAAAACCACAACATAGGACCATCGAAACACAGCTGATTTGCATGTGCAGTGCATCATGGCCGTGAGTGCTCCAATCCAACCCTGTGAATCCCTGCAGATGGACTGTGTGGTGCAATGAGGTACCTCTGTCCAATACACACAAGCACCCCATAGCCTCCCATAACACCCAGACGTATGGACAATCAGGGACCCTGTCTGTGCTTATCTGACCACACATCCTCCACAATCCCGTTTAACAGAAGGGGCATTACAAATGTGGAAGACGTCCCCACCTGGAGGACATATCTGCCCAATGAAATGTGAATGGACCCTGATGTGAGGTTTGTTCAGCAGAAGGTGGTATGAAACATGATGCTGATGCTGCAAGATGTGGCACAGGTATGAGGAAGCGGGGTTTGTAACGTGTGGATCATGCCCACAGGCTCCCATAGGTAAGAGTCGAACACAATCAGAAATAGTAGTACTAATCCCAGGTGCAATATTCCCCCAGGGATATGTAAATGTACAGTGCTCAGAGAAAACCCAACGCACGTAGTAACGCACGTACACGCCGTAAACAACGCACGTATTCACGCCCGCAGCAACGCACGCACGTACGCCCGCAGTAACGCACGTATTCAAGCGCCATGACATTCGCATATAGCTACGCCCCCAGAAACGCACGTGGCTACGCAGCACAGACACAGTCTGAACAAATGGCAGCCATGTCCAGGAAGCCTGCATTCAGCCAGGGGGATCTGTATCTCCTAACAGAGCTGTTCTGCTTCCGCCAGCAGCGGCTCTTCCCTGGCTCATCCAGGAGGCAGAACCTGGGAAGGGTCAGGAGGGCCTGGGAGCGCCTGGCCCATAGGTTCAACCGGAGCTCTGACTACCCACGTGAGGTAAGTGCATGGGGACAGGTAACCACAGCACAAAGACACTATGCACTGCCAGGGAATAGCAGGTGCTGACACATCCTGCGGCTAGCAACGTCTGCCACACACCCTAGAAAAAGACACCCCAGCCCCAAGGGGGTAGCTGCAACCATGGCAGGAGTGCACCACAGATCACATTGGTATGGTATGGGGCGCCTTTGCAGGCCAGGGATGTCCCCCATCCACAAGACACCCCAGTCCCACCTCTCAGGCAAACAGGAAAGGAAGGGGTCTGCACCATGCCTCTTTTAAACAACACAAGTTCAAAATACATCCGCCGATGCTGCAGGCCCCAAATGAGGGCACCCCTCCCCAACCCTGCCCCCTGTCAGCTGGAGCCTTGTGTGATCCCAAAAAACCAAACCACAGCTCCAAGCAGATGCAGGCCCCAAATGGGGGCACCCCTCCCCATCCCTGCCCCCTGTCTGATGGAGCCTTGTGTGATCACAAAAGACAAACCACAGCTCTGAGCTGATGCAGGCCCCAAATGAGGGCACCCCTCCCCATCCCTGCCCACTGTCAGCTGGAGCCTTGTGTGATCCCAAAAAGACAAACCACAGCTCCAAGAAGATGCAGTCCCCAAATGAGGGCACCCCTCCCCATCCCTGCCCCCTGTCAGCTGGAGCCTTGTATGATCACAAAAAGACAAACCACAGCTCTGAGTTGATGAAGGCCCCAAATGAGGGCACCCCTCCCCATCCCTGCCCCCTGTCAGATGGAGCCTTGTGTGATCACAAAAGACAAACCACAGCTCTGAGCTGATGCAGGCCCCAAATTAGGGCACCCCTCCCCATCCCTGCCCACTGTCAGCTGTAGCCTTGTGTGATCACAAAAAGACAAACCACAGCTCCAAGCAGATGCAGGCCCCAAATGAGGGCACCCCTCCCCATCCCTGCCCCCTGTCAGATGGAGCCTTGTGTGATCACAAAAGACAAGCCACAGCTCGGAACTGATGCAGGCCCCAAATGAGGGCACCCCTCCCCATCCCTGCCCACTGTCAGCTGGAGCCTTGTGTGATCACAAAAGACAAACCACAGCTCCTGGGATGATGCAGGCCCCAAGAGGGGTTCCCTGCACCATCCCGGTGCCTTTGAAAACAGGTCCTGTATGGGATCACAAATGACAAGACACAGGCCAAGGAGTTTGCAGGGAGCACTGCAGGTGACAACCTCCCACCCCAACAGTGGCTGATTGGCACTGGCAGATGTGTGTAGGTGGCACACAGATCTGTGATGTGTCATGTACGTGGGGTGCACATACAGGGCACATGGGGCACAGACCTGAGAGGCATGTGTGTGGGCCACACATGGGGCTGTCTCCTGTGAATGCAGGGGGCATGAGTGTCTCACCCAATAGGGGCAGGCGCTTGGTGTATGAAGTGAGAGGGTTAGCTGCAGAGGCAGGGGACCCCAATGTGTCCCAGCGGTAGCTAAGGGCAATGTTTGGTGTCACCCCTACAGGTGGAGGACCTGCGCAAGAAGGCAAGGGAGCTAAGGGCTCGGTACCCCAGATTCGTGGCTAGGGTGCAGCGTGAGCGGATGGCCCAGCAGAATGGTGAGTACCGGGACATGGCCTTGTAGGGCACCGAGTGGTGGAACCACAGGTCCACTGTGACTGCGGAATATGATGATCACCCAGGGGATGACATGTGTTACCTCTCCCACAGCTGATGCACGTGCAGCCATCGAGGAAGAGAGGCCGGAAGAACCGGATGACGGTGTGGCCCGGGAGGGGGACCAAGAGCACGTGGGACTGCAGGTCGGCGGACCAGAGGTGGCCCCAGAGGATGCCGAAGGAGGGCATGTGGGTGCATCCCCACGCCCCTACGAGGGAGAGGAGGGGGACGAGGATGATGGCCATATGGGAGGGAATGTGGAGGATGTGGCTCACATGGCGAGTGATGTTGCGGAGCTGGGGGATCGGGGAAATGAGGGGGGGAGGAGGTGGGTGAAAGGGGAGGGGAGAGGGAGGAGGTGGGTGGCAGGGAGAGGGAGGGGGAGGTGGGGGAGGAGGGGGATGGGAATGTGGGGAGGATGTTGGAGGCAGGGGGCGGGAGGGGGTGTACAGCGGGGGGGGGGTGGGACAGGTCCCCAATGGCATGCTCTGCCACAGGGCAATGGGGGCACCAGCAACCTGCCCCATGATCATGGCGAGGCACGCCCTCTGGACGTGTGCCTGCCACACATGGCCGCAGGCAGGTCTGCCGTGCATGCAGCCACACAAACACGGGGAGATGTGTGTCTGTGCGGCTGCATGTGCGGTCTGTGCCTGGCTGCGGCTGTGCGTGCCCAGGCACAAGCCCAGAGGCAGTTCACCCTAATCCAGGGGCAGGTGCTGGCGACCCTGTCCATGGTGGCTGAACGTCTGCGGGAGCGGGATGAGCGCCCTGCCCGTGCCGCACCCGGTCAGCCACCATCCGACAGGGGTCCCCAGGGTGTGTAATGTGTGGACACACATGGCACACCCGCCCTGTGACGGACCGTGCCATTGCCTGTCCATCACAATGGCCACAGGGATGGGGGTGGCCAATGCTGTTTGCCCTAGCAGGCGTGGTTGGCCATGCTGGTCGTCAACTGTCATCATGTACTATGTCAGCCAGATGGCCCATGTGTGGCCTAATGTAAATAGTGTACATATGTTTTATACAAAAAAGTTAAAGATGTTTGACGTTCAACATATGTACCTGGTGGTCAGATGTCCCTCATTGCTAGGTGACAGTGATGTGTGAGTGATGGGTGTGACAGTGTTCACTATGAGAGGCAAGGGAGGATGTGGAACAGGTAAGGGCTGTGGCGAGAGCACCCCCACAGACATGTCACAGTTACGTTGCTGCGAGGGTGGCCCAACGAGAAGGGTGGAGAGTGGCGTGCATGAGTGACGTGCAACAGCATATGTGTTGGTAGGTGCGGGGCACACAGCACAGAGTGACAATGAGACATATGGCGGTGGGGAGCGGATTGCCTGTGTGTCCTATCCAGCATGGCCCCATATTGTTGGCCTGTGGTGGCAAGTACAGGACGGCTGAGGTGTATGCGTAGCGGTGGGGTTAGGGGGGAAACACAGAGGGTGCACCACAGGGGCTCCTGAAGCTGCCGCCTGAGGGGGGAGGGGGAGGTGAGCGTTGTTGCGAGGTGTGACTGTGTAGGGCCCGGCAACAGCTGTCTATATGTCAAGCACGTGTACCAGCATGCAGGGTGGAAATGGGGGACGGTACAGGATGGTCCAATGATCCACTGTGAGACGTATGACCACCCTGCTGTATGTTGGTATGGGTGTACTGGCTGGGCCCAGGGGGTGCAAGAGCATATCGTCAGTGGAGTGCAGTGGGCCATCGGTGGTGGCACTCACAGGGGTGTGGGGGTCGGGGGGTGCCCACAGCAGAGGGTCGGGACAGGGGCTCAGCGGAATAATGCCCAGAAGGGTGGTACAGTGCGGCGTGTCTGTGGATGGTATGGAGCGCATTGTGGATGGTGCGACAGGAGACAGTTGCTGGATGTAGGTTCTGGAGGCCAATGTGTTATTGGGATGTGCCATGATGGGTGGCAAGGGGCTGTAGGTGTATAGTGCAGCCACTGGTGCACAGGGTGATGGGTAGCCATTACCGGGGGTGACCCTAAGGTGTTGGAAGATGCATGGCTGTGCTCAGGGGGCCACAGTGGACATGTGTGACGGTTGCGCCAAGGTGGATGTTTGTGGGAGCATGTAAACCGGAGTACATGACATGTGCAGTGCTTGCTTAGGGTGCTGTGAGTGTCAAATGTGGCTCCCCATGCAGGACATACAGTGCACCTACACCACCACAGAGGCCAATGGTGGCTGAGGGCTCCACAGGGTATTGGCCCATGGGGTCCCTGGGCACCCACGACACAATGCAAGCCACCACGACATGGGAGTGATGGACCAGCATTGCAGCCTATGGGATTGGCTGCGTACCCATGGTGGACATGGCTGAAGGGGGGGACGACAATGTGGAATGACATCAGTGGGATCGTGACGTGCCCTGCCCACGGGCCATGGGGTGGGGTGGGGTGGGAGTGTGATTGACATGCCACAAATGAGACAGGGAGCACAGGTCACCTTCAATGGCCACCTGTGTGGCCCTTTATTTACCCCTCCCCCTGCCATCCCTTGCGCGTCCCCGCCCAACCCTTGGCGGTTGTCGCCCCCCTGCTGCTGTTGTTGCTGCTGGTGTAGGTGGCGTTGTCGCCTGTGGCTGCTGCACATGGGGACCTCCTGCCCCCCTCCCTGCTGCCATCCTCTCCTGCGCCTCAGCCATTCGCTCGCATGCCATGGCCATGCGGTCAGCATGTGCGAGGAGGCCAGACATGGTCCGCTGCAGGCACCTTGTCATCCTCAGTTGTCGCCGCTGGGTGCGGGCCACGGAGCGCAGTACATGCCGTATACCTGTGGGGAGAGCCCATAGTACAGTGTGAGATGGGGGAAACAGCAACACCTGATCGGGGCCATATCTACCATAGCAGGATAGGACACTCACCCTCTGCATCTCGATGGGCTGCTTCTGAGTGGGCCTGCATTTCTGCGATGACATTGGCAACAGCAGCCAGTGCCTCGTTGCGGTGTTGCTGGGGAACATCCGCAGGCACATCCCCAGTGCCTGCAGTGTTGTGTGTCGAGTCCCCGTCTGATATCTCTGGGACCTCCATGTCCCCATCACCCAGGGGTGCAGCCTGCCCCTCATCACCCACATTGACGATCTCGGCACCAGTGTCCACGGGGCTTGCTGGATCCACGTTTGTCACCGCATGTGGCTCCTCCTCAGGTTCGATGGCGCTGACATCACCTGGGTGCCACAGGGTTACATACGTCAGAGGGGGGGTCTCGCTGCCTGCCCACCCCATCACATACCCCCTCAGGCATCTGTGGGTTGATGATCCACGTGTGTCTGGGCACTCCCCATGCAAGTGTCCCCTGTGGTCCGCCTTCCCAGGCCCCCCCCCACACCCCTGGGTGCTGACCCCCACCCCTGCCAAGGCCATCTCCACCCTCATCCTGACCCCACCCAGCATTTCTGTAGCAGGTGCAGTGTGTCTTCAGGTAGGCCAACCCCTTACCCGTGTGGCCCTAGTGCTCCTGCCAGCCCTGCCACGTGAGCCATGCAACATGTCGACACCCTCTGCTGTCACTGTGGTTCGGCCACCCATGCCCATTCTCCCATTCATTGCATACTGCCACCCACTGCCAACCAATGACAGGCCCCCCCCCCATTGTGGCTCCTGAATGGGTGTTCCCTCTGTGTCTCATTTGTCCCCCTCATCCAGAACAGCCACGTACTGCCCCCCCCTCTGTTTTGTCGCACACCATGTGACTGTGCTACATTCCACTTTTGGTCTGCACTCCCCCCTTACCTGCTTGTGGGTGGGCCGTGTCCAATGCAGCGGGTAGTCCGTGTACATACATGGGCCCGAGTCGATCGGCCAGGCGTCGCTCCAGGTCGGTCAGGTTTGCCACGTGAGCTGGGCCCCCTCCAGTGCCTTGGGCCCCACGACGCTCACGCACCAGCTCAGCCCTTATGTGCCTCTTAATATCACAGAAGCGCTTGCGAAGGTTTTCTATGTTGCGGTGTGGTCCCTCTGCTGCTCCCACCGCTGCCTGGACCTCACTCCATGCCCTTGTGCGCATAGCTATTGTCAGGGATGAGCTCTGCCGCCCAAACAGAAGATCGTAGCGCTCCAGGATGTTTGCCAGCTAGAGGTCATTTTCCTGCTGGCTGAAGCGTACGGCCCTGCAACGGATCTCTGCCGGGACGGGGACCCTGGGCTGGCGTGGTCTCCCACCTGTATGGGCACCTGGAGCCTGCTGCACCCCAGATGGTCCTGTAACCTCATCCTGCGCAGATATGGCTGGTGCTCCTGGGTGTGAGGGCTGGTCCCGTGGATGGTCCTGCTCTTGTGTCTCTCGCTGCTCCATACTGTTGTGTATGGTTGTGCTCGGGGGTTAGCCATACAGTGCCAATCATACATATAGGTTATCATGGGGTGTGGCTCACGGGGCGTTGGCTACGCGCACAGCCACGTGTGCCGTGAGGCGCATTCCGACGCGCATTGCTACGCGCAGGAAGTGACATCATATGTGTGCGTGTAGGCAGTAGTTGCCATTTCACGGATCCCTCCTACACATCCCTTTAAGGCAGTTTCATTGTGTGTAATGCTTGTGCACATTTACCCATTTTTGGTATGGTTATGTTTATCTGCGCCGTAGTGGTAGCGCTGGCTGATGCAGCACTACGTGACACGTACGCGACCTCACTCTGACGTTGCACACGTTGTTACGCGCGTTGCACCGCGTCTTCCGTTGCCGGCTCATGGGCACATGCATTCTATGTCACTCCTGTATTGGCGTCTGGGTATGGCTTCAAGTGTGATACGCAGTTTATATACACCCTGCGACATCGCTCAGACTCACCTACATGAGTGTGACACGTAGATGATTATCCACGGCTGCACTATGGGAACGCGTGAAACAGTGCGCGCTGCACTTTCATACAGGTACATCTTCTATTTGTTGTAATCTGGATCCTTCTATTTCCCCAGGTGAGTGGCAATCATGTGGTGTCCATCCCCACCCACACCACTATTTCTAACCCTGCTATCCTCCAACCTGTGTCTATCCTGGCTCATACTGCGCATGCAGGTGGTGCAGTGGTTGCATTGGTCGAGCTGGCGGACCTGCTTTTCCAGGAGGAGGGAGATGTTGTTCCTGGGGCAGCGGCCCTGGGCATAGGTGCAATGCCACTGCAACTCAGGCCTGCAGCTGTGGGGCCTGCACAGGTGGGTGTGGGTGACCAACGGCGCCGTAGGCGTGCTGAGATACAACAATGCCTGGGGCGTCTCTACAGGCCCAGGGTCTTGCTCCAGGACCTGAGAGAGGGCCAGGCATTCTCCCTCTACCGGCTGGACATAGGGGCCATTAGGGAGCTCTATCAGGAACTCAGACCTGACCTTGAGCCCCTGACTGCCCGGTCACATGCTATACCGGGTATGACCAAGCTCCTGGCTGCCCTACATTTCTTTGCCTCTGGCTGTTTCCAATCCTCTGTGGCAGCAGTGGGTGGGATGAGTAGGCCCACCTTCTCCCGCTGTCTCCACCAGGTACTGCGTACCATGGTCAGCCGGGTTGGGAATTACATAGCAATTCCCAACGGTAGGCAACATTGGGCGGCCCTGGCACAGGCATTCCATAGGATTGCTGGTATACCACACGTGATGGGCGCTATAGATTGCACACATGTTGCCCTTGTCCCGCCATGCGACAGGGAGGTTGTGTACCGCAACCGCAAACACTTCCATTCCCTCAATGTGCAGGTTGTTTGTGATGCAAGTATGCGTATCCTGAATGATGTCTTTTTTATTTGGGACAGTGATCATCAGACCTTAGGTAACTTTTTGGATTGGTTGAACACTCTCAACCCACATTTGCAATTTCAGTCTAATATTGATAAATCAGTTTCTTACCTTGACATTAAAATCATCAAAGGGGACCAAGTATTTTATACAAAGTTATTCCGAAAGAACACTGTCCGTAACCACTGTCTGCATTTTCATTTTCCACAATGGATACTTAAAAAATAATCTCCCCATCAGTCAGTTTCTTAGGATTCAACCTTTATGTTCTGATCTGGTTGCTTTTGAATCTAATGCGGCCATCTTCTATGACTGTTTTTTAGAAAAGAAATACCCCATGTGACATGTTTCTAAGGCATACCATCGAGCCAAAAATACTTCATGGGATGAACTTTTCTTGGCAAAGAAGAAAACTGCAAAAGATAAGATTGATTGTCCCTCATTATTTTCCACTAGATCTAGACAAATCTCAGATATTATAAGGAACGAATGGCACATTGTCCAAATAATTCCAGCATTTCAATCTCAGCAAGTTATGATTGCACATCACAGGAATTCTAAACTTTTTAATTTTTTGGTTCCATCTGCTCTAACAGTTCCACGCAGGAAACCGATAACCACCAGCCATTTTCATTGCATTTACTGCTCAGTCTGTGAGTCTGTGATTACAACCAAAGGTGTCTTTGTTCATCCATCGACTTCTGTTAAGGTTCTCCTTACCAGCTTCACCACCTGCTCTACTGAGAACATTATTTATGCAATAATCTCTCCGTGTAATATGTTGTACATAGGAAAAACTACCAGAAGTGTTAAAACTAGGATCATTGAACACTGTAGCTACATTAAACGCAATGTTCCCCAAAAACGTTTGGTGGAACACTGGATTTCCAAGAAGCATAAAATCAGTGATTTGAAATACCTTGTCCTGCACCAGGTTTACCTCCACTGGCGTGGGGGCAATGTCAACAAACCCCTTCTTAGGCTCAAACAGAAATTTATTTTTCAGATGAACACTTTAGAGCCATTTGACCTTAATCAAGATTTGGACTTTTCTGTTTTCATATTCTGTTCCCCCCTTTTTTTCATACATTTTTATATGTCATTAATTGGTTCCCCCTTTTTTAATATGTCATTGATTGTTTCCATTTTTTATGTTTGCCACTATCTGGTCCCTCTTTGCCTTTTTAGCTAATTCAATCAAGCTCCTCTTTTATATGCCCTTTTTACATATATATGTTTTTTATAATTTTATACATACCCTAATTCATTTATTTAATTTATTTTTTATTCATTTACAACTTTGTCATCATTCAGTAAGGTTTCCTTTTTTCCCCATTGATATCTAATGACAGTGTCTATTGGTGGTGTTTCGCTGTTACACTTTTTCCTTCTTTCTTTGGTGTGTGAGGCTGTTTAGGCTGGGTTGTCCATCTTTGAATCACATTTACTGTCACTTACAAAACCTTTTGCCAGATATTTAATTTTACCCACTTCATTAATGTGGTTTGTGGCAGAGACATTCACCAATCACTTCAAGTCTATTACTATGAGATCATGTTTTTCTCATTTTTTTTTATATGGCCTCCTCTCTGTCTCATGTTTTACTTAGGGTGAACTGTCCCTATAGATAACAGGCTTTACTTTGGTAACATTCTTGTTTTCTTTTTGTTTCTTGTCTTCAGTGTTGCCTTACTGATTCTACTGCTTTTTAATAGGACTGGATTTATAATTAACAACATGGAGTTAATATATTCATCACAAGCATTTGACGTCAGCATCGCATCACCACATTTATATCTCCCATGCGTGGGCTTTCTTTCCTTAGTTCGATTTACAACAGCTTGTAGGTAACTGTTTTGCTTTTCGCTTATGCATTCTCGCTGATATTTCTGGTAAGTCTCGGAATACTCTTTCAGTCACAACCTTTGCGATTGTTAGTTATCGTCCACATATATGTAAAAATTATATATATATATATATATATATTGTTGTTTGATCATTGCCAGTCATAATATGTTTGCTGAAGCTAACCACTGACCATATCGGTCATTTCTACAACATGGATGTTGTCATTAGATTTTCAATATGTTTTAGGCTCAGTTTGCCTTTCTTTAAAATTTAGCAATCACACTATTGGACCTGCACCACCACTTTCATCAGTACACCGAGATACAATAAACATACTTTTCTCTGGGGTTTAAACTATGGTTTGTTCTATTTGTTTATACCACGGGTCTATTTTCATTGAGATCCTGAAACTATATGATGAGCCGTTCTGCAGTGTCACATAGGGGTATGTTTACTAAACCATCCTAATGTTACCGGCGCTAGTTGTAGCGATAATGTGAAGAATGCCATATAAGAAGTGGGTGTTCCAGTCCTAAGGTAGCAAGAATATGTATCGCACGATAGTGGGCGCCATGGCACATTAACGCGCGTTAACCCTAAGTACATGCCAGCACAGTACTAAAAGCTATAGCAATATAGCCCACTGGTTACTGCATTGACTACGGAGGCAGAGGTCATGGGTTTGATCCTGCAGTGGTGTAATCTAAAAAGACTGTCTGAGGCATTTTCTTTTAATTTAAATCAGTGCTGCCAGCAAAAACACCCTCACAGTGCCATAACCTAAGTTGCCTCAAAAGGCTCCCCATAGGTCACATTATAAAGTGCCCTGTCTGCCAAGGCACCCTATAATGTGCCCTATAGGGCGCTTTACAGGGTGTCCCATAGGGTGCCTATGAAGCACCTTAGGCTATAGCACTGTGAGGGTGTTTCTGCTGGCAGCACTGATTTAAATTAAAAGAAAATGCCTCAGGTAGCCTTATTAGATTATACCATTGCAGGATTGAACCCATGGCTGCTCTCTCCACAGTCATTGAATTAACCAGTACACTACATCTCTATAGCTGCTACCACACTGCTGGCTGGCTACAGAAAGACTGCAGGTCACCACACAAACTGTCTGCTGTGGTTACCAGGATAAGGTAAACCCACCTGTACCCATGATGCACTGCACATGCAGATCAGCAGTCTACAACTGATCACATAATGGGGTATGCACCCCAACAGCACCTAGGCCTGGTAGGGGGAATTGACCGTGTGTGTTACTGGCACAGAGTAGCTACAGAGCGTGACATTGTGTGGGTCCTGGGCTCACCCTGAGAGTGAGGTAGGGCACCCAGCACCAGGTCCGCAGCACCTGGCTTGGCTGAGATAGGCTATGCTGCAGGTCCCCATCAGTGCCAGTGTGTGATAGGTAGTCCTTGCAGACACACCTAGGATGCACCTGTGTCCATCTGTATTTCCCAGTCATGTCTAGCCCTTGTGGACTATGATGCACCCAGAATAGTTTATATCCTGTGTGGGTGCCATGGTCACATGTTATAGGGAGGGGTGTGTTTGGACCCAAAAGCAGATTATGTAGCACCACCCAACCCACTCTCTGTGGCTCAGGGTGGGGGGACAGGATATCCCACCAACAGATCCACATTGTACATCTCTGCAATGATTGCAGTAGAGAGAACCATCAACCCCAGACCTGCTGGGGAACAGGCACTCTACAGGGCAATAGATACAGATCTGTACATATCACATAAGGCAATGGCAGACAGGCAGAACGCTGGAGAAGCTCAACTGCCCACCACCACTATCTGACATTCACCAGCAGAGAGCACAGTCAGTCTCCACCCACTGCACGGCACTCCAGCCATACACATGCTAACTGCAGACAGTCTGCTAGCTAGTACATAGTGCATGTTCCTGAAGAAACTGTGTACACCCAAAAATGGGATATGAGCACACACACCAAGCAGGTATGTCAATGATTCGGCCCCAAAAAATAGAACCCATAAATATCACTTGAGAGAAATGCTGCATAGCACTATGGGGGAACCTAGCCATGTCGTGGTCACTGCTCAGTCAGGGTGAGAGTGACCTCCCAGCATGAAATGCTGTGGCCACCCTGTCGGTGCAGGTGGTGGTCAGGCACTACAATGTCCCAGCTATTGCCCTATACCCTGTGCAGATGCATCCTGTCCGGGCCATACCCACAGTACCTTGCTCCTCATTATGCACATTGGCAGGCTAAGACTGGAAACAGTGCCAGCAGTGTGGGCTCAGTAAGGCATAGGCAGTCACAACACAGTGGATAGACAAACACACACTCCCACACCTATGCCAGCATTGTGCAAATATAGAGGTTTGTGGCAGCCCTGGCCACCATACCAGTCCTTGGCACAGTGCAGGCATTGCTATGGTACACAAAACTATTGGGGTCACTCCCCGGGGTGGTAAACACTGTCAGAATCAATAACTGAAACACATTCCACAGATATCAGAAAGGTTGCTATGATGAATTTCTATCAACAAATCGTGTTTAACTTAGGATTTGTTTGACGTCACCAAGCAGCATGGCGGTGTCCTAGGCAGGCTCCGCCGTCTTACCCTGCAAATGGAGCAATGAGCAACCCCACGGAGTAGGAAAAGCAGGATTGCGAGACAGGAGCGAGATCGGAGGCACCCTCTAAGTGATCCGGCGGAGTCTAAACGGTCTGCGGCTGCACACAAGCGAAATTCCGATCGGTGGAGTGTGACCAGCGTGGGCAGCGGCGGCCCTTGAAGTGCTCCCCCCTCTCCTTACTACAAACATCGGCGGAGTCCGGAGAACTTACGAGCGGCCGGCCCGGGGAGAGCCCCAGAGTTGTGGGGCGCTGTGTGGCTGGCCGCGAGTGAACGGTGCGGCGAAGTTGTTCCCTTGCGGTGGAAACAGAGTGCAGCTCCCGGTGGCATTGGCGCGGCCAGACTGCGTGGCAGTACAGAGGCATAGAGGACAGCTGAGAGGTCTGGGCCTGGTGCAGATTTGACGCGGCGAGAGCTGGAACTGAAATTTAGCACTCTGGACCAGGGTAAGGACCCTGGATGTAACAAGAGGGAGTTTATTTCCTGCATTATCAGTCCCTACAACATTAGATGAGTTTTTGACCCACTGTGCACGCCTGTCGGCCCTCTCTCCTTGAGAATCTAATAGTCCCCTCTGGACCTTTCAGAACTAGTCCAAGTTGCATTGATTGTCAACCAGTTGAGCCCCAATAGGGCAGTGGATTACAACTTAAAGGCTGGGATCGCAGGAGTGGGCCCTGCGGAGATAACGGAGTGGCCTTGCCGTTGTGCTGGGTGGCTGACCTGACACATCTTTGTGACGCGATGGCTAGCAAAAAGACAGGGATGGACTTAAAAACCTTCTCCTTTAAAGGGGGAGTAGGAGTGAAGACACCTGTTAACAAGATGGCTGCTGGTGGCAGTGCAGGAATGGAGGCGGGAGAGGGAGCCGGAGGTAGTGCGACGGGCAATGCCGGTGAAATCCAAAGTCTGCGCGCAGATCTGAAAAACTGGTTTGAATCTACACAATCTGAGATATCCACCTTTAAGTCGGAGGTTCAGAACTGGTTCAAGGAACTGAAAGGCGATATGCTAATACTCGGCACTCGGCTAGAGGAGCTGGAAAATAGAGCAGAGGAGCACGAAGAGCAGCTTGGGGTAGCGGCCCAGCGGACCGCCGTGCTGGAGGAAGCGCAGGGCGACATATTACAAAAGTTGGAGGATCTTGAAAACCGCTCACGCCGCTCGAACATCCGGATACGGGGCCTCCCGGAAGGGGACGGAGCTGTCAACTATGTTGCTCTGGCGGAAGAGTTCTGTAGCGCTGTTCTGAAGGCTGCGGATATGGATGTAGAAGGGGTGTGCCTCAGAGTGGATCGGGCCCATCGGTCTCTGGGCCCGAGGTGTGATAACAGAGCCAGAGATATTATCTGCTGCCTGCATGAATATCGATCCAAAGAGCTGGTGTTCAAGGCGGCTCGGAAGTTGGGAAAACTCAACTGGCATGGGGCGGATGTGGAAGTGTTTGCTGACATCTAGTATCACTATGAAAAAACGTCGGGAGTACCAGCAGGTGACGAAGCGGCTTCGTGAAGAAAATGTGCACTACCGGTGGCTGTTTCCCATGGGCCTACAGTTCACAATCAACACGAAATCTTATGTGGCACACTCAGTAGAGGCAGCTATTACAGGACTCAAGCAGGCGGGATGGACCAATCTACCGGCATATGTACCAAGTGACCAGAGCGAGAGAGAGTGGGGACCCCTCCAAACGACCCCAGATGAGTTGGAGTAGAGTGTCTGGTGGGGAGCGGAGGCTACGGAAGACGAAGCCAGCTTTGCAGCCTGCAGAGTCGGCCACCTGAACAGTGGTTGTATTAGATTGAGGGACTTCAATATTGGTTTGTTAATCCAGTGGGCATGTGTGGAGGGTATGGGGAGGGGATGCTACGGAGAAGTAAAAATTTCTACAAATACAAAAAGAAAAAAAAAAGGGGGGGTACATTTGGAATACTATCTATTGCCGAGTAAATCCTTTGGGGTCTTAGTATTATGTTTGCTGCAGGGGTTCTTTTGTATTTTGTATTTTATTGTTGGGGTGTGAGTGGTTCGAGGGTGGGGGAATTGGGCGAGTGAATAGAATGACTATTTTCATAGGTGGGGAAATATAGAGGGTGTATATGCATCCGGGGAAGGGTTTTGAGTAGTAAGCAGGGAGGCTGTCTTGGCTGACACAACCTGGAACCGATCTACTTGTTAGATCGGGTGGTGCGATGGGGGGGGAGGGGGGTCCGAGGGGGGGTGAGGGAGGGGGGTGGAAGTGGGGGGAGTGGGGGGTGGGTGGGAAGGGGGGAGGGTGAGGAGGGGTTCATGGGGAGACGAGGGTGGCTCTAGACTATGGAGTGCAGGGGAGAGTCAATGGCTGCACTTAAGCTGGTGACTATCAATGTTAGGGGTTTGAACTCCTACTTCAAGAGACAATTGTTTTTTAAAGAGTGTTCTAGATTGGAAGGGGATGTAATTTTTGTTCAGGAGACCCACTTGCTCCCTAAGGACGAAGGTCGTCTGAGACACCCCCGCTACCCACAACAATATTTTGCTTCTAATAAGTTGGAAAAGAAAAAAGGAGGAGTGGGACTTTTGCTGTCCAACAGGGTGCTGGGGAAGGTTGAGGAGGTGATTAGAGACAAAGGGGGGAGGTATGTGTTGGTTAAGTTACGGTGGGGACAGCAACTGTATACTTTGGTTAGCGTCTATGCTCCCAACACTGACCAGGCCGCCTTTTTTGGGGAGTTTGAGGCAGTACCTGTCAACAAGGGGGAAGGGCAGCTAGTTTTAGGGGGGGATTTTAATGTGGCCCTCAATCCTTTAGTAGATACCTCAAGAGGTGCATCGTCTCAGACGCGGAAGCATCGCTTCCGTTTGAAACATCTGATGGACACCCTGGAGGTGGTGGACATTTGGCGGGAAGTGCATTATAGTGAGCGGGACTATTCGTTTTTCTCTTCTGTGCACGGGGTGTACTCTCGGATTGATATGTTGTTTATTGATAAATCGTTGCTGGCTGGAGTGGCGGCTTGTGAAATTCGCGAACGGACGTGATCAGACCATGCCCCTGTTGTTTGTACTATACAACTTGAAAACTCGAGACCGGCGAAGCGGTGGTGGAAGTTGAATGAGTCCCTGTTAGATGATGCGGAGGTAGTGAAACAAATATGGAGAGATGTAGAAGAATACTTGCTCGTGAATGATAATGAGGAATGTTCACCAGGAATTGTTTGGGACTGTCTGAAGGCAGTGGTCCGCGGGAGGCTGGTAGCTCTAGGGGCCCTTAAAAAGAAATTGCAGCTGGAAAAGCAATCGGAATTGTTGGCTGTGATTGGTGAGCTGGAACTGCGGCTGAAGCATGGGTCGAAGGATGTATCAGTGAAAGGGCAGTTGAGAAAGGCCCAGTTGGAATTGAGTGAATTACATATGCAGGAGGTCCGGCACAGATTAAATATGCTACAGCAGAGGTTTTTTGAATTCGGCAATAAGGCGGGTAGGATGTTGGCGCATCGGGTCAAGAAATTGGCTGCCAGGAATGCTATATTGAAGATAAGAGGGAAAGAGGGCAGGCTGCTGTGGCTGGGGAAGGAGATTGAGGACCGGTTTGTTCAGTATTACCGAGAGCTCTATACGCCGGAAACTGTTGTACCAGAGGATACGATCAAGGACTTTTTAGATACCGTCCGACTGCCTAGTTTGTCTGCTGCAGAATCAGACGGTCTCTCACTGCCTATTGGGGAAAATGAGGTCCTGACAGTGATTAAAGGCCTGAGGGCCCATAAAGCCCCAGGCATGGATGGGTTTCCCTATCGCTTTTACAAAGTCTTTGCGGGGTGTCTAGTTGGGCCCTTGGTGAGCATGTTTAACTCCGTTAAAGGGGATAGTATACTGCCACCCTCTCTGAGGCTGGCGGGGGTCAGTATTTTACATAAAAAAGGGAAGGATCCCTTAGAATGTGGCTCTTACAGGCCAATATCCCTTCTGGGCAGCGATCTCAAGATCTTCACTCGAGTCCTAGTGAATAGACTGCTTCCGTTGATGGGGAAGCTGGTGCACCCAAACCAATCCGGTTTTGTGCCCGGAAGATACACCTCAGATAACATTCGGAGAGTGTTGAATTTAGTTTGGCATGGGGGAAGGGCGGGGGCAGAGATGGCACTGCTAGCTGTGGATGCTGAAAAAGCATTTGATAGGGTGAGTTGGCCCTTTCTATTTGTGACGCTGGAGCAGGTGGGGATAGTGGGGCCATTTTTAGATTGGGTGCGAGCCTTGTATCGACATCCCTTAGCCTGCCTAAAAATTAATGGTTCTACCACCCAAACCTTCGAATTGCACAGGGGGATGAGGCAGGGATGCCCGCTTTCCCCCCTGCTTTTTATACTTGCTATGGAACCGCTGGCTCAGAGGATACGGGACTGTACGGAGGTGCGAGGTGTGGTTGCGGGCGGGAAGCATCATAAGATATCCCTCTTCGCCGACGATGTCCTGTTTTTTGTCTCCGACCCTTTGAAATCTTTTCCGGCAATTTTAGAGGAACTGACCACTTACGGCGCTTTGTCAGGGTTTCGTATGAACCCTACGAAGTCAGAAGTACTGAACCTCACGATCGGTGGGGAGACAGTGGAGGCGCTGAAGAAGTCCTTTCCCTTCCGGTGGGCCAAATCTAGCATTCGGTATCTTGGGGTGCAGCTCACAAGCCAGAGCCGGGATCTATTCCAGGAGAATTATTTGCCTGCTCAGGGAAAGGTACTTCGGGAGCTTGAGAGGTGGGGGGCCTTCGAGATCTCCTGGCTAGGTCGAATCGATTTGATAAAGATGATACTGGTTCCTCGACTTCTTTATCTGTTTATGAACCTGCCGGTTGAGGTCCCGGTATCGTATCTCCGTAAGCTACAGGATAAGCTCCTGTTTTTTGTGTGGCAGGGTCGCCGACCGAGGGTGGCCCGGAATGTTTTATATGCTCCTCGACGTCTGGGGGGTATGGGGATGCCCCAGTTAAGTAGATATTACAAAGCGGCCAGAGTGCGGGCGGTTTTCGAATGGCTCTTGAGGGATGCAGCTGAATGGGTGGAGTTGGAACAGCTGGGGTTGGGGGGGGGACACGCCTATCTCATATTGTTTGGGTGAGGACTGTTGGAGCGGTAGTAACGGGAGGGGGGAACCCTTATGTAGCGCTCACCCTGAGGCATTGGCTAAAATGGCGTTCTCGGTGGTATGGT
Organism: Ichthyophis bannanicus; assembly: GCA_033557465.1. Lineage (NCBI taxonomy): Eukaryota > Metazoa > Chordata > Amphibia > Gymnophiona > Ichthyophiidae > Ichthyophis > Ichthyophis bannanicus. The sequence continues at coordinate 629,464,273 of CM066034.1, read as the reverse complement.
AACCGGGGGGTGTTCTAGGTTTATGCCCCTGTTAGATAATCCCGATTTTCCTCCAGGGAGGTGCGACCCCACTTTTCAGAGGTGGGCGAGCCAGGGGCTGGCCCATGTCGGGCAATTTAAAGATGGGGCGGAATGGGTGGCCTTCGAGGATCTACAGAAAGAATTCCCGGTGCTGGAGGGGGATAGGTATCAGTATGTGCAAGCGCGTCATTTTTGTAACAGTTTAGGAGGTTGGGGGGGTGAGGGGCAAGGGGCCGTTGTGGATGGGTTAGTGGAGGGCAGGGTGGTCAAAGGCCTGATCTCCCGGTTATATGGTCTCATGGAAACCAGGGATAGGGGGGACTGGGCCCACAAGAAAGCATGGGAGCGAGACTTACACATGTGTTGGGATGATGACCAGTGGGAAGCAGTCTACAAGGGGCTGTTCAAGGGGATCCTGTCTAGCTCTATCTTAGAGCAAAATGATAAGGTGCTTTACAGGTGGCACTTGACACCCCAAAGGTTAATGAAACGGAGTGGGGGACAGGGGTTATGTTGGAGAGAATGTGGGGAATCGGGATCCGTAGTGCATATATGGTGGGCTTGCCCTAAACTCCAGCCCCGGTGGCGTATGGTCGCGGAGTGGATGGGAGCGGTCCTGGGTAACAGTGTAGATCTGGGACCCTGTCTAGCCTTGTTGAATGTGGGAGGGGGATCGAAGTGGTGTAAGGTGGTGTGTGGGGCAATGAGGCACTTGATTGCACGGAAGTGGAGAGGTGTCTCTACGCCCACTCTAGAGGAAGTCCAACAGAGGGTCACTCATCTTTCCTTAATGTACCGCCTTACTGCCCTCCGACAGCAGCAGCTGGCGCGGTTTCAGGAAATCTGGGGCCCTTACTTTAGTTGGGTTGGTGGCCCCGCCCCGTAAATGTGAAAATGTGTTTAGTCGATATGTAATCTTAGTAAGGTGCTTACCCAACTGTGGCTCACTGCAACTGAAGTGGGGGGTTCTAGTTTCTCTTGCATGGTAGGATGTTCGGATTCAGATTCTGTTCTTTTGACTCTAATGTCGATCAGATTTTGTTCCTTTGACTCTAATGTCGATTATGTAGCTGATAAAATTAATGTTCCATTGTTCGATGTATACCGCTTGACCGTATACTCATTATGCTAGTAGGGTAGCCAGTCTCGTGGGGGGGGGGGGCTGGTTGGGGGGGCCTATGGGGGGGTTGTGGGATGTATGGGTCTGGGTTCTTACGATTACAGTTGATGTGTCTTTGGGGTGAAAGAGTTGAGCTATGTTAATGTGTGTTAGTTCTGTATAAGTAATTATGCATTATGCTTCTGATTTCACACTGTGTTTTCTTAATAAAAATTTAATTGGAAAAAAAAAAAAACTTAGGATTTGTTATCTGACATTAATCATAGCAACCTTTTGATATATGTGAAACGTGTTCCCAAGTTTAGGACGGCATTGCTAAGGTTTGCAGGTGCCAGTATTGGGAGATGCTGCTCTGTGCAGGGCCCGACTCTCCATGAGGTGTTGGATAGAGGAGACTGTGGGTGTGGGTGCTTGTACCCCTGTTGGCCTCTGCTCTAGGGCTGAGTTTCCCAACTCCAGTCCTGGTGGGCCAAACACTGTCCCTAATGAATATGCATGAGATGTCCCTAATGAATATGCATGAGATACATTTGCATACAATGGGGGCAGCGCATAGAAATGCAGTACAGGCATATTTATTAGGGACAGCATGAAACTTGAATGGTGTTTGGCCCTCCAGGACTGCAGTTGGGAAACTGCTCTAGGGAATGCACATGTTTATGGTGTCTGTGCTCTGTAGGGTAAAATATAGGCGTTTCAGGCATGTTTAATTTATCTGCAATAAAGGTTACGTCTTTATTACCATGGTTTAGTACTGGGTAAAATATGGGGACAAGGTTGGCAGGAGCCACAGCTGGGACTTGAACTTGTGACCTTCTGCCTCTGAACACACTGGCTGTGTGCACTGCACCAAACGGTTGCCACAGGGGCAGTTCATTCCCTGGGGATACCATGACTGTTCGTCAGACAGACCCTGTCTGTTGCAGTGTACGCCACCCACTTAAACGGGACTTGGCCGTGGTCTACTGTGAGCAGATGCTACTGCCCCCTGCGCTACCGGCACCCCTCCACCACCAAGCCCTTATGCCAGTGGTGCTGGTGGTGCGCAGTCCCAGGCCATCCAGTGTGCTGGTAGGCAGCTGCCTATGGTGTGGGTTCTCAGGTAGGGGTGCCTACATGGACATGCATGCTTCCCCCTGGCACTGCCTGCCAATGTTATGTGCTCTGGGGGTACCTGCTGGATAATATCCCCTGTGACACTGTGGGACACATACTCGTGCCCATGTTGGTCCCTCATCAGTTGCTGTCTTGCTGCTTTACAGTTTCGGCATTCCTATGTGCCACCTAGGCATCTGCCTAGTCCACACTGTGACCCAACTTGGACCACAGCATGTCCCGCCTGCAGCCCCCTGTATCCCATTACAGCATCAGTATAGTTGCCCTTTCCTACGTGCCCACTCTGCTGTTGCTGCACATGTACACACCCTAACAAACCTGCCCAATATAAACGGCAAAAACCCTGATCACTGCTATTTCAATGTGGGATCATTCACTTTGTAGGGGGACAGAGCATAGACCCTTCCAAACATGATATCTTCCTTTTTACGCTTTGTCAGTATTGTTGCTTTATGTTTATCATTAATATCACTATTGGCCAGCTTGGTTATTGGGATTTCAAATGTGGTTTTGGTCATTTCATATGTTTATTTGCCTATTTTGTTTATCACTACTATCACTTTCTGGGTTTCTCTGCCTTTGCTGTACATTGCTGACTGAAATGGTTTCTCTCTCCTTCACTTTTGCCTCTAACGCCAGGATTTCACTCGCGCTATTTTTCAGACCTTCATTTCACAGCTTTAGTGTGCCTGGAGCCTCTCCCGGCCCACTCTCTGCCCATTGACCCCTTCTCTCCGTTCCTGGGGAGCCTTACTCCAGCTTCTGGGGAGCCTTACTCCACCCTCGGCGCACCTTACCGCCGCAGGAGACATTATCACGCGATACGTGACGTTATCGCACGGTAATGCACCATTATCGTGTGATAACATCACGTATCGCCTGATAACGTCACAGCCGCGATGTTAGCGCCGTTTAGTAAACATACCCCATAGATTGCTTTATTTGCTCACTATGATTTACATCATATCCCGTAGATTCAATAGCTGATTCATGATTTGCTTGGGATTCCATCATAATTTATTTTGTCTCCTTCAATTTTGACTCTGGATATGACCATTTTTCCCTTGGGCTCCTCCCTCCTTTCCGTTATTATAGTATCAATATCATAATGCTGTTTTCCTTTATTTTACTCAGTTTTAACATCTTACATCATAACTTTTTTGCTTTGTTTTATTTACAATGTTTGTGTGTTCTGTTTTCAACTGTATAACAATTTGCTCATTAGTTCCTTTGAGCATAAACGTTTTGGTTTTCCTATTTTGGTGAGTTTGCTAGTTATCCTTTTATTTATATTTTATTTTATTTATTATTTTGCATGTCATATGTTTTACTTAGCATGACATTGGCGATAGTCGTTCATTTTGTGATACATATGATTTTATGTTTTATGGCTTTTAGTTTTTATGATATCTCTCTACTTTTATTTATTGTATCAATGCTTTTACTATTTTAGTGGATATCAACTTCCGAGCTTTGTTTTTAAAGCTGTTTTTATGTTTTACTACTATTTATTTGTTTTATATTTTTAGTGGTCACAGTCCCCTGATGAAGGGCAGTTTGGCCGAAACATGTGTAGGGCCGACCAACCAATAAATATTATATTCCTCCAAGGGTTTCCTGTCACCTGCTTTTGTTTGTTGTTTTCCACATGCCATATCTTTCCCACTTCTGTGCTAACATCTTGTTTTATTGTTTATGTATTCATGGCTGTATTTCCCTTTATATGGTATATCAGATTTGATGGAATTTGCTGTATGAACTATTTGTGCCAAAGAATGCATATTTGGCTTTGAATATTGATCTGAGTGATTTCCAGGGGACACTGATTGAATAAAATGCAGTATGATCTTGATAGACATGTTCATTCATACTATTTTAATTCATTAAAAAAATCTAGTTTAATTGGAATTGAATAAAGGCCTGACAGAATATGAAATCTAGCAAAATATTGAAAAGCTTCCCTAAAGCAAGTGAATCTGCAGACTTTTAAGAAGAGACATAAAGACAGCAAACATATTGGTGAACAATATATTGTTTTAATTTAGCAACAGATCATCTTAGAACAGCTGGAAAAGCTAGATCACATAAGTGAAAGGAAAATAGTATTATTATGATCTTACATTTGTATAAAGGAAACAAATAATACATTTGATCAAAATCCACACCATCATCTTTCATCTGTTAATAGCAATTATCAATATGAGTAAGCTTTATGAAGATAATGCTAGAGGGTTGGCTCAGCACTTCTTATATCCTTTCCCAGAATCCTGCTGGCACTGGATAGGGCCAGGGTCACAGGGATCTGTAGGAAAAAGAAGCATTAAGATAGCATTAATCATGGTATTCTTGTTTCTGTTTTGTTCCTTGAAGTGTCTTCATGCTGCTTGGGATTTCCATCTAAATGGGAATTTAGAATTTACTGGGGAAGAACACCATGGAGGCATATTTACTAAGGCCCATGCAGATAACACACGTATGGGTCATGTTACCAGTGGCGGGTACCTGCACTAACTTCAGGGGCCATGTACGTTCATCCCCAGCAGTTAGCGTTGGCTCAAGATGCTGCACTATGCAAGCGGCATGTGGGCCCAATTAACTTACCCATTGTGCTAAGAGCAGGAAGCATGGTTAGTGTGAGTTATCAATTCCTGCACCGGCTTAGTCTTGCTTTCATTGCCTCCATTCTGCCCATGACCCGCCAAGTCCTGGCCCCATCATGTAGAACCTAGGTAGCATGGGATTTTTGGAACTGGAGCTCATGCTTCTTGCTAGTTCCGTGTCCAAATTGGGTACTAAACCCCATGTAACTGAGTAGCACGCTTTAGTAAACATGCCCCATGAGCCTTGACTTGAACTGCCTGTGATTTTTCCCATTTTATAAACCCCTCACCTCCCTCCTTTGAGCCCAGCCATTGCAGCAGTTGCTCCTGGCTATAGACCACTAAGCATAGTCATTCAAGAGCAGGGGTTCTCAACCCAGTCCTTGGGGACAAATTTAGCCAGTCAGATTTTCAGGATAACCACAATCAATATGCATGAGAGAGATTTGCATACAGTGTGTGGAAATATATCTCATGCATGTTCATTGTGGTTATCCTGAAAACCTGACTGGCTAGGTGCAGGGCTGGCCCAAGGGTGTTTTTTTCACCCTAGACAGCTGCACAATGCCTCTTCCCCTTCCCATCTCACCTGGGAAAGGGGAAGGCACAGCAATCCTTCCATGGTGCTTTAAAAAAAAAAAAGAAAGCAGTGTTTCCTAGCGTCTCAGCAAGCTTTAAAGTGCCCATGTGTTCCCTCATCACCTGCCGCTCCGTCCCCTTCTGATTCAGCTTCCTGGCCCATCCAACAGGAAGTTGTGTTGAAAGGGGGGCAGTATAGACAGGTCATTTTAAGGCCCACCGCAGTGGCAGAAAGTCACCAAGAGTGTGGAAGGATTGGGGGGTCACCATGCTGCCCATCAGGACCAGCCACCCTAGTGGACAGGCAAGCCCTGGCTAGGTGTGTCCCCAAGAATGGGTGGAAAATCAATGTTCTAGAGCCTGGTGCATGTACATTCTGTGTATGGCCACCAGATGTCACTGTTATGCAATGGCTTAGACTCCCTTTTGCAGCACCCCCAGTTCCAACTGGTTCAGGTAACAGATAAGCTGGGTATGAGTTTCATATTTTTCTCTATTTTGCTGTAAAAACGAGTATGCTTATGCTTGTGAACTCTAACTTCCATATACACTGTTGATAAATAAACCTTACACTGTTAAATTGTAAACCTTATTTCATTTACTGCTAAAAAATGATATATAACCATATTCCAGTTGTATATGACACTCTGTTTTTAATCTAATAAATGTAATTTCTCTTACCTGGGCATCTAGGTATCTGGTTGCATGCTGAAATTAAGAAAATGAATATGTTACTTAAATGAAATTCCACTTTCCATTTTATAACTGATGTTTAAATCATAGGCATGTATAGAATGGTATAGTAAAGACTTTGTATTAATCTGACACGCCCATAAACTATAAAGCATCCTTTAGATAATATGTTTAGATCGGAATCGAGGCATTGATGTCAGGATATATACAATTCCAGCTGAATTTCAGAAAAGGCTTTGCCAAAATGAAGCCTTTTCTGAAATAGTCAGGGGCGCTTGTGTATTTTCCAATATGTAGAGCCAGAGGAGCCATTATACAAATCTACACACGGAAAACTAAAACGGAGTAAACTGGGCAATGCCGACACTTACACATGCAAATCATATTTCACAACTTAGACCTGTATGTGGGCCATTTCGCAAATCTATACTTTTAAATGCTGCCATTTAAATACAGAGGCTGCTATCTTTGTTTAATTAGAATCGAAGGAAAGGAATAAACAATGAGAGATTAAAGAAGATAACCCCCTTAATCCTTCCTATAAAGGACTGGCCGAGATGCGTGCTTTCTAAAAACCTATATATGCCAGTGAGCAGCTGTAGATCCCAGCATAGACAAACATGTGTGTTCCTTGTATGAAATGGGGGACTACACCTGTAAATGTCTGACCAGCCCTGCCCACGCCCTCCACGCCCCTTGAAAGTTCTTCTTATTATGGACATCCATGTATAAATTTTGCCCTTTCTAAAATCGCCAAGTAAACACGGATGCCATTTTCACGTGTAGATGCTACATTTTCCACATGGAAATTGAATAAAGCTTATAAAACCCATGTCTGTATAGAATAATAAATTCAGAAGGCTACGTCTCCATTCTGGACATAGTGCTATGAACATCTAGACTAAATATTAAATTAATATTAAAAGGTATTGCTCTCCCTATTGTAGGTTTTTTTCTTAAGTTTAAATGGCCTAGTTGTATCCAGAGGTATAAAGCAGTAAGTAGTGTGGTTGAAATCATAAAACAGTTACTCCACGGCAGAGAACTCATGGTAAGATGAGATGCAGGAATGATCTCTTGAACAGCTGATGCTTTGAATATTGTCATCAGCAAAGGATTTACAATTTAAAGTAGTGAGATTGCACCAATGGCAATTCAACCCTAATCCTCAATCACTATGGAAATGGGGAAATAAATAGAAGAATCTGTGAATATTTTCCAATAAACATGGTCAAACTACCTATTTAGCTTTTTCAGGAAGATTCTACATACAGACCATTTGGCACTTTGATTATAAAACATTAGAGATTTCTAATATTCTATGAGATCAGTATTAAAAACTACTTATCAGAACTGTCTCACCTGCTATCCAGGCAGTGCTGCGGGCTGGGGCTATTGAGTGATACACAGCAGCACTATTCCAGTTAGTGTTGCAGAGTATCTTGTAGACTGCCTTAGCACTACCTCGATAGTGTCAGGGCGGTCTGTGGGTGGAGCAGGGAATTAGTCAGATAGTGGCAATATTAATCCCGCTATCTGGAAAAAATATATTGATAGCTTAGGATAGTACAAAGGCTGTCCTAATTTTAATCAGATAGTGAGCTCAGTATTGCTGCTATTTAGAATTGCTGTGAGACGGATGTGCCTTGATAATCTTCCTAAGTGTGGCTGCTGTGAAGCCGGATCCTGAGAGTGTGTTATTGAAGTAATAGCTTGAAGATCCCTGATGCAGATAAGTCGAAACACAATATTGAGTTGGATGTGGATGTTATAGGCATTGACTGAGCTGTTGGAACCACCGTGTCTTGCACTTTAATGACTGTTCCATTTTCTGATTTGGAAAGTGCTGGTATGACTGTTATAGCTAATTTGTTTTCGCCTGGACTTTATTTGAAGAAGTATTAAGCTATTTATCTATGAGCTATTTGAGTGGTTTTGGACCGATGGCTAGGTCCATTAACTTGGAATGCTGGAAGATATTTGCTCCATATATTTATTTTTTTATTTTACTTATTTATTTAGACGTTTTATATATTGCCTTATCAGTCAATCAAAATGGTTACAAGTAAGATCAAGATTTCAGCAATTACATCATAACATAATTAACTATGTACAGCAAAACAATAATTAACTATGTATACTGTAGTGTAACTAGTTTCATTCAATGACTTTTTACATTTAGAGGTGAGGGCGGATATCTACAATGCGGATAGCAGGTACATTGGATATTTGAGGTCCATTTAAATAAAATATACTTTTATGAATTAATAGGGGGTTTTATGATATTTATTGTTCTATGTGGCTTCCCTGTTTTTGTAAGACAATCATGTTGGATATTTAGACAGCTCCAGCACCGACTATTCTATTTGGATATTCAGCACCAGTCATTATCCAGATATTGCCATTGAATAGTTGGATATTAGCCTGTCTCTGTTCAATGTACAGACCTGTTGGAGGTCAGTGCAGTGAGATTAATGCTAAGGGTCTTGGGAGGGTTCAACTGCTGCAGTAGCTGGTATCCATGAAGGTCAGAAGCAGCAAATTGAAATGCTTTCTGCTATGCATATATATGAGGTAGCTGCCTGTAAGTTTTCCCTATGTGCAGCTGGACATGGACATGGAGAAGCATGTGAATGCAGTGCTGGACCTTTTTCATAAGATGCTCTACATTTCGCAGAGCGTCTTGTGAAATACTATAGGAATTCTCCATATCCCGACCTGGATTTGTCAATATCCCTCCCACGCACTACACAAACTCTGCCTTCATATCTCATATGTTTTATGCACTGAGCCGATGTGAGGGTCTATGTGATTACATACTTTAAAATCAGCAGATAACATTGTTTATCCACCAGTTTTAACATGGACATAAATGCAAATGTACATGCCAATAGCGCTTGTTAATACGCTAAGGACATGAATGTTAGGTACAGGCATCCATGTCAGCACATATTACTACATATATTTCATTTCTATTATACTGGCCTCATTATTTTACAATTTATTGAATCCCGGCCAAATATATCAAATGAAACGTTATGATTCATCTTTCTCTGGCCAATATTTTCATCAGTTAATGTATTATCAAGAAGTTAAAGGTCACAGGAAGTTTTGACAAAGATACAAGGACTAGATATTTACCTGCGTACTGGAGTAATAATATATTATGCCAGAAAGCGTTAATAAAACAACTTATAAACTGGCCAAATATATGAAATAGTTCTGATTTATAGAGTTTCTATAAAACACATGATGGATCTAAATATGCTCACTTTTACATTTGTGGATATTCAGCATTTTTGCTTTGGATGTCTGAAAATGGGTACACAGATGTCCAAATCAAGGATATGTCCCAGAGCCATTTTGCAAAATAGCTCGAGACGTCCCCAGAGTGGGGACATCCACCTAGGATTGCATGTGGCAGGGAACGTTTTTTTCACAGTCTGTAAGCTTTCAATTGAGCTCATGCTGTTGGATCATACTGCGTGATTGTGTCCTTGTTATGTGGATTCAGAACTAGTTTATAAAACAGCACAAAGGGGGTTTTTGATTTGGATGCAAGTGACTTACATTCCCCAAGAAAACCCCTGAAGAAGGCATTACCGAAACACGGCCTGTGTCGGGTTGGCTTGGCCATTTACCCCTTTGGGAGTATATTGTACCCCTGGTTATAAATTTGTTAAAGTATTTCTTCCTGGTTTGCCACGTTTGTACTTGGTCTCTATTTCAGTACTTGTAAGAACATCTATGTAGACATCCCTGACAACAGGCCAATCAGAGACATACATGTTTCTGAAATCATGTCCTTCTTGGGGTGTTTTGGCCTGGATGTCCCAGAATGCACTTAGAGGTCATTTCTAAAATGTGCCTTCACTTAGACCATTGTTACAAATTTGGATCGTGAAACAGGACCTTAAAAAATAATCAGATAGCAATTAAGTCCATAATACTAAAGTTTCATTTATTTTACCACTGATTTTCTTCACTATTATGCCAAGTGGCTTTCCATGGCTGATAAATTATTTATTTATTATATATTAAAGAGTGCTTCTATTATGCCAATTACTATCGGACCTAGATGGATCCAATAAACATAGGAATAACAGCATCAAAATATAATCAAATATAACATAACAACAAACATGAGGGCATAATCACTCAAAAATCAGATAATAATCTGATACAATTAACAATTTTCACCAGTAACTCATCCTAAAATTATATAACTTACGATCTTGGCAGGGATTGGGTATCTTCTGGCAGGGATCTGGTATCTTCTGGCAGGGATCTTGATTGCACTGTTGCTTTTGATAGCCACCACCCTTTGCAGACATGATTGCTTCTGTCACCGTGCAGCTTTAGGAAGGAGGTTAAGATGGATGAGTCTCTAAGTGGTGGCTGATCTGTAAAGAGGTGCTGTTTATATACTCTAGCAGTCTTCAATACAGTGAGTACTGGTCACCTTTCCATAGGTGGAGACAATAAGCAGTTATTGTGATCTAATAAGATTCCTGTAGTTATGAAATTTGAAAATTTGTAAACCTATTATTAAGTTTATATTATTTCTCAAAGGCAGGGTGTAGGTTAACTAATGCAATAACCCATGCTTGAAGCCTTTACTCATTTGTTTCTCCTACATTTTTGTCTCATTCCTTTTGAAGTACTTCATTATTGGGAATTCCTGGAATAATCATTATAGAAACTGAGAAACATGGGGGTCTGTTTACTAAACGGCGGTAGCGGACTCTGTGCGATATCGGAGCCGCGGCCCCATTGATTTCACTGGATAGGGTCTATCTAGTCTGCCCTTTCATATCAATTACTATAGTCCTTTTTTTTCCTTTAGAAATCTTCTGTGTTTGTCCCATGCATTCTTGAACCTTGATGCTGTCCTCATCTCTACTACCTCCACTGGGAGACTATTCCACATATCTATCACTCTTTCCATAAGGAAATGTTTCCACATATTACTCCTGAGTCTATCCCTTTACACCCTCATCCTATGTCCCCTTGTTACAGAGCTTTCTTTCAGTTAAAATACACTCTCCTCCTGTGCATTTAGTGCCATGGAGGTATTTAAATATCTCTATCATATCTCCTCTCTCCCGCCTTTCCTCTAAAGTATATATATTGAGATCTTTAAGTCTGTCCCCATAAGATCTTTACGACTGTCCCCAAAGGTTTTAAACAGGCAAACACATGTTTATATAAGTAAAACTAGGCTTCATTCTTCTCCTCCCCCACTGTGGCAGAGAAACCAAGGGGTATGTCTACTAGCGGGCTTTAGCTGTCTTTGCAGTGCTAATATGGGATTGTTGCACTGCAAAACCAGCTATTGTTGCACTACGAAATGCAGCTACCACAGGTAATTTTCCATGATAGCTATATTTCATACAGTGCCTGCTTGAATGGGTGAGGTGTGGGCAGAGAGTGGGCATTCCTGTTCCTTGCAGTTAGCATGGGTGTTGACAGCACATGGTAGCCACACATTTTGCAGACATCATGGATTCAGTTTCACTACCTCATTGGGTGGTGTTCACTGCATTTGTGAGGCATGCCACTGCGATCTCTGAATTTTCTTTGTGGTATCTGCAGGTAAATACTGGTGATGTCTCCAGCAGATACCACAGGACGTTTGCTGCTAACATAAGGCTTTTTCAACTATCACCCAGCTGAAGAAGCCTAATGCCCTTTAGTAAACAGATCCCCAAGAGTGTTCCAACCTAAAGAGTGTGATCTACTGCCCCGTGAGAGAAGTTAATGACCAATTGTGAGGTTTTCCAGATAGCGGGTACAGAGTACAAATCTGGAAAGATTTCAATGTTGTATTGCTTTGCAAATGACAGAGCCAAAACAAAATAGCTTAGAATTCCTACCTGTATTTCAGTTATAATCAGTGGCAGAAATTCCTCCCAACCAACTTCTGTAATACTGGTGGGAGGAGAAGGCGGCCAAGGTGTCACTTGCAACTACTCCAGAGGCACTCTCTGAAAGTGCCACCTGGACCAGGCTCTTAAATTAAATTTAACTTGCTTCGAAAACATATTAGAAAGGTATAGTCCATGGACTATGGACCGCAATTTTCTATAGGTGTGCTTTACAGTTTGTATAGATGCGTTTCTCCCCCCTCCTGTCCCCTCCCTATCCCTTCTGGTTTCATTCTGTATCCCAAACCATGATCTCTTTACTTTACCTTCAATTTCACTCCCCCCTCCCAAAAAAAATATTTTTTGGATCAACCTTAGTTTCTATCCTCTCCTCAGTCATTCTTCTCTTTACCTCATTTTCCCTACAGAGCTTTCACAGCTCTCATATCTTAGAATAAGGGGTTTATGGTTTAATGTATTTGTTATACCACCTTTTCAGGTTTCACAAAGCGGTTTACAAAATAAAATAAGGTAGACAGAAAGAGTTTGAAAAAAACTCCATTCATAGACAGGACAGAGAAAGCAGAAGAAAAGAAGACATATAGTAGATGCAGACATAAGAATAGGGTAGTCAAGCATACAAGCTGAGAGATGCAGTTAACCTATACCTGCTATTCCCCAGCCGTGGGTGAGATCCCATGGCCTCCCTAATCCAGGAGATCAAAAGCTTTCTTAAAGAGACAAGTTTTAAGTTCTGTTTTGAAAGTAGCAAAAGTTGCTTAAAGTCAAAGTTGAGTTAGCAGATAATTCCAAAGTGATAGGGCTACAGAAAAGAAGGCTTGTTGTCTTGTAGATTCATCATAGTGTACTTTATTGAGTGCCGGTAGGCAAAGCCTATTGCTGTGTACTGAGCATAGAGCACGTGTAGAACAGTATGGGATAATCAAGGTAGATAAATACTCAGGGGCAATCTGATACAGAGTTTTGAATGTCAGGATCAAAATTTTATATTGAAAATGGGCTTTTATAAGCTGAAAATCTTTGCCCACCCTGCTGCTATCTCCACTGTGCCTTCTGCTTTATTGGCTAGTGGAGTCCGGGGAACATTGCCAGCTATGGTATTCAGCTCCAGCTCCAATGCATGAGAGGAAATGCACTGTAAATGTGAGCCCCCATTGATCACATGAGACTCATGCATAAAGTGTGAGATTTGGCATATCTAGCAGAGTGGAAGAGTAGCCTAGTGTTTAGAGCAGCAACCTAGTACTCAAGAGATCACTCAAATTCAAATTCAAGAGAGCACCTAGTACTAAAATTCCACTGGTCCTCCTTGAGCAAGTCACTTTACCCTCAATTGCCTTGAAAGAAAAGGCCTTGCAGTCTGCTTCCAGTCATACCTTGCCAAGAAAAACTAGGGGCTGCTGGATCGCCAGTACTTGGCATTGACATAACAGCACTTAAAAAGAAAAGTGTTTGTAAAAGTATGTAGAGCACATACTTTATCCACATAAAAAAGGTGGTGACAGAGTAAAGGAGTAGTACATGCAATGATTGCATTTTGAAATCTCCACCTATACTTTTCAGCATGTATTTCATACTTCCTTCTATGCTGGGGCAAAGAGTGTGGGTACTTTTCTACCCATGTTGTGCCTCTTAGTTGGATTTTCAAAGCAAAACTTAACAAAGAAGTTCTCTTTATAAATGAACTACTAGTCCTGTGAGTATTTGAATCCAGTTTATACTGAAACATGATTAGATCCCAGTCTAAAGCCTCATAAAAGAGAAAGATAACCCCATCACATAAGTAACTCAGCCAAAGTTATTCAACAAACAGTATGCTTGTCCTAAAAGGTATGTGAGCCTTTCATTTCAGTAACTAATGGCACTTCCTTTAGCAGCGATAACGTCAACTAAATGCTTACAGATAACTGTAGATCAGTCTCTCACATCATCATTGAGAAGTTTGGGTCCATCGCTCCTACAGAACGGCTTCAACTAAGTGATACATGAGGGCTTTTCTGCATAAACAGGTTGAGATTTTGACTTAGGGGTATGTTTACTAAACCGTCTTAACGTGCGCTCTCCCACGTTATCACACGATAAGACGCCTTATCGCACGATAATGGGGCCTTATCGCGTGATAAGGCGCCTTAGCGCGCGTTAACGCGCGCTAAGGCGCAAACGAGCGCTGAAGGCGGAGAAAGGCTCCCGGAGGGCGGAGGAAGGCTCCCCAGGGGTGGAGAGAGAGGGTCAATGAGCGGAGAGTGGGAGGGGAGAGGCTCCCTGCACACTAACGCTGTGAAATCCGAGGCTGAAAACTAACGCCAGTGTAACCCTGGCGTTAGCGCTGATTTAAAGGGAAAAGAAACCATTTCCGTCAACAATGTACAGCAAAACCAGGGAAACCTACAAAAAAGTGATAAGTGTGATACATGTGCACGGAACAAAAGGGCAAAGAAACAGTGAAAATGACCAGAAGAAAATGTAAAAAAAACATAACCAAGCTCGGCAATAGTGATATCAATGGGAAACATCAAAAAACACCCCCAAGAAAGCTCCAAAAAAAAGATATGAATTTTGGAAGGGTCTATGCTCTGTCCCCATACAAGGTGAATGAGCCCACAGTGAAATTGCGCTGATCAGGGTTTTCCTCTCCATTGGACAGGTTTCCTATGGTGTGCAAATATTCCACAACAGCAGGGCGGGTATGTCGGAATGGGCAACTGGACAGATGCTGGAAAAGGGGACACAGAGGGCTGCAGGCGGCACATGCTGTGGTGCAGCTGGGGCACAGTGTGGACTAGGGTAATGCCTAGCTGGCCCATAGGAATGCTGAAACAGTAGAGCAGCCAGACAGCAACTGCTGAGGGCTCAACATGGGCAAGAGTGTGCTTCCTACGGTGTCACAGGGAATAGTACCCAGCAGATACCCCCAATGGCACGGAACATTGGCAGGCGGTGCTGGGGGAAAGCGTGGACAGCTATGCAGGCACCCCTACCCCAGAACCCGCACCATAGGCAGCCCCCTACCCGCACACTGGATGGCCTGAGACTGTGCAGCACCAGCACCACCAGCAGAAGGGCATGTCAGCATGGTGGCAGAAGGGTACTGGTGGTGGAGGGGGCAGTGGCAGCTGCCCAGAGCAGACCATGGCCTAGCCTTGTTTAGGTGGGTGCTGTGCACTGCAACAGACAGGCTCTGTCTGACAAACAGTCATGGTATCTCCAGGGACTGCACTATCACTGTGGCAACACGGTGGTGCAGTGAACACAGCCAGTGTGTTCAGGAGCAAAAGGTCACAGATTCAAGTCCCAGCTGTGGTTCCTGCCAACCCAGTCCCCATATTTTACCCACTACTAAAACGTGCTAATACAGACAGAACCTTTATTGCAGATAACAGAAACATGCCCAATAAACCTACATTTTACCCTACAGAGCACAGACACCATAAACATGCACATTACCTATAGCAGAGTCTCCCAAATGCAGTCCTGGAGGACCAAACACCATTCAGGTTCCATGCTGCCTCTAATAAACACGGCTGTGCTGCATGTCTATGCACCGCCCCCATGGTATGCAGATGTATCTCATGCATATTCATTAGGGACAGCATGAAAACCCGAACAGTGTTTGGCCCACCAGGACTGGAGTTGGGAACCTCTGCCCTAGAGCAGCGGCCAACAGGGGCAGACACACCCTCACCCACAGGCTCCATTATCCAAAGCCTCCTGGAGAGGCAGGATGTTGGGCCCTGCGTGCATCTCCCAATACTAGCACTTGCATACCTTAGCAATGCCACCCTAAATCTGGGAATATTGTACACACCTATCAAACGGTTGCTATGATTACTGGCAGATAGCAATTCCTAAGTTAAGCACAATTTGCTGATTGAGCTGCATCATAGCAACCTTTCTGCTGTCTGTGGAGTGTGCTTCAGGTCTGATGTCTGACAGTGTTTCCACCCTGGGGAGTGACCCCAACAGTATTGCGTACCATAGCCATGCCTGCACTGTGCCCAGGACTGGTGCGGTGGCCAGGACTGCCAAGAGCCTCTATATTTGCACAATGCTGGCATAGGTGTGGGAGCGTGTGTTTGTCTATCAAGTGTGTGGTGTCTGCCAACACCTTCCTCAGCCCACACTGTTGCCAGTGTAAGCCTGCTAATGTGCATAAGGAGGAGCAAGGTACCATGGGTATAGCCCGGACAGGGTGGCCTGGCCAGGATGCATCTGCACAGGGCATAGGGCAATGGCTCGGACATTGTAGTGCCTGACAACCACCTGCACGGACAGGGTGTCCACAGCATGTCCTGCTGGGAGGTCATTCTCACCCTGACTGAGCAGTGACCACGGCATGGCTAGGTTCCCCCATAGTGCTTCTCTCATGTGATGTTTATGGTTCCCTTTTGGGGCCCAATCACTGACTTATCTGTTTGGTGTGTATGTTGACATCCCAGTTCTGAGTACATGCATCTTTTCCAGCAACATGCACTATGGATTAGCTAGCAGACTGTCTGCAGCTAGTATCTGTCTGGATGGAACATCTTGCAGGGTGCAGCAGCTGGAGGCTTGCTGCTGGAGAATGTCAGATAGTGGTGGGGGCAGCTGAGCATTCCCAGGCCTTCTGTCTGCCTTGCCTTATGGCTGTGTACAGATCTACCTTGCCTGTTCTGTATGGTGTTTGTTCCCCAGCAGGACTGGGGTTGGTGGTCCTCTCTACTGCCACCATTGCGGGGAGGTAGAGTGTGGCTCTGTTGGTGTGAGATCCTGTTTCCCTCCCTGAGCCACAGAGAGTGGGTTGGGTGGTGGTACATAATCCACCTATGGGTCATGATTAATTTCTAACTTGTAAATCTGTAAATAGTTCACAATTAACTCTGTTATTGGCATGTTTGTTACCTCTTACCACGTTCAGTCCAAGTTTATTTTCCTGTTACAATGTAAGCATTGATATCATTGTTCTGATGTAATGCAAATGTTATTGTTTTATGTAAACCACACTGACTCTGAACAGCACGGTATATAAGAATGAATAAATAAATAAAATACCCCCCCTTCAGCTACATCATGTGACCATGGTACCAACACAGGATATACACTATTTTGGGTGCATCATAGCCCATAAGGGCTAGATATGACTGAGAAATACAGATGTGTCTGCAGGAACTACCTATCATACACACTAGCACTAATGGGGACCTACAACATAGCGTATTTCAGCCATGAAAGGTGCTGTGGACCTGGTGCTGGGTGCACCACCTCACCCTCAGGGTGAGCACAGTACCCGCACAATGTGACGGTCTGTAGCTACTCTGTGCCAGTAACATACACGGTCAGTACCCCCTACCAGGCTGAGGTGCTGTGGGGGTGCACAAGGTCAGTTCCCCCTACCAGGCCGATGTGCTGTGGGGGTGCATACCCCATCTTGTGATCATCTGTAGACTGCTGATTTGCATGTGCAGTGCATCATGGGTACGGGTGGGTTAACCCTATCCTGGTAACCACAGCAGACTGTTTGTGTGGTGACATGCAGTCCTTCTGTAGCCAGCCAGGGGCTTGTTAATAGCTGTAGCCCACTGGTTACTTCACTGCCTGTGGAGCCAGAGGTCATGGGTTCAAACCCACAGTGGGGTTATTTGATAGGGCTATCTGGAGTATTGTCAATTTTTAATGTACATTAGTGCGGCCAGCAAAAACACCCTCAGAGTACTGTAACCATAAGGTGCCTCAGAAGGCGCTTTATAGGGTATAAAGCGCCTTCTGAGGCACCTTATGGTTAAAGTCCATATAAGGTGCCTTATAAGTTGTCCTATGGAGCGCCTTATAGGGTGCCCTATAGGGGACATTATAGGGTGCCGTGGCAGACAGTGCACTTTATAATGTGCCCTATGGAGTGCCTTATAAGGTTCCTTATGTGGCACCTTAGGTTATGGCACGTGAGGGTGTGTTTGCTGGCAGCAATAATTAAAATACAAATAAAATGCCTCAAGAAACAATACTTACATGTCAAAGCTGATGCCTCAGCCAGCCTTATGCATTAGGCACACTGGGGGAATCAAACTCATGACCCCGTATCATCAGTCAGTGTATTAACCATTGTACTACACCTCTGCTTCTGTGTTTGCATGTCTGGGCGCCTACTTAAGATTACCGCGCGTTAACGCGCTTAGCAGCGCTTAGCGGCGCTTAGCCCGTTAATGTGCGCAGCAGCGCGCGATAATCCCATTTTGCTACTTTAAGACTGAAACGCCCATTCCTTTTATGGCAGCCTGCACACTATCACCGGGCGCACATTAAGACGGTTTAGTAAACATACCCCTTAGTCAATCCAAAACATGAAATCTCTGCCCATGGGAATCCAACCTCCCACCAGCAAACAGGAAGGGTTTTTGCCGTGATTGCGGCTTCTCCTGTCTGCAGGGGATGGGATCAGCCTGCTGCCTGTCATGACATGCTGTGATTTTTGGTGGAGCCAGGGTTCATGTGACCCACCCCTTTTTGATGTCTATGCTTCTTTGTACTGATGATAACTGACAGAAATGAATGCTCTGTAAATGTCTATTTGAGTCCAGGAGCAGGTATAGAAATGGACATCTCTGCCAGAGGTTTAAAATGTGTGGCCCTGGTGTGAAATTGGCTGCACATGTGTATCTTTAGTGGAACACTCTAGACATGCCTTTGCAACTATACTGTGTGACATGGATATTATCGCCCTGGATATGAGTACGTTTGGGGTGCTCTAACATAGCTTTTGGGACATGGATGTGATTGAAACATCTGAATGACCATTTTCAGACATCTAAAGGGCTTCTAATATAACTCCCATTCTGTTTTATCACATACCAACTCCAAAATGGTCTATGCCCTTTTCTTCCTCCTAAAAACCCATTTCAAATGTCTGAACTCAGGAGTATACCAAGGAACCAATCTCCTCGACTTTAAATGCACATATTTAACTGGAGCCAAAACATCAAAAATAGCCTTCATTTACTTATCTCAAGAAGCTTCTTAGTCACTTTTCCTTGGTCTATAGTATATATTCAGCTGGTAAAGGCTCCAGGTGTTGTATAAAATTCTCCAGCTTTTTCATGGATCATGCAGATGTAAGTGACTGCTCCTCTACATTCAATCTACCCTGCATCCTTATCCCAAAACAAACCAAAACATGGTCAGACCATGGACTTGGCAAAATCTACCACATCTCAAATTTCAAAAACAATGTTTCCTCTATTGCAAAATGATAAAAATTCAAGAGAGTGTTCTCTATCTGGCTTGGTGGGAGTATATGTACAGTGAAGTAAGTTGTGCTATAAAACTAGATTTTACCTCTTCTAAATTCAAATTCTAATATCGCAAAATAATAAAATCGCTCAACACCAGTGCCACTCCTGCCATTAGCTCCACTAAATCATCCAGTGCCCTCCTGCACTTCAGGACTATACTGAGCTCCTTCCTCCCCTGCCCCCTTGAACTCTGAGAACTGATAGATATTTGACCCTCACGATCTGTAGCAGAACTCCCACTGGAAATTTGAACACCTCTATCAAATATTTATTTAATATCTCCTTGGTGAGAAACTAATGAAAATTTTAGAAAGTTTAAGAAATGCAGATTATATTTTCTAGAATTATATTCATGCTTTTCTGTTCTATGTTATCTTTATGTGAGGAATCCTGAACCTCCTGAATTACGTCAGTATTATCATCATGATCCTAAAACTGAGCATGTTCTTTTAATTTCTCTTCTGAAACAGCAG
Source organism: Ichthyophis bannanicus (assembly GCA_033557465.1). Taxonomy (NCBI): domain Eukaryota; kingdom Metazoa; phylum Chordata; class Amphibia; order Gymnophiona; family Ichthyophiidae; genus Ichthyophis; species Ichthyophis bannanicus. Next base: position 629,444,521 of record CM066034.1, on the reverse strand, counting down.
AAAAAAATACAAAATTATTTCAGTGTCCTGGTCATGAATGTTTTTAGTTGGGTCATTATGGGGTATGTTTACTAAACCGTGCTAATGTTACTGGCACTAGGTGCAACGTTAACGTGAGGAATGCCATATAAGGAAGTGGGCGTTCCGGTGTCAAGGAAGCAATGACTCTGTATCTTGCGATAGAGGGCGCCTTGGCTCGTTACAGCGCAGTAACTTTACTTTCATGCCAGTGCTGCATTGGAAGCTATAGAGGTGTAGCCCACTGGTTAATACAATGACTGCCAAGTCTGAGGTCATGGGTTTGATCCCTCAAAGGTCTCATCTAATAAGGTTGTCTGAGGCAATCCCTTTTCCTGCCTGTAACAGTCAGACACATCTCTACAATCTGTGCTGCCAGCAAAAACACCCTCACCTCAGTGCCGTAACCTAAGGTGCCTCATAAGGCGCCCCATAGGGCACATTATAAAGTGCCCTGTCCGCCAAGGCACCTTATAATGTGCCCTATAGAGCACCCTATAGGGTGCCTTATACAGTTCCTTGGCTGACAAGGCACTTTATAATGTGCCCTATAGGTTACGGCACTGAGGTGAGGGTGTTTTTGGCTGGCAGCACAGATTGTAGAGATGTGTCTGATTGTTACAGGAATTAAAAGGAAATGCCTCAGACAGCCTTATTAAATAAAACCACTGTGGGATCAAACTCATGACCTCTCTCTCAGCATTCATTGTATTAACCAGTGGGCTACACCTCTACAGCTTTTATCACAGTGCTGGCTGGCTACAGAAAGACAGCAGGTCACCGCACAAACTGTCTGCTGTGGTTACTGGGATAGGTTAAACCCACCCATACCCATGATGCAATGCACATGCAGAACAGCAGTCTACATCTGATCACAGGATGGAGTATGCGCCTCCACAGCACCTCAGCCTGGTAGGGGGAACTGACCATGTGTGTTACTGGCACAGAGTAGCTACAGACCGCGACATTGTGCAGGTCCTGTGCTCACCCTGAGGGTAGGTGGGGTGCCCAGCACCAGGTCCGCAGTACCTGAGTTGGCTAAGACAGCCTTTGTGCAGGTCCCCATCAGTACCAGTGTGTGGCAGGTAGTCTTTGCAGACATACCTAGGATAATCCTGTGTCCATCTGCATTCCCCAGTCATGTCTAGCCCTTGTGGACCATGACGCACCCAGCATGGTGTATATCCAGTGTGGTCACCATGGTCATGTGTTCTAAGAGCAGAGGTGTGTCTGGATTCACATGTGCATTATGTAGTACCACCTATGAAACTCTCTGGGTCAAGGTGGCGGACAGGATCTGCCCCCCAACAGACCCACACTGTACATCTTTGCAATGGAGGCAGTAGAGGGACATGATGAAGGACTGTGGGACCAGCAACCCCAGTCCAGTTGGTGAATGGACAACATCCATGGCAGATGATACAGAACTGTACATATCACAGAGAGCACTGGCAGATAGGCCTGGCAAAGCGCAGCTGCCTCTCACCACAATCTGACATTCACCAGCAGAGGGCACAGTCAGTCTGCACCCTGCAAGGTGCTCCAGCCATGCACATGCTAACTGCAGACAGTCTGCTAGCCAGTACATGTTCCCAGAGGAACTATGTGCACCCAGATATGGGATGTAAGCACAAACACCAAGCAGGTATATCAGTGATGGGGGCCCAGAAAAAGGAACTCACAGATATCACCTGAGAAAAATACCATATAGCACTATGTGGGAACCTAGATATGCCATGGTCACTGCTCAATCAGAGTGAGAGTGACCTCCCAGCATGACATGCTGTGGCCAACCTGTCCATGTAGGTGGTGGTCAGGCACTACAATATCCCAGGCATTGCCCTATGCCCTGTGCAGATGCATCCTGCCCAGACCGCCCTGTCCGGGCCATCCCCACAATACCTTGCTCCTCATTATGCACACTGGCAGGCTAACACTAGAAACAGTGTAAGCATTGTGGGCTCAGTAAGGTGTAGGCAGCCACAAAACACTGGATAGACATACACACACTCCCACACCTATTTCAGCATTGTGCAAAAATAGAGGTGGTTGGCAGCCCTGGCCGCCACACCAGTCCTGAGCACAGTGCAGGCATTGCTAAGGTACTCAATAATGTTAGGGTCACTATCCGTGGTGGTAAACACTGTCAGAAAGAAAAAGGAAACACACTCCACATATATCAGAAAGGTTGCTATGATGAAGCTCTGTTAAGAAATTCTCTTTAATTTAGGATTTGTTATCTGAAATTAATCATAGCAACCTTTTGATATATATGGAGCGTGTTTCCATGTTTATGACGGCATTGCTAAGGTATGCAGGTGCTAGTCGAGGGAGCTGCTGCTCCGCGCAGGGCCCAACAGCCTGACTCTCCATGAGGCTTTGGATAGTGGAGCCTGTGGGTGTGTGTGTTTGTGCCCCTGTTGGCCGATGCTCTAGGGCAGAGGTTCCCAACTCCGGTCCTGGGGTGCCAAACACCATTCAGGTTTTCAGGCTGTCCCTAGTGAATATTCATGAGATTTATTTGCATACAATGGGGACAGTGCATACAAATGCATCTCATGCATATTTATTTGGGACAACATGAAAACCTGAATGGTGTTTGGACCTCCAGGATTGCAGTTGAGAACCTCTGCTCTAGGGAGTGCACATGTTTATGTTGTATGTGCTATGTAGGGTAAAATATAGGGACATGGTCTGCAGGAGCCACAGCTGGGACTTGAACCTGTGATCTTCTGCCCCTGAACACACTGGCTGCGTGTACTGCACCAAACTGTTGCCATAGAGCCAGGTCATTCCCTGGGGATACCATGACTGTTCTTCAGACAGACCTTGTCTGTTTCACTGCATGCCACTGACTCCTGCACCATCAGCACCTCTCCGCCACCATGCTGGCATGCCCTTATGCCGGTGGTGCTGGTGGTGCGCAGTCCCAGGCCATCCAGTGTGCCGGTAGGTGGCTGCCTATGGTGTGGGGTCTGGGGTAGGGGTGCCTACATAGACATCCACGCTTCCCCTCGGCACCGCCTGCCAATGTTATGTGCCCTTTGGGGTACCTGCTGGGTACTGTCCCCTGGGACACTGTGGAACACACACTCGTGGACATGTTTGACCTTGGTCAATTGCATCTTGCTGATTTGCAGTTTCTGCGTTCCTATGTGCCACCTAGGCATCTGCCTAGTCCACCCTGTGCCCCAGCTGCCCCATTGCATGTCCCGCCTGCAGCACCCTGTACCCCATTTACAGCATCACCATAGTGCCCTTTCATACGTGGGCACTCTGCTGTTGCTGCACATGTAGCACTACTATCACTTTTCTTGGTCTCCCTGCCTTTGTTGTACATTGCTGACTGAAATGGTTTCTCTCTCCTGCACATGTGCCTCTAACCCAGGTTTTCACTCACGGTACTGTTCTGGTCTTAAGATCCCGGCGTTAGTGTAGCAGGGGCCTCTCCCCACCCACCCCGCACCCATTGACCCCTTCTATCCGCCCTCTGGAGAGACTTACTCCACCCTCTATGTGACTTAATGCTGCCGGAGATATTATCGCGCGAAAATTAACATTATCGCATGATAACGTCGCCGCTGTGACATTATCGCAGTTTAGTAAACATACCCCTATATCTTTCAAGAAGATAATAGCAGACATTTGGGAAGAGAAGAAGAAGAGAATTACACAGCTTTAAGAAACAGAGAACTCTTGCAATCCTTTTTCTTGTATGAAACAGTCATCTTATCATAGGGGAATCTGGGGAATCTGTAATTAGTTTTCCAAATTTGAATTTCTTAAAAATGTCCCTATGCTTGACTGTCACACCATGTCCTTCCGCTTCTTGTTGGCATCTGATGTCATCAAATGGTATCACAGCTGAACAGATTTCTGACATCACCAAGCTCCCTGGTGGCAGTGGCAGCAGTCTAACCTTGGGGCTCAATGAGGATTCTTTAGAGTAGATGACTGGTTAGACCAACATCTCTCATAGCCAGTCCTCAACTTGGTTTTGTCTACATGCTGACTCTCACATGAAAAGCGATCAATGGTACCCACTTTGGTGCTGCTGCAAGCTGGGTTCTGCTCTTGGAGCAACAGCTAACTTGTGTGGAACCGCAGAGAGCAGCATTCAGGCACCCACCTTATTTTTCTTCTCCTTCTCTTTGACTATTTTCAATATTTATATTTGACCTCTGGGTGACCTGATTAGGTTAGGGACCCAGTGCCAGATGTACAGTATACTGATATTACATTGCTTAATATGGATCTGGGCCCCAAGAGATAAGAAGCCATAACTAAAATGAATACCTGCCTTTCAAAAATCTCTATTTGGATGTATCGGAACAGTCTAAGACTAAATTTACAGAAAGCCAAAGTTTTAAAGATAAGGGAACCTTCATTTCCTATCCTAGGTTATCTAGATAAAATATCCAGAGAGCAAACTTCAATACTGGTACTATCCAGATAAGTTCTGGCTCCACCCATATTCTGCCCCAGCACTATGTGGATAGTGCAGGGGCATTCAGTCATATTTTCAGTGATATTATCCAGATAGTGCTGCTGAAAATATCCAGAAAGGCTATCCACCGGCACTTATCCAGACAGCATTAGAAAAGTAATGTTAAGGGCACTAGTGTTTTCTTTCAACAACAGAAATATTCTCATGTTACTTTACACAAACAGGGAAAGCAGATATCTTACAACACAAAATGAAGATCCCAGTAATAAAAGTATAATTTCAAAATCCACCTTTGGTCATACTAAAGAGTAAAGGTAACCACTAAAGTGGATCGGGAGACCTCTCTCTCTCTACGATATTATCAGAATCCAAGACAAAGGTTGATCTTCCTTTAAAACAGTTAAGTTAAAACAACAGGTGACATGTTCTCTGCAGCAATCATCAACACAGGTTAGATATTTTACTAACATATTTTCAGATGATATCGTATGAATCATTGAGAAATTGAGGAAGCAGAGATTAAGGGAGATGTTTTCTGAAGGTTAATGCACACTAACAAATGTCAATGCATGCTAACTTCTACTGTGCCCATAGAAATAACTGGACCATGATAGTACTTAGTATTTGTTAATGCATGTTAACCAACATGCCCCTAAATCTCCTATTGTGATTATCAAGTGATTCCAGCTTCCTATGTAACATCATATGATCGTTTATTATTCCTGCCGCATGCTTCTGAACTTCAAGAACTTATTGGATAGTTACTCCATGTTTAGCTCTTGATTAGTCAAATATCTATGATGCTATTGAATTTCTGAGACCTATGCACCCTCCCCCCCCCAACCCCAAATGTGTTCAATGCAAGAGGTAACATTTTCTCCATGAAGATTATGGCTAACCACAAAGTCTCAAGAGTTATAACGGGTTGCCTATAAGTATTATTGGAAGTTATTTTTCTACCTTCTCCTTGCCTATTAACAGCTGTCTCAGTAGGAAGCCCCTGTGTCCATATCTCACCAGCTCACCTCTAACGTCTCCAAGGCACCACTGAGGGCTTCTCCTGCGGGTCCTTCCAGACCCAGAGCTTCCTTCTTTGGCTTTGCATGTTCTCTGGGCTCTTCACACTCCTGAGTTGCACAGTTTGGGGCTAAGCAATAATTCTGCACTCAGTTCAGCAGGCTTTACTAAGGCACCATCATTGCTCACAGATTCTTTAGATTCTGCAGTGCCGAGTTATCTGCATCAAAGGGGACTTCTCCATGAACTCTGGGCTCTTGCCCTTCCTTTTCTCCATAATGACAGGGGGCCTGGTATTTAAAGTGATTAGTGCATTTAGCAGACTGCTAATGCATTAGTGTCCCTGAATATCCTTGGGTGCCACCACTAGGTGACTATCATCGGGGCATTCTGGCAGGTGAAGCATAGTGACAGGAGGGGATAACTGGGCAGCAGCAATATTCAGCTGGTGCCCGGTTTTCCCTCAGTGGTGAAAGTTAGGCATAGTAAAGGCTGTCCTAACTTTCACCATCAAAGCTAACCCGGCAGCAGCTGAAAATCACTGCTGTCTGGTCAGTTTCAACGCTATCCGGCAGACTCAGATACTCCGTGCTGATGGATGATATGGTCCAGGCACTGAAAATCCTAGTCTTAGGTTCGATGGCGATGGTTAACTGCTTTAGAATGGCTAGCTGCTGCCGCCGCTGAATATCCAGCCCAGGGCATTCTCCTGCAAAGAGTTATGCCCTACTAGATACTGTGAGACTAAAAAAGCTGCAGGATCTTTCCCTAATCCTATTGCTTTCAATTACTGTACAGATTAGGCAATTGAAATTTATATCATGATTAGTGAGATTTTTCTCTTTCTTTTATCCTGTCTGTGTTCAATTTACACTCTTCCTATACACTTTTCTCTTAGCTCTGGTGGTCCCTCAGATAGATTACTGTAACTCCCTGTATCATGGTTTACCTCAGAAACTGCTTTTGTATCTCCAATAGGTTCAGAACACTGCTGTTAAGCACCTTCATGGTACTAAGAAATCAGATCATGTAACTCCATTATTATAGACTGAACTTTGGTTACCAGTTTGTTTTTGTATTTGCTTTAAGATTCTTCTAATTGTTCATCTGGTTTATTATACTGGCCTTCCTCTTTTCCTTTCCTCTTCTTTAGTGTCTTACATTTCCTCTCTGTCACATCGTTCTTTAAAGCATAACCTGCTGGTTGTTCTCTTACATTCTGTGGTTCATTTGCAGTGTTGCCATCGTTCATTTTCTTTTTGTTACTGCCCCTACCTTGTGGAATGTGCTGCCTCTCAAAATTCATTTGGAATCTTCTCTTTGTAAGTTTAAGGCTGATCTTAAGACATTTTGGGCTGGATATTCAAGTAGGCAGGCTATGCCTGCTCACCCCTAACCCTGGTTATTCAATGCCAATGCATTGAATATCCGGTTTTGGGCACAAAGAAAACCAACACAGAGCCTAACCAGGTAGCAGCGATATTGCACCATTACCCTGTTAGCATCAGTGGCTGAAACTAGCAAACTAAAAGCTGGCTTAGTTTTAGCCGCAGATTGCTATCGGGTAGCGGTCTAATATTGCCGCTTCCTGGTTAGCGGTACTCCCTGCCTCTGTTCCGCCCCAATACACCCCATGCTAACCGGATAGAATCGGGGCACTAGGGGACATAGATGGAGATATTTAGCAGCACTAACCATGTAGGTGCCGTTTGATATCCCCATTTAAGTCATTTACATGGTTTACTGGACTGTAAACTGTGTAAATGCCTTTTGAAAATTGGGTTCTTTATTTCTTTCAGGCTTTCCCACTGAAGAAAAATATTTTATTTTTTTCTTTGTTTTGGCTGAGCTTTGCTTCCCTATTTTCCTCCTGTATCCCTTGTTGACTAATGTAATTTCCTTTTATTTTTTCCTTGTCCTCCCTTATAGTGTTTTGGTGTGGTTTTCCCTGCATTTTGCTTTTTGTAAACCGCACAGATACTAGAATATTGATTTGTGGTATATCAAATATATAAACTATGGGCTCAATATTCAGCTCTGATGGCTAGGTGAGAGTACAGCGCCTAGCCATCAGCGCTAAACAATAAAACCCGGATATTCAATGCCGGGGTCATATCTGCCCTAGCACTGCATATCCAGGGCTGCCACACAGCTGCTAACTGGGCAGTGGTGATAACGAGCTGCGCCTATTTAGCTCCTACGGGTAAAACTAGGCCAGCTTTTGCTGTGCCTAACTTTACCCACAGGCTGCTAACCAGGTAGCAGTGCAATAACACCACTTCCTGGTTAGCGACTGTTGCTGCTCACAATATGCCCCGATGCTAAGCAGTTTGCATCAGGGCATGTAGCAGCATTAGTAGTGGATATTCAGCAGCACTATCTGAGTTAGTGCCATTGAATATCCTATTCAGCAGCATTTACACATCCGTGAATATCAGGCCCAATCAACTTTCTTTCTTTTTTTAAGTGCCATCAAGTCCATGTGGACTCCTGGTGACACAGCAGTCCCTGGGATTTCTTGGCAAGATATGACCAGAAGTACCCTCACTTGCTGTGCAGCTTGTCATGCTGTGAGGGCTTGTGTGCATCAAAGATGCTGAGAGCTAAACTATCGGTAGTTTAACTACTGGCAGGGTCTCCCAAGGTGAAAAGCTCTCAGCTGAGGTGCCAGACCAAGACAAACCACTCATCTGGGCAGCAGCAGAATGGGATAGTGTTGACGGCGGAGGATCACATTTCTGTGACAACGGCAACAACTCCAAAACTTAAACTGCATGGAAGAAAGGCCCGGCAATCTACTTCTGTATGTTGCCATGAAAACTCAATGGATAGTTACAACAAAACAAATTGTGCTTTAGTGCTGGAAGATGAGACCCCCAGGTCGGAAGGCACTCAACTATCTACTGGGGAAGTGCTGAAGACTTTTCAGAGTAAAGCCAGCATTTATGATGTGGTTGGATCAAAGCCCTCGGGAAGTCTGACTGCTGATGTAGTTGCTCATGAAATGAGAGTCAGAAGCTGTAAAGATGTCTTACACATTGGAACATGGAACGTACGAAGCATGAACCAAGGGAAGTTGGAGGTGGTCAAGAATGAAATGGAATGTGTACAACTTGATCTGTTGGGTGTCAGCGAACTGAAATGGACTGGCATCGAGCACATTGCATCAGATGATCACATGGTCTACTATGCTGGAAATGAAAGACAAAGAAGAAATGGTGTTGCATTTATAATAAAGAAGAAACTTGCAAGAACTGTAATGAAATACAATGCAGTCAGCAAACGCTTAATCTCTATTCGTCTACGAGGAATGCCTATCAACACAACTATAATTCAGGTATATGCCCCAACAACAGCTGCAGAAGAGAAGGAAATTTAAGAGTTCTGTAAACAAGTACAAGCTGAAATTGACAGAACATGCAAACAGGATATCCAGATAGTCATGGATGACTGGAACGCAAAAGTTGGCAACAAAGAAGACGGCAAATTAGTTGGAAAACATGGACTTGGCAACAGAAATGAAGCTGGAGAAAGACTGATAGAATTCTGCAAGACCAACGATCTATTCATCTCAAACACCTTCTTCCAGCAACACAAGCGGCGACTATACACATGGACTTCACCAAATGGATTGTATAAAAATCAAATTGACTACATCTGTGGAAGTCAACGATGGAAAAGCTCTATAACATCAACAAAGACAAAACCTAGAGCTGACTGTGGTACAGATCATCAACTACTAGTTTGCAAACTCAAGCTAAAGTTGAAAAAGAGCAAACCACTCATGAATGCAACAAAATATGACCTTGAGAATTTACCACTGGAATTTAAAGACTGCCTGCAAAATCGATTTGCTGCTTTAGATACAAATGACAGAGCTCCAGAAGAGTTATGGAATGACATCAAGAAGGCTGTGTTGGAAGAAAGCAAGAAGTCTCTACAAAAGGTGAAAAAGAAAAAACAGCCAAAATGGATGATGGAAGAAACTCTGAAAATTGCCCAGAAACGCAGAGAAGCTAAAGCCAGAGGAGAAAGAAAGACAATTACAGAACTCAACAGAGATTTCTAACGTGCAGCAAGACAGGACAAGGAAAAGTACTACAACAACGCATGCAAGGAAATAGAAGCAGAAACTATTAGAGGAAGAATAAGATTGGCTTTCCTAAAGCTACGAGAGTTAAAGAAAAAGTTCCAGCCTCGAAATGGAATGTTACAAGATGCTCAAGGTTCTATGCTGAATGATGCTGAGAAGATCAAGAAAAAGTGGAAGGACTATACTGAGTTTTTATAGGATAAAGATCAAGTGGACCAACAGCCGTTTCAACCTGTACCTTATGATCGAGAACCATTGGTGATGAAAGAAGAAGTTGAAGCAGCATTAAAAGCCTTATCAAAAACAAAGCACCAGGCATTGATAGCATTCCCATAGAAGTATTACAGCAATCTGATGCAGCTGTTACCGTACTTACAAGGCTCTCCCAAGAAATATGGAAGACAACATCATGGCCAACTGACTGGAAAAGATCTGTGTTTATACCAATACTAAAGAAAGGTGATCCAAATGACTGTGGAAATTATCGCACAATCGCTCTGATCCCACATGCCAGCAAGATTCTACTGAAGATTATTCAAAAGAGACTACAACCATACCTGGAACAAGAACTACCTGAAGTGCAAGCAGGGTTCAGGAAAGGGCGAGGAACGAGAGACATCATTGAAGCTGTGAGATGGATCCTTGAAAAGACTAAAGAATACCAAAAGGATATCTATTTGTGCTTTATTGACTATAGCAAGGCTTTTGACTGTGTAAACCATGAGAAACTCTGGGCCACATTAAGAAGCATGGGTATACCTGAACACATGATCGTACTCTTGCACAATCTGTACATTGATCAAGAAGCAAAAGTTCGAACTGAACAAGGAGAAACAGAATGGTTTAAAATAAGCAAAGGTGTAAGACAAGGCTGCATACTTTCCCCCTACCTGTTTAATTTATATGCAGAACAAATCATCAGAGAAGCTGGATTGTATGAAGACAACAGAGGTGTGACGTTTGGTGGAAGACTCATCAACAACCTTCACTATGCTGATGATACCACATTACTGGCTGAAAGTGAAGATGATCTGAAACATTTGTTTCTCACAATCAAAGAACATAGTCTCAAAATGGGCCTGCACCTTAATGTAAAGAAGACAAAGATCATGACAACTGGCATAATCAACAGGTTCATTGCTGAAGGAGAAGAAATTGAAATCGTGAACAACTTTAACCTACTTGGATCAACTATCAATAAAGAAGCAACAAGCAGTCAAGAAATCAGACGACGCATTGCTCTTGGCAGAATGGCTATGAAAGACCTAGATAAGATTCTCAAGAGCAGAGATGTCTCTCTCCATACAAAGATTCGACTTGTTCAAGCCATGGTATTTTCAATAACATCATATGGATGTGAAAGCTGGATAGTGAAAAAGATAGACAGGAAGAAAATTGATGCCTTTGAATTATGGTGCTGGTGGCGAATACTGTGTATACCATGGACTGTCCGAAGAACAAACCAGTCAGTACTAGAGGAGATCAAACCTAAGCTTTCTTTAGAAGCTCAGATGACAAGACTTCGACTTTCATACTTTGGACACATCATGTGAAGAGAGAGATCATTAGAGAAAGACATCATGTTTGGCAAGATAGAAGGTCAACGCAAAAGAGGAAGGCCAGCAATGAGATGGATCAATACAATAACAGCAGCTACGGGTACCAGTCTGTCAACAATGAGCCGCCTGACTGAAGACTGAACACAATTTAGGATGGCTATCCAGAGGGTCGCCATGAGTCGACTCTGACTCGACGGCACTTAACAACAACAACAGATTGCCAGGTCTTTTCTTCCAAGGCAATGATGGGTAAAGTATATATGTATATAGTTACCCTGTTTTTGTACCCTGTTACAAGTCCCCACCTTATATTGTAAATCCAGTGCAGACCTCCTGCCCTGGACAGTTGTGTTTGATGTAAACCACACTGATGCAGAAAAGCGCGGTATATAAGAAAGTTAAATAAATAAATAAAGTGCTTTGCCTTGCCCAAGGAGTACCAGTGGGAATCAAACCCAGATCTCTTGAGGACTAGATTGTTGTTCTAACTACTACACTGTTAGTTAAATAGAAAAGTTTACATATGAAGGGTAATTTCAGAAGGGTGGCCTAGATTTATGTGTGTTTACATGCACAGATTTCAAGCACAGTTTGAGCTAATTTTATAACAAGGCAGCTAGGTGAAAGTCAAAAAATATACTCACCTTAAGACTATTTTATAAAGGTAAAATAGACATGCAGGGCTATCTGCTTCGAAGATAGTATAAATCTGTGCATGTACTCTACATGTGTACCCGTGTTTTTTATAAAATACATACATGCATTGCCACTCTATCTCCATTCCACCCATACTATTCTTCTAGGAGAGCTTGCATGTGGACCACATAGCAGTACACGTGCTCTTTCAACATACATACCTTTGGAGGGTAATTTCATAAACTCCTGCACAGTTAACACCCATTGCCACACATGTATTGGGGCTTATTTTATAAAGTGAAGTACATGCATGCTTTACAAAATAGGGGCACAAGTGGTGTAGAAATCCAAGTGCAGGCACTTATGCCTGCAATATGGCAAGTGTACATGTCTGCAACTATATTTTTCAAGTAATAGTATTTTATAGCTTACATGTATAAATTTGTGTTCCCTCTATGTTCCACCCAAACTCTGACCCTGTGCATAACCGCACTGAAAGTACATGCAAATTGATCATATCTGCATACTTGAAAGCACATTTGACAAAGGACATCCACTAGCAAAGAAGTAAAATATCTAGGAATCATATTAGAGTTCCCAAGTAAAAATGGCAGTGGGGGTGTACTATCGAGCGCCTGGCCAGAATGACCAAATGGATGATGAAATGTTCAAAGAAATCAAGGAAGCTAACAAAAGTTACAGCGCAGTAATAATAATGGGTGATTTCAACTACCCCGGTATCGACTGGGTCAGTGTCACGTCAGGACATGCTAGGGAGATAAAGTTCCTAGATGAAATAAATGACTGCTTCTTGGAGCAGCTGGTTCATGAACCGACCAGAGGGGAAGCCATATTAGTCCTAGTCCTTAGTGGAACACCAGATCTAGTGCAAGAGATAAGGGTGTTGGGGCCATTTGGCAATAGTGATCATAGCATGATCACCTTTGATTTAATTAGTGGAGACTATGATAAAATGAGGAAAACAGTTAAGAAAAAACTAAAAGGAGCAGTTGCAAAGGTTAAAGACATACATCAGGCTTGGCTGTTGTTGAAAAATACTATCTTGGAAGCCCAGACCAGCTGTATTCCACACTTTAAGAAAAGTGGAAGGAAGTCCAAAAAACTGCCAGCATGGTTTAAAGGTGAGGTCAGAGAGGCTGTTGTTGCCAAAAAAGCATCTTTCAAGAAATGGAAAAAAGAGCCAAACGACGAAACCTGGAAACAGCACAAGCACTGGCAAGTCTAATGCAAGGCATTAATAAGACAGGCAAAGGGAGAATTTGAGAAGAAGCTTGCTGCGGAAGCAAAAACGCGAAGTAAAGACCTTTTCAAGTACATTCGTAGCAAAAAGCCTGTGAGAGAGTCAGTTGCTCCATTAGATGATAAAGAGGTTGAAGGAGCACTAAGAGGCGACAAGGCGATAGCGGAGAGATTGAATGAATTCTTTGCTTCAGTCTTTACTGAGGAAGATGTAGGGATGTTACCCATGACTGAAGTGGTATTTAAAGGTGCGGAAGAATTGAAGGAAATATCGATACATCGGGAAGATGTATTACAACTATTAGATAAACTGAAGAGTAGCAAATCACCTGGGCCGGATGGTATACATTCATGGGTGTTGAAAGAACTGAAATATGAGATAGCAGACCTGCTATTAGTAATCTGTGAACTATCATTAAAATCATCTCTAATACCTGAAGATTGGAGGATCGCCAATGTAACACCAATTTTTAAAAAGGGTTCCAGGGGTGATCCGGGAAACTACAGACCGGTGAGCCTGACATCAGTACCGGGAAAAATGGTAGAAACCATCATAAAGAATAAAATTACTCAGCATGTAATGACCTAATGGGAGACAGCCAGCATGGCTTTAGACAAGGAAGATCTTGTCTTACTAATCTGTTATGTTTTTTTGAAGGTGTGAATAAACAGGTGGACAAAGGTGAGTCGGTTGATATAGTGTATCTGGACTTTCAGAAAGCCTTTGACAAAGTCCCTCATGAGAGACTTTTGGCAAAACTAAAGAGTCATGGGATAGGAGGCAGTGTACTATTGTGGATCAGGAACTGGTTAAAAGATAGAAAGCAGAGGGTAGGGCTAAATGGCCAATTTTCCCAATGGAGAAAGGTGAATAGTGGTGTACCCCAGGGATCTGTGCTGGGTCCGCTGCTTTTTGACATATTCATAAATGACCTGGAAAGTGGAATAAAGAGTGAGGTTATCAAATTTGCAGATGACACAAAACTATTTAAAGTTGTTAAAACCCAAGAGGATTGTGGAAAATTGTAAGAGGATCTTGATAAATTGGAAGACTGGGCAGCAAAATGGCAGATGAAATTTAATGTGGACAAGTGCAAGGTTATGCACCTAGGGAAGAACAACCCAAACTATGGTTACACGATGCAAGGTTCCACATTAGGAACCACCACCCAGGAAAAAGATTTAGGCGTCATTGTGGATACCATGTTAAAACCCTCGGCCCAGTGTGCAGCGGCAGCCAAGAGAGCAAATAGAATGCTAGGTATGATAAGGAAAGGAATGGAAAATAAAACAAAAGATATTATAATGCCTCTATATCGTTCCATGGTGAGACCGCACCTTGAATATTGTGTGCAATTCTGGTCGCCATATCTTAAAAAGGATATAGCGATTTTAGAAAAGGTTCAGAGAAGAGCCACCAAAATGGTAAAAGGGATGGAAGGATACTCCTATGAAGAAAGGCTAAAAAGGTTAGGGCTCTTTAACCTGGAAAAGAGACGGCTGAGGGGAGATATGATAGAAGTCTATAAATTAATGAACGGAGTGGAACAGGTAAGCGTAGATCGATTGTTTACTTTATCAGAATATAGAAAGACAAGGGGACATGCATACAGGGTAAACTATTTAAGACTAATAAAAGAAAATATTTTTTCACTCAACGTGTAATCAAACTCTGGAATTTGTTACCGGAGGATGTAGTAAAGGCTGTTAGTGTAGCTGGGTTTAAAAAAGGTTTGGACAAGTTCCTGGAGGAAAGGTCCATAAACCATTATTAAGAAGGGACCCAGGATATCAATGCTTGAACCAATACAAGCATCGTGGAACCTGTGTCCCTTGGGGAAACTGCTAGGTACATATGACCTAGATTGGCCACTGTTGGAAACAGAATACTGGGCTTGATGGACCTTGGTCTGACCCAGTATGGCATATCTTATGTTCTTATGTTTCTTCTTATGGCCACAAGAAACACATATTATAAGCTTTGCACCCTACAACATCTAAGACCTTTACTGGAACCTTATGACTTTAGATCAATTGTATAGGCACTGATTACACCTCATATCGACTTTTGTGATAGCCTACTCCAAGGAATACCAAAAAAAGTCACTGACCAACTTTAAATAGCTCAAAATGTCACAGCCAGGATTATATGTAAAGTCTCCCTTTCCGACCTTATCACCCCCACCTTAAACATGCTCCACTGGCTCCCAGTCATTAGCAGAACTAAATACAAAATACTAATGTCCACCTTTAAACTCATTAAAACATTTCCCCCTCACACCTCTCCACACTAATCCTCCCAGAAAACCTAGAAGCAAAAGAAATCACCACCTAAACACCATCAAATACCCACATGACTACCGCAAATCCAATCAAACCACTAGTAAAAGAGCCTTCTCCCATGTAGTCCCTTCACTGTGGAATGCTCTCCGACTTGCTAAGATCCATTAAAGATCTGCAGGATTTCAGAAAACACATCAAAACCCACCTATTCATAGAGCATTTTAGATCAAACAGCAACTACACCACACAACCCTCCTCCCACCCCATATAACCTTCTTACTCTTCCCATCCCCTCCTTCCCAGCTATGTAAGTGAACGGCTTTACTGTTTATTACATGCTGTACATAGTTAAGCTTGATTTTTACTCCACACTTACCCCCCCCCACCCTAGTTTGATGTCCACCAATGTTCAATGTATAATGTTAAGCTCAATATAAACCACTCCTGATCTCCGGAAGGAGTGGTATAAAAGTGCACTGAAATAAAGTAAATAAATAAAATCCAAGTACAAACTGGGACTTCTAAGCCCGAATATCCATAAAAATGGTAAGCACATCCAAATGTGAGCACAGTTTCACAAATGTGGATATGCTCAATATAGACATCTGCAGGGACATCTACATAAACATCCCTGGTATAGCATTTAATACAGAGGACATCTATGAGACATACAGCTTTGGTACAAACCCAAAACAAGGTTCACAAATACACACAACATAGCACTATCATTGTGAAGAGTACTGAGGATAGTGTAGTGCCAACTTCTCAGTACACTCCAGATGTTTTAGTGCCAAAACAATACTTTTCCAATGCCGAGTCATGTCTGGAGCAGATCTAAGTTTGGACATGAGTACAAGTGTCCCTGAGGGTTCTAGGAATGATCCAGAATGTCTATGTCCATTGCTCCACCTGCGACATGCCTCCATCATACCCTCTGCTTATTTAAATGTCCCCACAGTGGAGACTTCTAAAAAAAAACATTTCTGAAATCGCTCCGGGTATGTCTTTGTGATTTGGATATCCAAATGCACATTCATGGACCTCCAAATTGTACCCAAGCGATTTAAAATAACCACCTTAGTGAACAGCAACGGACTGAAGTGAGTGCTTAAATGTCCACAAGTCTTTTAAAACAGACTTATCTATTTATTTATTTAATTTGCTTATTTAACCAGTTTTCTATTCCGCTTTATCCTTCAATCAGTTTTACTTATATAAACATTTGGGTTGAGTTTTGTCTTTGGGGAGTTGTTACAGATTTTTGCATATCGTAAGCCACTTTGCAGTTTCCAAAAAAAGGCAGTCCGTCTTATGACTGATGTTCTGTTGACATACATATATACCAACCAAGCCTTCTGACTTATTATTATTTTAATTTGACATTTATACATTATTTATTTATATAATTCCTTTTCGTTCATTCTTCAATAAAATAAGAAGATTAGTAATAATTAAAAAGCAGTCAATTAAATGGAACAGATAAATAGAGTAAACAGTACTCTTGGATTTTCTTGTGACTTCTATACACCTGTATCCTGTAATATATATGAAAGTCCCTTTCTTTTCTTGCAATTTGTGTGCATAGTGTTAGTGTCAGAGGTGTTGTGTTTATGGGCCTATTTACATCCACACAACACAGATTTTAGTCCACAAAAACAGTACAGTTCCATGCTAACATGCAGGGCCAGTGCTACCATTAGGCGAACTAGGGTACTCCCTGGAGCACCACCTTTCTGGGGGCACCCATTGCCACCGGCTGGGCCAGCAGCAACAGAAATGGTAAGGGAACTGTAATGCAGCGCTTACTTAGACTCCTGCACTGCATCACAGTTCCTTCTTACAATTATTGGCTGCTTCCATCCCCCTTTTATGCAGACTAACTGGAAGTATGTGTCGGATGGGGGCTTCAGTGGCCAATAATGGCAGCCAGGAACTGTGACACAGCACTGGAGCCTTAGGTAAGCACTTCCTTTGCCATTGCTACCACTGTAGCGGCGGCAGGATGGAGTGCCCGTCTAGAGCACCTCCGATCCTTGCACTGACCCTGCTAACACACTAAGGGGTATGTTTACTAAACCTTCTTAATGTGCGCCCAGCGTTAGTGTGCAGGATGCCATATAAGGAGTGGGCGTTTCAGTTTAAAGTAGCAAAACGGGATTAGCGCGCGTTCTTGTGCGCTGCACGCTCTTGTGCGCCGCACGCTCTTGTGCGCCGCGCACATTAGCGCACGAGAAACGTGCGCGGGAAGCATAAGCAGGCGCGCTGATGTGCAAACAGAGGAACAGGGCTGCAGTACAATGGTGAAGACACTGACAGATGGTGCAGGGGTCATGGTTTCAATCCTCCACTGTGCCCAATGAAAAAGGCTGGCTGAGGCACTACCATTTATGTGTAATATTGCATTATGAGGCATTTTAATTTTATTTTAATTACTGCTGCTAGCAAACGCACTCTCAAAGCGCTGTAACATAAGGTGCTGCATAAGGCACCCCATAAGGTACCCCAGAGGGCACATTTTAAAGTGCACTGTCCGCCAAGGCACCCTACAATGTTGCTTAAAGGGTAGCCTATAGGGCGCCATATAGGGTGCCCTATGAGGCACGGCAAGGTCATAGCACTGTTTTTGATGGCAGCACTGTGCATTTAAACGCATGAAAATCTTAAGTAGGTGCGCTGACATGCAAGGAGGAACAGCAGTGTAGCACAATGGTTAAGGCATGGACTGATGATACAGAGGTCATGAGTTCAATCCCCAGTGTGCCTAATACTTAAGGCTGGCTGAGGCATCAGCTTTGACATGTAAGTATTGTTTCCTGTGGCACTTTATTTGTATTTTATTAATTGCTGCCAGCAAACACACCCTCATGTGCCGTAACCTAAGGTGCCGCATAAGGCACCCTATAAGGCACTCCATAGGGCACATTATAAAGTGCACTGTCCTCCACGGCACCCTGTAATGTCCCCTATAGGGCACCCTATAAGTCGCTCCATAGGATACTGTATAGTGCACCTTATATGGACGGTAACCATAAGGTGCCCTATAAAGCGCCCTCTGAGGCACCTTATGGGTACAGTACACTGAGGGTGTTTTTGCTGGCAGCACTAATGTACATTAAAAATAGATAATGCTTTGGACATCCCTATCAAATAACCCCCCTGTGGGTTTGAACCCATGACCTCTGGCTTTATTGGCAGTGAAGTAACCAGTGGCTACAGCTCTATAGTTGCTAGCAAGGCCCTGGCTGGCTGCAGAAGGACTGCACGTCACCACACAAACAGTCTGCTGTGGTCACCAGGATAGGGTTAGCCCACCCGTACCCATGATGCACTGCACATGCAAATCAGCCGTCTACAGATGAACACAAGATGCGGTATGCACCCCCACAGCACCTCGGCCTGGTAGGGGGAACTGACCATGTGTGTTACTGGCACAGAGTAGCTACACACCGTCACATTGTGCGGGTACTGTGCTCACCCTGAGGGGGCGGTGGGGCGCCCAGCACCAGGTCCACAGCACCTTCCATGACAGAAATAGGCCATGCTGTAGGTCCCCAGCAGTCCTAGTGTGTGAGATAAGTAGTTCCTGCAGACACACTTTGGATACATCTGTATTTCTCAGTCAGGTTTGACCCTTATGGACCCATAGGCAGATTGTGTACCACCACCCAAACCACCCTCTAGGGCTGAGGGTGGGAAACAGGGTCTCCCACCAACAGATCCACATTTTACATCCCTGCAATGGCAGCAGTAGAGGGGACCACCAACCACAGTCCTGCTGGGGAACAGACACCCTACAGGGCAGTCATTGCAGCTCTGTACACATCTATAAAGCCATAGCAGACAGACATTAGGCCCGGAAATACTCAGCTGCACCCCACCACAATCTGATATTCTCCTGCAGCCACTGCACCCTGCAAGGCACATACTAGCTGTAGACAGTCTGATAGCTAGTCCATCAGGCATGTTTCTGGAGAAGATGCATACACACCAAGCAGATAAGTCAGTGATTGGGACCCAAAAGGGAACCCAGAAATATCACATGAAAAAGACATTATAGGGCACTATGGTGGAACCTAGCCATGCCGTGGTCACTGCTCAGTCAGGGTGAGAGTGAACTCCCAGCAGGACATACTGTGGCCACCCTGTCTGTGCAGGTGGTGTCCAGGCACTACAATGTCCCAGCCATTGCCCTATGCCCTGTGCAGATGCATCTTGGCCAGGCCACCCTGTCCGGGCTATACCCATGGTACCTTTCTCCTCATTATGCACATTGGCAGGCCAATACTGGCAACAGTGCTGGCAGTTTGGGCTTTGGAGGGTGTTTGCAGCCACCACACACTGGATAGACAGACACACACTCCCACGCCTATGCCAGCATTGTGCTACTATAGAGGTGTTTAGCAGCCCTGGCCACCACACCAGTCCTGGGCACAGTGCAGGCATGGATATGGTACGCAAAACTGTTGGGGGTCACTCCCCAGGGTGGTAAACACTGTCAGAGACCAGACCTGAAGCTCACCCCACAGACATCAGAAAGGTTGCTATGATGGAGCTCAATCAGCAAACTGTGCTTAACGTAGGAATTGCTATCTGCCAGTAATCATAGCAACCTTTTGATAGCTGTGTACCGTATTCCCAGGTGTAGGGTGGCATTGCTAAGGTATGCAAGTGCTAGTATTGGGAGATGCACGCAGGGCCCAATGTCCTGCCTCTCCAGGGGGCATTGGCTAATGGAGCCTGTGGGTGTGGGTGTGTCTGCCCCTGTTGGCTGCTGCTTTACGGCAGAGGTTCCCAACTCCAGTCCTGGTGTGCCAAACACTGTTCAGGTTTTCATGCTGTCCCTCATGAATATGCATGAGATACATCTGCATACCATGGGGGTGGTGCATAGATATGCAGCACAGGCATCTTTATTAGAGGCAGCATGGAACCTGAATGGTGTTTGGCCCTCCAGGACTGCATTTGGGAGACTCTGCTGTAGGTAATGCGCCTGTTTGTGGAGTCTGTGCTCTGTAGGGTAAAATGTAGATGTTTTGGGCATGTTTATGTCATCTGCAATAAAGGTTCTGTCTGTATTAGCACGTTCTAGTAGTGGGTAAAATATGCGGACTGGGTTGGCAGGCACTTGAACCTGTGACCTTCTGCCTCCAAACACACTGGTTGTGTGCACTGCACCACCATGTTGCCACAGAGACAGTGCATTCCCTGGTGATACCATGACTGTTTGTCCGGCAGGGCCTGTCTGTTGCAGTGCATGGCACCCACCTACACAGGGCTAGGCCATGGTCTGCTCTGGGCAGCTGCCACTGCCCCCCTCCACCACCAGTACCCCTCTGCCACCATGCTGACATGCCCTTCTGCTGGTGGTGCTGGTGGTGTGCAGTCTCAAGCCATCCAGTGTGCAGGTAGGCGGATGCCTATGGTGCGTGTTCTGGGGTAGGGGTACCTGCATAGGCGTCCACGCTTCCCCCCAGCACCGCCTGCCAATGTTATGTGCCCTTGAAGGTACCTGCTGGGTACTATCCCCTGTGACACTGTAATAAACACTCTCGTGCCCATGTTGGGCCCTCAACAGTTGCTGTCTGGCTGCTGTTTAGTTTCAGCATTCCTAAGTGCCACCTAGGCATCTGCCTAGTCCGCACTGTGCCCCAGATGCACCACAGCATGTGCCGCCTGCAGCCCTCTGTATCCCCTTTCTCAGCATCTGTCCAGTTGCCCATTCCGACATGCCCGCCCTGCTGTTGTGGAACATGTGCATGCCATAGGTAACCTGTCCAATGGAGCGGGAAACCCTGATCAGTGTTATTTCACTGTGGGATCATTCACCTTGTATGGGGACGGAGCGTAGACCCTTCCAAAATTCATATTTATTTTTTGGGGCTTTCTTGGTGTGTTTTTTTATGTTTCCCATTACTATCACTATTGCCCAGCTTGATTATGATTTGTTTTTATTTTGTTGGGGTCATTTTCAATGTTTATTTGCACTTTTGTTCCGTGCACATGTATCACACTTATCACTTTTTTGTAGGGTTCCCTGGTTTTGCTGCACATTGCTGACAGAAATGGTTTCTTTTCCCTTTAAATCAGCTCTAACGCGAGGTTTTCACTTGCGTTAGTTTTGGCCTCGGATTTCACATCGTTAGTGTGCGGGGAGCCTCTCCCCTCCCACTCTCCACCCATTGACCCCTTCTCTCCGCCCCTGGGGAGCCTTCCTCCGCCCTCCGGGAGCCTTTCCCCGCCTTCAGCACTCATTTGCGCCGCTGCGCACTAAGGCACATTTGTGCCCCGTAAAGCGTCATTATCACGCGCTAAGGTACCTTAGCGCGTGATAACTGCACAGCGCACACGTTAAGAAGGTTTAGTAAACATATTGTTGCATTAAATGCAATAACACAGAAAACACCATATTGGGCAGGGAATAGGTAAGGACTGCCCCATACAGTTATCATAGACATCATTACCACTTATCAACTGTTAATGAAGCAGATAATGCACAACGCAGTTAAATACGCGTTTCATTATCGGCCATGCTATTAATGGATGATGGCAGCTTTTTATTTGCATGGCCTCCTTCCCAAAAATGCTAGAAATACCCCCAAAGTTAACTCAGAACTTTAGTCATTACAGTGCATTAATTCTGACTATTACCATGTGGTAACTACAAGACCTTACCGTACTGAATTAAATAGAGGCCTCAGCATTTCTGGTAGGACATTTTTGGCCCTATTCTTTTTCCAGTATTTACTATAGACATCCTGAAAATCAGACTTGTTTGCTGCTCTCAGGACTGAAGCTGAGAACCCCTGAATTAGGACACTTACGAACGTATAATTGCTTTGTTTTCTTTCCTGAAAGTTAGGGTGGAGCTTTTTTTAATCTATTTTACACCTGATAAAAATATACCATCTCTATGTCCTGCATGTAAAACAGTTATTGCAACATTTCTTGTGAAATACCTTTCTTATGTAAACTCATTGGAATAATTATTCTGAATACACTCCATATGAACATCAATAAAGTATTTTGGGACAACCTACTTCAGTGTTGTGTAAGAACATAAGAACATAAGATATGCCATACTGGGTCAGACCAAGGTCCATCAAGCCCAGTATTCTGTTTCCAACAGTGGCCAATCTATTATTGCCTGGTTCCTGCTTTCTGCGGAGGTTTTCCTTTTCTTTTTTTCCCCTTCCATAAAATATTGTCACACAAACAATATGGGAACAAAGAGGCCCTATTACTAAGCCCCAGTAAGTGGTTAATGTGTGTTTTAACAGACAGCAAATGGCTGCTGGGAATACTATTATGGGAGCCAGGCAGCGACCTCTCATGGCAAAATTAAAGTCATGGGATAGGAGGCAGTGTACTATTGTGAATCAGGAATTGGTTAAAAGACAGAAAACAGAGAGTAGGGCTAAATGGCCAATTTTCTCAATGGAGAAAGGTGAATAATGGAGTACCCCAGGGATCTGTGCTGGTCCCACTGCTTTGAACATATTCATAAATGACCTGAAAATGGGAGTTATGAGTGAGGTGATCAAATTTGCAGATGGCACAAAATTATTCAGTGTTAGTAAAAACAAGAGGATTGTGATAAATTGGATGACTGGGCATCCAGGGGGGAGGGGGGTGCTGTGGAGTCCAAGCGAACTGTACGTATGTTTTAGTAGCTCTGGTGGCGTTTGACTTTTGAATCCATCATCACGCTGATTTAGCTGCTCTTCCATATCAGCAACTTTACCCTCCCTTTCCTGGGCATGGCGACCAATAAAGAATTGAAGTCTGTGGGCTTCTTTTCCATTTCATCAGGCTTAAAACGCCATAAGGCTAGGCTGATTACATCAGAAAAGATGGCGGACAGAGACAAAGCAGTGGAAATGGATCCAGTAATGGCTGAAATTTTGCAACTCAGAGAAATGATGTGCTCCCAATTGGAGGCCACGAAAGTGGTACAAGGTGAGCTGGAGTCGATGGGCTCTCAGCTACTGGAATCACAACATAGAGTGGAGATACTAGAAGAACATATGGGGAAACTGGAAATACAACACCTGCAAATTGATCGCAATATGGCGGCCATTGAAAGGCTTCAACTGGATATCGAAAATCTGTCAAACCAAAACCAGTGCAACAACATTCGGATTCTTGGTGTTTGTGAGGGATGGAGGTCTTCAATATGAAAGCTTACTTGGAGTGTACCATTCCCGAAATGTTCAATCTTGAATTTCATCCAGTCCTTCAACTGGAGTGTGCCCTTCAGATCCCCTTATGAGCAATGGAGCCCTCCCGGGGCCCCTGGCCCATCGTGGCTAATCTTGAGATACCCTCAAGTCCTCCAAATTCTGTGCATGGCCAAGACCAAGCCATCCTTAATCCTTCAGGGGCATAAAATCATGTTTGTACCTGACTTGGCTAAGAGCATGACCTTGAAATAGAAGAAATTCTTGCTGATGCGCACCATCCTGAAAGATCTTGGGCTATGTATGGCTTGTTTTACCCAAATAGAATGCAAGTAACTTATAGAAATAAGGCAACTTGGTTTGTTGATCCTGTCAAACTGCAAGAGTTTCTGGACAGTTGCCAGATGTCCTGACTACAGCCTTATTGAGGAGTGTCTTTTGTCTGCTGATCATTGAACTGCAACTGGGTTTTGGTGACCCGCTCTTGGCTGTTTCTTCCTTTTTGTGTTGTGCTATGTCAACTATGTTGGTCTACTGGGTTAAGGGTGGTGTGATCGTGCTGCTTGGTTAGTAAGATTGGGTATACATGGGTGTTTTGTATGATTGATGGGTCATGTCAGGGGAGAGGGTGGGTGGGTCTGTCCATAGATGCTTATGCTTATGTTCGTGTCATTTGGAAGTCAAGAGCAACTAAGTTTATACTCATTTTCATTGACATCTCCGCCGCCTTTGATACTGTACATCATGAGATCCTCCTAAACAAGCTGGAATCCATAGGAGTTGGGGGAACCCCCCTCAAATGGTTCTCCTCCTACATATCGAATAGAAGGCCTCAAGTACAATTCAATGGCGAACAAGCTGAACCGTTCTCTCAAACACAGGGCATTCCACAGGGATCAGCCCTCTCGGCTCTACTGTTCAACATTTACATGCAACCCCTATGCAAAATCTTTGAAAGACATGACATCAGCTACCACATCTATGCAGATGACATCATGTTATACACACAACTGGACGCCACGGACCCAAATTATTCACAGCTCGAAAACTGCCTGGATGAAATGTTGCAATGGCTACAGAAAAATAACATGACGATAAACCACAAAAAAACCGAGGTCATGTATATATCCAGCAAACCGAACTTCAAGCCCCCTGATACAATCACCCTGTGCAATAACACGTACAAGGCGAAGGATGAGATCAAATACCTAGGTGTCACGCTCGACTGCAACCTAAAAATGGAGACCCACCTACGTAAAACAAACAAAGCCATCTTCCATAAACTTAGAGTGATACAACCGCTAAGAAAAATAATAGATCCATGTGACTTCCGATCAGTGGCGCAAGCACTCATTATGCCACATCTGGACTACTGTAATGCCATCCTTCAAGGTCTCCCCAAGAAATCAATAAATATCCTTCAGTTGGCCCAAAACGTAACTGCCAGGATCATAATGGGAACAAGCATTGCAGAACACATCACCCCCATACTAATAAACTTACATTGGCTTCCAATTGCAGCAAGGATACAGTACAAGATGCTAGTAACCGCATTCAAACTTATCAATAACATAGCCCCCTCATTCCTGACTACCCTTATCAGCACACAACCTGCAAATAGAGACAGAAGAAATACCAACTTGGGCACCCTACAAGTCCCCACATCCATCAGAACAGTAAAAACAAGTACATCTCGAAGAGCATTCGCATTCTCTGCACCAACAATATGGAATCAACTCCCTTTTGAACTGCGCTTAATCACGGACATTGCAATCTTCAGGAAAGAGTTAAAAACTCACCTATTCAAATGCTATTATAATCAGCCATGACTCTCAAATGCGTTACATAACACGTTATGTAAGAATATGTGAAGATGTATAATACAAAGATAATTCCGAATATATAAATTATAGAAAAGGTGTGAGGTACAATTGTAAATACTTATGTATAAATGTAAATATGTATAACGAAGTCCCCCATGACACTAACCCTGTGTGCTGTGACCTACCCTTAGATCTATATAATTACTGTCCCCTCCCTGTCCTGATTGACATCCCCAGAAGAAGAATCAAACCGCTGCTGATCGCTGGAAGCAGCGGTATATAAGTGTGTATTAAATAAAATAAATAAAAATAAATAAAGTGATATCTTTTGCTGCCATGGCCTTAGACATTCCTTTGCTCCAGGCAGTATAGCTTCACCCCTCGTTGAATTTCATAAGGTAGCTTTTGGACTCTGCTAGTTGCATAAGACCTTTTTCTCTGTTTTTGTTTTTTGTGGGGGAGCTTTTCTTGGTATGTTACATGTCTAGTGGAGTGGGATTGGGAGATGGGTTACTATATTAGGTTTGGAGGTTGAGCGACTTCGAGCTGAACTGCTCTGCCTTGATCATATGTGATGTTGGGGCTTAAAGTTATATCCTTTAATGTCAAGGGGCTTAACCATCTGATGAAATGCAAGAAAATATTTAACTACTTGAAGAAGTAACAAGGACACATCTTGTTTTTACAAGAAACTTACCTACTTTCCCCTATGTGCAATAGACTTGCTGTAGGCTGGATTAGACATCATGCTTATGCTCCCTCCGTTCAGAAAAAGGATGTAGTATCTATTTTGTTCATATATCTCTGCAAGTGCAAATTCAGCATAGATTGGTGGATCCAATGGGCTCCTTCTCATAGTGAATGTATATGCTGTGGATTTGGACTCCTCCGCTTTTTTCGTCTCCCTATCAAAATTGCTCGCCGAATATGGTGGCAGGGGAGATTTTGATTGCTGGAGACTTCAATCAGCCCCTGGATTTTATTCTGGATAGACAATCCAAATGCCAAATCCCTGTTAGCAATATGCAAACAATTCCAGCATTTCAATCTCAGCAAGTTATGATTGCACATCGCAGGAATTCTAATCTTTTAAATTTTTTGGTTCCATCTGCTCTACCAGTTCCACGCGGGAAACCGATAACCACCAGCCATTTTCGTTGCTCTTACTGCTCAGTCTGTGAGTCTGTGATTACAACCAAAGGTATCGTTGTTCATCCGTCGACTTCTGCTAAGGTTCCCCTTACCAGCTTCACCACCTCTTCTACTCAGAATGTGATTTTTTCAATAATCTGTCCGTGTAATATGTTGTACATAGGAAAAACTACCATAAGTATTAAAACTAGGATCATCGAACACCATAGCTGCATTAAATGCAATGTTCGCAAAAACTGTTGGTGGAATACTGTATTTCCAAGAAACATAAAATTAGTGATTTCAAATACCTTGTCCTGCACCAGGTTTACCCCCACTGGCGTGGGGGTGATGTCTACAAAACCCTATCTTAGACTTGAACAGAAATTTATTTTTCAGATGAAAACTTTAGAGCCATTTGGCCTTAATCAAAATTTTGGGGTATGTTTACTAAACTGCGGTAACATTACAGACCGCGCGGTAGGTAACCTTAATGAGTGGTAGGTAACGTTAACGCGCGTTATGTAACGTTAACACGCGGTATGTAACATTAATGCGCGGTAACGTTACAAACTGCGCGGAAGCGTTCCATGGCACGGTAGACACCGCAGAGGGAGGAGAGAGGGCGGAGAGCTGGGGTCAATGGGCGGGGAGTGGGCGTGGAGAGGCTCCCTGCACACTAACGCGGTGAACTGAAGGGCTGAATCCTACTGCGAATGAAAACCTGCCGTTAGATGCACATTTGCAGGAGAGAGAAACCATTTCAGTGTCAGCAATGTAGGGCACAGGCAGGGAGCCCGAGAAAGGTGATAGTAGTGTTCCATCTGCAGCAACAGCATAGTGGCAATGTACGAAGGGCCACTATGGTGATGGTGCATATGGGGCATAGGGGGACTGCAGGCGGGACATGCAGTGTGGGCAACTGGGGCATGGGGTGGACTAGACAGTTGCCTAGATGGCACATAGGAACGCGGAAAATGGACACCAGCAAGACAGCAACAGACCAGGATCAAACATGCCCATGAGTCTGTGTCCCACAGTGTCCCATCCATGGGACATTACCCAGCAGGAACCCCACAGGAACCCCAAGAGGCAGCTATGTAGGCACCCCTATCCCAGAACCCACACCTTAGGCTGCTGCCTACCTGCCCCCTGGATGGCCTAGGACTGCAAACCACCGGCACCGACAGCATATGGTCATGGCGGCATGGCAGGAGGGTGCTGGAGGGAGTAGTGGCATCCACCTGCAGTGGACCTAGCCCATCCCCTGTACCAGTACGTGGTGTGCAGTGCAACAGAATAGGTCTGGCTGGGGAACGTAAGGGTAGCCCCAGGGACCACTATGCTGCTGTGGCAACAGTGTGGTGCAATACACTCAACCAGTATGTCCAAGAGCAAAAGGTTCAAGTCCCATCTGTGGATCCTGCAGAGCATCACCCCATAGTTTTATCCCACAATGCAGCCACAACAACAACATGTGCAAACCCCAATGCAGCGGTGCACAGGGGTACAAACACCCACTCACACGGGCTCCACTATCCACAGCCTCATGGAGTGTCAGACTATTGGCCCCAGCATAGCGCTGCAGTTTTACCAGAGCACTACTACTACCCCCTGCACAGTTTAGCAATGTCGGCACTGTGCTCAGGACCAGTTTGGTGGGCAGGGTTGTCAACCACCTCTATCTCTGCACAATGCTGAGATAGGTGTGGAAGTGTGCGTATGTCTATCCATTGTTTTGTTTCTGCCAACACCTCACTGAGCCCACATTGCTCACACTGTTTCCAGCATTAGCCTGCAAATGTGCATAATGAGGAGCAAGGTATTGTGAGTATGGCCCAGACAGGGTGGATTGGCCAGGATGCATCTGCACAGGGTGGAGGGCAATGGCTGGGACACTGTAGTGCTCGACCACCACCTGCATGGGCAGGGTGGCCACAGCATGTCACGCTGGTAGGTCGCTCTCACTCTGACTGAGCAGTGACCATGGCATGTCCATGTTCCCACTTAGTGCCACACATTATTTGTCTTTAGTGATATCTGTGTGTTCCTGGTTCTGGGGCCCAATCATGGAGATACCTGCTTGGTGTTTGTGCTGTGCATCCCATCTCTGGGTGCACAGGGTCTCCCATGTGCATGCACTATGGAATGGCTAGTGGGCTGTCTGCAGTCAGTCTGTGCATGGTGGGGCCACCCTGTAGGATGCTGCAGGTGCAGTCTGATTGTACTGGAAGATGGCAGGCTATGGCATGGAGCCTTCCCCTGCCCACCCCAAGCATCACTGCTGGTCTGCCATGGTCACATGTATGGCTCTGGCCCATCAGCCCTGGAGGGCTGTCATCGGCCAGCAGGACTGTGGTTGCTGGTATTATAGCCATTCTGCAGGGTTCAAGCACCTGTCCCACCACACCCTCATCTACAATAGGGGTAGTTCTTCCTGTCGCATCCTCCCCTCCGCAATCCTCTTCTCCCTCCATCCATCACACTCGGCCCCTTACCTCCCTCACCTTTACACAATTTCCTCCAGCAGCTGAGATTTTTCCTTCAGACTTCCCCCTCTTGTCACCCAACTCCCAGGCTGCCCTTTGGTCTTCCACTCTTTCTTCCACCCTTGATCAGATTGCCCCTCTGCGTCCCCGTCCCAACCGTCGCCGTCCATCACATCCTTGGTACCATAGTGGTCTACGGCTGCTCCGTTCCCAACTCCGAAGAGCGGAGCGGCTGTGGCGTAAGGCCCCCTCTCCCACTTCTCTAGCGGTCTTCAACTCTCACCACTCTTACTATCGGTCACAGGTCCATTCTGCTAAGCGCTCCTTTTTCTCCAATGCTATCACCACTGCTCCAAACCAGACTCGGCACTTGTATTCTACTTTTCAATCTCTCATATCCCTACACACTTCCACGTCAATCCCTTCATCTTCCCCAGCCCCCCCCCCCCCTCGCAACTAGCCTCTTTTTTTACTAATAAGGTCATATCTCTGAGAGCATCTCTACCGTCTTGTCCTGACCCCCTCACCTCCCCTCCTCCTGTTCCCTCCCCCCCACCCATCTCACAACTTTCTCATTCTTGGGCTTCCTTTGAACCTATTTCCGCTCCTGAGCTCCATCATCTCATCTCTTCTTCAAAAAAAACTTTCTGTGCTCTAGACCCCATCCCCTCGTCTTGGCTTCTCACACCCTCCCTGGGTCTCCTTCCTTATATTCTAGCAATATTTAATTCTAGCCTGTCCACTGGGATTTTCCCTAAATCTTGGAAGCACGCTCTTATACGTCCTTTTCTAAAAAATCCATCACTTGATCCCTTGGTCCCTGCCCACTTCCGTCCTGTCTCTAATCTTCCTTTCCTATCTAAACTGCTTGAGAAATTCGTTTTTGCTCAACTCTCCCATCACCTTGATTCTATTAATTTCCTTCACCCCCGTCAGTCTGGTTTTCGTCAAGGTCACAGCTTCGAAACTGTTCTTTTGGCTTTCACAAATGCTCTACACACTGCACACGACCGTGGTGATATATCGGTGGCGGTTGCTCTTGATCTTTCTGCAGCTTTTGATCTGGTTGACCACTCTCTTCTTCTTCAACGTTTGCGGGATGCGGGCCTTTGCAGCACTGTTCACCACTGGTTCCACTCTTTCCTCTCTTCTAGATCTTGTGCAGTCCTCTCATCTTTAACTTCCATCCCCCCCTCTGAACCACATCACCTTTCTTGTGGGGTCCCCCAGGGATCTGTCCTTGCCCCACTTCTTTTCAACCTTTTCCTTGCCCCTCTCGCCTCCCTGATCCAACAGTTTGGCCTGTCTGCTTTTCTTTATGCCGACGATATCCTCCTGTTACATCACACCTCGCCCACTTGTCCCGATCTCACAATTCTCGACTCTTGTCTCTCAGCTGTGTCACAATGGTTAACTCTTAACTGTCTCCACCTAAATCTTACTAAGACTCTCGCTATTTGGTTCTCCCACAACAGTCCTCCTCCCACAATGGCTCCTTCCTTTTCTGGTGCTCCCGTCCCTCTCGTCTCCACATTCCGCTATCTGGGTGTATATTTCGACTCTGATCTATCCTTTCGCTCGCATATTTCTCACATCACTAAAACCTCTTTTTTCTCCCTTCGTCAAATTCGCTCTATTCGTCCCTTCCTCTCCCCCTCTGCCCTCACTACTCTGGTTCTATCTCTGGTTATGTCTCGTGTGGATTTTTCTAACTCCCTATTTATCGGTCTTCCTAAATACCAACTCTCTCGTCTTCAACGTATTCAAAACACTGTGGCACGCCTCCTCACCCACTCATCACCTCGGGACCATATCACTCCCCTTCTTTTTCGTCTCCATTGGATGCCTGTCCCCTTTCGTGCTATCTTTAAACTTCTCATCCTGGTACATAAAGCATTTCACACTAGCACTCCACAGTATCTCATGGATCTCATTTACTTTCACTCCCCCAGGCACACCCCTCGATCCTTTCATCTTAACCGCCTTGCCTTGCCTTTCCCTTCCCGTGCTCACCTGCAATCCACACGCTCCTCCGCTTTCTTTTTTGCTGGACCCGCTGCTTGGAATGCCCTCCCCCCTCCCCTCTCCCCTCCGTTTGGAACCACACTTCAACATATTCAAAAAGAACCTGAAGACCCACTTGTTTTCCCTAGCGTTTGATGTTCCTTCCCCTTTCGTGTAACCTCCTTCTTCCTCTCCCCTCCCCCTATTATCTTCTCCCTTATGTCTCGTCTTACTTTTACTATCTCTGTCCTTTTGAAGAATTGTACATTTCCTTTCTTTTTAATTGGCCATTGGCCTCCTTTTACTGATTATTTTAATTGTGCACTGCCTTGACTGTATATGAAAGGCGGTTTTTATCAAATGTAATAAAACATAAAACATAATTGTGGGCCCCTTGGGGTGTATAGTGCATACCACTTAGACCCATAGAGGCAGTGCTACCTAAACCTCATGTGGATCTAGCCCCCCGCCCTGATAACAGATATCCATGGCAACCAGACCTTGACACTGTGTACACACTAATCTGAGTGGTGTCCAGTCCCACAGGGCCACATGTGACTGCAGAACCCAGATGGTAACAGAAGTACTTTCAGTTGCACTGGTGGAAGCACCTGTCACACACTGGTAGTGATGGGGATGTGCAGCAAGACCTATCTCTAGCACCACATGTACTGTGGACCTAGTGCTGGGTGCCCATCCTATCCCTCATGGTGAACATGGAACTTGCACAATGGCATGGTCTTTAGCTACTCTGTGCCAGTATCACGTACTGTCAGTCTGTCTTACCACGCTGCAGTACTGGTGAGGTGCAGACCCCATTTGGTGGTCAGCTGTAGGCTGCTGTTCTGCATGTGCAATGCATCATGGGTCCTGGTGGGGTTACCCTATCCTGGCACACAGAGCAGATGGTTTGTGCGGTGACCTGCAGTCCGTCTGTACCCAGCCAGTGCTGTGCAACAAGCCATAGCGGTATAGCCTACTGGTTAGTACACTGACATTCTAGGCCAGAGCTACTCAAATCCAGCCCTGGAGGGCCACAAACCAGTCAGGTTGGCAGGATATCTCTAATGCATATATATCTCATGCAGATTCATTAGGGATATCCTGACATCCTGCAGGGTTGTGGACTTCCAGAACTGGATTTGAGTAGC
This sequence comes from Ichthyophis bannanicus, assembly GCA_033557465.1. Classification (NCBI taxonomy): domain Eukaryota; kingdom Metazoa; phylum Chordata; class Amphibia; order Gymnophiona; family Ichthyophiidae; genus Ichthyophis; species Ichthyophis bannanicus. The sequence continues at coordinate 629,412,433 of CM066034.1, read as the reverse complement.
TCTGTTCTAGGCAGTGGTCATGCAGTTCAATTTTTCGTTGTTCCTTCCTGTCCATGTCTGATGTTTTGCATGCCTGTGACAGTCATATCTTTGCAGATCCATGCTGCCAGCCCATAATACCCTCACCACAGTTGCCATCACTCCCTATACAGCGTTATAAGGCACCTTACTAGGCGCAGTACAAGGCACGTCATAAGGCACGTTACAGGGCACCTTACTAGGCACAGTACAAGGCACGTGCCTTCTACTGTGCCTACTAAGGTGCCTTACAATGTGCCTTGTAACATGCCTTATAACGCGCGTAGCCATAATGATGCACCACTCATTCCCTTATATGGGAATCCAGGGAACCTAGCGTGGGGAACGTTACCGCAGTTTAGTAAACCTACCCCTTTGTCTTTTGCGTTTTCTTATGATGTCCCCACCTTTTCATATTCTGTTCCCCCTTTTTTTCATAACTTTTTATGTGTCATTGATTGGTTCCCCCTTTTTTTAATGTCATTGATTGTTTCCATTTTTTATGTTTCCCACTATCCGGTCCCCCTTTGCCTTTTTAGCCAATTCAATCATGCCCCCCCCCCCCCTTTTATATGCCCTTTTTACATATATATGTTTTTTATAATTTAATACATACCCTAATTTATTTATTTAATTTATTTTTTATTCATTTACAACTTTGTCATGATTCATTAAGGTTTCCTTTTTTCCCCATTGATGTCTAATGACAGTGTCTATTGGTGGTGTTTCGCTGTTACACTTTTCCCTTGTTTCTTTGGTGTGTGAGGCTATTTAGGCTGGGTTGTCCATCTTTGAATCACATTTCCTGTCACTTACAAAAACCTTTGTCAGATATTTAATTTTACCCACTTCACTAGTGTTTTGCTTTTCGCTTATACATTCTCGCTGATATTTCTGGTAAGCCTCGGAAAACTCAGTTGCAGCCTTTACGATTGTTAGTTATCATCCACATATATTAAAATAACATATATATATTTCTTTTTATCATTGCCAGTCATATATGTTTGTTGAAACTCACCACTGACCGTGACCCACATCAGTCGTCTCTACAACATGGATGCTTTCATTAGGTTTTCAATTTGTTTTAGGCTCAGTTTGCCTTTCTTTAAAATTCAGCCATCACACTATTGGACCTGCGCCACCACTTTCATTAATATACCAAGATTACTATAAACATACTTTTTTCTGGGGTTTAAACTATGGTTTGTTCTATTTGTTTATACCACGGGTCTATTTTCATTGAGATCCTGAAACTATATGATGAGCCGTTCTGCAGTGTCACATAGATTGCTTTATTTGCTCACTATGGGGCATGTTTACTAAAACCCCGCTAATGTGCGGGCCGCAGTAGTGTGCGGATGCCATATAAGGAGTGGGCGTTCCGTCCTGAAAAAGAAAAGCCGTGATTGACAAATGCGCTAAGGTGCGCAGCGCCCATGTGCGCCCCGCACATTAGCGCATGAGGAAGCTGCGCGGGAGGAATAAGTGGCGCGCTGATGTGCACACAGAAAAGCAGAGCCATAGCACAATGGTCAAGGCACTTACCAATGGTGCAGGGATCAGGGATTCAATCCCCCACAGTGCCCAATGAAGACTGCTGGCTGAGGCATTAATTTATGAGGCATTTAAATAATGGGGGCCATAAGGCGGCGCACTGATGGGCATAAGGTGGCGTGCTAATGTTTTCGGAGGCATTTTAATACTGGGCGGCATAAGTGGCGTGCTTATGTGCAAGCAGAAGAGCAGAGCCACAGCACAAAGGGTAAGACACTGACCAATGGTGCAGGGATCAGGGGCTCAAACCCCCACAGTGCTTAATGAAGACAGCTGGCTGAGGCATTACTTTAGGAGCTAGTCCAATATTGTGCAGCATTAGGCAGCGCGCTAATATGCAAGCACAGGAACAGAACCACAGCACAATGGGTAAGACACTGACCAATAGTGCAGGGATCAAGGGTGCAATCCCCCACAGTGCCCAATGAACAAGGCTGGCTGAGGCATTACGTATTATGGGGAAGATTGCTTTTGGAGTCATTTTATGTTTATTTTAATTATCACTACTAGCAAACGCACTCTCAAAACGTGTTAACATAAGGCGCCCTATAAGGCACATTTTAAAGTGCACTGTCAGCCAAGACACCCTAGAATGTTGCTTATAGGGCGCTTCAGAGGGTGCCGTATGAGGTACCGCAAGGTCAGAGTACTGTTTTTTATGGCAGCACTGTGCAGTTTAAGGAATGAAAAGCATAAGTAGGTGCGCTGACAGGCAAGGAGGAGCAGCTGTGGAGCATAATGGTTAAGGCACTGACTGCTGATACAGGGGTCATGAGTTTGCTCCCCAGTGTGCCTAATACGTAAGGCTGGCTGTGGCATCGGCTTTGCATTGTACATATTTTTTCCTGCAGCACTTTAGTTTTATTTTATTAATTGCTGCCAGCAAACACGCCCTCACATGCCGTAATTGAAGGTACCGTATAAGGCACCCTATAAGGCACTCCATAGGGCACATTATAAATTGCACTGTCTGCCACAGCACCCTAAAATGTCCCCCATAGGGCACCCTATAAGTTGCGTCACAGGATAATGTATAGTGCACCTTATATGGACGGGAACCATAAGGTGCCCAATAGGGCGCCCTATAAAGTCCCCTTAGAGGCACCTCATGGGTACAGTACGCTGAGGGTGTTTTTGCTGGCAGCAAAATATGTACATTAAAAAAATATAATGCATTGGACAACCCAATCAAATAACCCCACGGTGGGTTTGAACCCATGACCTCTGGCTTCATAGGCAGTGAAGTAACCATTGGGCTACCGCTCTATAGCTGCTAGCAAGTCCCTGGCTGGCTGCAGAGAGCCTGCACGTCACCACACAGACAGTCTGCTGTGGTCACCAGGATAGGGTTAGCCCACCCATACCCATGATGCACTGCACATGCAAATCAGCTGTCCACAGATAAACACAAGATGGGCAATGCACCCCCACAGCACCTCGGCCTGGTAGGGGGAAGTGACCATGTGCACCCACACAGCACCTCGGCCTGGTAGGGGGTACTGACCGTGTGTTGTACTGGCACAGAGCAGCTACACACCGTCACATTGTGCGGGTACTGTGCTCACCCTGAGGGTGCAATGAGGCGCCCAGGACCAGGTCCACAACACCTTCAATGGCTGAAAGAGGCCATGCTGGAGGTTCAAAGCAGTGTTAATGTGTGAGATAGGTAGATTTCTGCACAAACACCTTCGATATCTCTGTCTAATTCAGTCAGATGTAGCCCCCACGGACCTCCAGGTGGGCCATGTACCACCCCCCCCCCCCCCCCAGCAACAAACAGGGTCTCCCATCAATAGATCTACATTCTACCTCCCTGCAAAGGTGGCAGTAGAGGGGACCATCAACCCCAGTCCTGCTGAGGAACAGACACCCCATAGGGCAGTCAATGCAGCTTTTATACACATCCATAACACAATAGCAAACAGACATTAGGCCTGGATATGGTAAGCTGCACCCCACCACTGTCTGATATTCCCCTGCAGCAAGTCATCAGCCATTGCACCCTGCAAGCCACTCCATCAAGACACATACCAGCTGCAAACAGTGTGCTAGTTAGCCCATAGTGCATACTCCCAGTGGAAATGCATGCACCCAGAACTGGGACATCAGCATACACAGCAAGCAGATAAATCAGTGACTAGGCCCCAAAAGGAAACCCATATCTATCACATGAGAGAGATGCTATATAGCACTATGGGGGTGCCTAGCCATGCTGTGGTCACTGCACAGTCAGGGTGAGAGTGATCTCTCAGCAGGACATACTGAGGTCACCCTGTCTGTGTAGGTGGGTGCCGGGCACTAAAATGTCCCAGTCAGTGCCCTATGCCCTGTGCAGATGCACCCTGGCCAGGCCACCCAATCCGGCCTATACCCATGGTACCTTGCTCCTCATTATGCACATTGGCAGCCCAATACTGGCAACATTGCTGGCAGTGTGGGCTGTGGAAGGTGTTTGCAGCCACCACACATTGGATAGACAGACAGCCACCCCCACACCTATGCCAGCATTGTGCTACTATAGAGGAGTTCAGCAGCCATACCCACCACACCAGTCCTGGGCACAGTACAGGCATGGATATGGTACACAATACTGTTGGGGGTCACTCCCCAGGGTGGTAAACACTGTCAGAGACCAGACCTGCAGCACACACAGCAGACATCAGAATGATTGTTATGGTGGAGCTCAATGAGCAAAATGTGCTTAACGTAGGAATTGATATCTGCCAGTTATCATGGGAAACGTTTGATAGCTGTGTACCATATACCCAGATGTAGGGTGGCATTGCTAAGGTATGCAACTGCTAGTATTGGGAGATACAGGCAGGGCCCAATGTCCTGCCTCTCCAGGAGGCATTGGCCAATGGGGCCTGTGGGTGTGTGTGGGTGTGTCTGGCCCTGTTGGCTGCTGCTTTACGGCAGAATTTCCCAACTCCAGTCCTGGTATTCCAAACACTGTTCGGGTTTTCATGCTGTCCCTCATAAATATGCATGAGCTACATCTGCATACCATGGGGGTGGTGCATAGATATGCAGCACAGGCATCTTTATTAGAGGCAGCATGGAACCTGAATGGTGTGGGGCCCTCCAGGACTGCATTTGGGAGACTGCTCTAGGTAATGTGGCTGTTTATGGTGTCTGTGTTTGGTGTGGTAAAATATAGGCGTATTAACCATGCGTATGTTCTCAGCAATAAAGGTTTGTCCTTACTATCACGGTTTAGTTGTGGGAAAAATGTGTGGACAGGTTTGGCAGTAGCCCCAGCTGGCCTTTGAACCTGTGACCTTCTGTTCTTGCACACACTGTCTGTGTGCACTGCACCACTGTGTTGCCACAAATATGCTGCATTCCCTGGGGAGTCCATGACTGTACATCCAACAGAGCCTGTCTGTTGCGGTGGACGGTGCCAGCCTGCACAGGCCTAGGCCACTGTCTGCTGTGGCTTGCAGCCACTGCCCCCTCCACCACCTGTACCCTTCCGGCAACATGCAGACATGTCCTTATCTGGGAAAATGCATATGACCTGATTGAGTGGTGGCACTCCAGGACTGAATTTGGGGGACTCGGCTGTAGGTAATGCCCATTGTTATAGTTTGTGTGCGGTGTAGGGTAAAATATGGGTGTTTGAACCATGCTTATGTTCTCTGCAATAAAGGAGTGTTTTCACTATCACTGTTTAGTGGTGGGTGAAAATGTGGAGACTGGGTTGGCAGGAGCACCAGCTGGGATTTGAACCTGTGACCCTCTGGTCTTACAGGCACTGGTTGTGTCCTTTGCACCACACTGTGGCTACAGAGACAGTGTAGTCCCTGGAAATAGGAAACCTGGCCTGACGAGTCAGAAACCCTGCTCTGCACAATTTTACTGTGGGCTCATTTACCTTGTATGGGGACAAAAATGCAAATAAACCTCAAAAATGACCTCGAAAAAAGGCGAAAAAAACCAAAACCAAGCTGGGCAACAGTGATATCACTGGGCAACATTAAAAAACTCTCCCAGGAAAGCTCCAATAAACTGAAATGATTTTTGAAAGGGTCTACGGAGCGTAGACCCTTCCAAAAATCATTTCTTTTTTTTGGAGCTTTCCTGGGAGTGTTTTTTATTGTTGCCCATTGATATCACTGTTGCCCAGCTGAATTATAATTTTAACAATTTTTCTTGTGGTCATTTTACTGTTTTATTTGAGATTTTGTTCTGTGCACATGTATCACACTGCTCACGTTTTGTAGGTTTCCCCGGTTTTGCTGTACATTGCTGACGGAAATGGTTTCTCTTCCCTTTAAATCGGCTCTAACGCGAGGTTTTCACTCGCGGTATTTTTTGACCGAAATTCAGCCCCGCTCCTGTGCGGGGAGCCTCTCCCCTCCCACTCTCCACCCATTGACCCCGTCCCCCCGCCCCTCGGGAGCCTTCCTCCGCCCTCGAAATGCCTTTCCACGCCTCTATCGCACATCAGCACACCGCGCACTTGAGCGTGCGGCGCGCACGTGTGCGTGCGGTGCGCACATGTGCGGGAGACCAAAAATGCACTATTAGCGTGCGCTAAGGTACCTTAGCGCACGCTCAAGTGCGCCCCGCACAATTGCGCGGTTTAGTAAACATACCCCTATGATTTACATCATATCCCATAGATTTAATAGCTGATTCATAATTTGGTTGGGATTCCATCATAGTTTATTTTGTCTGCTTCAATTTTGACATTGGATATGGCCAGTTTTACATTTTTCCCTTGGGCGCCTCCCTCCTTTCCATTGTTATAGTATCAATATGGTAATGCCCTTTTCTTTTCTTTTACTCAGTTTTAACATCTTACATGATAACATTTTGCTTTGTTTTATATACTATGTTTGTGTGTTCTGTTTTCCAGCTGTACAATAATTTGCTCATTAGTTCCTTTTGGCATAAACCTTTTGGTTTTCCTATTTTGGTGAGTTTCCTAGTTATCCATTTATTTAAATTTTATCTTATTTATTATTTTGCATGTCATATGTTTTACTTATCATCACATGGGCGATAGTCGTTCATTTTTTGATACATATGATTTTATGCTTTATGACTTTTTGTTTTTATGATATCTCTCTGTTTTCATTTATTGTCTCCATGCTATTATTATTTTAGTGAATATCAGCTTTCCCGTGCTTTGTTTTTATAGCTGTGCTTTTATCTTTTACTATTATTTATTTTGTTTATATATTTTTAGTGATCACAGTCCCCTGATGAATGCCAGTTTGGCTGAAACACGTGTAGGGCCGAACAACTAATAATGATTATTTTCCTCCAAGGTTTCTTGTCACATGCTTTTGTTTGTTGTTTCCCTAGGGCCATATCTTTCCCACTTCTGTGCTAACATCTTGTTTTATTTTCTAATCTGCCTCTCCCTATAGGAGATGTATTCATGGCTGTATTTCCCTTCATACAGTCTATCAGATTTGATGGAATTTGCTGTTTGTGCCAAAGAACGCATATTTAGCTTTGAATATTGATCTCAGTTATTTCCAGAGAACACTGACTGATCTTGATAGACATGTTCATTCATGCTATTTTAATTCATTCTAAAAATCTAGTTTAATTGGAATTGAATAAAGACCTGACAGAATATGAAATCTAGCAACATATTTAAAAGCTTCCCTAAAGCAAGTGAATCTGCAGACTTTTAAGAAGAGACATAAAGACAGCAGACATATTGGTGAACAATATATTGTTTTAATTTAGCAACAAATCATCTTAGAACAGCTGGAAAAGCTAGATCACATAAGTGATAGGAAAACAGTATTATCATGATCTTGTATTTGTATAAAGGAAACGAATAATACATTTGATCAAAATCCACACCATCATCTTTCATCTGTTAATAGCAATTATCAATATGAGTAAGCTTTATGAAGATAACGCTAGAGGGTTGGCTCAGCACTTCTTATATCCTTTGCCAGAATCCTGCTGGCACTGGATAGGGCCAGGGTCACAGGGATCTGTAGGAAAAAGAAGCATTAAGATAGCATTAATCATGGTATTCTTGTTTCTGTTTTGTTCCTTGAAGTGTCTTCATGCTGCTTGGGATTTCCATCTAAATGGGAATTTAGAATTTACCGGGGCAGAACACCATGGAGGCATATTTACTAAGGCCCATGCAGATAACACACGTATGGGTCATGTTACCAGTGGCGGGTACCTGCACTAACTTCAGGGGCCATGTACGTTCATTCCCAGCAGTTAGCGTAGGCTCAAGATACTGCACTATGTAAGCGGCACCAGCTTAGTCTTGCTTTCATTGCCTCCATCTGCCCATGACCCACTAAGTCCTGGCCCCATCATGTAGAACCTAGGTAGCATGGGATTTTTGACACTGGAGCCCATGCTACTTACTAGTGCCATGTCCAAATTGGGTACTAAACCCCATGTAACTGAGTAGCATGCTTTAGTAAACATGCCCCATGACTTGAACACCCCATGATTTTTCCCATTTTATAAACCCCCTCGCCTCCCTGCTTTGAGCCCAGCCATTGCAGCAGTTGCTCCTGGCTATAGACCACTAAGCATAATCATTCTAGAGCAGCGGTTCTCAACCCAGTCCTTGGGGACACATTTAGCCAGTCAGATTTTCAGGATAACCACTATCAATATGCATGAGAGAGATTTGCATACAGTGTGTGGAAATCTATCTCATGAATGTTCATTGTGGTTATCCTGAAAACCTGACTGGCTAGGTGCAGGGCTGGCCCAAGGGTTTTTGCCACCCTAGACAGCTGCACAATGCCGCCTCCCCTTCCCATCTCACCTGGGAAAGGGGGCGGCACAGCAAGCCTTCCATAATGCTTAAAAAAAAAGATAGCAGTGGTTTTCTAGCGCCGCAGCAAGCTTCAAAGTGCCTATGTGTGCCCTCACCACATGCCGCTCCTGCCCCTTTTGATTTAGCTTCCTGTCCCCACCAACAGGAAGTTGTGTTGAAAGGGGGGCAGGATAGACAGGCCATTTTAAGTCCCATCACAGTGGCAAAATGTCACCAATTTTAAAGAGTGTGGAAGGACTGGGGGATCACCATGCTGCCCACCAGGACCAACCACCCTAGTGGACAAGCCAGCCCTGGCTAGGTGTGTCCCAAAGAATGGGTGGAAAATCACTGTTCTAGAGCCTGGTGCATGTGCATTCTGTGTCTGGCCACCAAAAGTCACTGTTATGTAATGGCTTAGGGGTATGTTTACTAAAGCGCGGTAACATTACCAGCGTTAAGTGCAGCGTTAACGTTAGCAACATCATATAAAGATGTGGGTGTACAGTCATCAAGGTAGAAATGGCTGTTTAACGCGCAGTAAAGGGCACCTTGGCCAGTTATCGCACGTTAACAGGACATTGCAAGTTAAGGCTGAAAACAAGGCACGTTAAGACTGATAAGGCACCTCAAAGATACCTTATAAGGCGCCTTAGGTTAAGGCACCCTATAAGGCACCTTATAAGGTGCCTTAACCTAAGGTGCCATAGAAGATGCCCTAAGGATGTTAAGGTGACCCAAGATATGGTGCCCTAAGGGCAGTAAGGTGCCCCAAGTTGACAAGCATGAAATGTAAGGCCAGAAAACAGATGTAACCCTAACACTGCACAGAGCACCAAGGAAAGGCAATGGACAAGTGATGGAAGGAAGGAGAGGTGGGAGCTGATGGACCTGCCAAATCTGCGTGCAGCCTATGTGGCAGCTGGTAAATGGACAAACATATCGGAGGCAGCTGTACCGATGCACAGGGAGTTGACAATGTAAATTGCTACAATAACAGTGGGTGGCAGAGGATGGGAATACGTGTCCTCTAGTGGAGGTAGAGGTGAAAAGATATTTGCAATGATAGGAGGACAGAGGAGTAGTAGTGCCATGCAGAGCAGACACAGGAGAGGCAAGAATGAAGAGCCACAATGCAGAAAAGGGTACCAGTGCAGGACATGGGGTAGCAGCCTGCACATGAAGACAGGACGTTAAACAGCTGACAGATGCAGATAGATGGACAGAAGGATGGCTGGCAACTGTGATGAGGGTATTATGTGCTGGCAGCACAGATCTGCAGAGATATGACTGTCATAGGAATGAAAAGGACTTGCCCCAGACAGGCCTAATAAAATGAGACCACTGAGGGACTGAACCCATGACCTCTGCCTAGGAAGTCATTGTATCAACCAGTGGGCTATACCTCTATGGCTTCTGCCTCAGCAATGGCTGGCTTCAGAAAGACTGCAGGTCACCGCACAAAATGTCTGCTGTGTTTAACAGGATAGGGTAAACCCACCAGTACCCATGATGCAATGCACATGCAGAACAGCAGTCTACATCTGATCACCAGATGGGGTATGCACCTCACCAGCAACTCAGCTTGGTAGGAGGAATTGACCATGTGTGATACTGGCACAGAGTAACTACAGACCATGCCAATGTGCAGGTTCTGTGCTCATCCTGAGGTTTGCAGTACCTGGGCTGATTCAGATAGGCTTTGCTGCAGGTCCCCATTAGTGCCAGTGTGTGACAGATATTCCCTGTAGACACACCTAGGATAATCCTGTGTTCCTCTGTATTCCCCAGTCATGCCTAGCCCTTGTGGACCATGATACACTCAGAATAGTGCATATCCAGTGTGGTTTATTTTATTTTATTTAACATTTCTTATATACTGCCTTTCATGATATCAAGGCGGTTTACATTGAACAAACTGAAATTACATTGAACAGGGCATTATAACTTGGAGATAACTATTTTACAGGGAACATGGGCTATGGAGGGTTAAGTGGCTTGCCCAAGACCACTATGGAGCATCTGTGGGACTAGAAACCCCAGTCATTCTGGCCCAAGATTGCTGTCCTCTAGAGGGATTTGAACCCCCGACCTTCCGGCCTGAAGTACCTTGCCCCAACCACTAGGCCACTCCTCCACTCCATGGTCACTTGTTGTAAGAGCAGGGGGGTGTCTGGACTCACATGCGGATTATGTAGTACCACCTACCAAATTGCACTCTCTGGGTCAAGGTGGTGGACAAGATCTGCCCCCAACAGACCCACACTCTACATCTTTGCAATGGAGGCAGTAGAGGGACATGATGAAGGGCTGTGGGACCAGCAACCTCAGTCCTGCTGGCTAAAGAGCACCATCCAGGGCAGTTGATGCAGATCTGTACTTGTCACAAGGGCACTGGCAAACAGGCAGTAGGCCTGGAAAGGTTCAGCTGTCCCCCATCATGACCTGCCATTCACCAGCAGAGAGCACACTCAGTCTGCACTCTACAAGGTGCTCCAGCCATACACATGCTAACAGCAGACAGTCCACTAGCCAGTCCATAGTGCATTTTCCCAGAAGAGCTATTTGCACCCAGAAGTGGAATGTAAGCACAGACACCAAGCAAGTATCTCAGTGATTGTGACCCAGAACAAGGAACACACAAAGATCACTTATGAGAAGCACTATGTGGGAACCTAGACATGCCATGTTCACTGCTCAGTCAGAGTGAGAGTGACCTCCCAGCATGACATGCTGTGGCCACCCTGTCAATGCAGGTGGTGGTTGGGCACTACAATGTCCCAGGCATTGCCCCACACCCTGTGCAGATGCATCCTGCCCAGTCCGCCCTGTCCGGGCCATACCCACAATACCTTGCTCATTATTATGCACATTGGCAGGCTAATGCTGGAGACAGTGTAAGAATTGTGGGCCTAGTGAAGAGTAGGCAGCCACAAAACAATGGATAGACATACACACACTCCCACTCCTATTTAAGCATTGTGCAAAGATAGGGATGGTTGGCAGCCGTGCCCGCCACACTAGTCCAAAGCACAGTGCAGGCATTGCTAAGGTATGCAGGTGCTAGTAGTAGTGCTTTGGTGGTAACTGCTGCCCCATGCCGGGCCCAACAGCCTGACTCTCCATGAGGATTTGGATAGTGGTGCCTGTGTGGGTGGGTGTTTGTGCCCCTGTTGGCTGATGTTCTAGGAGGGCAGAGGCTCCCAACTCCAGTCCTGGAGGGCCAAACACCATTCAGGTTTTCAGGCGGTCCCTAATAAATATGCATGAGATGCATTTGCATGCACTGCTCCCATTGTATTCAAATGTATCTTATGCATATTCATTAGGGACAGCCTGAAAACCTGAATGGTGTTTGGCTCCTCCAGGACTGGAATTGGGAACCTCTGCTCTAGGGAGTGCACATGTTTATGTTGTATGTGCAGTAAGCTGTAGGGACATGGTCTGCAGGAGCCACAGCTTGGACTTGAAGCTGTGACCTTCTGCTCCAGGACACACTGGCTGGGTTTACTGCACCATACTGTTGCCACAGAGGCAGGTCAGTCCCTGGGGCTACCATGACTGTTCATCACACAGACCTTGTCTGTTGCACTGCACATCACCCACCTGAACAGGGCTTGGCCTTGGTCTGCTGTGGGCAGATGCCATTGCCCCCTCCACCACCAGAACCCCTCCCCCACCATGCTGACATGCCCATATGCCGGTGGTGCACAGTCCCACGCATCCAGTGTGCAGGTAGGCAGCTGCCTAGGGTGTGGGGTCTGGGGTAGGGGGTGCCTACATAGACATCCACACTTCCCCCCAGCACCACCTGCCAATATTATGTGCCTGCCATTCCGGAGGGAGGCAGCTCAGGGGTGTCAGTTTGGTGATCTTGCCACTAGTGTCTAGGGTGGACATGGTAAATATAGGTAGATTGTGTTCTGCCAGCAGACTGTGGGCAGGCTAGAGCATGCAACTCCGGTACGGTGTACCCGGTTTGGCCTACTGGGTGTAGATAGTTGCAGACAACGTGTGGTCAGACCCTGCAATGCCTTCTTATGGGCTGCAGCAAAGGGTGTTCATTTACCTGGGTTTCTGACCTTTTTGGGATGCATCCTGGGGAAGGTCTGTAGACCCTTGTTTGAGTGTTCCCCAGATGTGCACTGATTGCCCTATTACAGGCATTGTGGTACCTGTGTGACATTTGGGGTACCTGCTGGGTAACATCCCCTGGATGGGACACTGTGGGACACAGACTCCTGGGCATGTTTGACCTTGGTCAGTTGCTGTCTTGCTGATTTCCAGTTTCTGCGTTCCTATGTGCCACCTAGGTAGCTGCCTAGTCCACCCTGTGCCCCAGCTACCCCTCTGCATGTCCTGCCTGCAGTCCCCTATTCCCCATTTGCAGCATTTGCAGCATCACCATAGTGCCCTTTCATACTTGGGCACTATGCTGTTGCTGCACATGTAACACTACTATCACTTTTTTTGGGCTCCCTGCCTATGCTGTACATTGCTGACACTGGTTTCTCTCTCCTGCATATGTGCATCTAAAGACAGGTTTTCACTCACGGTAATGTTTGGCCCTTCAGTTCCCCGTGTTAGTGTAGCAGGAGCCTCTCCCCACGCATTGACCCCTTCTCTCTGCCCTCTCTCCACCCTCTGCGGGATTTACCGCAGCTGGAGACGTTAACGTATGTTAGCGTTGCATCTGGTAATGTTAACGCGCGTTAACGTTACTTATTGCATGTTAACGTAGCCACTGCTACAATACCGCAGTTTAGTAAACATACCCCTTAGACTCCCTTTTGCAGCACCCACAGCTCCAACTGGTTCAGGTAACAGATAAGCTGGGTATGAGTTTCATATTTTTCTCTATTTTGCTTCTGTACTTACAGAAAATTGTGGTTGAAATATTAAAAGTAAAAACGAGTATGCTTATGCTTGTGAACTCTAACTTCCATATACACTGTTGATAAATAAACCTTACACTGTTAAATTGTAAACCTTATTTCATTTACTGCTAAAAAATGATATATAACCATATTCCAGTTGTATATGACACTCTGTTTTTAATCTAATAAATGTAATTTCTCTTACCTGGGCATCTAGGTGTCTGGTTGCATGCTGAAATTAAGAAAATGAATATGTTACTTAAATGAAATTCCACTTTCCATTTTATAACTGAGGTTTAAATCATAGGCATGTATAGAATGGTATAGTAAAGACATTGTATTAATCTGACATGCTCATAAACTATAAAGCATCCTTTAGATAATATGTTTAGATCGGAATCGAGACATTGATGTCAGGATATATACAATGGATAGCAAGGGAAGGATATTTTATTAATGAACACTCATGAGCCAAGGCCCAACACAGGCCGTGTTTCGATCTCTCTTCTTCAGGGGCTGTTTTTGGCTTAATGTTCATATGTTCTTGCCAATGCAAAAAGGGACACCGCTGTATTTCAACATATAATGTGACAGAAGATCAGCGATCAGATGCATTATATGTTGAAATACAGCGGTGTCCCTTTTTGCATTGGCAAGAACATATGAACATTAAGCCAAAAACAGCCCCTGAAGAAGAGAGATCGAAACACGGCCTGTGTTGGGCCTTGGCTCATGAGTGTTCATTAATAAAATATCCTTCCCTTGCTATCCACGTTTGTGACTGGGTATTTACTGCACGTGCGTTTGTGCTTTTTGGTTAGGATATATACAATTCCAGCAGAATTTCAGAAAAGGCTTTGCCAAAATGAAGCCTTTTCTGAAATAGTCAGGGGCGCTTGTGTATTTTCCAATATGTAGAGCCAAAGGAGCCATTATACAAATCTACACACGGAAAACTAAAACGGAGTAAACTGGGCAATGCCGACACTTACACATGCAAATCATATTTCACAACTTAGACCTGTATGTGGGCCATTTCGCAAATCTATACTTTTAAATGTTGCCATTTAAATACAGAGGCTGCTATCTTTGTTTAATTAGAATTGAAGGAAAGGAATAAATAATGGGAGATTAAAGAAGATAACCCCCTTAATCCTTCCTATAAAGGACTGGCCGAGATGCGTGCTTTCTAAAAACCTATATATGCCAGTGAGCAGCTGTAGATCCCAGCATAAACCATTTTAGTCATACATGTGCGCTCCTTGTATCAAATGGGGGACTACACCTGTAAATGTCTGACCCACCCTTCCCAGGCCCTCCACCCCCCTTGCATGTTCTACTTATTATGGACATCCATGTATAAATTTTGCCCTTTCTAAAATCGCCAAGTAAACAAGGATGCCATTTTTACATGTAGATGCTACATTTTCCACATGGAAACTGAATAAAACTTCTAAAACCCTGTCTGTATAGAATAATGAACCCAGAAGGCCAAGTCTACATTCTGGACATAGTGCTATGACCATCTGGACTAGGACTGAAAGCCATAATGTGGACAAAATGAAATTAATATTAAAAGTTATTGCTCTCCATACAGCAGGGTTTCTTAAGTTTAGCTGGCCTAGTTGTATCCAGAGTAGTGTGGTTGAAGTAATGAATCAGTTACTCCACGGCAGAGAACTCATGGTAAGATGAGATGCAGGAATGATCTCTTGAACAGTTGGCGTATTGAATATTGTCATAAATAGAAGAAACAATCTGTGAATATTTTCCAATTAACATGGTCAAACTATTTAGCTGTTTCAGGAAGATTCTACATACAGACCATTTGGCACTTTGATTATAAAACATTTGAGATTTCTTATATTATATGAGATCAGTATTAAAAACTACATATCAGAACTGTCTCACCTGCTGTTCAGGCATTGCTGCGGGCTGGGGCTATTGAGTGATACACTGCAGCACTATTCCAGTTAGTGTTGCAGAGTATCTTGTAGACTGCCTTAGCACTACCTCGATAGTGTCAGGGCGGTCTGTGGGTGGAGCAGCGAATTAGTCAGATAGTGGCAATATTAATCCCGCTATCTGGAAAAACTATCTTGATAGCTTAGGATAGTACAAAGGCTGTCCTAATTTTATTCAGATAGTGAGCTCAGTATTGCTGCTATTTAGTATTGCTGTGAGATGGATGTGCCTTGATAATCTTCCTAAGTGTGGCTGCTGTGAAGCCGGATCCTGAGAGTGTGTTATTGAAGTAATAGCTTGACGATCCCTGATGCAGATAAGTCGAAACACAATATTGAGTCGAATGTGGATGTTATAGGCATTGACAGAGCTGTTGGAACCACCGTGTCTTGCACTTTAATGACTGTTCCATTTTCTGATTTGGAAAGTGCTGGTATGACTGTTATAGCTAATTTGTTTTAGCCTGGACTTTATTCGAAGAAGTATTAAGCTATTTATCTATGAGCTATGTGAGTGGTTTTGGACCGATGGCTAGGTCCATTGACTTGGCATGCTGGAAGCTATTTGCTCCATATATTTATTTATTTATTTTAGTTAGTTATTTAGAAGTTTTATATACCGTCTTATCAGTCAATCAAAATGGTTTACAAGTAACATCAAAATTTCAGCAATTATATCATAACATAATTAACTATGTGCATCAAAACAATAATTAACAATACACAGTGTAACTAGTTGCGTTTACTTACATTCAATGACTTTTTACATTTAGAGGTGAGGGCGGATATCTACAATGCAGATAGCAGGTACATTGGATATTTGAGGTCCATTTAAATAAAATATACGTTTATGAATTAATAGGGGGTTTTATGATATTTATTGTTCTATGTGGCTTCCCTATTTTTGTTGGATATTTAGACAGCTCCAGCACTGACTGTTCTATTTGGATATTCAGCACCAGTCATTATCCAGATATTGGCATTGAATAGCTGGATATTAGCCTGTCTGTGTTCAATGTACAGACCTGTTAGGGGTCAGTGCAGTGAGATTAATGCTAGGGGTTTTGTTCAACTGTTGCTGCAGTAGCGGGTATTCTTGACGGTCAGAAGCAACAATTTGAAATACTTGCTGCTGTGCATATATGGGAGGTAGTTGCATCTAATTTTTCTCTGTGCAGCTGGACATGGACATGGAGAAGCATGTGCGTGCATTGCTGGACCGTTTACACAAGAAGCTCTACATTTGGCAGAGCATCTTGGGAAATACTATAGGAATTATCCATATCCCAACCTGGATTTGTCAATACCCATCCCAAGTTCTATATAAACTCTGCGTTCACATCTCATATATTTTATGCACTGAGCAGATATGGGGGTCTATGTGATAACATACTTCAAAATCAGAAGATAACATTTAAAATCACCAGTTTTAACATGGACATAAATACAAATGCCAATAGCGCTTGTTAATACGCTAAGGACATGAGTGATAGGTACAGGCATCAATGCTAACACATATTACTATATATACTTCATTTCCATTATACTGGACTCATTATTTTACAATCTATTGAATCCCGGCCAAATATATCAAATGAAATGTTATGATCCATCTTTCTCTGGCCAATATTTTCATCACCTAATGTATTATCAAAGAAATTAAAGGTAATGGGAACTTTTACATGAAAAAGATATTTACCTACGTACTGGTGTAATAATATATTATGCCAGAAAGAGTTAATAAAACATCTTTAACTTGGCCGAGTATATGAAATATTTCTAATTTATAGAGTTTCTATAAAGCACATTTGGAGATATTCAGCATTTTTTCTTACTAATATTTCAATTCATAATTACTATTAACGGGGTCATTTTAGAAGGCCTGTTTGTGCTTTGGATGTCTGAAAATGGGTACACAGATGTCCAAATCAAGGAGGTGTCCCAGAGCCATTTTGCAAAATGACTCGAGACGTCCCCAGAGTGGGGACATCCATCTAGGACAGGGTGTGTGGCAGGAAACGTGAAATGCTGGACACATCTCCACCCTTGTGCAAGTCTATACCTGCTCCAAGGCATGAACAGGCATCAGCAAAGTGCTTGTTCTGCCAGCAAAACATCCAGTACGGTCTGCAACGGTAAAAAGAGATGCCTCCCTGCCTGCAGAATGGACACCCCCTGTCTGCAATACTTGCATGGACATCTATGTAGACATCCCTGACAACAGGCCAATCAGAGACATACATGTTTCTGAAATCGTGTCCTTCTTGGGGTATTTTGGCCTGGATGTCCCAGAATGCACTTAGAGGTCATTTCTAAAATGTGCCTTCACTTAGTTCATTGTTACAAATTTGGATCATGAAACAGGACCTTAAAAAACAATCAGATAACAATTAAGTCCATAGCACTAAAGTTTCATTTATTTTACTACTAATTTTCTTCACTATTATGCCGAATGGCTTTTCATGGCTAATAAATTATTTATTTATTATATATTTAAGAGTGCTTCTATTACGCCAATAACTATCGGACCTAGATGGATCCAATAAACATAGGAATAACAATAGCATCAAAATATAATCAAATATAACAAATAACAACAAACATGAGGGCATAATCACTCAAAAATCATATAATAATCTGATACAATTAACAATATTCATCAGCAACTCATCCTAAAATTATATAACTTACGATCTGGGCAGGGATTGGGAATCTTCTGGCAGGGATCTGGTATCTTCTGGCAGGGATCTTGATTGCACTGTTGCTTTTGATAGCCACCACCCTTTGCAGACATGATTGCTTCTATCACCGTGCAGCTTTAGGAAGGAGGTTAAGAAGGATGAGTCTCTAAGTGGTGGCTGATCTGTAAAGAGGTGCTGTTTTTATACTCTAGCAGTCTTCAACACAGTGAGTACCGGTCAGCTTTCCATAGGTGGAGACAATAAGCAGTTATTGTGTTATAATAAGATTCCTGTAGTTATGAAATTTGAAAATTTGTAAACATATTATTAAGTTTATATTATTTCTTAAAGGCAGGGTGTAGGTTAAATAATGCAATAATCCATGCTTGAAGCCTTTACTCATTGGTTTCTCCTATATATTTCTTCCCATTCCTTTTGAAGTACTTCATTTGGAATTCCTGGCATAATCATTATAGAAACAGAGAAACATGATGGCAGAAAAAGACCATATGGTCTATCTAGCCTGCCCTTCAATATCAACTACTATACAGTAGTCCCTTTTTTTCCTTTAGAAATCTTCTGTGTTTGTCCCATGCATTCTTGAACTATGATGCTGTCCTCATCTCTACTTCCTCCACTGGGAGACTATTCCACATATCTATCACTCTTTCCATAAGGAAATGTTTCCACATATTACTCCTGAGTCTATCCCTTTACAACCTCATCCTATGTCCCCTTGTTGCAGAGCTTTCTTTCAGTTGCAAGATGCTCTCCTCCTGTGCATTTATGCCATGGAGGTATTTAAATATCTCTATCATATCTCCTCTCTCACGCTTTCCTCTAAAGTATATATATTGAGATCTTTAAGTTTGTCCCCATAAGATCTTTAAGACTGTCCCCAATGTTTTTTTTTTTAGATTTTCCTGAATACAAGAATAAATCACAACAAGGAAATCATTTAACAAAGATCATAAAGCATTCAAGATCAAAATATCATTCACATTAAGCAAAACACATCAAGAGAGAGAGAAGCCAATGAACACCCCTGAAGGGGAGATGAAACAAGATATCAAGGAAAGAAGGAGTTAAAAAAAACTCCAAATTTGGGAGCACAAATGAAGAAGCCAACCCACCTAAACTTCTCCCGCCTTAACCACACCTTCCTTATCGGCAAGAAACTGACGCAGATGAATCACAACAATATACACATAATCCCGACCCTCATAAGTTACTAAACATCGACAGGGAAACTTCAAGAAAAAAGAGGCCCCCAGGGCTAGGACCCGGGCTCTAAGCTCGAGGAACTGCTTCTGCCGAGCCTGAGTCACCCGCCCCACATCTGGAAAAACCTGAATCTTATATCCACAAAACATTGCATCTTTACATTTAAAATAAGCACGTATAATTCGCAATTTCAGAGATTCAGACCCGAATGTCACCACCAAAGTACAACGCTTTGGAATGACATCCAGCGAATCCTGCAAAAACTCTGTGAGATTAAGGCCTGCCGAATTATCCAAGAGAGGAGATTCCTCCTTGGACTGCGACACTGCCCTAGAACCAGGAAAAAAGGAATACAATTGCACAATATCCACAGAATCACTTAAATGTAAGATCTCAGACAAATATTTTTTCAACAATATCTCAGGAAAGAGCAAGTGAGTGGAGGGAAAATTTAAAAAGCGCAGGTTCCTTGCCCGCTGTTGATTTTCAAGCAATTCCAAACGATAGGAAACTGAAGAAATATCCTTAACAAAAACAGTACTAGCATCCTGATACGTTTGGAGCTGAGAATCAACCCGGGCTAGAGAACCGGTAACAACAGTCATTTGATTATCAATAGTTTTAACCTTAGTAACAACATCATGTGAGAAATTACACAGAGAGGTAACAGTAGTAGTCAAACAAGTTTCAATCTTTTGAAGCACAGACCAGATATCCAAGAGTCACCTCACTTTTAAGTGGCACAAAAAGATTTTCAGAAGTGGCAGGGACCACAGGAACTAACGCCGGAGATGCATCTTGCAATGGTAATTCCAAGGGCGTAGAGGAGTGTGGAAGTTGGGGGAAAGGAGGTGGTGTCCGGATGTCCGGGCTCAAAGAGGCCCCATCCGGAGACTGGCTAACAGGTGGAAGGGAAGTTATGTGTTTGTCCATAGGGCCGGCTACCTTACCTTCATCCCCTGATGATACCTTGGCAGCTGGTTTCGCCTTCCGTTTCCCCATGGAAAAAACACACAACCACTAGCAATCCTGAACACCACCACAGGAGCACCAAAGGAGCACACAAGGAGCGTGTCTAACCCCTTGTGACACGCCCCTTAGGACACGACCCCACGGGCCGCGAACACGTGGCCGCGTGCAACTCCCGCTGTGCTTTGTAGGTCTTGGGGGGTCCTCGGCACAAGTGGCGGCTAGCCCCTGCCTGCAGCAGTCTCCGCAGGCACCCAGCTCCAGCCGACCACGCTGCTCCGCGGCAAGGGAAAACCGTGGCAGCTCCCACACAAAGCAGCTCTCTCTCCCCCCAATGGTTTTAAACAGGCAAACACATGTTTATTTATTTATTTGTGCTTTTATACCACTTTTCAGGAATCAAAGCGGTTTACAATAAACTCAAAAAACAAAATCAAAAGTTTCATTAAACAAGATAGGTAAAGTGCATAAAAACATAAAAAACATAAAAACTACATTATCAACTTTGTATAGAAAGTACTGGAATTACAGAATCATGAAAATTGAAATAACTAAAGACTGATTAAATAACAGACTCCCCAAAATAATCCTTAAACAAATGAATCTTTAAAAGTCTGCGAAAAGTGTTTGGATCCTTAGGGGTATGTTTACTAAGCAGTCTTAACGTGCGCCCGGCGATAGTGTGCAGGCTGCCATAAAAGGAGTGGGCGTTCCGGTCTTAGCGTAGCAAAACGGGATCATCACGCAATAACGTGCGCTGAACACATTATCATGCGAGAAGCTGCTAAGCACATTAACGCGCGGTAATCTTAAGTAGGCGCGCTGACATTGAAACACAGAAACAGAGGTGTAGCACAATGGTTAATACATGGACTGATGGTACTGGGGTCATGAGTTTGATCCCCCAGTGTGCCTAATGAACAAGACTGGCTGAGGTATCTCCCTTTATGTTTAAATAGCGTTTTTTGAGGCATTTTAGTTTTATTTTAATTAGTGCTGCCAGCAAACACACCCTCACAGTGGCGTAACCTAAGGTGCCCCATAAGGCACTCCATAGGGCACCTTAAGGTTACAGCACTGTGAGGGTGTTTTTGCTAGCTGCACTAATGTACATTAAAAACAAACAATACCTCAAACAGCCCTATCAAATAACCCCACTGTGGGTTCAAACCCATGACCACTGGCTCCACAGGCAGTGAAGTAACCAGTGGGCTACAGCTCTACAGCTGCAAACAATCCGCTGGCTGGCTACAGAAGGACTGCACGTCACCACACAAACATTCTGCTGTGGTTACCAGGATAGGGTCAACTCACCCGTACCCATGATGCACAGCACATGCAAATCAGCAGTCTACAGATGATCACAAGATGGGGTATTCACCCCACAGCACCTCATCCAGGTAGGGGGAACTGACCGAGTGCACCTCCACAACACCTCAGCCTGGTAGGGGGTGCACAGAGTAGCTACAGACCGTCACATTGTGTGGATATTGTGCTCACCCTGAGGGTGAGGTGGGGTGGCCAGCACCAGGTCCACAGCACCTTTCATAGCTGAAAGAGGCCATGTCACAGGTACCCATCAGTGCCAGTGTGTGTGATATAGGTAGTTCCTGCAAATGCACCTAGGATACATTAGTGTCCATCTGTAGTTGTCAATCACATCTAGTTCTTATGGGCTATGATGCACCTAGAATAGTGTATATTCTGTGTTGGTGCCATAGTAACATGATGCAAGTGACAGGGGGTGTTTGGACCCATAGGCAGATTATGTACCACCACCCAACCCACCCTCTGTGGCTCAGAGTGGGAGACAGGATTCCCCCACCAACAGATCCACATTCTACCTCCCTGCAATGGTGACAGTAGAGGGGGGGCCGTCAACCCCAGTCTTGCTGGGGAACAGACACCCTACAGGGCAGCCAATGCAGAGCTGTACACATCCCTAAGGCAATGGCAGAAAGACAGTAGGCCTGGTAAATGCTCAGCTGCCCCCCACCACCATCTGACATTCTCCAGCAGCAAGCACAGTGAGTCACCAGCCACTGAACCCTGCAAGGTGTTCCAGCCATACACATATAACTGCAGACAGTCTACTAGCTAGTCCACAGTGCATGATCCTGGAAGAAATGTGTGCATCCAAAGCTGGGATGCAAGCACACCCACCAAGCAGATAAGCCAGTGATTGGGACCCAGAGAGGAAAACCTATATATTTCATTTAAAAAAAATACAATATAGCACTATGGGGGAGCCTAACCATGCCATGGTCACTGCTCAGTAAGGGTGAGAGTGACCTCCCAGCAGGACATGCTGTGGCCACTCTGTCGGTGCAGGTTAAGGCCGGGCACTACAATGTCCAAGCCATTGCCCTATGCCCTGTGCTGAAGCATCCAGGCCAGGTCACCCTGTCCAGGTTATACCCACAGTACCTTGCTCCTCATTATGCACATTGGCAGGCCAATACTGGCAACAGTGCTAGCAGTGTGGGCTGAGGAAGGTGTTGGCAGCCACCACACACTGGATCAGTGTTTCCCAACCCAGTCCTATGGGGCACACCAGCCAGTCAGGTTTTCGGGATATCCCTAATGACTATGCATGAGATATATATGCATTAGAGATATACTGCCAACCTGACTGGTTTGTGGCCCTCCAGGGCTGGATTTGGAGACCCCTGCCTAACACCTCTGTCATCTAAGATTGTGAGTGGACAAGGTGCAGATGTCCAAGACATCAAAAAGGTATATAGAATATGTCACATTCCTCCTCACTTCTCACCACCACCAAAATATTGTCTATTAGACAACTTTATGGTGGTGGTGAGAATCGAGGAGGAATGTGTCACATTCTATATACCCTTTCGATGTCTAGGACATCTGCACCTTGCCCACTCACAATCTTAAATGACAGAGGTGTAAGGCAGGGGTCTCCAAATCCAGCCCTGGAGGGCCACAAACCAGTCAGGTTGGCAGGATATCTCTAATGCATATATATCTCATGCATAGTCATTAGGGATATCCCGAAAACCTGACTGGCAGGTGTGCCCCATAGGACTGGGTTGGGAAACACTGCACTGGATAGACAGACACACATTCCCCACACACATTGTGCAACCATAGAGGTGTTTGGCAGCCCTGCCCACTGCACCAGTCCTGGGCACAGTGCAGGCATGGCTATCGTACGCAATACTGTTGGGGTCACTCCCCAGGGTGGTAAACACTGTCAGACACCAGACCTGAAGCACACTCCACAGACATCAGAAAGGTTGCTATGATGCAGCTCAATCAGCAAATTGTGCTTAACTTAGGAATTGCTATCTGCCAGTAATCATAGCAACCTTTTGATAGATGTGTAAAATATTCCCAGGTTTAGGGTGGCATTGCTAAGGTATGCAAGTGCTAGTATTGGGAGATGCACGCAGGGCCCAACATCCTGCCTCTCCAGGAGGCTTTGGATAATGGAGCCTGTGGGTGCGGGTGTGTCTGCCCCTGTTGGCCGCTGCTCTAGGGCAGAGGTTCCCAACTCCAGTCCTGGTGGGCCAAACACTGTTCGGGTTTTCATGCTGTCCCTAATGAATATGCATGAGATATATCTGCATACCATGGGGGCGGTGCATAGAGATGCAGCACAGCCATATTTATTAGAGGCAGCATGGAACCTGAATGGTGTTTGGCCCTCCAGGACTGCATTTGGGAGACTCTGCTTTAGGTAATGTACATGTTTATGGTGTCTGTGCTCTGTAGGGTAAAATGTAGGTGTTTTGGGCATGTTTACGTTATCTGCAATAAAGGTTCTGTCTGTATTACCATGTTTTAGTAGTGGGTAAAATATGGGGACTGGGTTGGCAGGAACCACAGCTGGGACTTGAACCTGTGACCTTCTGCTCTTGAGCACATTGGCTGTGTGTACTGCAGTACCGTGTTGCCACAGAGACAGTGCATTCCCTGGGGATACCATGACTGTTCATCAGACAGGACCTGTCTGTTGCAGTGCATGGCACCCACCTACACAGGGCTAGGCCATGGTCTACTGTGGGCAGCTGCCACTGCCCCCTCCACCACCAGTACCCCTCTACCACCATGCTGATATGCCCTTCTTCTGGTGGTGCTGATGGTGCACAGTCTCAGGCCATCCAGTGTGCGGGTAGGAGGCTGCCTATTGTGCGGGTTATGGGGTAGGGGTGCCTGCATAGCTGTCCATGCTTCCCCCCAGCACCGCCTGCCAATGTTCTGTGACCTTTGGGGTACCTGCTGGGTACTATCCCCTGTGATACTGTGGGAAACACACTTGTGCCCATGTTGGGCCTTCATCAGTTGCTGTCTGGCTGCTCTACTGTTTCAGCATTCCTATGTGCCACCTAGGCATCACCCTAGTCCGCACTGTGGCCCAGCTGCACCACAGCATGTGCCGCCTGTAGCCCTCTTTGTCCCCTTTTCCAGCATCTGTCCAGTTGCCTGTTCCGACATGCTCGCCCTGCTGTTGCGGAACATGTGCGCGCCATAGGAAACCTGTCCAATGGAGAGGAAAAACTCTGATCAGCGCTATTTCACTGTGGGCTCATTCACCTTGTATGGGGACGAGCATAGACCCTTCCAAAATTCATATCTTTTTTATGGAGCTTTCTCGGGAGCGTTTTTTGATGTTTCCCATTAATATCACTATTGCCCAGCTTGGTTATGTTTTTTTTTATATTTTCTTCTGGTCATTTTCAATGTTTATTTGCCCTTTTGTTCCGTGCACATGTATCGCACTTATCACTTTTTGTAGGTTTCCCTGGTTTTGCTGTACATTGCTGATGGAAATGGTTTCTTTTCCCTTTAAATCAACTCTAACGCCAGGGTTTCACTGGCATTAGTTTTCAGCCCCGGATTCCACAGCGTTAGTGTGCAGGGAGCCTCTCCCCTCCCACTCTCCATCCATTGACCCTCTCTCTCCGCCCCTGGGGAGCCTTCCTTCGCCCTCCGGGAGCCTATCTCCACCCGCAGCGCTCATTTGCGCCGCTGCGCACGTTATCGCGCGCTAAGGTACCTTTGTGCCCGATAAAGCACCATTATTGCGTGATAAGGTACCTTATCGCGTGATAATGTCACCGGGCGCACATTAAGACGGTTTAGTAAACATACCCCTTAGCATCTTTTAAGACTTGAGGTAGAGAGTTCCATAAAATTGGTGCATAAAGGGAAAAAGCTCTCTTTGAAGATTTGCATGTTCTATAGTCGTCAGGAACCACTAGAGAGTTTTTATTTCTGCTTCTCCAAGATCTGTTTTCAGGAGAGATTAAAATAAGTAACTTTAGCTGATTTGGTGACTGAGTTAAGAATTTTGAAAGTAGTATGAATTGCCTTAAATTTTGATCTGCTCTCTATTGGAAGCCAATGTAAGTGTTTAAGGATCGGAGTGATATGATCTTTGAATGAGGCTTGAGCAATTATTCTGGCCGCTGTATTTTGAGCTAACTGAAGACGGCGAATCATTTGTTTTGGAAGCCCGGTAAGTAAGACGTTGCAGAAATCCAAATGTTGAAAGATCATTGCTTGGACTGTTGAACTAAAATCCTTTGTGGAGAGCAGAGGTCTTAAATGTTCCAGCATTTTCAATTTCGAGTAGATAGATTTAATTATATTGCTTACATGCTTGGAGAATTTGAGCTGAGGATTAAGAGTGACTCCTAAATATTTGACCTCTTTTTTTAACTTGAATCTTTTCTTCATTTAGTTTGATTAAATTTGGAGGCGTGAAGGAGATGTCCTTAGTTATAAATTAAATTTCTGATTTTGAATGATTTATATGAAGCTTGTGTGTCCCCAACCAGGATCTGATGTTTATGAAGCACTCATCTATTTTCTCCAGAGATAATTGACTAGGGTTAATTTCTGTATAAATCATTATATCATCAGCATACAAATGATAGAGTTTATATAAGTAAAACTATGCTTCATTCTTCTCCTCCCCCACTGTGACAGAGAAACCAAGGGGTATGTCTACTAGCGGGCTTTAGCTGTCTTTGCAGTGCTAATATGGGATTGTTGCACTGCAAAACCAGCTATTGTTGCACTACGAAATGCAGCTACCACAGGTAATTTTCCATGATAGCTATATTTCATACAGTGCCTGCTTGAATGGGTGAGGTGTGGGCAGAGTGGGCATTCCTGTTCCTTGCAGTTAGCATGGGTGTTGACAGCACATGATAGCCACACATTTTGCAGACATCATGGATTCAGTTTCACTACCTCAGTGGGTGGTGTTCACTGCATTTGTGAGGCATGCCACTGCGATCTCTGAATTTTCTTTGTGGTATCTGCAAGTAAATACTGGTGATGTCCCTAGCAGATACCACAGGACGTTTGCTACTAACATCAGGCTTTTTCAACTATCACCCAGCAAGATTAGTTATAATTAAAAAGCAGTTAATTAGATAGAACAGATAGAGTAAATAGTACTCTTGGATTTTCTTGTGACTTCTATACACCTGTATCCTGTTATATATATATGAAGGTCCCTTTCTTTTCTTGCAATTTATGTGCATAGTGTTAGTGTCAGAGGTGTTCTATTATGGACCTATTTACCAAGTTGTATTAGCTGTTTAACACAGCTTTTAGTCCACAAAAACAGTGTAGTCCCATGCTAACATGCAGGGCCGGTGCTACCATTAGGCAAACTAGGACACTCCCTGGAGCACCACCTTTCTGGGGGCACCCATTGTTGCTCCCTGGGCCAGCAGCGATAGAAGTGGCAAGGGAACCATAATGCAGTGTTTACTTAGACTCCAGCACTGCATCATAGTTCCTTCTTACAATAATTGACTGCCTCCATCCCCCTCTTATGCAGACTAACTGGAAGTCTACATTGAATGGGGGCTTCATTGGCTGATATTGGCAGCTAGGAATTGTGATGCAGCGCTGGAGCCATGGGTAAGCACTATATCGCAGTTCCTTTGCCATTTATTTTTTATTTATTTACATTCTCTTATATACTGCGCTATTCTGCATCAGTGTGGTTTACATTGAACAAACTGAAATTACATTGAACAGGGCATTATAACTTGGAGATAACCCTCCATAGCCCAGGGAACATGGGCTATGGAGGGTTAAGTGGCTTGCCCAAGACCACAAGGAGCACCTGTGGGACTAGAAACCCCAGTCCTTCTGGCCCAAGGTTGCTGTCCTCTAGTGGGATTTGAACCCCCCCGACCTTCCAGCCCAAAGTACCTTGCCCCAACTACTAGGCCACTCCTCCACTCCATTGCTACCATTGTAGCGGCGGCAGGATGGAGGGCCTGCCTAAAGCACCTCTGATCCTTGCACTGACCCTGCTAACACTAATTGTTGCATTAAATGCGATAACACAGAAAACACCATATTGGGCAGGGAATAGGTAAGGACTTCCCCATACAGTTATCATAGACGTCATTACCACTTATCAACTGTTAATGAAACATAATGCACAGCGCAGGTAAATACACGTTTCATTATCAGCTGTGCTATTAATGCATGATGGCAGCTTTTTATTTGCATGGCCTCCTTCCCAAAAATGCTAGAAGTGAAAGGGCGCGGAAAGGGTCTCAGCACCCACGGGTAACCGGGTGTTCGGCACGGGCGGGACCCTGCATGTGCCTTTCTGAGGAGGTGGGGCAATTCAGAGGCGAGGACGCAAGACGCGTCCTTAAAACTGATTGGCTCCACCCACGGGAGCGAGCGCGGGGGAGCCAATCAGAGTGTTGGCGGGGCATGTGCTCAGGTCGGCAACGTTGGCCTGGGCACATGTGAGGGAGGCTTCTCGGGAGCTTGAGCTTGCGGTGTGGTTGGAGTGAGTGGGGGAAGGAGAAGAAAAAACGGCGGATCGAGACAGGGGGCAGCTGCGGTGCCGGTGGGAGCAGCGAGTGGCGGAGGTATTTTGCCGGCGGGAGCGGTGTCGGCTGTTGCAGTGGCCTGACCTCGTCGGGCTCTGCGGAGCCCGCGGAGCCGGAAACCGTTGGTGCAGACGAGTAGGGCTGTTTTACAAAAAAAAAAAAAGGGTATGGGGGGTAGGAGATAGGTGTCTCATTTAGTGAGGGGATGCCTGGGAGAAAAGGATGCCAGGTCAGGGGGCAAGGAGCCAGCAGGTCAGATTTGGATAGGCCGGTTGGGGGTCCGGGAGGTCAGGGGGTGGTAAGGGGGAGGCACGTGGGCCAGCGTGGTCGGTCAGGGAGCCCAGCAACGCGTAGGGGGGGATCTGAACCCTTCAGTATGCAAAGGTGCGAGTTGAGTCCCCTGGTTTAGCTCTGAGGGAGGGGGGATGCAGAGCTCAGGGGCGAGGAATGGGGGGACGATTGAGGACAGGGGGTCTAGAGGTGGAGGAGGCTGTTCCATCCACCGTTAGAAGTGGACAGGGAGGTCCCAATGAGGGGTTGGTGCCCGATATGGCGGGGGGTGTAGGGGCCACGCCAGGTCAGGGGGTTGGGACTCCGGGCTCCGCAGGGGTAGAGGGGAGCAGGGGTATGGGGGACAGGTGGGGGTATGAGGTGTCCGGTGGGGGTGCTGGAGGGCTGTTTTCCACAGGGAGTGGGCCAGCAGAGCCGATGGCTTACAGTTTGCATGTGTCCAACAACTAATTCTGTGGGTTTCGTTAGAGTAAATTACTAAATCAAACAAAAAATTACAGTTCTTACAGTTCTTACAGTTTGTGCCGAATTTCATCATGTCAGCATTGAAAAAATCTTTACACTAGAGACCACAAGTCAGAGTGATAATTGAAGGACTGAGCAATTTATAACAAGAGAGTTCTGTGGTCTACTAGTTGTAACAACGTTTATAAGTATTAATTTTTGAGATTATCATCACAAGCCTTTTGAATAAAAAGGGAACATAAGGGTCCTTGATGCAAAGCAGGGGTTGAGGTACCACAGCAGAGGTATACCTCCTGTGTCCCACCCCATATGAACTGAGTCTGAGACCTGTTCCCGTGAAAAAGAAAAGTTCTTGATCTTAGGTAAAGAAAGTATATATAGTATTTTTAGGTAAGCATTGGAGTAATTTTTTGTTTGATTTACAGTTTGCATGGGCATCAGTGTGCATGGGATCATTGGATGGCGGGAGGACAGGGCCTGTCCTGGGCAGAGTGGGCAGGGGCATGGCAACCGGCATGGTCGGCGGGTTTTCATCCTCCTGCTTTTTCTTTTGTTTCTCCACAGGTGCCGTTTCTGATGCCTCCAAGACTAGTGCATGGAGTGGGGGACAGCTGAGTGAGAATATGGACATGCCATCCATGGCTTTGTTCGGAGTGGTATCGGTGGGAGGGGCTGCTCGAGGAGGCTGCGAGCAGCAGTTGATGGAGGATCCTCCACAAGAGGTGCTTCACCCGACGATGACGGAGATGATGCCGGCAGCTGAGAGGGGTGAGTTACAGGCTGAGCAAGTAGTGGTGTGTGTCAGGAGCAGTTCGCGGGTGATGCGGTCGGGAAAAGCGAGCAGGAAGAGGAAGCATGTGCGTCGGCGGCGGCGGAGTTCGGATTCGTCATCCTCTTCCTCTTCAGGTTCATCAGGGGCGTCCTCGGGAGACGAGGGCCGACGGCAAGAGGCGCAGGGCGGGGTGGAGACGGGGAGCAGGGCCGGGAGTGGGACTCCTACTTTAGCAACCTTATCCGAGTTGTGGGAAGGTGTTCCAAAGAAAATGCAATGTAAGATTCAGAAGCGGAGATATATTGACATGTTCTACTTGATGGAGGGGCGGAAGCGATCCAGTGAGAGTAAGAAAAAGCGCAAGGAGGATGAGAAGGCGGGTCGGATTCGGAAGGTTGCTAGGAATGTCGTGAACTGGGTGAGGGCTTTTTTACGTTTGGCTAGTGTGTGGGGTCAGCACTATCTGGAGCAGTATGGGATGTTGCTGGCTTATGCAGACTCCATACTGGAAGCGTCCCAGACCCACGAAGGCTGGTTGAGGCTAAATTACGATGAAACATTTCGGGATAAAATGGAGGTGAACAAGTTGTTAACATGGGGCACACAGGATATTAACTTGTGGCTCACTCAGATGTCGGTCTGAGCGAATGCAGGGGGGGGGGGTTGGGGAGGGGAAGGCCGGCGAACAATATGGGGGTTAACCGTTCCTTTCGTGGTGGGGAAGTCGGATCGCAGACTAAACCGATCGCAGGGGGAGTTGGGGACTTGTGCTGGAGGTTTAATAAGTCTTCGTGCCCTTTCCCAGACTGAAAGTTCCGACATGTTTGCTCAGTATGTGGCGGGGGCATTCGGCAGCAAAATGCAATAGAAAAGGTGCTGCGTTGCCCTCCGTGCCGGCCCCCAAGTAGTAGGGCTGTATTTGGCTTGGCCCCTACGCCAATAAGGGTGGAGGTGTTAAGCAGGTGGCTTCGCCACTACCCAAGGAAAGGGGACAAGGAAGTTTTACAGTTGGGGGTTTCAGTTGGGTTTTGTTATTCTGGTTCAAGGTGTGGTGGCAGCCGCGATGGCGAGAAATTTCCCATCGGTGGGGCGATTTGCGTCCATTGCACAGTAGAAGTTGGCTGTTGAGTTGAAGTTAGGTAGAATAGCGGGTCCATTTGTGAAGCCACCTTTCCAGAATTTTGTGGTATCTCTGCTGGGAATCATACCTAAGAAAGAACCAGGGAAGTTTCAGTTGATACATAATTTGTCGTTTCCGTTGGGGGCGTCGATGAATGATCACATCCCGCGCGAGTGTTGTACGGTGTGCTATGCATCATTTGATAGAGCAGTAGAGTTAATCAGGAAAGCGGGGCTCGGGGCCTTGATGGCCAAAGTGGATATTGAATCTGCATTTCAATTGTTGCTGGTGCACCCCTCTGCCTTTCATTTGTTGGGTTTTCAATTTGCAGAGGAATTTGATTTCGATAAATGCATGCTGATGGGCTGTGAAGTGTCTTGTGCCTACTTTGAAAAATTCAGTACCTTCCTCTAGTGGGCGGTGATGCAGAGTGTGGGTTGGTATGATGTGGTGCACTACCTTGATGATTTCTTGTTTGTGGGTGCGTCACATACTACAGGGTGTAAAGCACTTCTGGAAAGTTTTGTGAGTTTAGCAGGCAAACTAGGAGTGCCTTTGGCGGAAGGTAAAACGGAGGGCCCCGGGATGTGGATCACCTTCTTAGGAGTCGAGTTGGATTCCGAACAAATGGTAACGCGTCTGCCAATAGAGAAGGTAGTGAGGCTGCGGTTTTGGTGGCTAATGTGGTGGCCTCGTCGAAGCTATCGTTGAAAGAAATGCAGGCATTGATTGGATCGCTAAATTTTGCCTGTAGAGTAATTCCGATGGGGCGGGTATTTATTCGCCAGTTGGCGGTGGCGACGGCAGGGGTGAGGAAGCCTCATCACCGCATCCGAGTCTCTAGGGTGATATGAGAGGATTTGCGGGTTTGGGATGTCTTTTTGAAGGACTTCAATGGGACATCAGTCTTAAGGGAAGCGAAGATTTCTAGTGAAGACGTGCAGCTTTACACGGACGCGGCAGGAGGGGTAGGTATAGGAATTTACTTTGGAGGGGCGTGGTGTGCCGATAAGTGGCCGCAGGTGTGGCATGAAGTGGGTCTTTTAAGGAATATCACGTTTTTGGAACTGTTTCCTATACTGCTTGTGTTGGAGTTGTGGCCTGACAGGCTGCGCAACCGCAAGTTAGTATGGTAGTGCGATAATGAGGCGGTGGCGATAATGAGGCAGTGGCGATGTATGCAAGTGGCGTCCTTGATGAGAGCAGTGGTGCTTTCCTGTTTGCATCTGAATGTGGTGTTGAAGGCCCGATATATCCCAGGGCTAACTAATGGAATTGCAGATGCTCTTTCCCGTTTACAGTGGAGCCGGTTTCAGAAGTTGGCACCGGAAGCGGACACGGAAGGGCTCAGGGTCCCCTGGAGCTTATGGAGCGGTGGCCTGCAGAGATGAGGGAGCTGCTACGGAGTTTGATGGCTGAGCGGACATGGGATTCTTATCGGAGAGGTTGTGCGACAATTGTGCAATTTTTGCGTGCGCATGGATGGCAGACAGGGGCGGCGTCGGATCAATTAATCGAGCAGTATATCCTCAGGGTCAGGGGGTTACTAGATCATCTGTGTGGGGCCATTTGGCTGGTTTTGCATTTTTCGCGAGAGCAGTCGGTTGGGGTTCCACGGGGGGGTTCCTTGCACATAGGTTACTGCAGGGGTGGGAGCATTTGCGGCCGACACCGCAGGATCATCGGAGGCCGATTACAAACGACTTACTCACAAGACTATGTCACGCTTTACCTACGGTCGCGGAGTCGCAATATGAAACCACGCTCTTCCAGGCAGTGTTCAGACTGGCCTTCTTTGGCACCTTACGGGTGGGTGAGTTGGTGGCAAATTCGAGGAAGGCAGGAGAGGGGAGTAGTTTGCAACACCAGCACGTCCAGTTACGGGTACTCCTAGCAAAATCCAAAATGGACCAGCAAGGACAGGGCTTGTGGGTGGTCTTGAAGGGGATTGACGGGCTCATGTATCCGGTAGCTGCGATGCGGGAGTACTTGCGGGCTCGTCCGGCGGCAGAGGGCGGGCTCTTTGTCCATAATGACACACGGTTACTGACACGGTTTCAGGTGTCGACGGTGTTACGGATGGTGTTACAGAGAATTGGGGAAGACCCGAGTCTTTTTTCAGCACATTCTTTTCGTATCGGGGCGGCGACCAGTGCGGCGGCGGCGGGGCTGTCAGGAGGGCAGATACAACGCATAGGCAGATGGCAGTCCAGGGCATTTAGGGGATATGTTCGTTTATGAAGGTGGCAGGCCAAATGGCCAAGGGGGGATATTAACTGTTATTTTTTGTTACAGATAAGGGACTTGGTGTGCGGGATTGTTGGATGCTGGGGCACTCCTTCGTGTTCTGGGCTGGTCAGCGAGCAGCAGTGCGGCCAGTCAGGCTAAACCTTGGACTGGATCCGGTGTTGGTGTCAGTTTCATGGCTGGGCAAGCGGGGTCTGTGGTGGCCACAGCTGATGCCTTTGCTTTGACTCCATGGGCGTCTAAGAAAGCAGCCGGCGATTGTGCTGGTGCATCTGGGGGGGGGGGCAATGTGTTGACGTCCTGGACATGCAAGCAGCTGATCAATGCGGTGAAGAAGGATCTTGCCTTGGTGCTGAGGATGTTTATGGGGGTTGTTTATTGTTTATTGTTTATTTCACACTTGATATACCACCCCCATTACATCAGGGCGGTTTACAATATATAAAACTAAATTAAATCAGAAAGGAAAAAGAAAAGAAATTACAATAATATAAAGGAAAGAAAAAGATGGAGAGTAAGAGTAGCAGACTGGTAGTAGACTGGTAGCAGACTGGTAGTAGACTGGCTAATCTACTGAAGAGGGCTTTAAACTAGATTCGTTGGGGATGGGTGAAGAAAGCCCCCAGGTAAGTGAAAGCCCCCAGGTAAGTGATACATTAAATACCTTTATGGAAATGGGTAACAGGGGTAACATATGGAAAGCAGTGTGTATTAATGCCCGTAGCATGGGAAATAAGATCTCTGAAGTTGAAGCTTTGGTGGGAGTGGCTGACTTAGATTTAGTGGCAGTTACAGAAACATGGTTCACAGAAAACCATGACTGGGATGTAACTATACCTGGCTATACTTTATTCAGAAAGGACAGGGTAGGAAGAAGGGGAGGAGGAGTAGCACTATATGTAAAAACTACTATTAAAGCTTTGGAATTACAGAGCTTAAAAGGGAGAGAGGAGGCATTGTGGGTTAAACTAGAAAGAGGGAAAGAGAAATCTATTTGCATTGGTGTGATATACAGACCTCCCTCACAAGAGGAAGAGGTGGACAGAGAGTTAATTGAAGACATAAGCAGCATTGCTAGGAAAGGGGAAGTGCTACTGCTAGGAGATTTCAATATGCCAGATGTTGATTGGCACTTTCCTGCTGCAGTATCATCTAGGAGTAAGGAGATCCTGGATTCTCTACAGGGAGAACTATTCAGGCAATTGGTAACAGACCCCACACGTGAAGGGGCCATACCATTGGTGCTTACCAATGGTGAAAGTGTTTCTGATGTTGTAGTGGGAGATCATTTTGCATCCAGTGATCACCAGATGGTGTGGTTCAGTATTAGGACTAGGGCTGTTAGAATCCATTCCAAGGTGAAGATCTTAGACTTTAGGAAGACTAACTTTGCGAAGATGGGCCAATACCTCAGGGAGTCATTAGTGGGATGGGAACAGCTGGGGGAGGCAGAACAACAGTGGGCAAAACTGAAAGGGGGTATTTTAAAGGCAACCAACCTTTTTGTTAAAATGGTAAATAAAGGCAAAAGGAACAGGAGACCGCTATGGTTTTCGAAGGAAGTAGCTGAAAAAGTGAAGAAAAAGAGGGAGGCCTTCATGAAATACAAGAGATCACAGAGAAAGGAAGACAGGCATCTGTATTTGGAAAAACTTAGAGAAGCTAGCAAAGTAGTCAAGAAGGCAAAGATTCAAAAGGAGGAGGAAATAGCCAATGCAATAAAATGGGGAGATAAGACATTTTTCAGATATATTAGTGAGAAGAGGAAGGGCAAAAGTGGTATTGTCAGACTCAAGGGTACAGGGGGGGAATATGTAGAAGCTGATAAGGATAAAGCGGAATTGCTTAACAAATATTTTTGTTCTGTGTTCACAGATGAAGAACCAGGAATAAGAACAGAAGCGAGGGACATTTTGAACAATTTTCAGAAGACTGTGTTCGTGAGAAACTAGCTCAACTTAAAGTAGACAAAGCGATGGGACCGGATGGGATACACCCTAGAATACTGAGGGAACTTGGGGACGTTCTAGCAACTCCACTGACTGACCTTTTCAATGCCTCGTTGGAGTCGGGAGTGGTGCCAAAGGACTGGAGAGAGGCTCATGTGGTGCCTTTACACAAAAGCGGAAGTAAGGATGTGGTTGAAAACTACAGGCCGGTTAGTTTAACTTCAGTGGTGAGTAAATTAATGGAAACGCTGTTGAAAGAGAAAATAGTGAGGTTTCTGGAGTCCAGCGGATTACAGGATCCGAGGCAGCATGGATTCACCAGAGGCAGGTCTTGTCAGACAAATCTGATTGATTTCTTTGACTGGGTGACCAGGGAGTTGGACCGAGGGAGAGCTCTAGATGTGGTGTATTTAGATTTCAGTAAAGCCTTTGACACTGTTCCTCACAGGCGACTTATAAACAAACTGAGCACCCTAGGGATGGACCCTAAAGTTACTGCTTGGGTTAGAAATTGGTTGGGTGGGAGGCGACAAAGAGTACAAGTAAATGGAGCTCACTCTGAGGAGAAGGATGTTACCAGTGGTGTGCCCCAGGGATCTGTCCTTGGTCCGATTCTTTTTAACATCTTTGTTAGTGATATAGCGGAAGGGCTGTCGGGTAAGGTTTGCCTCTTTGCGGATGATACCAAAATCTGCAATAAAGTAGACACCCAGGAAGGTGTAGATAACATGAGGAGGGATCTAGCTAAGCTTGAAGAATGGTCTAGAATTTGGCAGCTGGGATTTAATGTTAAAAAATGTAAGGTCATGCATTTGGGCTGCAGCAATCCAAGGGAGCAATACAGCATAGGAGGTGAAGTACTTTTGTCCACTAAAGAAGAGCGGGACCTAGGCGTAGTTGTGTCCGATGATCTTAAAGTAGCTAAACAGGTAGAAAAGGCGACGGCAAAAGCTAGAAGGATGCTTGGGTGCATACGGAGAGGAATGGCTAGCAGAAAAAAGGAGGTGATAATGCCTCTGTATAAGTCTTTGGTGCGACCTCATTTGGAGTATGGTGTGCAATTCTGGAGACCGCACCTTCAAAAGGATGTGAACAGGATGGAGTCGGTGCAGAGGGTTGCTACTAAGATGATTAGTAGTCTTCATTATAAAGCATATGAGGACAGACTTAAGGATCTTAATATGTACACCTTAGAGGAAAGGCGGGATAGAGGTGATATGATTGAGATGTTTAAATACCTCCGTGGCATAAATGTTCAGGGAGAGAGCCTCTTTCAATTGAAAGCAAGTTCTGCGACGAGGGGACATGGGATGAGGGTGAAGGGAGATAGATTCAGGAGTGATATGCGGAAATATTTCTTTACGGAAAGAGTAGTGGATCCGTGGAATAGTCTCCCAGTGGAGGTGGTAGAGATGAGGACAGTAACTGAATTCAAAAAAGCATGGGACCAACACAGAGGATCTCTAAAGGTAAAAAGTGGACTGTTGTAGTTGTTATGGAAGGACAGACTAGATGGGCCTTGTGGTCTTTTTCTGTCATCATGTTTCTATGTTTCTATAAGCAAAGAGGGAGAGGGAGGTCATGAGGATTCACAGAAAGACAGTAAAGGCAGAAGAAAAGAAATGGGTTTTGAGAAGAGAGCGGAATTTGGGGTAGGATTCTTCTAATCGGAGGGCAGTAGGAAGGGAATTCCATAGGGAGGGGCCTAGGTAGAAAAATGCTGATTTCCGAGTGGACTATAGGTGAGCTTGATAGGGGGGTGGGAGGTGCAGGCGTTTGATGTGAACGGATCGGAGGCTGCGAGTGGGGGTGTTAAAAACCAACAAATCGGATAGATATTGAGGTCTGTGGAGATAAATAGCCCGATGTACTAAGGTGAGAATCTTGAAAGGGATCCGGAATTTCAGAGGCAACCAATGGAGATGCTGCAAAATTGGGGTAATGTGATCCCATGGGGAGGCATGCAAAATCATTCGGGCAGCTGTGTTTTGTAACAATTGTAACCGGTGTTATTGATATTGAGGAATGCCAGCATAGATGGAGTTACACAAGTCCAATCTGGTTATGACCAAAGAGAGGAGGAGGGTAGTGAGGGCTTGACCAGATAGAAACGGCCTAATGGCACGAATTTGCCTAAGGCAGAAAAAGGAGCGCCGAGAAACCTGGGAAATGTGATCATTGAAAGTGAGATTGTTGTCAAGAATGACGCCGAGATAACGGAGTTTAGAGACCAGGGAGATAGGGGTGCCTGAAAAGGAGGGAGTGAGTAACGGAGTAGTGGAACCGTGGGAGAACCAGATAGCTGCAGTTTTGGAGACATTGAGAACTAAGCAGTTTGATGAGAGCCATGAAGAAACCACAGACAAACAGGTTTCCAGAGGAGTGATATCAGGGTGAGAAGAGGAAGCATGATACAGAAGAAAAATGTCATCGGCATAATAATAACCTGAGATCCCTAGTTCTTGGACAAGTAAAGCTAAGGGAGCCAGAAAGACATTAAACAGTAAAGGAGCCAGGATTGAACCTTGTGGAACACCACATGAGAGCGGGAAATGATCCGTGGTGGAGAGAGTGGAGGTAACTGCAAATGACTGGGAGGATAAGAAAGAGTGAAACCAGTGATAAACAGCCCCGCGAATGCCCGCATCCCGAAGCCGAGAAAGAAGAAGAGAGTGATCCCCAAAGTCGAAAGCAGCTGAGAGATCAAGGGATACTGCCACCGTGATGTCACCACGATCATGAGAAGTGTGGATTTCATTCAGAACTGCTGTGATAGTAGTTTCAACGCTATGTCCGGGTCGAAATCCGGATTGCCGAGGGTGCAGAAAACGTGTAGAGTCCAAGTGATGCAAAAGTTGTGAGAAAACAGCCTTTTCCAGGAGTTTGAAGCAAAAGGAAGATTGGACACTGGACGGTAATTTGCAGGTACAGAAGAGTCCAAGGAAGGGTGTTTTAGGAGAGGGCGAACTAAAGCGTGTTTCCATGGGTGAGGGAAAGTACCGCAAGACAGACTGGAGTTAATGATAGTAAGGAGAGGTTGAAATAAAGCGGCGGAAGACTCAGAGAACCAGGAGGAGGGAATGGGGTCTAAAGGGCAGGTAGTCTTATGAGTGGTAGATAATAGTTTAATGAGTTCTGGGGAGGTAACAGGGTAGAAATGAGCCCAAGCGTGTGATAGCAGAGGGGACGGAGGGGGCGAAATGGGAGGAGGGGAAGTCAAAGCCTGTGGACAAGAGGGGAGAGATGAACGAAGGTCTTGAACTTTGGAAGAGAAGAAAGACGCCAATCTAGTAGGACTCGGGGCTGGCCCGGCAGTGAAAGGCTCTCGAGTGGAGGAAGACTGTAATTGGGAGAGTGTATTCAAGGTAGCAAAAAGATGCCGAGATCTATTGGGAGCGGAGGCAATAGATGAGGAGTAGAAGGAACGCTTAGCTTGATGAATTTAGGTTGTTTTGATTTGGTCAGATATTATACCCAGACGGCGTGCTGGGGGCTAAGTAGGTGGTCTAGGGGGTCTGACAAAAATCAATAGGCAGATCGGGCAGTGGGTTTATGAGCATGGCGGGTATCAGGTGCAGCACTCATGGGTTGAGGTGGCATGTCCCGGATTGTATAGGAGTGATGGGGTTAATCTGTCTCCTGTAGGGGTGGACTTGCTTTTGAATGACTGGCAGGAGGCATTTGAGCGTGTGGTGCATGAGGACACCCGCTGGTCACAGCTTGATATTGGGGGGGGGGGGGGGCGGCACAGGCACTTCAAGCGGCCTGCGCCGGTGGCGGGATCCCGTAAGTATCCGGGGTCCGGAGTATTAGGCTACTTGGGGTGGGGGCAGGGTGCCCCACGACCCAGATAACCCTTGGAAGATTTTTGCTTCTGATATGGCGAAGTCTGATAGGGTTGGTAGGAACTTTACCGGTGGCTTGACCGCGGCAGGTGTGGAGGCAAGGTCACCTTGTTAATTGCATGGCAGGTGACTGTTCACTCTGCGGGGGTTCCTTTGATGTTTATCCTTGTTCATAATGTTCAGTATGTTAATTGGTAATAAAGCTGCGACCAGTTGCTTCCAAGAATGTTTGTGAAGTTTGTGGGGACTGGAGGGGGGGGGGGGTATTGAGAGAAAAAGGGGGTGTGATGGTAGGAAGGAGAGAGTGCCAGGTCCGACTACCCGGTTAATACCCTCAAAGTTAACTCAGAACTTTAGTCATTACAGTGCATTAATTCTGACTATTACCATGTGGTAACTGCAAGACCTTACCGTACTGAATTAAATAGAGGCCTCAGCATTTCTGGTAGGACATTTTTGGCTCTATTCTTTCTACGGTATTTACTATAGACATCCTGAAAATCAGACTTGCTTGCTGCTCTCAGGAGTGAAGCTGAGAACCCCTGAATTAGGACACTTAAGAACGTATAATTGCTTTGTTTTTCTTTCCTGAAAGTTAAGGCGGAACGTTTCTAATCTATTATTTTACACCTGACAAAAATATACCATCTATATGTCCTGCATGTAAAACAGTTATTGCAACATTTCTTGTGAAATACCTTTCTTATGTAGACTCATTGGAATAATTATTCTGAATGCACTCCATATGAAAAAATGGCTCCTCAATAAAGTATTTTGGAACAAACTACTTCAGTGTTGTGTCCTCCGCTTATTGCCTAGTTCCTGCTTTCTGCGGAGGTTTTCCTTTTCTTTTTTCCCCTTCTTCATAAAATGTTCTCACACAAACAATATGAGAACAAAGAGGCCCTATTACTAAGCCCCAGTAAGTGGTTAATGTGTGTTTTAAGAGACAGCAACTGGCTGCTGAGAAAACTAAAGTGGGGGCATGGCAGTGACCGCTCATGGCAAAACTAAAAAGTCATGGAATAGGAGACAGTGTACTATTGTGGATAAGGAACTGGTTAAAAGATAGAAAGCAGAGAATAGGGCTAAATTGCCAATTCTCTCAATGGAGAAAGGTGAATAGTGGAGTACCACAGGTATCTGTGCTGGGTCCGCTGCTTTTTAACATATTCATAAATGACCTGGAAATGGGAATTATGAGTGAGGTGATCAAATTTGTAGATGGCACAAAATTATTCAATGTTAGTAAAAACAAGAGGATTGTGATAAATTGGATGACTGGGCATCTGGGGGGGGGGGGGGTGCTGTGGCTTTTGAATCCATCATCGCGCTGATTTAGCTGCTCTCCCATATCGGCAACTTCACCCTCCCTTTTCTGGGCATGGCGACCAATAAAGGAATGAAGTCTGAGGGCTCCTTTTCCATTTCATCAGGCTTAAACGCCATAAGGCTAGGCTGATTACATCAGAAAAGATGGCGGACAGAGACAAAGCAGTGGAAATGGACCCAGTAATGGCTGAAATTTTGCAACTCAAAGAAATTATGTTCTCCCAATTAGAGGCCACGAAAGTGGTACAAGGCGAGCTGGAGTCACTGGGCTCTCAGCTGCTGGAATCACAGCATAGAGTGAAGATGCTAGAAGAGCATACAGGTTAACTGGAAATACAACACCTGCAAATTGATCGCAATATGGCAGCCATTGCAAGGCTTCAACTGGATATCGAAAATCTGTCAAACCAAAACCAGTGCAACAACATTCGGATTCTTGGTTTTTGTGAGGGATTGGAGGGCTTCAATATGAAAGCTTACTTGGAATGTACCATTCCCGAAATGTTCGGGCTTGAATTTCATCCTGTCCTTCAGCTGGAGTGCACCCTTCAGGTCCCCTTGTGTGCGATAGAGCCCTACCGGGACCCCTGACCAATCGTGTCTAATCTCTTAAGATACCCTCAAGCCCTCCAAATTCTGTGTGCAGCCAAGACCAAGTCATCCTTAATCCTTCAGGGGCATATAATCATGTTTGTACCTGACTTGGCAAAGACTGCAACCCTGAATTGGAAGAAATTCTTGCCAATGCACACCATCCTGAAAGATCTTGGGCTATGTATGGCTTGTTTTACCCAGCCAAGATGCAAGTAACATACAGAAATAAGGCAACTTGTTTTGTTGATCCTGACAAACTGCAAGAGTTCCTGGACAGTTGCCAGATGTCCTAACTACAGCCTTATTGAGGAGTGTCTTTTATCTGCTGATCACTAAACTGCAACTGGGTTTTGGTGACCCACTCTTGGTTGTTACTTCTTTTTGTGTTTTGCTATGTTGGTCTACTGGGTTAATGGTGGTGTGATCGTGCTGCTTGTTTGGTAAGACTGGGCTTGCATGGGTGTTTTGTATGATTGATGGGTTTTGTCAGGGGAGAGGGTGGGTGGGTCGGTCCATGGATGCTTATGCTTATGTTTGTGTCATTTGGAAGTTGAGAGCAACTAAGTGATGTCTTTTGCTGCT
This sequence comes from Ichthyophis bannanicus, assembly GCA_033557465.1. Taxonomy (NCBI): domain Eukaryota; kingdom Metazoa; phylum Chordata; class Amphibia; order Gymnophiona; family Ichthyophiidae; genus Ichthyophis; species Ichthyophis bannanicus. The sequence goes on along the minus strand of CM066034.1, from coordinate 629,371,342 downwards.
GTGGCCTGAGACATTTCTTTGCTCCCGGCAGTATGTCTTCACCCCTCATTAGATTTCTTAAGATAGCTTTTGGGCTCTGCTGGTTGCATAAGACCTTTTTCTCTGTTTTGTTTTGTTTTGTTGGGGAGCTTTTCTTGGCATGTTACATGTCTGGTGGAGTGGGATTGGGAGATGGGTTACTATATTAGGTTGGAGGTTGAGTGACTTCGAGCTGAGCTGCTCTCCCTGATCATATGTGATGTTGAGGCTTAAATTTATATCCTTTAATGTCAAGGGGCTTAATTAACCATCTGGTGAAATGCAATAAAATGTTTAACTACTTGAAGTAACAAGGAAACATCTTGTTTTTACAAGAAGCTCACCTACTTTCCCCTATGTGCACTAGACTTGCTGTGGCCTGGATTGGACATCATGCTTATGCTCCCGCCATTCAGAAAAAGGATGGAGTATCTATTCTGTTCGTATGTTTCTGCAAGTGCAAATTCCGCATAGCTTGGTGGATTCCATGGGCTCCCTCTTCTCTTAGTGAATGTGTATGCTGTGAATTTGGACTCCCCTGCTTTTTTCGTCTCCCTATCCAAATTGCTCGTTGAGTATGGTGACAGAGAGATTTTGATGGCTGGGGACTTCAATCAGCCCCTGGATTTGATTCTAGATATACAATCCAAATGTAGGGCCTGCCCTACCAAATCCCTGATGGCGATATGCAATATGATGGATGTGGCGGTATTGGTGGACCCATGGAGAATTTGGTATCCCACAAGGCAGGAATTTACTTTTTACTCCCACCCCCATGACTCCTACACTAGGATGGATTAATTTCTCCTCTGCAAATGGCTAGTGGGCTCTCTTGGTGGGGTCGATTTTACTCCCATCTACTTATCTGAACATGCTGCAGTCTCCATGGTCCTCCGCAGTGACAAGGGTAAGCGTCCCGCTGCCTCCTAGCAGTTTAACAATAGTTGGTTAGTGGATCCTATGTTCCTTAAGAAAATGGAGGAAACATATGTGATGGCTTCAACACATGCAATCCTCTCGGTATCATTTGCTGCTTAAGGTATTGTGTCATTGTTGAAGCATGTAATTGTACCCGAATTGCCTTTTGATGTGTATTCTGTAAGTCCTACTATGAGGATGAGGATCCAGATTGATTTCCAGCAATGCCCCCATCCAACAGAGCTGGATGTTCTAATAATTTAGAGATGTCTGAGTCAGAAAAAGCAAAAGTAGCTTTGGTGGACCTGGTCAATTCCGGCTGAGACGTCATAATGTATGTGGAACAAATATAGATCTAACAAACAAACCCCTCAAAGGGCATAAAGTCAACACACACTTAAACCCCTTTGTATCTAAACCCTAATCCCCTCACACAAAAACTCAAATATTTTTGTCAGAACTGTTGCCGTGAGGAAATCCTCTCGGAGCAAACCGTTCCTTTTTACTTGTTTTTACGAGCCGAATATATCAGCTCAACATATGCACTTTAAAACAAGGGAAGTGCTCAAAGCAAGCCCCTCTAGTCTTAACCAGTATCAACCACTTCGCTCTAATGTAACTTTTAAACTTATCTGTTAAGCACAGTTCTGATCTCCAGCCTCCATAGCTGAAAGCTTATTTTCACCATCATCTGTTAAGCGGTTAGGCTGCTTGAAACCACTCCCGGTTCCGAGCCATCCATTCACAGCACATGGATTACAATGCTACATAGCGCCATGTTTCAGGCCTATTAAATCTTCTGGCCCTTCATCAGGCACCAATATTCCCCTTTCTATGGACAAGGTTTTATTCCAGTCCCTTCAGATGTTGGGTCACATCCCTAGAACTCACCGCGAATTATTTGATTTGTTAATTGCTATTGCTATACAAGTGATATTGCTACATTGCAAAAATGTGTCTCTCATTTCCTCCCACTTTTGGTGGCATTCTGTTTGCCTAGTACACTGATATGAATAAAGCTTAGTCATGTGTTCCTGTGATGTGATCCATATGCTTAAATTCCACCTCCAATAATTATAATAATAATTAGAATTAGAGATATCCTTGCTTCCTGGACTCATTCTACTGGACTGCATGGCTTCATGATATTTTGATTTGTGCGTGTATTTGAAGCTCTCCCAGTTGTAACTTGTATTATTATTTGCAGGATGTTCTTCCTTTTGTTTTCTTTTTTTCTATATTCTTGTAAAATTGCATAAAAATGCATGAACTTGGAAGACTGGGCATCCAAATGGCAGATGAAATTTAATGTGGAGAAATGCAAAGTTATGCACTTACAGGCCAATGCAGAAACCCTGCGCTAGAGTCCAGTGCTTAAAGCTCTAGCGCAGGGTTTCATAGCACGACTTTAATGCTGACTCTTTGCACTGGAATGCAATATTCAAATTACCTAGTGTGCAAAAATTCAGCGTTAAACTGGGAGAGCAAGCCAAACACATGCACACCCAAGTTGGCATAAGTTTGGCATACTGTCCCAAAGAAACAGGGTCATCCCACCTCATATGAGCTAGGTAATGGGAAAAGCCCCCAATGCCATCATAATATTGTCAAGGGTCCAGTGCCCCCGAAACCGACCCCCGACAGAAACCAAATCCCCGGCAACCCTGATCCCATCTGCCTGTCCAATAAAAAATCCCTGGTGGCCCAGCAGCCCCAATCCTCCCTCCGCCCCCCCCCCCCCCAATTCACTCACCTACTAAAAAAATACCCCTGTTGGCCCAGCAGCCCCGATCCCATCCAATAACAACATGGCTTGATGGTCTGGTGACCTCCCGAACCCCCAGTCCCCTCTTAGTGCCTTTAATACAGAGCGGGAGCATTGCCCTTGTGCTCCTGCTCCTGCGCAGACATCTTGAAAAATGGAATGCAATGGACAGGGCCAGGCGACACCATTTTTCAAGATGGTGGCACAGAGGCGGGAGGCGGGAGCGCATAGGCAACTCTCCTGCTCTGGATTAAAGGTACTAGGAGAGGGGTGGAGGGTTTGGGGGCCACCAGGCCTTTTTGTTATTGGGAAGGTGAGATCAGAGCCGCTGGGCCACCATGTTTTTTTTTATTGGGAGGGGGGATTAGGGCCATCAGAGATTTTTTTTTAGCAGTAATCATTTTTATTAGTAGCAACACAATAGATAATACAGCGATGATACATTCAAACAAATCCTCTAGCCCCATGTAGCTCCAATGACATGTTTATGATAGCAGTTAACAGAATCCCGGGACACAGCCTGCTATTGTCTCTAAGAACCATAATGAGCACTTATCAAATAGGCAGACCTATCCACAGGCTCTATCAAATAATAGACAATCACAACACACAATGAATCTTATTTTCCCCTCTCTCCCCGGATTCCCCACAGTAGATTATTAAGATTTCAAGGTTGCAGATAACCTTCAGTTGTTAAGTATAGTCCTCCTTGTCCTGGGAGGGAGGCAATCAAGTAGAGGGGCCCATAAATGAAGAAAATCAAGGTCTTTGGACTTCTACATTTTTGCAGTTTTATGTTCCATGTCCATGAGGTCAAAGAAAACAAGCTCCCAAGACTCCAAGTCCGGAGCTGTATAAGACATCCACTGTCTCGAGATTATCTTCTTGCCCACCAGGAAGCCATGCTTACACAATCGTCTTTGCACATTCAAAAGACACCATTCAAACAAAAATTTACCAAACAGGGCACCACCGATGGTGTCAAGGACTATTCTACCAGTGTACTCAACCGCCCACATATGCTGCCCCTATGCCGCCCACATATGCTGTCCAAAATCTATGCACAAACATGCCTCAGCTCATACTACACAGCCGACACTGATCAGTCGATCATAGGCCTGCTGTATGTGCCCAGACATCATGCACACAGGCTCTCCATAAAAATGTATATTGGAGTTCTTGCAAATAGACTTATTCAGAGAGTGACACCTCTAGAAAAGGCCCATTGCAATACCTCTGGGATTACTTACTGCATTCCATCCCTGAGTCATCGTGTAGCCAAAAACTCCAAAGTCAATGTGTCCTAAACCAGGAAAATCTCCTTCCAAACTAACTTTGGGAACACATGCCCCTCCAAGGAAGCAAACAACTCGACTACGCTACCTGCCTTGAAGAGAGTTGGTTACACGTCGGACAGACTCTATATAATGCTGGATTTGGAGGTAGCAGTAAAAAAATCTTGCTTGGACAGATGATATCTCCCCTGCCATCCCAAAAAACGAATCCAATTCCTCTCCCTCCACTATCCGAAGGTCCCACAGCCAAGAGATCTCTTTTTTCGCCCAATTGCTCTGAACATTTAACTGTAGTTCGGAGATGAAGTCTACATTTCCCACCAGAGGGATGAGGCCCGTGTAATGCCTCAAGCAGCCACGATGGTTACATAGCACTTTCCAAACTCGCCTGAGAACCTCCAGATATCCAGAGCAGAGCCATTGCACAGGGAGACAATGGGCCTCTGCGTGTAGCAAATAGATCCTATGGTAAGGAGCTGACAGCCAGTCAATCAGAGTGTCAGGTGCACATGACACTGTCAGGCACAAAAAGAGCACAGCTCTTGCAGGTCCAAACAGGAAACACAAGGAGCAAGAGTGGTGATGACACAATGGCTTTATTGGTATTCCCCATAGCTGTGACTACACCAGTCTGGATGTATAGTCCGTTGGATGAGAAAATTGCGAGCACTATAACCGGCTGAAGGAGCATTGGGCGCTATTATTGATTTTATAAATACGCGGACACCCCCTGCAGTTGTATGTATTGTTTGTATGTTTAGAGAGTGTGTGAGATGAATTGTTGTATATTGGTGTAGTATTATGTGGATCCTGTAAAATTCATTGGTGGAGTGAAGAGGTCTTTTTTTAGAAAATTGGTTTTTCATATTTATTAGAATAAAGAATAATAATTTATTTAGGCTAAGGACCTATGATGCAAGTGTCCGCCATTTCCCTATGGTGATGAATTTCGCCACATGGAGGGTGAGTGAAACCTAAGGTCCATCTATAGCTTGTGTTTGAGTGCTGAAGTGATTTTGTATAAGAATTTGCAGTGAAGTAGTTTAAATTATGGCAATGTGGGGTTACTAAGATGCATACAGTATCCCATCCCTAGTATCAGTTTACCAATATCTAAAGATGTCTCTCTATCCTAAACAAAACCCACATGATGTGGACTCACTAAACGTGGCAAAATGTGTTTAAGCCTACTCGCCAGGACCACCACTAAAATTTTTACATCATAGTTGAGTAACAAACTTGGCCTTTAAGAAGCCGGATCCAGTCAAAGCTGGAGTCAACTGTAGGATTAAAAGTTTATAATATTCTACACCAAAGCAGTCTGAACTGGGCATCTTATGAACAGTTCCTTCCTTGCTCACTTGCTGGACTTTGTTATATGAAATCGGGTTGTTTAACATATCAACCTCTGCCTCTGTCAGGACGGGTTGGAGGACAGCGCTTAGGAATTGTTTACCATCTGTTAACTCTCCCTGCTCCCCCGTATATAGGGTTTGATAAAATTGAGGTAAAACGTCTGTTATTTGACGTGGGTCATTGCACAAGCTACTAATTGAGTTTTTAATGACCGATACAAAGCATGCCCCCCCCTAATCTCTAACCATCCTGGCAAATAGCTTGCCCATATGATTCCCATAGAGAAATAGGCGGAGCTTATAGAACTGCATAGAGCAGAGGACTCGCTGTTGAAGTAGTGAGATGAGGGCCGCTTGGGTGATGAGATACATCTGTTATGTCCCCTGTCCCGGGTGCCGCAAAGAGGCACGCATTTGGACCTGTAGAGACTGCTCTAACTGTAAGATATTCTGATCCATATGCTTCTCCTGCTTAGCCACATATGCTATAATTGCTCCCCTTATAACTGTTTTCCCTGCCCCCAAGAAGAACGTAGGAGCGTCCTTATGGGCATCACTAAAATACTCATACTCTTTCCATTGCCATCTAAGATATCCTCTGAAGTCATCATCTTCCCACAGATACATCAGAAAAGTCCAGGCCTTCTGCGAGACACCCTTCCCCTCCCAGTCAATCCATACCATCCCATGGTCTGATATAGAAATAGGTTCAGTTTCAGCAGCCAATACCCTTCAGAATCCCCCAGCAGAGACCAAGACATAGTCTAGCTAGGACCAAGACCTGTGCCCAGGACTGGTGTGTACAGTCCCGGACACTGGGATGCAAGGCATGACAAACGTCAAACAAGACCCCCCATTCAACACAAATAGCCTATACCCAGGGCCGGATTTACCTATACGCCACCTACACCGTGGCGTAGGGCCCACAGCTGACAAGGGCCCACAAAAATAGCCTTTTTAAAATTAAATTAAAAAAAAAAAACGCTGGCTGCCGCGGCGGCAGCATGGACTGTTCCCGCGGGGCCCCCTCTGCTGCCGCGGCAGTATGGATTGTCCCGCGGGGCTCCCTATGCCCAGCTGAATCCCCTCCCTGCCTCCCTCCCTGCCGGCTTTGAGAGGCGCGAAGGGAGAGTGTCTCCCTCGCGTCTCTGTTAAGCCCGCATTATAAAGAGGAAAAGGGAAATCCACTGCTTTCCCTGAGACAATTATTCTGGAACCTGTGTGTTTTTTGGGGAATTCGCCAGGTACTTGTGACCTGCATTGGTCACTGTTGGAAACAGGATACTGGGCTTGATGGACCTTGGTCTGACCCAGTATGGTATTTCTTATGTACTCATTAAAGCACATGGTAATTGGACATCATGTGATGGGGTAGGAAATGAGCAGATTGTGGGCATGAAGAGCACATTGCCACTAGCACAAGATCAATTTGCTTGCTCAGTGGCAATGTGGCAGTTAGCACAAGTGTACCTAATGACACCTCTATGAGTGTCATTAGATCCAGTCATGTTAAGTGGACCACACCTTAGGATTTGTGCTAACTGCTAGGAACATGCTGGGAACATGGTATTGCCAACTAATCCTATTGTAAGTGCATACCTCTAACAAAAGGATCCCCAAAGTCTTCTGAATGGTCAATTCTGTAGAGAAATCCATTTTTTATAACAGCGAGTATAATTCTTTCTCAGCACTGCTTTTTTAAATATTAGCTTACATGCCCTTTTATTCCTTTAAAATGCTGTTCATTGCACTTTCAAATGCTGTAACATATTAAGGAAACAACTAACAAAAAAGTGGATCAAAAGACATATCATAAAACTTATAAGGACCTCAAATAACAAGAGCTTATATAAAGCCAAATGGCCCTTTAGTATTATAGACTATAAGGCCACCACTAGGTATGCGCAAAGGATCATCATAGGTCAGTTAAGTCATATAATTTTATAATTTTCTAAATTAATTCTCATATCACCATAAAAAATGTGAAACATGAAGCAGAATCAATATAACAAAATTTACCCATTGAGTATCCCTAGGAGTTTTGTGGACTAGGACAGGAGCAAGCCCCCTCCTTCACCCACTCCTGTAGCAGCTGAGGTTCAAAATGGTGGCTGACTCCCTTGTGATAGCCTGACAGTACTATTACTAGGGTTCAATTGCCAACCTTATTTGGCAGATTGACCCCTAGAGGTACTACTGCAAGATTAAAACTAAGGATGAGAGCCACCATTTTGAAGGTAGCTATGAGGCAGGAGTGGAGGGGGATTGCTCCCATTCCAGTCTTCTAGGCTACAAGAGATACCACTCCGGATAATATTTAAGAGGGTTCGGAGGATAAAGGGAGGGTTGAGGACTGCTGATGAAGGGCTTCTGCCCAGGAGCATTTTTGTTCAGCGAAGGCTTGTTCAAGGTGGGGGAATGATCAGGGGTGGGAGGGTTTCCTGGAGAGGTGATGGGGTGCACCAATAGGAGGGGTTATGTGCTGGGTGGGTGGGTTGCACCACTACAAGATACTCATGAGTATTTTTTTACCGCCACAGCTTGTGTTACCTATCTTGGCTAAGTCATGTAATGTGGGCCCATGCAGTAAGTGCAATAAATGCAAGGAAGGTATTAGTCATGCCCCTGACATTTACCATGCAAGCTTTGCACTTACTGTGTGTTAGTTTTGCTTCCTAATGTCTGGTAAGTGCCAAAACTTACTGCACTTTAGTAAACATGCCTCAAAATGTTTCTGTGGAGCCCGATTCACAATGGGACACGTCTGGGCTGTCTGGATGACCCCAACCATGACGGGGCCATCAGCACCAGATTCTACACCATGGGAACAAGACGCTCCCACGGGTGCAGGATCAGGCCCTTAGAGATGACCCGGCCGGCCCAGCATCACCACGGGGACATCCTCCCCATGGCATTGCATGTCCTGTGCCCCCCCCCCCAGGACCCTGAATCCCCGCCACCCATGCCCAACAGGGGCTGGCAGTGCCCCGATCGGGCATACTTTCTCCTTTCACCCCTCCCCCAGACAACCTCTCACTAACTCAGTTTGTCTGTGGCCGCCACCTTCTTTACCACTAGATAATCTCCCTCCTCCTCTTCAACTAGTGAGGCTAGATGCCTGCCAGCCCACTTTGTGCATCACTACAGGAATCAGCCTCCTTTTCAGCCAGTGGAGGTGGATCCCCACCTGCTCACTCCAATGTATGCCATCACAGAAATCAGCCTCCTTTTCAGCCAGTAGAGGTTGGGTCTGCTGCAGCCCACTTCTATGTGCTCTGCAACAGAAATCATCCTCATCTTCACCTGGTGGAGGTTGGGTTCCCACTGGCAAGCCTATGACTGTACCCCTGCTACTGCGGGTATCCTCAAGCTCTTCAGCCATGGGACTTGGGTCCCTTCTGCACCAGCTTCTCTGCTAAGTCCTGCATAATCTTCAAGTGTCAGGGCATGATCTCCCCACCATACTGTTTCCTGCACACCTCTTTATCCATATGCATGACTTTGTGGCGTTCCTTTTCTTTTTTATTTCTGATTTGCAGCCTGTTTGTATTGTACACCACCCTGACGCGCATGCCTGGGCAGTATATCAAGCGACAAAATAAAGACAGAGATAAAGATGAACAAACCCATGCATGCAAATGGTTGGGGAAATAGGACAGACAGATGGACAGACCTTCTTTTATTGTTTTATTGCTCTAGTAAAACACATCTGAAAAGGTTCCGCTTTTTCATTTAACAGCTACTTAAAATTACTTTTCAATCAAATGTGCTTATTATGTCTCTTCATTGTTCTACAAACTCCTCATGATTCATCAGTATTATTCAATTATTTTATTTTATTTGGTGTTATTACAGTTTGTATAACGCTTTGGATAAAAGTCTTGGTTGTTGAGAATGAAACGATCCGTACTCCTATGCTGCACAAGAAGAGATGTGTCAAAATCTGGGAGGACCAAAATAATGAAAGGAGAGCACATAATTTATGTTCTGAACTTGGTGCCAGGAGATCACATGTATCGAGCTGTGGATGTTAGTATGTTACAATGACCTATATAAGAACCGAGTAATTTATATCAAGGATGAAAGGCACGTGTCATTGTACAGCATGTAGGTCCCATATATTTGCACAAACAGCAATTAGGAGTAATTGGTATTCCAGTCAGTTGTGAGATCATTTCCCTCTCTGGTCTGACCTAATCACACCCAAACCACAAGAGTGCTGACCGGCAAAGTAAACAAGAAATTCTCCTAGGATGTGAGGCAAATTAAAGCTTAATGAATTTAACCAAGAAGGATATCAACAAGTTTAAATATACCCAACCAAAGAGGTCAATGTCCTAGCGTGCACTAAATTTTGAGCACTCTTAGCTGATTTTCTACCGTTTATCAACATGAACATGAGCTTGCTATAATTGATAGATTAGAATGAAAAATTGTGTCTATCACCCTCTAAGATGAACTTAAAAGATATGAAATATAAAATTAATAACAGCATGAGAGCAACTTTGAAAAGCATTCACTCAAGTAAATAGGGATTTACCCAGATAAAATAGCCAGACTGAAAACAGCCCTCCACAAATGTGGCTATAAGTGAACACGGTTTCCTTAGTGCCCTAATTTTGGCTTCATTAAAAACCAGCGTTTCCATAGAAGAGGAAGTAAATTGCTTTTCTACAAGTGATTTGCATAGTATGAGAGGAGCACTGGGGATAAATGAGCAGGGAGTTTTAATGAATGTATGTGTGTGTGTGAATGTATGAGTGGGAAGTGGGGCGTTGTTTGGGTGTGTATAGCTGTAAGTAGCGGAAGGTGTGTCTATGAGGTTAGAGTATGAGGGTGGCATGAGATTGTCTGTAGCATGCTTGTCTGTAGACATGGGAGGAGTGATCAGTGGGAGGGTGTGAGGGTGTATAGAAACAGAAAAATGACGACAGAAAAAGACCACATGGCCCATCTAGTCTGTCCTTCCATATCAACAACTACAGTCCCCTTTTTTCCTTTAGAGATCCTCTGTGTTTGTCCCATGCTTTTTTGAATTCAGATACTGTCCTCATCTCTACCACCTCCACTGGGAGACTATTCCATGGATCCACCACTCTTTCCGTAAAGAAATATTTCCGCATATCACGCCTGAATCTATCCTCTTTCACCCTGATCCCATGTCCCCTCATAGCAGAATTTGCTTTCAATCGAAAGAGGCTCTCCCCCTATGCATTTATGTCATGGAGGAATTTAAACGTCTCAATCATATCACCTCTATTCCACCTTTCCTCTAAGGTGTACATATTAAGATCTTTAAGTCTGTCCTCATATGCTTTATAATGAAGACCACTAAACATTTTAGTAGCCACCCTCTGTACTGACTCCATCCTGTTTATATCCTTTTGAAGGTGTGGTCTCCAGAATTGCACACTATACTCCAAATGAGGTCGCACCAAAGACTTATACAGAGGCACCATCACCTCCTTTTTTTCTGCTAGCCATTCCTCTCCATATGCACCCAAGCATCCTTCTAGCTTTTGCTGTTGTCTTTTCTACCTGTTTAGCTACTTTAAGATCATCAGACACAACCACACCGAGGTCCTGCTCTTCTTTAGTGGACAAAAGTACTTCACCCCTATACTATATTGCTCCCTTGGATTGCTGCAGCCCAAATGCACGTGGTGGGGTGGGGTGGTAGTTCTGGTAGGTTGTGTGGGGGTAGCATATGTGGGCATGAGATGTGTTTAGGGTGTGTGGAGTGAGTGGGGGGAGGTGTGTTTGTGGTATGTATGGGAGATACTCATGTGAGTTGGGGATGGATGATTTGGGAGGAGGGATATTAGGAATGCACATGTCCAAAAGAAAATTCAGTTTGTGCTCATTTAAAATGAATAATGCATGCCTTAATTACCAATTGCTTGGACCAATGTAATGGGTTGTAGTCAGGAGTAAGTGAAAAAACATGTGCACCATTTACAATTAATTCAAAATACAGCTCATATGTGCACCATTTACATAATTCAAAATGAGTATTGAAGGGGTCTGATCGCTGGAAGGGGCGGTATAGAAAAAACAAATAAATAAATATTGACTGGGAAGCCAGTTAGTATTCACATTACCCCTACCCATCATACCCCTACCCATCACTCTTTGTATCGAGAAGAGTCACGCTTAAAGTATTCTGTTTGCATTTGGCTGACATCTTTCCAGTAGTAGCTCAAGGCAAGCTACATTCAAATGCCATAGTTAATTCCTTATTCCCAGACAGCTTACAATCTAAGGGGCCCTTTTACTAAAGTGGTAAATGCTTGCTTGGGCCCCTGGTAATGGGGGGCATGACAACTAGGGACAGGGAATGGGTGTGTTAAGTGCGAGCAGTGGTGTGATGAGCATATTGCAATTAGTGCAGGTTCACTTAACACCACCTCAGTGACTGGCTTTAGGTGCACCAGTGGTAATTATGCCATGCATTAGGATATGTGTCTTTGTATTAACTGCCAAGAATATGCTGGCCAGGCCCCTGACAGTTAGCATGGAGGTTTTGCACTGAAAGCACAGTTACTTACCTGTAACAGGTGATCTCTGGGAACAGCAGGAATTAGTCATCACATATGGGTACGTCGGTACCGACGGAGCCCGCGCGGGAAAGCTCCCCAGCTTTTCAGATTAAAAGCCTTTGGGGCCTCCCACTGCACATGCGCGCTGCCTTCCCGCCTTTCTGACCAGCTCTCGTCAGTTCGAGTTTAAAGCTGAGACAATAGAGAGAGAGGACAGGAAGATAGATAGATAGAGATACAACTCCTAGGGGAGGTGGGTGGGTTGTGATGACTAATTCCTGCTGTTCCCAGAGATCACCTGTTACAGGTAAGTAACTGTGCTATCTCCAGGAACAAGCAGGAATAAGTCATCACATATGGGGACTCCCTAGCTAAGATGCCTGGGAGATCCCCCTCCAAGGGTAAACCATCTTCGCATGGATCTCAGGCATCCATCCAGGGAAGGTGGGCAGGAGTTGTTTAAGTATGGAACAGGTGTTTGAGGACAGCCTGACCAAACAAGGCATCCCGGCGGGAGTCCTTGTCCAAGCAGTAATGGGCTGTGAAGGTATGAACCGAGGCCCAAGTGGCTGCTCGACAGATCTGATCTATGGACACAGAGTGAAGATGAGCCATAGAAGTGGCCATGGCTCTCACATTGTGAGCTGTGACATGGCCCTCCAGAGAAATGTTCTTACTCTGGTAAGCAAAAGAAATACACTGAGCGATCCAATTGGAAAGTGTACGCTTGGTGACTGGAAGTCCCAAATGAGAAGGATCAAAAGCCACAAAAAGTTGGGAAGACTTTCGATGTGGTTGAGTCCTGTTGAGGTAAAAGGCAAGAGCTCTTTTACAATCCAGAGTATGAAGGTTCCTCTCTGCACTGGATGCATGAGGAGCCGGGAAAAAGACAGGTAGATATCTCTTGATTAAGATGAAAAGGCGAGACCACTTTGGGCATAAAGTGGGGATTTGTCCTAAGGACCACCTTATCATGATGAAACCTAGTATAAGGTGGATGAGCCACTAAAGCCTGCAGTTCACTGATGCGGCGAGCCAAAGTGACTGCAATAAGGAAAACAACCTTCCAGGAAAGAAATTTGAAGGAGATAGAGTCCAAAGGCTCAAAAGGTGGCTTCATAAGCTGACCTAGAACTAGGTTCAAATCCCATGCTACCGGAGGAGGTCGGATGGGAGGTTTAGTTAGAGTCAGGCCTCTCATGAAACGTGCAACAAGAGGATGAGAGGAGACAGGTTGTCCATTTATAGGTTTTAAGGATGCTGCAATAGCACTCAAATGGACCCTTACTGAATTCGTCTCAAGGCCTGCATTTGAAAGATGCAGGAGATAGTCCAAGAGGGAATTCAAAGGAAGTGCTAGAGGGTCAAGACCCTGCTGAGCACACCAAATGGAAAAATGTTTCCATTTGAAAGCATAAGAACGCCTCGTGGAAGGTTTCCTAGAGGCATGAAGGATATCTGTCACAGGTTGAGAAAGATTAAAGTCTTGAAGACTTAGGCCTTCAGTAACCAAGCTCTGAGATGTAGGGATTTGGGGTTTGGGTGCCACAAAGTCCCCTCCTCCTGAGACAGAAGGTCTGGCGCAGCTCCCAGGTCCAGGGAGGATCCCTGGGAGAGATGCAGAAGTAGAGGGAACCACACCTGGCGTGGCCAGCGGGGAGCTATGAGGATCATAGTCCCGTGATCCCTCTGGAGCTTGAACAGAGTCTTGGATATTAGGGGAATGGGTGGAAAGGCATAGAGGAATTCCTGACCCCAATGCAGGAGGAAGGCATCGTGGGCCTGAGCTCCCTGACACTGAGTTCTGGAACAGAACCGGGGAAGTTTGGCATTCCACGGACTTGCAAAGAGGTCTATGTCCGGGGTCCCCCATTCCTGAAAGATTCTGCGTATCTGGTCCATATGTAGGGACCATTCGTGTGGAAGCAGAACTCGACTGAGTCTGTCTGCACGAGAGTTTTGAACTCCTGGAAGATACACTGCAAGAAGGTGAATTTGATGCTCTCTGGCAAAGGCCCATAATCTGAGAGCTTCGTTGCAAAGCGACAGAGAGCCTGTCCCTCCTTGTTTGTTTATATAGAACATGGCTACCTGATTGTCTGTCTGAACTAGGACAGTCAGGTTGACAAGGAGGGTATAGAAGACCTTGAGGGCAAGGTAAATTGCTCGCAGTTCCAGGAGGTTGATATGAAGGGTGGCCTCCTGTGGAGACCAAGTGCCCTGAGTGGAGAGGTTCTGAAGATGAGCTCCCCACCCTGTCTGGGAGGCATCTGTTGTGAGGGTTGCTTGGGGCAACAAAGGTTGGAAGGGGGCCCCCAACAACAGATTCTTGGTGGATGTCCACCATTGGAGGGACCAAAATAGATGGCTTGAGGTGAGTATTTGGTCGGAGAGCGCTCCAGATGCTTGAGTCCACTGGGTGGCCAAGGTCCATTGAGCTGCTCTCATATGCAGACGAGCGTAGGGCACCACATGTACCGTGGAGGCCATGTGGCCCAGAAGTCGCAGCATTTCCCGGGCTGTCAAATGACTGCTGGACTGAGCTTGGGAGGCCAAACTCAGCAGGCGGTGGGCCCTGACCTGAGGCAGGTAGGCCCTTGCAGTGATGGTGTCTAACTGGGCCCCTATGAACTCGAGAGACTGAGTAGGGATTAGTTGAGACTTGGGAAGGTTTACTACCAGTCCTAGATACTGCAGAAGACGCCTTGTGCGGTCCAGGGAAATTTGGGCCTGGGACTGAGAGGGAGCTCGGATGAGCCAGTCGTCCAGGTATGGGAATATGAAAATTCCCAGGCCTCTTAGAAAGGCAGCTACGACTGCCATGCATTTGGTGAACACTCTTGGAGCAGAGGCTAGACCGAAGGGGAGTACTCTGTACTGGAAATGTTTTCCCTGAAACAGAAATCGAAGGTATTTTCTGTGGGATGGGTGGATGAGTATGTGTGTATACGCATCCTTTAGGTCTAGAGAACAAAGCCAATCCTGACTCTGAAGGTATGGAAGGAGAATGCCCAGAGAAAGCATTTTGAATTTCTCCTTGAAAAGAAATTTGTTCAATTCTCTCAGATCCAGAATTGGTCTGAAGCCCTCTGTCTTCTTTGGTATTAGAAAATAAGGGGAGTAGAATCCCGTCCCCTGTTGAAGAAGAGGGACCTCCTCTATTGCCCCCTGGGCAAGGAGGGAGGAGACTTCCTGACCCAAGAGGGCCAGGAGAGATGGGGGAGAATTGAACTGCCTCACCATAGTATAAGGAGGAAGGTCGGAAAAATGGAGTTTGTAACCCTCTCTGATGATAGAGAGGGTCCATTGCTCTGATGTAATTTGCTCCCATCTGGGAGCAAAGTGAGCTAACCTTCCGGGTATGGTGAGGGGCTCTGGTTGTTCTAGAGCCAGAAAAGTTAAGTTCTCTAGGGGCAAGTCAAAACCCCTGAGGGGGTGGAGCCTGCTGAGGCGTAGCAGACGCCGCAGGCTTTGACCTTGCCTGTTTAGGTTGCTGACGTTTAGCAGAAAAACGAGGCTGAGAGGATTGTTGGCCAGTATTTGTGGAAAATCTGGACTTCTTGTAATAAGGCCTCTTAAAAGACTTCTTCTTGGCAGGAGTGGAGGTAGACTTAGAAATTCTATCTAAGGTGGCATTTTCTGCATCCATTTGAGTGGCCTTAATTTGCCACTCCTCACCAAATAAGTTCTCACCTGTACAGGGCAGATTTCGTAAGCCATCTAGGACCCAAGGTTCTAGATCAGAAGCCTGGAGCCAAGCAAGACGTCGGGCTGCTATAGCAATGCCCGAAGCCCTACCAGCACCCTCAAAGGAATCAAAAGCTGCCCTGTTGGAGAACTTTGAAATATCCAAAAGGTGTTTCACTAAGGAAATGAACTGCTCCCTCTTATCCTCAGGGATAAAGGGGGCAAAATGCCGAACTTTTAGAGCGATTTCACTGAGAAACATGCCCATGTAAAGACTATAGGAATTAATCCTGGCTATAAGCATAGTAGCCTGGAAACTTTTCCTGCCAAAAGAGTCTAGAGTCTTACATTCTCGCCATGGAGGAGTAGAAGAGTGCCTTTTGGCACTCTTTATCTTCTTCATTGCAGACTTCACCACAATAGAATGGTGAGGCAACTGGGTTTTCTGGAAACCAGGAGAAGGGGGGACACGGTACATGGTGTCCAACCTGCGAGAAGAAGGAGACAATGTTAGAGGAGCCTCCCATAAGTCCATCAAGTGTTCTTGAAGGATTTCATGGATAGGCAGGGTGACTGCCTCTTTAGGAGACTTAGAGTATCCTAAAATATCCAGTTTCTTTGATCTGGGTTCCTTTTCAGAGGATGAAGCAATAGAAAGACCTTTAGCCATTTCTATGATGAAGTCCTGAAAGGACAAATCCTCTGGTGGAGACATTCTCCTGTTAGGAGAAGAAGGCTCCTCAGGAAGATCAAGGGAGAACTCATCAGAATCATCAGAGGAGTTAAAATCCTCTGAAGAAGCAGAGTATCCTCTATGTGCTTCCAACGCACGATACGCATACCGTTCGGTATCGACATCGGGCGTACCGGGTATGGGATCGGTACCGGGCAAAAGCCCGGATCCGGCATGCGGAACCGATCTGCGTTTGGAAGACGATGGCCTCGGTTCCGGTATGGAAGCCATTACCGGAACCGGACCCGGTACCGCTGGCTGCGGTACCGAGGGCGTAGCAGCATTAATAAAAGCCAGAATGGCCTGCTGCATGACTTGGACAGTAGTGCCCATAGACGCCACTGCTGCCTGGATGTCGGTACCGGTATGGGCCGGTACCCCAGAGCAGTACAACAGGTGATCTGTCGAGGCCGCGCCATCGATGTCAACCTGTGACCCCATGATTGCTTTGGAGGCCGGAACCTCCCGCCGGGGTTTTTTGGCCTGGACAGAATCCTCGAACTCAGAATTGAGAGCCTCTCGATCTTTAGAAAGAGATTTGCTTTTAGAGGATTTGCCCACTGGAGTTTTGGTTACCTGAGATCCATCCGGAGAGGAAGACCTGGATGACTGTGATGCTTCTGAAGGAAACAGCACATGGAACTTGTTGGCCCGGTTCTGCAATCCACGTTTCGACATCTGGGAGCAGGATGGGCAGTCCGGTATGGAATGGTCAGGTCCTAAACATTTAAGACACCATTCATGGGTGTCTGTAAGAGGAATGACAGCACTGCACTTGGTACACTTTTTAAAACCAGGAACTGGCTTCTCCATGAGGAGAATTTGTGTAGGCCTAAAGGCCTAACAAAGTACCAAGTTGTGCTGAAGAAAAGAAAAAAATATATATTTTTTTTTTTTAAAGAAAGAAAGAGAGACCCGCAGTACCGGTTTCAGAATGGGGAAGGCAGGTACGCGGTCTAAAGAAAACAATAAAATTAACAATTTCTTCAGCGGTGACAGGAACACGACCTGCTGGCTCCGCGGAAAAAAAGAAACTGACGAGAGCTGGTCAGGAAGGCGGGAAGGCAGCGCGCATGTGCAGTGGGAGGCCCAAAGGCTTTTAATCTGAAAAGCTGGGGAGCTTTCCCGCGCGGGCTCCGTCGGTACCGACGTACCCATATGTGATGACTTATTCCTGCTTGTTCCTGGAGATTGCATTAACATACTTTAGTAAAAGGGCCCCTACGCTTTTTCCTTCTTCAGGCAATGAATGGATGGTTGAGTAACTTGTCCAAGGTCACAGGGAGCATCAGCAGTATTTGAGCACTGCCTTTCCTAGTTCCCAACCTGCTGCTCTCACCACTCAGTTACTCCTAGGGGCATGTTTACTAAAAGCCGTACAATTGCGTGCCGCACAATAGCGCACGGAAACGCGGCACTCAAACGCTCAGAAACGCTCTTAAACGCCCCGCACAAGTGCGCGTGGGCCCCGCACAATTGCGCGCCGCACTAACGTGCCCCGCACAAGTACCCGGCCCGCAAATGTCCGATAGAGGCGTGGAAAGGCATTCTGAGGGCGGAGGAAGGCTCCCGAGGGGCGGAGAGACGGGGTCAATGGGCGGGGAAGGGGAGGGGAGAGGCTCCCCGCACAGTATCGGGGACGAATTTGCAGGTTAAAAATAGCGCGAGTGAAACACTCACGGTAGAGGGCATTTAAAGGGAAGAGAAACCATTTCCGTCAGCAATGTACAGGGAAACCGGGGAAACCTGCAAAACGTGAGCAGTGTGATACATGTGCACAGAACAAAAGTGCAAATAAAGATAGAAAAAGACCCAAACAAACATATTAAAAATAGGAAGTCAGCTGGGGAACCCTGATATTAATGGGCAAACATAAGAAACACACCCAGGAAAGCTCCAAAAAAATGAAATGAAGTATGGAAGGGGCTACGGAGCGGAGACCCTTCCAAAAACCATTTCCGTTTTTCTGAGCCTTCCTGGGAGTGTTTGCTATGGTTGCCCATTAATATCACTGTTGCCCAGCTTGGTTATATTTATCCCCAGTTCGTCGTGGTCGGTTGAGGGGTTTATTTGCACTTTTGTCACCAGACAAGGTGACTGAGCCCACAGTACAAATGTGCAGAGCAGGGTTTTTGACTCCTTTGGTCAGGTTTCCCACCCCCAGGGACTGCACTATCACTGTGGCCACAGTGTGGTGCAGCAGACAGAGGCAGTACCTCTAGGACCAGAGGGTCACAGGTTCAAATCCAAGCTGGGGCTCCTGCCAACCCAGTCCCCATATTTTACCCACCACTAAACAGAGATAGTAAAGACACTCCTTTATTGCAGAGAACATAAGCATGGTTCACACACCCATTTTGTACCCAACACCGCACACACACCATAACAATGGGCATTACCGACAGCCGAGTCCCCCAAATGCAGTCCTGGAGTGCCACAACTCAATCAGGTCATATGCTTTTCCAAGATACGGACATGCCAGCATGTTGGCGGTAGGGTACAGGTGGTGGAGGGGGCAGTGGCTGCTAGCCACAGAAGACAGTGGCCGAGCCATGTGCAGGCTGGCACGTCCACTGCAACATAGGCCCTGTCGGATGTACAGTCATGGACTTCCCAGGGAATTCAGCACATCTGTGGCAACACAGTGGTGCAGTGCACACAGACAGTGTGTGCAGGAGCAAAAGGTCACAGGTTCAAAGCCCAGCTGGGGCTACTGCCATTCCTGTCCACATATTTTCCCCACAACTAAACCATGTTAGTAAGGGCAATCCTTTATTGCTGGGGATATACGCATTGGTCATACGCCTATCTTTTACACCACCAAGCACAGACACCATGACCAGGGGCATTACCTAGAGCAGAGTCTCACAAATGCAGTCCTGGAGGACCACACACCATTCAGGTTCCATGCTGCCACTCATACAAATAACCGTGCTGTATATCTATGCACCACCCCCATGGCATGTAGATGTAGCTCATGCATATTCATGAGGGACAGCAGGAAACCCCAACCAGTGTATTGCAAACCTGGACTGGATTTGGGAACCTCTGCCGTACAGCAGCAGCCAACAGGGACAGACACACCCACACCCACACCCACAGGCCCCATTGGCCAATGCCTCCTGGTGAGGCAGGACATTGGGCCCTGCGTGCATCTCCCAATACCAGCACTTGCATACCTTAGCAATGTCACCCTACACCAGGGTATATGGTACACAGCTCTCAAATGTTTGCTATGAGTACTGGCAGATAGATATCCCTACGTTACGCACAGTCTGCTCTATGAGCTCCATCATAATAATCTATCTGATGTTTGCGGTGTGTGCGTCAGGTCTGGCCCCTGACAGTGTTTACCACCCTAGGGAGGGACCCCCAACGGTATTGCATACCATACCCATGCCTGTACTGTGCCCAGGACTGGTGTGGTGGGCAAGGATTCTGAACCCCTCTATAGTAGCACAATGCTGGCATACGTGTGGGAGTGTGTGTCTGTCTATACAGTGTGTGTTGGCTGCAAACACTGTCCACAATTTTGGCCTGATGATGTGCATAATGAGCAGCAAGGTACCATGGGTATAGCTCAGACAGGGTGGGCTGGCCAGGATGCATCTGCACAGGGCATAGGGCACTGGCAGGGACATTGTAGTGGCCGTCCACCACCTCCACAGACAGGGTGACCTCTGTATGTGCTGCTGGGCTTTCACTCCACCCTGACTGTGCAGTGATGGCAGCATGGCTAGGCACCCCCATAGTGCTTCATAGCACTTCCCTCATGTGATATATATGGGTCACCTGTTGGGGCCTAGTCACTGATGTATCTGCTTGTGTGTGCTGCCATCCCAGTTGTGGGTGCATGCATTTCCAGTGGGACTAACCAGCAGACTGTTCACAGCTGGTATGTGCCCTGCTGGAGTGCCTTGCAGGGTGCAGTGGCTGATGGCTTGATGCAGGGGAATATCAGATAGTGGTGGGGTGCATCTTAGCATATCCAGGCCTACTGTCTGTCTGATATTGTGGTCTGGGTGTGTGTGGGGCTGCTTGGACTGCCCTGTACTGCCCTGTAGGGTGTCTGTTCCCCAACAGGACTGGGGTTGATAGTCCACTCTACTGCCATCATTGCAAGGGGAGGGGGAGGGGGGGGGGGGGTGCATAATGGGGATCTGTTGATAGGAGACCCTGCCTGTTTGCCACCCTCAGCTGGGGGAGGGGGGGGGGGGTGGTGGTGCATGGGGTCCGTGGGGTTCCCCCTGACTGAGACAGACAGAGATATCCAAGGTGTTACTGCAGAAACTACCTATCTCACAGATTACGACTGTTTTGGAGCTCTGCCATGGCCTCTCTCAGCCATGGAGGGTGCTGTGGACCTGGTCCAGGGCGCCTCATCGCACACTCAGGGTGAGCACAGTTCCCGCACAGTGTGACTGTGTGTAGCTACTCTGTGCAAATTAAACACCCGGTCAGTACCTCCTACCAGGCCAAGGTGCTGTGTGGGTGCACACGGACACGTCCCCCTACCAGGCCGGGGAGCTGTTGGGGTGCATTCCCCATCTTGTGTTCATCTGTGGACAGCTGATTTGCATGTGCAGTGCATCATGGGTATGGGTGGCCTAACCCTATCCTGGTTCCCACAGCAGACTGTCTGTGTGGTGACATGCAGGCTCTCTGCAGCCAGCCAGGGGCTTGCTGGCAGCTATATAGCTGTAGCCCAATGGTTACTTCACTGCCTGTGGAGCCAGCGGTAATGGGTTTGAGCCCACAGTGGGGTTATTTGATAGGGTTGTCCAAAGCTTTTTTAGATTTAATGTACATATGTTGCTGCCATCAAACACACCCTCAGTGTACTGTACCCATAAGGTGCCTCTGAGGGTGCTTTATAGGGCACCCTATAGGGCACCTTATGGTTGCCGTCCATATAAGGTGCACTATACATTATCCTGTGACGCAACATATATGGTGCCCTATAGGGGACATTCAAGGGTGCCTTGGCGGACAGTGAACTTTAACATGTGCCTTATGGGCCGCCTTATGTTAACACGCTTTGTGAGTGCGTTTGCTAGTAGTGATAACTGAAATAAAAATAGATTGCCCCCTACAGCACTCATCCCCATAATACACACTGCCTCAGTGAGCCTTCTTCATTGGGCACTGTGGGGGATTGAACCCCGGATCTCTGCACCATTGGTCAGTGTCTTAACCATTGTGCTGTGTCTCTGTTCCTATGCTTGGGCATCTGCGCACCACCTTATGCCGCCCAAAATTAACAGTGCATCGCCTTATGCCGCCCAAAATTAATATGCCTCCTAAAGCACTTTTACCCATTACAGTTAATGCCTCAGCCAGCCCTTTTTGTTGTGCACAATGGGGAATTGAACCCATGGCAGCTGCACCCACAGTCAGTGTCTTAACCATTGTACTATGGCTCTGCTCCTTTGTGTATGTACATCAGGACGCCACTTAGCCTTCCCACGCACTATTATGCACGGCGCACAATAGCGCGGCGCACAATAGCGCCCCGCGCAAATGTGCGATCGCTTACTCCCGTTTTTTTTCTTTTCTCTGCCTGAACCGCCCACTTCTTATATGGCACAGGCACACTACCGCGGCCCCGCACATTAGGAATGTTTAGTAAACAGACCCCCTAGTCTTCAGGGTAGGTCTACCGCAAAGGGTTAGGTGGGGATTGTGGAACTCTTCCTGTATTCTGTTCTGTCTTGCATTATCTCTAACCCTCCATTTGTTATTATATCTATGCACTGCAAACCGTTTTGAATTACATTTGTCACTTAGATGATATCACACAAAAATATTTATGTAGGTCAAATCGTAGAGCAATCAAAAGTGATCCAAAATGCAAAAAATTACTCCATTAGCAACATGTAATTTTTTGCATTTTGGATCACTTAGATGATATAACAATTTTATAAATAAGTGCCTTTTTTATCTGGAGACTGTGTTGACTCCCTATAAACCTAGTAGGCATTTCCATTTGTCACTAACATCGCCGTTGAATTCGCCTGCATGTGTGCAGCTTTAATGGAAATGGCTTAGAGCGTTTGCTTATTTGAGGCCTCAGTTATGAAATTCGTTATTCTTATGGCTTTGTTCTGAAAGATTTTAAGGGACTTGTGACCACATTTTTTTTCCAAGAAGTTTTATGATTAATGTTTTCTGGAGTTGGGGAATAAGTATGATAATTATATTCTGACATGATTTTGTTTGTTATTTTGTGCCATGCCTTGTGGTTTTCAAATAAAATCTTGTAAAACAAAATAAAATAAATGGATCTTGGTATGAGTCATATTAATGATGACTATACTGTTACTTAGGTAGACTTGGGTAAAGACAGGGCTTATTTCTGGGGGTAAGCAGCTGGACTCTAGGTACTTTTTGAGATCTTAGTAGGTGTTCGTGACCTAGTTTGGCCACTGTTGGATAAAGGATATTGGGTTTGGTGGACCTTTGGTCAGTGGCATACTGGGGGGGGGGGAGGGGGGAGCAGCAGATAAAGAGGAACCTTGGCCTTGAGAACCAGGGGAGGAGGCAGAAGGTAAAAAAATAAAAACAAGCACATGGTTTTTGATGTAGTGTGTGTTGAGGAGCTTAAATGTAAACATTGGCCCCTGGTGGCTAGAGACCCAAGGTATGCTGTTGACTTTGGTCTGACCCAGTATGGCAGTTCTTACATGCATGGAAGTAGGATACATTTTCAGAGCATGAAATATCCACACTGCCAGTATAGTAAGTAAATAAGAATAAGCTGAATTGTGTAATTAGCATCTAGCACTTTTAAGTAGGGCTATGTAATGCTCGGCGTGGATTACTATTAGATTTGGGCTTCCACAAAATCTACTTATACAGAAGATTTATTCAAGTTTAGCAGGCTTTCAAAACACGTGCAGGGCAGTTCAGCCTGCCCTAGGAGACTGCCTAGCTTGCCTAGTGGATGGGCCGACCCTGTTGGGTTGCCAGGAACAGAGTCTCAAGGAGGATGTTTTCCAGCTTGTTCAAAATGCTTATAATTTTTGTATACCTGAAAATAAGGCAATAAGGTACAAGCAGAAAGCGTCCACACAACATTTAGGGATCTGAACTCTACAAATACTGTAGAACCCACCCGATTATAGAATGCTTTTATAGTTTTGAAGATAAATAGAGTCTGCTTTTGAGTGCCAAATAGAAAGCTCGTATTCAACTTCCCTATTAGATATATAGATTCAGAAATAAAGGTGTACTCTGATATCTCTCAGTTTGTTTTGCAGAAGAGGAAATCTTTCCATCCCTTGACTTTGAAATTACAGGAGAAGGGCATTAAGTACAAGTGGAATTTCCCATTTCCCCTCACCTTCCAGTACTAAAGTAAAGTCTTTTTCACTGCAGCGCCCACACTATGGAACTGTCTCTCAGCACATTTACGCACTGAACAAAACTTCAAGAGCTTTAAAAAAGCCCTGAAAACATTTGAGGATGCCATCAACCCATCATGATTATGCCCACCCAAAGCCTGCATTTTGTTGCAGGACAGGGCCTTCCTCTTCCACTTCCCCTTGCTTCCCCCATCCCTTCTCTTCCTTTCCCCCTCCCTCTCACCATTCTTATTGTTCCCATTTTAGGTTTTTCTATATTTTTCCTAGCATGAAATTGACGTTTCATTTCTTTTTTATATTGATTACTTTTTAATTCTTATTTCTAATTTGATTTTATTTATGTCAATTATTATTTTTGAGTATTATATCGCAAACTCCATTGGTTTTTTTTTTCAGAAATTGCGATATATCAAATAAATACAAACATAAACATTCAGGAGGTCATTCTGAAACACGAATAAGCTCTGTGTCCCAGGCTTATACCCCAGTGCCCCTCAGGATGCCCATTTAGCGTTTCACTATAATGCTTCTTGCCTGGTACTTCCCCCCTCCCTTCCCTTTTACCTTATTTTTTGGCCTAATGTTTATGGAATATATTGGGGGATTTATAAGATATTTCTTCTTGTATTATTTTGTATTGTCCATGTTGTTTCATTTATTCATGTATACTTTGCTTGGATGGATAAGTGATAATAATAAATATTAAATATCAAAATAATGCTTCTTCAGGGGGATATATGTTATATCAATAATGTTAAGGGGAAAATGTGTGTTCGTTATTGATATAACATATATCCCCCTGAAGAAGCATTATAGCAAAACGCTAAATGGGCGTTCTGAGGGACGTTGGGGTATAAGCCTGGGAAATGAGGCTGCTGGCAACACGGAGGATAATTGAGCAGTGTTACAAAAGTTAAGTAGGACATTGCATTGTTAGCCATGAGTCTAATGAGTATAAACTACTAGGCTTTGGAGATGTTGAGGATGTTTATTTATGGAAAAGTGAATCTAAAGAAAAGTTAATATTTAAATGAAAAAGAGTTTTTTCTCAGGTCGATGATGTACTGGGGATATGTGGTATTAGTGTATTTATCACAGTCCACACCTGATCTCGATGGTTCTGAGACCTGTTTTTCTCCTTTTCTTATTTTTTGGTCCTTCAGAAACACACTATAAAATTTGATAAGATGGTGGAGTGATATTTTATATAGGCTGAGCAATCATTTTCACTTTGGAAGTAACCATAATTTTTGATTGCTGTGTACATCCCTAGCATTTCACCCATACGCTCACGTTATACCTGCTGAAACATGGAATAAGTGCTGGACTTAAGAGAAATTCCTGCTCTGAACATCAGTACATCACATAGAGATGAATGGCTATGACATGTCTATATTGAAATGTACAGCCCTGCAATCGTCATTATTCTGGCTTTTGTGTATGTGCAAAAGGGCCTATGCAAGGCCTCCCCGACAAAGTCCTTGCACAAACGTGAACATATCTAAAGGGATGGTATGTGTTTGGCTAGGAAATGCAGATCAGTTATGTAGTCCTGAGAAACCGTACATCCACTTTGTATGTCTGGTCTGAACCGGACATACAAATTGGAGCACGGTTCTGATCCCACAGGGAAAGTCTAGCCCCACGGGATCAGAATCGCAACTAAGCAAGTATGTGCAGACCGGGATTGCAATTCAGTCCCGGCCTGCACGTACAGCAACAGCCCAACTAACTCAGTCAGGGCTGTTAAATAGAGCTGTGGCGCCATGGCATCATGTTGCCATGGCACCGTGGCTCCATTTAAAAGCCGCAATGCCAGCTGCTGGGTTAAAGTGATTATTCCCTGCAGCCCAACCCCCAATCCGGCCTCCTAAGGCCAGGGTCGTGCTGCAGGGAATAATCCATGGCCCCCCCAGCCACTTCTGTACCCTGGCATCACTAAAAAGAAATGTCCAGGGGTGGAATGACTTCCCTGGACAATTTGCCAGCCCTGGACATACAGGGCCAACATTAGAATCAGCCCTGTATGTCCAGGGCCGGCAAACACCCACTGCCTGCCCACTCTCTGCCACCGGGCAGCCCATTCTCTGTCCCTGACTAACTTCCCGCATAACTGGCGGGGAAGTTAATCAGGGGCTGCCACCAGCACTAATAACGGGGATAGACGTCCTGTTGGAACATCCTGCCTGTGATATACATTGCTGACAAGAAATGGTTTCCCTCTCCTACAAATGTGCATTTACCGACAGGTTTTCACTCACGGTACTGTTCCAGCGTTAATGTAACAGCGTTAGTGCAGCAGGAGCCTCTCCCCGCCCACTCCCCACCCATTGACCCTCTCTGTCCACCTTTTCTCCGCCCTCCGGTACAGTTACAGCCGAGAGGCATACCCCATCTGGTGACCTGCTATAGACTGCTAATCTGCATGTACATGTGCATTGCATCATGGGTACTGGTGGATTAACCCTATCCTGGTAACCACAGCAGACATGTCGTGCGGTGACCTGTAGTCTTTTTATATCCGGAGATAAGAAACGATCACTCCATCCTAACATCAACATGCATATGGTAGAAAATACTGAAGCACAAAACAGAAACAGAATCTGAGAGGAAGAATAGGTCTCAGATTAATATAGGACTGCACATCAGCCATGGGGAAGCCCGTCTAAGCTGCTGTCCCAACACATCATCCTTCTGTATCCAGCAGATAGCAGATCAAAGAGCTGTGGAGGTATAGGCTGCTGGTTAGTACTGATACCTCCCAAGCCAAGGGTCATGGGTTTGATTCCCTTTTGTTCTTTTTTTTATGCCAAACAGCCATGACACCCATTGCTCCCTTTTCGACGGAACACTCCCTACCTGCCCATTGCCTTTTATGGCTTCAGGTACCTTAACGCTGCACTTAACGCTGGTGACATTACCGCAGTTTAGTAAACATACGCCATAATTTCAGTTTTTTGAAATTGATTTGGAGGTTATTTTTGCTTAGCCAGGATTCCGCTTCGAGACTGCAGTTGTGGTAAATGGGGTTGTGGTAAATGGGGTTTTTTGTATTTACTGGGGCAAATAACATAATATCATCGGCATATATGAGGTTCCCTATTTTGTGTTTTTTAACAATTGAGCAGATTGGTTGCAGGTAAAGGTTGAAAAGGAGGGCAGATAATGCTGAGCCTTGGGGGATTCCCTGTTCTTGTGGGAAGGTCAAGGAGGATTCTTGGTCAATCCTTACATATTGGAAACTATTGGTAATGTATGATTTAAACCATTGCAAGGTCCTCCCCATCTCCATGGTATCATCCTAGGCTACATTTATTACGCTCTCAACTTCGTCAGGCTCATCGTCGCTGGATTCGCCAGCCTTCCCCTGAGTTCCACCTCCGGTTTAAACAGCTTGCTTCCGAATACCATTCAGCTACTCGGGCTGCCCGTTCTGATTTTTATTCAACCCAAATTGCAGCCGCAGCTAGTTCTTCCCGTCAACTGTTTAGTATTCTGCGGACACTTTCATCTACTAAACCTGGAAACTCTAAAGTCGCTCTGACCCCAGATCCCCAAGCCCTTGCTGTTTTCTTCTCTAATAAGGTATCGGCTCTTCGCGCCTCTTTCTCCACGCCATCCCCTCCCCCTCCTCTCTCTACCTCTTCTACTGTGGTCCCCAGCCCCTCCTCCGCCTCCCAATCTACTTTTCCACTCGCTACTGATGTCTCCACTGACTCTATCTGTACCCATACCTGGTCATCATTTCGACCTGTTCTTGCAGCAGAAGTGCTTACTTGCCTCACTGCATCCAGAAAAACTACTTGTGCCCTTGACCCTGTTCCATCCCGATGGCTCCTGGAACCTTCTCTTGAATTAGTTCCAGTCATTACCGACATTATCAATTCCAGTTTTTCCTCTGGTCGCTTTCCATCATCTTGGAAGTCGGCAATTCTCCGTCCATTACTGAAACAACCATCCTTAGACCCAACCATTCTTTCGCACTGGCGTCCAGTATCCAATCTACCATTCCTCGCAAAACTCCTTGAACGTTGTGCCTTCTCTCAACTTAGCTCTCACGTGGAGGCTACTAATGCCCTCCATCCACGGCAGGCAGGTTTTCGCCAGGGGCATAGTACGGAGACTGTGCTGTTGGCTCTTCTTAATGAATTACACACGGCCCACGATCGTGGTGATATCACTCTTCTTATATCTCTTGACTTATCCGCTGCGTTTGATCTGGTTGATCATCACACTCTTCTTTCTCGGCTTTCTGGTATCGGGCTCCGGGGCACTGTCTGGGATTGGTTCTATTCTTTTCTTGCATCCCGTTCTTTCTCGGTTCATGTAGATGATAAATCCTCACCCACTTTCCCTCTCACTTGTGGTGTTCCACAGGGCTCCGTTCTCTCCCCCCTACTGTTCAATATTTTTCTTGCTCCTTTGCCTCTAATTATTCAGCAATATGCAATCTCATCCTACCTATATGCCGATGATATAGTTCTCGTACTCCATACTTCACCCCTCTCCCCTGACATTACACAGTTAAACCTATGCCTTTCCCGTATTGCCTCTTGGCTATCTGAAAACTTTTTACATCTCAATCCCGCCAAATCCTCAGCAATGTGGGTTTCTTTCAATGGTGCTTGTCCTACTCTTGCACCTTCCATTGGCTCATCTAACATTCCCCTTACTTCTTCCATTCGGTACCTGGGTGTAACCTTAGATTCCTCCTTAACTTTCTCCGAGCACATTTCTAAGGTCTCCTGTTCTTCCTTTTTTGCCCTACGACAGATTAGGGCTGTTCGGTCCATTTTGCCTCCCAGTTCTCTCATTACCCTTGTCATTGCTTTGGTTGTTAACAGATTAGATTACTGTAATGTGTATTTGGCCAACCTCCCTAAATACTGTATTCAGCGGCTGCAACGTATTCAGAACGCCGCAGCCCGTCTTGTTACCTTTTCCAACAAATTTGATCATATTACTCCAGTTTTACTTAGATTACATTGGCTTCCTCTTCAGTACCGTTTTCATTATAAGTTTTTGATCCTCCTCCACCGGACTATTTACACCAGTACCCCTCGTTACTTGGCCGACTGCATTTCCCGGTACACTCCTCACCGACTGCTCCGCTCTACTTATACAAACCGATTGTCCCTTCCCTCACCATCACAAGCCCGTTTGGAACGGACGCGGCACTCAGCCTGGTTTTTCCTTGGTCCCTCACTATGGAACATGTTACCTACCTCACTGCGCTTAGAACCCTCCTACCACCAGTTTAAGTTGTCCCTTAAAACCTACCTCTTTCAGAAAGCCTTCGATTTGCCCACTGACATTCCCCCCTAACTGGCCTGTCTGTATGTATGTATGTCCCAACCCATATGTTGTCTACTGGTTAGTTACCTTATTTCTTATGATTGTTGGTATGATTTGATACTACTCTGTCTACGTAAAATTACTTGTAAATTTTTATGATTTTTTGTTGAACAATCTCTTGTGTGTTATCTATTTCTTTCCCCTACTGGCTTTCCTGTCTACCTTTGGCGTTCTTTTCCTGGTTTGAGGTGCAAATTGTTTTTAATTGTACACCGCTTAATGCTATTGCCCAAGCGGTATATCAAATTTTTAATAAAGATAAAGATAAAGATAAAGAAAGCAGTACCAGCTATTCCTAATTATGCTAGTCTAGCGAGGAGGATACTATGATCCAAATTGTCAAAGGCTGAAGCAATGTCTATGAAGACAAGTATGAAAGCCTGATTAGTATTATCCGTGCCACAGATGAGGGAGTCAAATAAGACCGTTAGCAATGTTTCAACTCTGTGGTATGGGCGGAAACCGAACTGGTGTTCTTCAAGGGGAGAGTTTGTGTCAATGAAGTCCTGCAACTGTATTTGGACTATTTTTCAATAATTTATGCTAGAAAGGGGATGTTTGCAATTGGCCTATAGGAGATGGGATCATCTCTATTTAGGGATCTGTTCTTGAATATTGGACAAATGGTGGAGAGTTTGAGATCATTCGGCATTGTCCCCTGGATGAGGGATTGGTTAACCATACTAAGTATGAAGAGGGCTAGCTCAAATTTAGTTGCTTTTATCCAAGCTATGGGGCATGGATCCAGGTGTGAAGTAGTGGTGTTAATTTTGGTGATGATATCAAGTAACTGCTTTTCTTTGAAAGTATGAAGAGTGTTCAATTTATTGGGGGAGGATTGACTTACTTGTGATAAGAAACTGGTTTTAGGTTTACAATGTAAACTGCTTTGATTGAAATGATAAAGCCATATTTAAAAAAGCCAGTTAAATAAATAAATAAATAAATGTAGATGTGCCAGAAAGTAACAGTGGGTAGATGTTCCCGGCAGGGAGCGATGGAATATATGCCACCAGAGATGGATACTTCAGTTGTTCCATGAAGTTGCACTGGCTTTTCTGGTGTGACTATGAGCCACCCTTTCTGGGTCTATTGCTATATGACTGCCTTATTTTGAGACAGAGTTGGTGAATGAATGCTATGCCTACTTTGTGTTAGTGGATGGGAGAAAGTTGACTGGCATCTAAGATACATAACTAACTATGGTTTGTATTTGTGTGCTGTTGAACGATTAGACTGGTATATTAGGCCATTTAGTTTCTTTGCTTTGATAAGGGCAAAAAGGTTAATGCATGGGTTTGGGGTTAAAGGGATGTGTGCTAATCAGTTGAACAGGAGGGCAGTGGCGTAGCGTGAGTTGTCAGCACCCAGGGCAAGGCAAGTAATTTGCGCCCCCTAACCCGTGGATTTTAGCACTCGAGTCTCTTCCACTAGATTAGTTAAAGAAACCCTTACCCCCTAAGCCATGAAAAATATACTCTAGCTTCTTTTCTAGGTCCCAAAATAGCCTTTAATTAAATCAACTTCACAAGCATAAACCAGTGTCAGAGGAGAATAATGTTACAGCCCCTGTTGTTTTGGGACTTAGGAAAGAACCCCGAGTAGACTTTTCATGGCAGGTTCAGTGATCTTAATCTCCTACAAAGTAAAACCGTTTTAGGTCTTCAGTTGATACCGAGTTTGATGCCAGGGCAGGAAAAACCCTTCTCTTAACTCAAATCCAAACTAGTGGTGCATGTAAGAGTTACGCTTTCACATAGCAGTTTCCCAGGGGGCCTCCGTGCCGTAAAATGCGGCGTGGTGCAAACAATGGTTACAGAAATGCGTCTCCTTAGAGTTCAGCCATCCTCCCAGGCGGATCCGGACAGCATATCTGCAGCAAGAGAAAAATACTCCGAGGTGTTGGCCGGCTGCCATCTAACTCGGGGGCTGTCGGCTGTTTTCCTAGAGTTATTCTGATATGTAACATAGAAGAGTCAGTTTCCTGCCTTATTTAAAAAGACATTTTCCGACTATCCAATTTCAAACGTATCCCATTATGCAAGTCCCCCTACCTGGCTGGCAGTAACAGGAAGCGTCTGACTTTTACCAGGCTAGGTCTTTGCTTAATTTGAGAAGTTGTATTTGCATGAATGTCCCTTGGGATGTTCTGCCTCCTTAAACTTCGTCACCGATTCTTGCAGATTCCAGTGCCCTCCACCCAATCCAACCCAGGCTTTATCCTGTACCTTTCCTGCTGGACTAGAAGGCTTTCACTAAACCTGCAACAACTCCTGAACAGCCAGTCCCTGTCTTCCGAGCTACCCCCTGTCTGCGATCGCGTGCGCCGCCTGGCCCTTTAAGAGCTTCGGGGGCGTGTCGCCCCAGCCCCGCCTTTCTTAAAGGGGCCGCACCGGCAGCCTGCATCCGTGCCAAAGACACACGCTAGAGAGAGAGAGAGAGAGTTTTGTAACTGGTGAGCCAGAGGAACGCGGGGCTTTGAGCAAGGGCCGCGGCTGCTTAACTTGTTTGACGTTTGTCTTCTTTGGGGCTATTCGGGACGGGAATCTGCAGGCGGAATCCCAGCCGCAAACTTTGCTGTTGCGCAGCGAGCGTGCCCTTTGCAGCACATGATGTACACTATCACCCGGGGACCCAGCAAACTGGCCACGCAGAGAAGGACAGGTAACCCGATCGCTGCCGATGAGCTTTCCCAGTCTAGGACACAAAATCCCAAACGCTCCGAAAACGTCCTTGCTGCGAGTGCGAGCGCGCCCCCCCCCCCCATGTTGCGCCCGGTGCGGCCGGCCCCCCCTGCACCCCCCACGCTACGCCTCTGCAGGAGGGTGTTGTGAAAGCATTTATTTTGCAGCTCTTCACTACCTCATATCTCTCCCTACATCCCTCCTCTTCTGACAGATCATTTCTATCTGTGCCCTTCTCTTCCACTGTCAACTCCAAACTTCACAAAGTTTCCACTTTGCTGCTCCTTATGCCTGGAACAAACTATCCAAATCGGTACATCAGGCTCCATCTCTGGCCCTTTTCAAATCCAGGCTAAAAACTCACCTCTTCGAAGATGCTTTTGGATCCTGATCTGCTTAGTCTCCTGCACTCCAACTATGTGCTCCCTTACCATTCCCTAGGCATATCCTAGTTACCAACTGTTGTGTTGTCTGTCTTGGCTAGATTGTAAACTCTGATGAGGAGGGATTATGGCCTACAGCGCTGTGTACTCGTTGTAGCACTATACAAATGATTAATACTAGTAGTACATGCTAGTAATCACAATTTCAGCTGAAGGAAGATAAAGCTTTTGCTGTCCGGCCAGCAGAATGTCTTCATTTAGCTCACTGACAGAGCTGTTGTGTCTAAAAGAGAAGGGATATAATTTAATCCCAAATGAGACACATTCCCCCTCGCAGCAAACAACTGAGAGTTTCCAGAGAGCCTACTAACCAGGCAATTCTGCATTCTTGTACCTGCTTCTGCAACACCTCAAAGGAAACAATGGATTCTGAGGTTTCGCGTTAGTTCTTTTTTTTTTTTAACACACAAGTTTGAGTGCATGAAAAATCATGGGGAGCATATCCAATGCTATTCGGCCAGCACAAGAGAAGTGACTGGCCATCACCGCTTTCAATTATTCCCAGTCAGCAGCACTGAATATCCGGGTTGTGAATTAGCTATCTAATCAGCAGTGATATCGCTCAATATCGCAGCTGACTGGCTAACCCTCGGTGTCACCCCCGCTCCATCTCTGGAGCACCCCGATGCCAAGCAGTTAGCATCAGGGTGTTCAGCAGTACTTAAGGGGGATATTCATCAACAGAAACCGGGTATGTGCTATTGAATATCCCGCTCAGCTGGAGTAATGCAGTTAGCATGTTACTCCCTTTGAATAGGCCCCCTCATATACTCCACAAATAATGAGGTACAGGACAGGAAATAATAATGACAATTTTCCAGTCATTTACCTGGGCAAATAGAGTATGTTGCCTGAAAATTGCACAAACTTTCTGAGTAAAAGTATGCACAGGAATCAGAACATGAAAGATCTTACCAACAGGAGAAGTAAGCAGGGTAAGTCAGGGGGATAACAACATGTGTCACTACGCATTTCTAAAACTACATGCACTTGTCTGAAGAGAAAAAAAGAGCCAAGAAAAAACAGGTGCAAATCTCTGCAGGTACTTTTTCCATAGGCTGTTTTCAAAGCAGAAGTACACTTTCCCCTTTAGAACTGGTGGGAAGCCCATAGGTAGGATGTTCATTCATCAGGTTTAAGAACATAAGATATGCCATACTGGGTCAGACCAAGGGACATCAAGCCCAGTATCCTGTTTCCAACAGTGGCCAATCTAGGTCATAAGAACCTAGTAGTTTTCCCAGAAGGCACAGGTTCCACAATGCCTGTACCTGGTCAAGCAGTGATATCCCGGGTCTCTAATAATGGTTTATGGACCTATCCTCCAGGAGCTTGTACAAACCTCTTTTAAACCCAGCTACACTAACAGCTTTTACTACATCCTCTGGTAACAAATTCCAGAATTTGATTACACATTGAGTGAAAAAATATTTTTTCTTATTAGTCTTATATGAGTTACACTGTAGCTTCATTGCATGTTCCCTAGTCTTTCTACATTTTGATAGTGTAAACAATTGATCTACGTTTACCAGCTCCACTCCATTCATTAATTTGTAGATCTCTGTCATATCTCCCCTCAGCCGTCTCTTTTCCAGCTTGAAAAGCCCTAATCTTTTCAGTCTCTCCTCATAGTGGTATCCTTGCATCCCCTTTACCAGTTTGGTGGCTCTTCTCTGTACCTTTTCTAATAATGCTATATACTTTTTAAGATACGGCGACCAGAATTGCACACAATTTACAAGGTGCAGTCGCACCATGGAATGATACAGAGGCATTATAATATCTTTTCTTTTATTCTCCATTCCTTTCTTATGATTCCTAGCATTCTATTTGCTTTCTTGGCCGCCACTGCATACTGGGCAGAGGATTTCAATATGTAATCCATGATGATGCCTAAATCTTTTTCCTGGGTGATGGTTCCTAAAGTGGAACCTTGCATTGTGTAACCATAGTTTGGGTTGTTCTTTCCTAGGTGCATAACTTTGCCCTTGTTCACATTAAATTTCATCTGCCATTTGAATGTCCAGTCTTACTACTACTACTACTACTACTACTAAGCATTTGTATAGCACTACAAGACATAAGTAGTGCTGCACAGACATGTAAGAGACAGTCCCTGCTCATCAGAGCTTACATTCTAGACAAGACAGACAACACAGAAGGTGTAGACAGGGATAAAACAAAGGAAGGTTCTTTTGAAAATTTTCACAGTCCTTTTGGGTTTTAACAACTTTAAATAGTTTTGTGTCATCTGCAAATTTGATTACCTCACTCGTTTCCATTTCAAGGTCATTTACAAATATGTTAAAAAACAGCGGAACTAGCACAGATATCTGGGGTACTCCACTATTCACCTTTCTCCATTGGTAAAATTGGCCATTTAGCCCTACTCTCTCCTTTCTTTTAACCAGTTCCTGATCCACAATAGTACACTGTCTCCTATTCCATGACTTTTTAATTTCGCCTAGAGTCTCTCATGAGAGACCTTGTCAAAGGCTTTCTTAAAATCCAGATACACTACATCGACCAGCCCACCTTTGTCTACCTGTTTATTTATACCTTCAAAAAAATAAAACAGATTATAAGACCTTCCTTGGCTAAAGCAATGTTGGCTGTCTCCTATTAAACCATGACTATATACATGTTCAGAAATTTTGTTCTTTATAATGGTTTCTTCCATTTTTCCCGGTACTGATGTTAGGCTCACCGGTCTGTAGTTCCCGGATCACCTCTGGAACCCTTCTTAAAAATTGGCGTTACATTGGCCATCCTCCAATCCTCAGGTATTACTGATGATTTTAATGATAGCTCACAGATTAGTAATAGTAGGACTGCAATCTCATATTTCAGTTCTTTCAGCACCCTCGAATGTATACCATCTGGTCCAGGTGATTTACTACTCTTCAGTTTATCAAATAGTTGCAATACATCTTCCCAGTTTATCGATATTTATTTCAATTCTTCTGCTGCATCAACTTTAAATACCATTTCAGTCATGGGTAACTTCCCTACATCTTCTTCAGTAAAGACTGAAGCAAAGAATTTATTTAGTCTCTCCACTATGGCCTTTTACCCCTCTATCATCCAATGGTCCAACTGACTCTCTCACAGTTTTTTTGCTACAAATGTACTTGAAAAGGATTTTATTATGCGTTTTTTCTTCCACAGCAATCTTTTTTTCAAATTCTCTCTTTGCCTGCCTTATCAATGGCTGGTATCTAACTTGCCATTCCTTATGTTGTTTCCAGTTTTCATCATTTGGCTCCTTTTTCCATTTCCTGAAAGATGCTTTTTGGTTACAACAGCCTCTCTGACCTCACCTTTAAACCATGCTGGCAGTTTTTTGGACTTCCTTCCACTTTTGCTAAAGTGTGGAATACAGCTGATCTGGGCTTCCAAGATAGTATTTTTAAACAACACCCATGCTTGATATAAATCTTTAACCTTTGCAGCGGCTCCTTTTAGTTTTTTCTTATCTGTTTTCCTCATTTTATCATAGTCTCCCTTTTAAAAGTAAAAAGGTAATACTGTGGATTGCCATCCTTCTTCCATTTATTAAATCAAATGTGATCATGCTATGATCACTATTGCCAAATGGCCCCAACACCCTTATCTCTTGCACCAGATCTGGTGTTCCATTAAGGACCAGGTCCAAAATGGCTTCCCCTCTAGTTGGTTCATGAACCAGCTGCTCTAAGAAGTAGTCATTTATTTCATCTAGAAACTTTATCTCCCTAGCATATCCTGCTGTGACACTGATGCAGTCGATACCAGGGTAATTGAAATCACCCATTATTATTACTGTGCTGTAAATATTCTTAGCTTCCCTGATTTCTTTGAGCATTTCATTATCCATTTGTTCATTCTGGCCAGGTGCTCAGTAGTACACCCCCACTACCATCACCTTCCCCTTTTTACATGGAATTTCAATCCATAGAGATTCTACAGTGTGTTTTGTTTCCTGCAAAACTTTAATCCTGTGTGATTCAATGCCCTCTAACAGAACGCAACCTCTCCACCAATTTGATCTACTGTATCATTGTGATATCATTTGTACCCAGGTATCACAGTGTCCCACTGGTTGTCCTCCTTCCACCATTTCTCTGAGGTACCAAATGTATCTAACTTCTCATTTAATGCTATATATTCTAGCTCTCTCATTTTATTTCTTAGACTTCTAGCATTTGCATACAAACATTTTAGAGGCTTTATTTTATCCATATTAATCTGGTTACTGGTAAGCAGGGGTAATTTGGAATCTCTAAGTTCTGTCTGCTCTGTACTTAAGGGCATTTGGGTTACTTTTGTCTTTATTGGAACCTCTCTGTCGATATGCCCTAACTTTAATCTTTTGCTAGTATCCTTCAAGGATACATCCTTCCAAACCATGTGCTCTTGGGTGATTGTCGGTTTTCCCCTATTATCTAGTTTAAAAGCTGCTCTATCTACTTTGTTAAAGGTTAATGCCAGTAGCCTAGTTCCATCCCGGCTAAGGTGGACTCCATCCCTTCAGGAAAGCTCCTCCTTTCCCCTGAATGTTGCCCAGTTCTAACAAATTCAAACTCTCATCCTTGCACAATTGTCTCATCAACACATTAAGACTCCTGCATGTGGAACGGAAAGCATTTCTGAAAATTCTCCCTGGAAGTTTTAGATTTCAACTTCCTACCTAAAAGCCTAGATTTGGCCTCCATAACCTCCCTACCACACTTTCCTATGTCACTGGTACCAACATCTACCAAGACTGCAGACTCCTCCCCAGCACTATCTAAGACCTTGTCTAGGTGGTGCATGAGGTTCGCTACCTTCGCACCAGGCAGGAATGTTACTAGGTGATCCTCATGTCCACCAGCCACCCAGCTATGTACATGCCTAATGATTGAATCACCAACTATAACGGCTGTCCTAACCCTTCCCTCGTGGACACATGGCCTTGGAGAAACCTCCTCAGTGTGAGAGGGTTTTACATCACATGGAGGATAGGTCCTAGCTACAGGATCACCTCCTGCCACACCAGTGCGATGCTGTCCTATCACAAGTCCTCTCTCCTCCATGGCAACAGGGGTGATGGCAGACTGGAGGTGGGACTTCAGTACTTTGTCCCTGATGGTCTTGTCAATGTACCTCTCTGTCTTCTTTATTTTCTCCAAGTCTACTACTCTAGTCTCCAGTGATTGGACTCATTTCCTGAGAGCAAAGGACTTCTTGCATCTAGTGCACACGAAAGACCCCTCACCAACTGGGAGAAAATCATACATGTGACACTCAATGCAAAAGACTGGAAAGCCCCCATCTTGCTGTTGGACTGCTGTCTGCATCAGTTGTTTTTATGTTTTTAAGTTGTTTACTTACATACAGGGGCGGCCCAAGGGGGATGTGGTGCCATGTGCAGAGAGTCATTGTGGGGCCTCATTTGCATAAATATTTGCATAATATTAACATGTGCTTTTAGTAAACATGCCTCTTAATGTGTGGCTGGATAAAGAAAGACTACCAGATTTCTACATTACTATATTCCAGTGCCAATCACCAGGCCCATTAGGAAGTACTATAAACACTGACCATTTAGAATCCATAGGGCCTGATTCCATTGAAGACGAAGATCTAACCCTATGGGATCAGAATCGCGAACAGCATTGTACATGCAGGCTGGTACTGCGATTCAGTCCCAGCCTGCACATACAGTGCTAGCCCATTTAACTCAGCCAGGTTGGGCTGCGGGGGATTAACTTTGTCCCCCAAGCCCCTTCTGCGCTCCGACACCATGCAAAAAATGTCCAGGGAAGTTATTCCACCCGGGGTGGAATAAGTTCCCCAGACATTTCGCCAGCCCTGGACGTACAGGGCCAACATTAGAATCGGCCCTGTATGTCCAGGACGGGTGACTGCCCACTGCCCGCCTACTCTCCACCCTCGGGCCTCCTCTTCCCCGCCCGCGACTAACTTCCCCACACAACCAGCGGAGAAGTTATTCCGGGGCCTGCATCATTGGGACGTCCATCCCCACTATCCTTGGTTTGGAATACCACATAGCCAATGTTCCCTCTAATTTTCTGTAGGCTGTGTGCGCATAAAATATCAGCTGTGTGCAGCTTTTGAAGGAAGGTTAAATTTTTGTGCGCCACATTTTTTATTTTATTTATTTAGCAAGCATTTGTAGCCCGCTCCTTCCAGTGATCAGAAGCGGGTAGGATTACTATTGTGAAACTGCCGAATCAAGGCAGGTACAAATTTTGTTTACATACAGATTGTCAGAAAAGCACATCATACAGAGTTAACACTTCTTAGCTATGGGGGAGTTCATTTACATATATACATAAATACATATATACAGGATAATCTATACAGGATAACGACACTCGGAGTTATATACTTTAAAATTTGACTACACGTCAGAATACAGTATGTATACCACATTGATTTTAATCAAATTAAATGAAAATAGACGATTACTAAATGAAGCGGGAAATTTCTAGTAATTACAATCATAACTTTTACATTTTAAGATGTCTGTGTTGTTTTCTATCAGAATCAGAGCCGTAATTTTTGTGCGCTCTGTTGTAAAGTATGTGCGATCACTCGGTGAGGTGTGTGCGCGCGCACACGCCCACAGCTTAGAGGGAACAGTGCACATAGCAAACCCATCGTATCATAACAGCACTACCAGGACTCACAAAGCACCAAACCCTACCTTTCAAAAAGTCAGTCCTGCAAATATTAAACCAATATATCTCAGAGAATACCAATACATCTCACTGGTGTAAAGAGAAAAATTGGGACTGTCAAATAGAAATTACATGAACAGAATACCTCAACATGGTTACACATGCAGAACATAGACCGTCACCACACAAAGAACAAGGGATCATAATTTAGAAATAGGAAGATAATAATTAAATTGGGAACCCCAAAAGCCAAACATGAAATGTACAACACCAGAGAAATAAAACTATAAATTAATTTCCTCTTGCACTAAAGAAAAACACAAAGATGTTAGCGATACACATTTCCCAGACCCGACATATTCCAGTTAATAAATTCAAAACAAAAAGTATTTTTCTACCTTTTGTTTGGGCATTTTATTTTTCAGTTGCAATTGCTCCAGTCACTTTTTTCTGGTTTCTTCGTGTCTTTTGCAAGCTGTCCATTTGTCCTTTCTTCTCTCTTCGAGATTTTTTCCATCCTCTCTCTATATCTGCTTTAACATACTGATCTTTCCCCTTTTGCTCTTTTCCCCATGTCTTTCTTTATTCCTTTATCATCCACTCAAATTTCATCCTCAATCCCTTCCATCCTCAATCCCCACTTACTCTCCCAATACCCGGCCAATCGTAGATTTTTCTTCCCTCCCACACAAAATATATTTTCCCCTCTCTATCCTCATTCCCCATCTCCATCCAGTCCTCCCCCAAAATCAGCTCCCTTCTAGTTCTAGACACACCCAGCATCCGCTGCCTTTTAGTCCCATTCTCCCATGCCCCCGCATCAACCCATTTCCAGTCCTAGCCCCCCATATGATACTTTCCAGTACTATTCCAGCCCCCATCAGCCCATTTCCAGTCCATGCTCCCCCCATCAGCCAATTTCCAATCCTAGCTCCCCCATCAGCCCATTTCCAGTCCTATTCCAACTCCCATCAGCCCATTTCCAGTCTAAGCTCCACCAGATCAGCCCATTTCCAGTCCTAGCTCCCCACATGCTTCTTCCCAGTCCTATTTCAGCCCCCCCCCCCCATCCACCCATTTCCAGTCCAAGTTCCCTCCATCATCCAATTTCCAATCCTAGCCCCCCATCAGCCCATTTTCAGTCCTATTCCATCCCCCATCAGCCCATTTCCAGTCCAAGCTCTCCCATCAGCCCATTTCGAGTCCTAGACCCCCCATCAGCCATTTCCAGTCCTATTCCAGCCCATTAGCCTATTTCCAGTCCAAGCTCCCCCCATCAGCCCATTTCCAATCCTAGTCCCCATCAGCCAATTCCCAGTCCTATTCCAGCCCCCCATCAGCACATTTCCAGTCCAAGCTCCCCATCAGCCCATTTGCAGTCCAAGCTCCTCCTATCAGCCCACTTATAGTCTTGGCCCTCCCCATCAGCCCATTTCCAGTCCTATTCCAGCCCCCCATCAGACCATTTCCAGTCCAAGTTCCCTCATCATCCAATTTCCAATCCTAGCCCCCCATCAGTCCATTTCCAGTCCTATTCCAGCCCCATCAGCCCATTTCCAGTCCAAGCTTTCCCCTCCCATCAGCCCATTTCCAGTCCCAGCTTACCCTCTCACCCTCTCATCAGCTCATTTCCAGTTCTAGCAGCCCACTCCCCACCCATCCGCTGAAGAGCCCCACCACTCGTACGCTTCACAGTAACAGCTGCCAATGTGAGTAAAAACACTCTTCACGCTGGCGGCTGTGCAGAGGGAGCCAGGGCCTCACGCAGGCTTTCCCGGCTCCCTCTGAAGCCATCCATTTGTGTGAAAATTAAGTTTGTGCAGGGCCCTGTGTGAACAACATTCTCACACAATGGACAGGACGGCCCTCCTTACATAGATTTGCTAGAAAGACTTATACTAATAAAACTATATCTAATATGTTTAATGGACTTTGTTCACCTCAAGATTAATTCATCTCAGGTCCTTAATGTATGCCTGATGAGGATAAACAGCTGCACCTGAGAGTGATTATGGGCATCTCCTTCACTTCAAGAGTCTATAAAGCTACAATTATCCCAGGGATGGGTGAGAGTTGGGAAAGGAGGGAAAGAAGACCTATTAAAAGTTGGCTTGCTTCTACGGTAAAGGCATATCAATTTTCGGGGTGATTCACACAGTTCTTGGTTTGATAGGATTTATACGGTTCATTTGGGTGCCTACAAATGTTTGTGCACAAATGGCTTATACACATGTATATCTACAAATTAACATGTGTACAATTGATTTGCTCACACAAACATGTTGTAATGTACGTAGAAAGTACAGTGTTAAGAGGAATACATACAAAATATGAAAAAAAATCCAAACATTGGAAAAAGTGTTTAAAATGAGGACTAACCAAACTGTTTTTGGTCATGCACATCTCTAGTTTCCACGGAGTCTGCAACTACCCACCTAGTTTCAAAAATTGCCTCCTTAATGCATTTTTTGAACATCATACATGGTAGCATTAATGCATTTTTTGAATATCATACATTAAAATCCCTGGCTCAGTTAACAGTTGAATAGGAATGAACAGAACAAA
This sequence comes from Ichthyophis bannanicus, assembly GCA_033557465.1. Lineage (NCBI taxonomy): Eukaryota > Metazoa > Chordata > Amphibia > Gymnophiona > Ichthyophiidae > Ichthyophis > Ichthyophis bannanicus. The sequence goes on along the minus strand of CM066034.1, from coordinate 629,329,956 downwards.
CACAAGGAGTGGAGGCAGACTATGGATTGATGACAAAGTTTGTATTAGATGCAAAGTTCCATTTATTGAAAGACACCCGACTCTGCAAAATTTCAGCTTGAAGCCTTCATCAATGGTTTAAAAAATATAATATATAATAATAAACATAAAAACATGTATATACAAAAACAGAAAATCTAAAGAAAGGAAACCATGGGGTATGGTTACTAATACCGGGCTGCAACTAGGTCCCATGTTATTTAATGGAACATAGTTGCAGATAGCTTGGGTTAACTTTTAGCCCAGTTTTGTAAGCATACTGCCATGTATGTATGCATGTGTGTATCTCTGCGCATGCATCTATGTGTGTGCATGTATTTTTGTATGTTTTATGTGCATATAAATGTTTGTATCTGTGTTGCCTGTGTGTGTGTGTGTGGCCAGTCATGTTGTCTATATATGTATCTCTGACCTGCATGGGAACGGTGAGAGGCAGTTTGAATGAAGTATCGCCCAAATATTCAATTGATACTATATCTGACCAATAGATGTCACTGTTAACAGATTTCACTGTCCCTAAGTCACAGGTAAACATAACAACAAGTACCAAATTATGCAGGTGCCACTGTACACAGCAGCCATTAAGAAAGCTATACAGTAAAATTTGTTACACAGAAAATGACATACGTATCTGATTCGCTAAAAGCCAGCCTCGTGGGAATGGGGTATTGCAGCGTTGGAGGGGGAGGGCACTTGGTGAGGAAAGCTTGTCACATGGAATTATTTCTAATTCATCTGTATGTATCTGTATTTCTCTCTGTGTTTTCTTTGTGTTTGTGGGTGTCTGGTTTGTGTGAATGTGTGCCTTTGTCTGTATTTTGTTTGTGTGTACATGTGTGTAAGTGAAAGCACATTTTACATAGTGCCTGGAGATTGGAAATAAGATGTCAAGGTCAGAACATGCTCAGTTATGATGGTATAATAGAAACAGCTCTGCTAAATGTGGAAATGTAGAGCTGTTTCTAAAATACATCGAATAAAGTACAGGAAGGCTTGTGGATTTATATCCATGTGCAGTGGGACGAGGCATTTTACAAATTTACACACAGAAAATATCAGCAGAGGAAACCTGGCAATTTGCATGTATGTGTCAATATTTCATAACTTACACATGTAAATGTCAGCACTTACACGTGCATATGAACCATTTCACATATTTAGACACGTGGAAGCCAATTCCATACAGGCTGTGCAGCCCATGTGCGGCCGATCAAAATCAGGGCATTCAGAGGTAGACCCGATTCTGATCTCGCGGGGCTAGACGTGCCCGCGAGATCAGAATCGGGTCTACGGCCTGGATGTACAGGCCAGGCCCCAATTCTGATCAGCCTGCACACCCAGCCACATATGCAGCTACCTCAGAAAGGCTCCTGAATGGAGCCGCAGTGCCATGACAGAATCACCCCCATAGCTGCTGCCTATTAACTACAGAGGATGCTATATAATTTATTTTAATTTAGAGGAGAAAATAAACTAGAGAGGATTAAGGAGGATAACCCTCTTAATCCCTTTTATAAAGGTCTGGCCAAAATGCACTTTTCAGAAACCTAGACATGCCAGGTAGTTAGTGTAAATCACAATGTATAGAATTTTGGGCTTACACGTTCAATCCCTATATGAAACGGAGAATACATATGTAAGCTTTTTTCCAGTCCAGGCCACACCCAAATCACACCCCTTCAAAACTTCCACCACTCCAGATTGCTCCAGATCAGTCTTAAGATCTTTGGATGTTCTATGTGGTGTTTTTCTAATAGTTCGAACTAACCTTCGGAGACTTTTTGGATTAATGTTCCTCTTTCCTCCACATCCTGAGAGATTATTGGCAGTTCCATGAGCAGAAAACTAATAATAATAATGCGAACTGTAGACACAGAAATCCCAAGGTCTTTGGAGATGGCCTTGTACCCCTTTGAACTTTGATGTTTAGTGATACTGGCTTTTCTGATGGTCTCAGGTAGCTCTCTTGTTTTCAGCATTGTGAAAATGGAACAGAGAGTGAATGTGGCCATTTTAAACAAGAGAGTCATCATTCATTGGTTGATTCAAGTCATATGAGTACTGACGATTACAGGTGCATCTAATTTTACTGCAGTGAGAATGTGGTTCTTCTGTTCTAACTGATTTGAATTGTATATAAGGGAGCCAATAATCATGTCCTGGATATGTTCCAGTTTTTATACTATTTCCTACTATTTCCTTTTTTAATCGGTCTTGTTTTATTTGATTCTTTTATGCATCAAATATGTGTGCATATATAGTCCAAAGCCATTTCCCTGGTCACTTCTTTTAGGAGATATTGAATATCAATAGGTTGAACTGCAAGGGTGCCAATAATGTTGACCACAACTGTATATATCCCACCACTTATGACCCTTTTTATACATTATGAGCCCAATGCAGGAAGGGTCACGTCCAGGCTGTCCAGACGTTTAAATTGGATGGACTGAATTTGTACCCAATTCTGTACCCGTGGGAGCTAGATGTTCCCACAGGTACCGAATCAGGCACTTAGATGGGGCCAGACACGCACCCACAACCAGCCCTATGCTACTGCTGGAATGCCGGTGCTATGGCATCCCATCGCCATGGCATCAGGATGCCCAGTAGGAGCCCAGACACCCCACACCAATGGCAAATCTGCTTTTACCCCCTGCCTGAGCCCTGTTGGGCCCTGCCAGGGCCGGGATCAGTCAGAGTGGATCCCCCTGCTGCCGCTCACCTCTGCACCGGTGACTGCCAGACCCAATCTCTGCACGTGGGGACACCTATTCCACCTCTGAGGTAGAATAAGTCCTCCGTTCATCTCCTGCAAGCTGGATGTACAGGGCCATGACATGAATCGGCCTGTATGTCCAGGATCATAGGCCTGCCCCCATTCCACCCACTCTCCAAACAGCCACCACCCCCTCCCACCCCCATCCAGCTCTCCCCGCACTGCGGCTATGTGCGTGCTAGGAGATTTGGAGGCAGCATGTGGTCCCGGCGAATAGCGGGGCTGAACATCCATCCCCACTATTTGCATCTGTGCATGGGGGCCTATGTATGTACTTGACTTTATAAAATAGGTATGACTGATGTGCAACGACCTGCATATTATCTAGGCATAACTTTATAAAATTACCCTCTTGGGAGGTCATTTTCTAAGGAGCTGTGTAAAGTTATGCACCATCAATACGCATAAGTCATGTATTCTCAGTGACTTAGCTCGTGCATGGGCCTTTATCCTTGTACTTTAGCCAGTTGCTATTTTGTAAGCACATGGGTCAGGCCGATGTTACATACTTTTAGCATGGATGTGCAGAGGAGCAGAGTATAAATTTATACACATAAGTTATAAAATACTATGGGGTATGTTTACTAAACTGCGTTAGTGCAATTCGCGTTAGGAGCCGCGGTAGTGAAAGAAACCCCAAATAAGGACATGGGCGGTACATCGTTACCACTACCGCGCGTTAGAAAAATTAACGAGTGTTACCGGGCGCCGTGCCGCATTACTGCGCGTTAATCGTAAGAAGACGTACAGACACAAAGCACTGAAACAGAGCTGTAGCACAATGGTTACGGTACTGACCGCTGTTACAGGCAGCATGGGTTTGAGCCCCCAGTGTGCCTAACGCAAAAGGCTGTCTCAGGCATCATCCTGTACATTACAAAAGGAAAGAGGAGGCATGTTTTTCGTTACGCTGAATATTGGTGTCAGAAAAACACCCTCGGAGTGTGCCTAGCCACGTGCGTAGCTGCGCGCGTACATTCGTGCGTGGGTACGTGTGTTTTTACCAGTGTGGGCATCTTATATTACAGACTTTGTAGGGTGTCCTGCACCTATGCATTATGCTAACAGATGTACGTGTGATGGCCTATGGTTTAGCAGAGCCTGTGAGCAGGTGCTGGTGTTTCACAGGGTTGGATTGGGCCAGTCACACCCATGATGCACTGCACATGCAAATCAGCTGTCCACAGATACACACCATGGGGAATGCACCCCCACAGCACCTCGGCCTGGTAGGGGGAACTGACCATGTGCACCCCCACAGCACCTCGGCCTGATAGGGGGTACCGACCGTGTGTTGTACTGGCACAGTGTAGCTACACACCGTCACATTGTACGGGTACTGTGCTCACCCTGAGGGTGCAGTGAGGCGCCCAGCACTAGGTCCACAGCACCGTCCATGGCGCAGGTCCAAAGCAGTGTTACTGTGTGAGATAGGTAGTTTCTGCAGGTAACACCTTGGACATCTCTGTCTGTTTCAGTCAGGTGTAGCCCCCATGCACCACCACACCCCTCCCCCAGGACCAAGGGTGGCAAACAGGGTCCTCCCAGCAGCAGAGGGGAACATGAACCCTAGTCCTGCTGGGGAACAAACACCCCACAGGGCAGTCAATGCAGCTCTGTACATAGCCATAACACAATAGCAGACAGACATTAGGCCTGGATATGGCATACTGCACCCCACCACTATCTGATATTCCCCTGGTGCAAGCCATCAGCCACTGCACCCTGCAAGCCACTCCATCACAACACCTACCAGCTGCAAACAGTCTGCTAGTGCCCAGTGGAGATGCCTGCACCCAGAACTAGGATGTCAGCATACACAGCAAGCAGATACATCAGTGACCAGACCCCCAAAAGGAAACCCATATTTATCACATGAGAGAAATACTAGATAGCACTATGGGAGTGCCTAGCCATGCTGTGGTCACTGCACAGTCAGGGTGAGAGTGATCTCTCAGCAGGATATACTGAGGTCACCCTGTCTGTGTAGGTGGTGGCCGGGCACTACAATGTGCCTCTCACTGCCCTATGCCCTGTGCAGATGCACCCTGGCCAGGCCACCCTGTCCAGCCTATACCCATGGTACCTTGCTCCTCATTATGCACATTGGCAGCCCAATACTGGCAACAGTGCTGGCAGTGTGGGCTGTTGAAGGTGTTTGCAGCCACCACACACTGGATAGACAGACAGCCACCCCCACACCTATGCCAGCATTGTGCTACTATAGAGGTGGTCAGCAGCCATACCCACCACACCAGTCCTGGGCATAGTACAGGCATGGATATGGTACACAAGACTGTTGGAGGGTCACTCCCCAGGGTGGTGAACACTGTCAGAGACCAGACCTGCAGCACACACCGCAGACATCAGAATGATTGTTATGGTGGAGCTCAATGAGCAAAATGTGCTTAACGTAGGAATTGATATCTGCCAGTTATCAGAGGAAACGTTTGATAGCTGTGTACCATATACCCAGGTGTAGGGTGGCATTGCTAAGGTATGCAACTGCTAGTATTGGCAGATACAGGCAGGGCCCAATGTCTTGCCTCTCCAGCTGGCATTGGCCAATGGGGCCTGTGGGTGTGTGTGTGTGGCCCTGTTGGCAGCTGCTTTATGGCAGAGTTCCCCAACTCCAGTCCTGGTGTTCCAAACACTGTTCGGGTTTTCATGCTGTCCCTCATAAATATGCATGAGCTACATCTGCATACCATGGGGGTGGTGCATAGCTATGCAGCACAGGCATCTTTATTAGAGGCAGCATGACACCGGAATGGTGTGGGGCCCTCCAGGACTGCATTTTGCGGGACTCTGCTTTAGGTAATGTGCCTGTTTCTGGTGTGGTAAAATATAGGCCTTGCGTATGTTCTCTGCACTAAAGGAGTGTCTTTACTATCACTGTTTAGTGGTGGGTAAAACTATGGGGACTGGGTTGGCAGGAGCCCCAGCTGGGATTTGAACCTGTGACCCTCTGGTCTTACAGGCACTGGCTGTGTCTGTTGCACCACACTGTGGCCACAGAGACAGTGCAGTCCCTGGAGTTAGTTAAACCGGCCTGACGAGTCAGAAACCCTGCTCTGCAACAGGTTTACTGTGGCCTCATTTACCTTGTATGCAGACAAAGGTGCACATAAATCTCAGAAAAGACCTCACAAAAAGGGCACACACCCATAACCAAGCTGGGCAACAATGATATCATTGGGAAACATTACACCACACGCCCAGGACAGCTCCATTACAATGTAATGCTCTTTGAAAGGGTCTGCGGAACGTAGACCCTTCCACACATCATTTCCTTTTATTTTGGTGCTTTCCAGGGAGTGTTGTTCCTTGTTGCCCATTGCTATCACTGTTGCCCAGCTGAATTCTGCTTTTTAAAATGTTTCTTGTGGTCATTTTTAACGTTTTATGTGAAATTTTGTTCTGTGCACATGTATCACACTGCTCACGTTTTGTGGGTTTCCCCGGTTTTTCTGTACATTGCTGACGGAAATGGTTTCTCTTCCCTTTAAATGCCTTTAACGACAGGTTTTCATTCGCGTTGGAATTGAGCTCTGAAATACAGCGCGTTAGTATGAGGGGAGCCTCTCCCCGCCCACTCTCCGCCCATTGACCCCTTCTCTCCGCCCACTCTCCACCTTCTGCGCTGTTTTAACGCGCCGCGGAGGTTTACGATCGTTAACTACGGTTAACGCGCGTAGTATGACGTTAACGGTCGTTAGCGCGTCGGTACGCGTGTTATACGGCACTTACGGTCGTTAACGTCGTATAACGCGCGTTAGTCACGTTTAACGCACTTTAGTAAACATCCCCCTATATCTTACACAAATTTGTTCAAAATCTAGTCATGGGCATATATGCCATTCCTAAGGCTGCTGTAATTGTGACTACATTTGACACACAGTTTTGGCCACTTATGCTCCTATTTTATAGAGAAAAGTAGGTACCTGTTTTACTTTGTAAAATAAGCTTAAGATAGGTGCATTCTGTGTGCCTAAAACTAGGCGTCCAGTAATAAAATTATCCTCCACATGTCTTGTACAGCAGTTGCTCCATGGTAAATGTCTGCCAGCAATTTTTAGATATGTTTTTTTGAAGATGGATGAAAAGCCCCACTGTTGGAGTGAAAACTGCTTGGCCCATTCACTTTGATGGAAACGAAACAAATGACTCAGAATCCAAAAATGCATGGGTGACTTACCCAGAAATGAACCAAACTATACATTTTTCCTGTGCCCATCCTTAGCAGGTATTGTGTTCTTCATTATTGTGGATGTAGAGTCAAATTTAGCAGAAGTTTTCATCAACTTTGAGATGGTTCATCACCAGTGATTTTGGAATTTCAGGTAATATCTCAGGATATTTGGATTTTACTGACTAGCAACTGTCATTCAGGAAACAGATGAAGCAGCTAAAAATACTCCTTATGACCCCAGAAGATATTCTGGATACACAGGTCCTCAATTAATGTTATCCATTTTACCGTTGGCTGACCCACAATTAGTTATTTCCAATCAACAGCATTGCATGTTTATTATTTGCCTCCCAGAGCGCTCATTTATTTCTTCATGAAGCAAAAAAGGATCCTTCACTCTGACCTTTGGGAAACAGCCTTAATAAACCTGGGACATGGCCTGCATAGAACCGGGCATTCCAATAGCCCATGGAACTCCGTGCCTTCACAAATGATAACACTCTGTTAGCAATGAACTTACAAATATGGCATTCAAAGGACACAACATCTGTGATAGTTTTGGCCCCTTTCAAAAATATTTTTCAACATAGTCTTCCATATAAATCAGTTGTATTTTCCAGCCCCCGATTTTTCTCCTCTCACTGCCATAACCCTTAGAGGTGATATACCAAGCGCATCGTGATGATGACTATGGCATCACCCCCATTAACCCTGTAGTCCACCCTGACGCTGCTAGCGCTAGTGGTGATCTTAAACTGCATCTGCCATATCCACTTAGGGCTGTGCATAATATGCATTCTGTGCACAGAGATACCAAGGCAGCTGCCTAGTTTGCCCTTCCTTACAAGCTGTTTACAAAGACAGCATGACAGAAAGGGACATGCTGATGAATTGTCCTGTTTGGATTTTTGATTCTCTGCAAGTAGTGCTAGCAGCAGCGCTTCCCTCAATCTTGGATCTAGGTGCACTGCGACCTCTAAATGACCCAGTCTCAGTCCCAAGCCTTTTTTTGTATTTCGGGCAGAAGCCAATGAATGCCACCAAAGTGCTGATGACTGCAAAATCAAAGATCTATGGTATATTTTGGCTCTTACTTTGCACAGATGTCGCCAATGTCAGCAGAGTGGCTTTGCGTGTCTGAAAGGGATACTAAGCCTCGTGCATTTTATAATGAGGATAACAATATTATTATACAGTAGACAACCCCCTAATGAAAGGGGCTTATTTTACTTTTATGAGATACTTGTGGCCTTTTGGCAATCCTTTTTACACAAAAGGTCTGAATAATTTTATTCAGATGACATGACGAGCAACTTTGGCAGATGAACTACATGTTTCAAATGGGGATGAATCAAGTCACTATAACATAGAACAATATGGATATTTTTTCGGATTGCTAAATTGATGTCATGGATCATGATCCACAATGCACCAGAAAATACCAAGATTGGACATATTTTCCCTGGATCATAATTTTGCTAACCAATTATCTTCCCACCTTCCCACCTCGAGAACTATACTGTAACTGCGAACCGATAGGAGCTGATCTTTCCTATTGATAAGGATAAAATGATTCTACAATGCATTCAAGTCTATCTAGTAATAATATTTTTTGTCTGAAAAACGAAATAAAGTACATTTATTTTCATGTCTAGATCTTCTAGATTTTGCAGGTAATGCTGGCATCTTAACAAAATAAATGAATGCAGACTATAAAATGATATATGCTATATAATTTGACAACGAGAGAAATGGTTAGCTCAAACACATTTTTATTTTGTGTCATTAAAAATAAATAATTTCCAGCTAGGGATTCAAAGTACTGATATGGATGGACTTCATTAATTAATTAGTTATTCCAGCTAGGATTTCAATAAGTCATCCACTAACAAAACAAACAGGACAACTAGAGAAGAGGTAGCAGAGCATGGAAGGGGAGTGGAGCTGTCACTAAGATGAGGGAGTGGTGTGAGAGTCACAAAGGGAGAATAGTGGAGTCGTAAAGAGAGAGAAGATGGAGCTACAAACAGTGAGAGATAAAACACCAGACATTGTACAAGCTGTATATACAATCAAAGTCTGACATGAATACATATACAATACTCTGAGTCAATAATATATTATTGTATGATAGATTTAAGAGGCAAGTGAAAGGCTATAGCAAGGAGCACATTTAGCCTGTGGTTTGAATGGCTTCCCTGTTATGGTTTTAGCCTTCTGGGATTCTCATAAGAAATCCTGAGGCAAGTTAGTTGTAATTCTCACCCTGGAAGAAACAAAACAAAATAGAGAAAAGTTAGTGAGTTGTTATTTAAATACTATTGTGCTAAATTTGTACAAGTAAATTTGTTTTTGGGAAGGAAAATAGATTAAGGAAGTCACTTAGACGTCAACAAAATTAAGTGCGTTCATTTAGTCCATTAATGTACATTAATTAGCTCACGTTAGCTTCCTATGTCAATGACAAGTAAATGAATATGTGTTAACTTACAAGCTTTAATGTTGGTGTGTTAATACAGACATTAGCACAGAAACTTACTTGCACATCCCTTAGATAATGTGTCTCACATTATCTTTTGCATTATTGTGTCTGTGTTCACTTTTGCAGGTTTCAATGCAGTAATAGGTAATATTCCATTTTGCATAGTTTGTTTAATTACATCATTAACATGGTTCTTAAGATTCTCATCAGCTAATTAGTGGATATTTAAAGCACCTTTGACATTTTAATTCTTGTGGACCCCTTATTAACCTCTAAAAATTTCAAGGATGCCAAGTTTACCCCCACCACTCTTCCTGGACCCCCAATCCACAGCACCAGGTTCGTCCCCACTAGCCCTCTATCTCCCGTCCTCTTCCTTTCTCCACTATTCTCCCTCTCTCACTCCAGCCAGTTCCCACCAGTCTCCACCAGTCTCAGTCTTTCTTGCTCCCTTCTCCCAACCAGTTCCCTCTAGTCTCTCTCTTCCTCCCAATCAATCCCCACTTGCCTTCTTTTTTTTCACTTTTCTGTGTTCTGCAGACCCTCTGTAATGGTCTCAAGGACACCTAGGGGATCCAGATTGGAAATCACTGCTTTTGTACATTGGCTCCAAAATGTGAACTGTTCGGGGAACGCAACAATTATTTAAAAAAAGTAAATAACTGAATCAAACTGCAAGATATTATGATCTATGTGCCTCTTTGTGGTTGGTGAAGAACTACCTAGTTCATTTTGCGACTCCTATTATGGAATGGCTTGCTAGACATGGTTGATCTTTAATTGTGAGAAAGAGAGATGCCTTGATCATGTGTTAGGATGTTGGTTATGCCCCTCCTTCAACAGTTCAAATGAAGGATGTTGTGATCCCTGTACACTCAGAAATACAGTATTTAGGAGTATTAGATATACAGCTCAAACAGCATTCTCAGATTAAGAGAGTTGTGTGTACTGAATGCTATAAAATGCATGTTTTACATAGAGTTTCTCTTTTAGATTCGTATGATTCTTGGACTGTTTCAGTCCCTACTACTACTACTACTGAGCATTTATAAAGCCCTACCAGTCGTACACAGCGCTGTACAGTCCTTGATTTATCCCTCTTATGATCACTACATTATTATTTATAAAGGGTTACCGAAGGCCTCTTTGCAAGCTCGTAGGCAATTCAAAATGCCGCAACTAGGAGTATTTTGAGTAAATTGAGGTTTGATCATATCTTTCTATGTTTACGGGAATTGTATTGGCTTTTGATAGAGTTTCAGTTACATTTTAAAGTGTTGGTAGTAGCTTTTTAAAATGCAAAATGGTTTACCTTCCAATAACTCGATATCTAACAGGCCTTTGAGGCATTCCCTGTAGGGTTCTCTGGTTTTACCCCGGCAGGTGGATGTGCATAACAGCTTATTAGTCGATGTGTTTTTCTCAATATCTGCATCTTTTTTTAATAAATGAATTGCTGGTGGAAATTAGGCTACTTGATAATCTATTGGTTTTTCAGAATAAGCTGAAACTGTACTTTTCTTATCAGGCACTTTCTGGCTGATTTTATGTTGTTTTTTGTGACCATGGGGTATGTTTACTAAAGGTCGCTAAGAGGACAAGTGCGCCATTTAACACATGTCATTGGCTCCTGGGAGTGGTTAATGCTACAGAAAGCGCCAATAACGCTGCATTAACAATCGAAAGCAGGTTCTGCAGCATTAAGGGAAAAGGAGGTGGAGTGGGCGGTAATGGGGTGGAGAGTGGGTGAGGATAGCATGTTCTCCCTCAACGCTGGGTTGTGTTACCGTGCGTTAGAGCTCCCAGTGCTGGGAACCCTAATGCCATCTGAAACCTCGCAGAAAGGGCTATTTATGAAGGCCTATTTCAAAGTATGCAATGTGCTGCACACCCACAGGATCCAAAAAGGTGATAGTAGTGCTCCATTACCAGCAACAGCACAGTGTCCCATTAAGAAAGGGCACCATGTTGATGGTTCCAATTTGGCAAAGAAGGTGTCACGTGAGTAATGTAGTGGGACTGGCTGGTCCACAAGGCTGGCAAGGCCACTGCCTAGGGTGCACATTTGTAATGTCTGTCAGGACTCCACAGTGACAGTGACAGCACACATACATGCTGCTGCTGTCAAAAAGAAACCGCACCACCTCCACTTCCACCATGCTGCCATGCCAGCAGTGTGTGTCGGTGGTGGTGGCAGTTGCAGTGGCTGTGACCTAATGCAGACAAAAGCTTTGTCCTGGCCCTGTGTTTCCGGTGCAGTGCTGCAGTTGCCATTGTCAATGTGATGGCAAGCATATTAGCAGCAGGTACAGCAGAGCACATATACTGAGATCTAAGGCAGCAGCATGTGTGCACACATCCCCCGGTGGAGGGGGGCAGGAGCATCAAGTTATGCCTAGCTGCACGTGTGCAACAGTACTGAGGCCACCTACAGCACTGAAGCGGTGGCTGTGCCGTGATGGTAGGGGGGAGGGATCGACCGGCACGCTGTTCACCACAAGCATTGTACCATGGCACCCAGCTAGTTATCTGAGTGGATGGGCTGGCCCTGGGATCAGGATACCCCCCATCCCCACATTTTGAGTGGATATGTGTATGTGGGGGCAAAAAATACCACTGAGGCAGGAACAGTATAACAGGCCATGTCAGAGGAAATATGCCCACCAACCCCCTCACCTGCCAAATGACGACCATAATCTGTGTGTGAACTGGTGACCCCTCCATAAGTAAAAACTCAGTCAGTAACAACCATCTGAGCCACATGTGAGTCCACATCAGCTATGTTGGTATGCAAAATATGAGGTTATGCCCTGACTGCCCTACAAGCACACACCAGATATTGGGGACCTTGACCATTCTGCTAGTACTTCCATGGGATGCTATGTGTGTGTTCCTGTATCATGGGCTGTCCCTTTGAATGGACAGATCCATATGTAAGACATGAATGTCAGTTGTACCAGCAGCCTAGCAAGGCAGTGCAACATACAGACCTAACAAGATGTCCCTCTCCCACACCCGCTAAACACACCTTGTCAGGCAAGTATTGCACAGAGCCTGCAGAGATCTAAGCAGAAATAGGCATACCCCTACACATGCCCGCATGTATCCTGACAATGACCACATCTAAACCCATGGATTAATGTACCCACAAAGCTGCTCTGTAGCTCCACACACATGGACAGTGTGTATAAGAGAAGAGGATCACAGGATTAAGATTTACTTGTGGATCAGGAAACAAAATACAGTGTAGAATCTCTATGGATCAAAATTCCAAATAAAAAGGGGAAAGCAATGGCAGTAGGGGTGTACTACCAACCGCCTAGTCAGAATGAATAAATGGTTGATGAAATGCTCAAAGAAATCAGGGAGGCTAACAAAAGTTACAACACAATATTAATAATGGTGATTTCAATTACCCTGATATTGACTGGGTCAGTGTCACGGCAAAACATGCCAGGAAATAAATGATAGCTTCTTGGAGCAGCTGGCAAGAGGGGAAGCCATTTTGAAACTAGTCCTTAGTGGAACACAGGGTCTGGTACAAGAGATAAAGGTGTTGGGGCCACTTGGCAATAGTGATCATAGCATGATTGCATTTGATTTAATAAAGAGAAAGGACAGCAAGGAAATCAACAGTAAGGGAAACTATGATAAAATGAGGAAAAAGTTCAGAAAAAAACTAAAAGGAGCAGCTGCAAAGGTTAAAGATTTACATCAAGAAAAGTGGAAGGAAGGCTAAAAAATAGCCGGCATAGTCTAAAGATGAGGTCAGAGAGACTGCTGTGGCCAAAAAAAAGCATCTTTCGGAAAATGGAAAGAGGAGCCAAAAGACAAAAACTGGAAACAACATAAGCACTGGCAAGTTAGTTGCAAGGCAATGATAAGGCAGCCAAAGAGAAAATTTGAAAAAAGCTTGCCGTGGAAGCAAAAACACATAATAAAACCTTTTTCCAAATACATTCATAGCAAAAAACCTGTAAGAGAGTCAGCAGGACCATTAGGTGATAGAGGGGTAAAAGGGGCACTAGGAGTGTAGAAGGCCATAGTGGAGAAACTGAATGAATTCTTTGTTTCAGTCTTTACTGAAGAAGATGTAGGGAAGTTACCCAAGACTGAAATGGTATTTAAAGGTGATGAAGCAGAAGAATTGAAAAGATATTGATCAACTGGGAAGATGTATTACAACTATTTGATAAACTGAAGAGTAGCAAATCACTTGGACCAGATGGTATTACATCTGAGGGTATTGAAAGAACTGAAATATTAGATTTCAGACCTACTATTAGTAATCTGTGAACTATCTTTAAAATCATCTGTAATACCTGAAGACTGGTGAATGGCCAATGTAATGCCAATTTTTAAAAAGGGTTCCAGGGGTGATCCAGGAAACTACAGACAGTCAGAGCCTGATGTCAGTACCAGGCAAAATGATAGAAACCATTATAAAGAACAAAATTACTGAACATGTAGATATTCATGGTTTAATGGGAGAAAGCCAACATGGATTTAGCCAAGAAAAGTATTTTCTTACTAATCTATTATATTTTTTTGAAAGTGTGAATAAACAGGTGATATAGTATATTTGGATTTTAAGAAAGCCTTTGATAAGGTCACTCGTGCGTGACTCTTGGCGAAATTAAACAGTCATGGGATAAGAGGCAGTGTGCTATTGTAGATCAGGAACTGGTTAAAAGACAGAAAGCAGAGGATGGCGCTAAATGGCCAACTTTCTAAATGGCCATTGGAGACAGGTGAATAGTGGATCTGTGCTGGATCCACTGCTTTTTAACATTTTCGTAAATGACCTGGAAATTGTAATAATGAGTGAAATAATCAAATTTGCAGATGACACAAAATTATTCAAAGTTGTTAAAACCCAAGAGGATTGTGAAAAATTGCAAGAGGACCTTGATAAATTGGAAGACTGGAAGTTCAAATGGCAGATGAAATTTAATGTGACAGGTACAAAGTTATATACCTAGGAAAAAACAACCCAAACTGTAGTTACATAATACAAGGTTCTATATTAGGAACCACCACCCAGGAAAAAGATTTATGCATCATTGTGGACAAAACGTTGAAAGACTCTGCCCAGTGTGCAGCTGTGGCCAAGAAAGCAAATAGAATGCTAGGAATCGTAAGGAAAGGAATGGAGAATAAAACAAAGTATATTATAATGCCTCTGTATCGTTCCATGGCACAACCACACCTTGAATATTGTGTGCAATTCTGGTCACCGTATCTTAAAAAGGATATAGCAGACTTAGAAAAGGTACAGAGAAGAGACACCAAAATGGAGAGGGGATGGAAGGATACCCCTATGAAGAGAGGCTTAAAAGGTTAAGGTTCTTCAACCTGGAAAAGAGATGGCTGAGGGGAGATATGATAGAAGTCTCTAAATTAATGACTGGAGTGGAATGGGTAAACACAGATTGGTTGTTTACTCCATCAAAATGTAAAAAGACTAGGGGACATGCAATGAAGCTATAGTGTAACCAGTTTAAGACTAATAAGAGAAAGCACAGTTATTTACCTGTAACAGGTGATCTCTGGGAACAGCAGGAATAAGTCTTCACATATGGGTACGTCGGTACCGACGGAGCCCGCGCGGGAACGCTCCCCAGCGTCCAATCAGAATGCTTTTGGGAGCATCCCACCATGCCTGCGTGCTGCCTTCCCGCCTTTCCCAACTGCCTCTCCTCAGTTAAGTTTTAAAGCTGAGACAAAGAGAGAGAGAGAGAGAGAGAGAGAGAGGGAAAGATAGAGATAGAGAAATACAACTCCTAGGGGAGGTGGATGGGTTGTGAAGACTTATTCCTGCTGTTCCCAGAGATCACCTGTTACAGGTAAGTAACTGTGCTATCTCCAGGAACAAGCAGGAATGAGTCTTCACATATGGGGACTCCCAAGCTAAGATGCCCAGAGGGAGTCCTAGCATGTTGCGAGTCTAAGATGAGCCATGCTTTCCATCAGAACCTCAGGCATCCTGGGGATGGAGGGTAGGAGTTGAAATAAAAAGAGAGATGCTGCGAAACAGCTAAACTAAACCAGGACTTCCAGATGGGTGTCTAGGTGTAGATGATCATAATAAGTAAATATTGGAGAGTAATATTCCAATATGGACCTCACCTGGTGGTATTGTAAAAATTTTATTGAGTTTCACATGGATCTGTTAGTAAGAACCAGTAGAAAATCTTCAAGGAGTACCTCACTGTGAAGTTGAGGTAACCAAACTGTAGAAGGACAGATGAAGGTTAGAACCATCAAGGGTGAGAGTAGCCCCAGGGAAAAACTGGGTGGTGTAATGAGGAAGGACTTCAGCGGAAAACGCAGAAGGCTTTATTAGACAAGGCTTAACTCTTTTGGTTCGAGAATAGCACAATCCTAGGACCAAAAAGAGACACGTTTGACCAATTTGGACGGCCAAATAGAAAAATAGTCCTTGTAGGAGAGAAGGGGTATTGAAGACCCCTGTATCCGATGAGAAATAAGGACAGATGTCCGAGGCGTTATAGCCTCTGATTAACTGAAGATCAGTAACATCTTTCCTAATTGATGTTAGGTAGGAAAGATAATGATACATGGAGAACGTCAGAGGTACCTAAACCTGAAGAGTAATGGTAAGAAATGTGTTAATTACCACAGAGCTTGGTTGTATATGTAGAACCCTATGCATGCTGGCACAGCATTGATAAGGGTAGTGCCCAGCTGTCTGAGTCATATAGGAATATATGTATATATGAACCTAGACAGATAGATAGATAAGTATCTAGGTACATATCTACCTATGATGATATGTCTTAACATATATATATATATATTGCGACACAGCAGACGGTACAGAGCCCATGGAGTTAGGGGAAAGTAAGGAACTTACCTCAGAATCAGCTGGGCAGCAGACAAACTCAGCTCATGTAGAATTAGCTGAGCAGCAACAAACCCAGCTCATGTAGAATTAGCTGAGCAGCAGACAAACTCAGCACATGTAGAATTAGCTGAGCAGCAAACAAACTCAGCACAAGAAAAGCAGAAAGGCATTAGAGTAAAAGGTCCTTGCACTAGTCCTGACGTAGCTAGAAGCAGGAAGGCTAATCAGGAACACCTGTTCTCAGAAACCCACACAGCATGCAAAGAGAACAAGGATAAAAGCTGCAGGGTAGAACCAGGGAAGGCCAGTAGGGGCAGCGACCTGGGAGGACTAAGCCAGCATCCAGTGAAAACACGTCATGCTGGAGGAAATCCACTGAGGGAAGGAAGCAGTAGGTGTGGTAGCAGAGCAGGAAACAGCCAGCATCGTGCCCAGGACCCTGCTAGGATTCCTGGTAGTTGGAGAGCCCAGGAGAGAGCTGCCAGAAGCCCAGATATAAGAGACAGAACCACAGCTAAGAGGTGGGAACCTAGCTTTGCTAAAGAAAAGGCAAGAAGTTCTGTTTGGTTTGAAAGGCAAGGGCGTGGCACTAGAAGTAACTTTGACACTGAAAGTTACACAGTAATTCCACCAGCGTGGAGAAGAAGGGAAAGCCAGAAGGAAGCTTTTAATATACCAGGCATTCAGAGCCCTGGATTTAAAGAGCCCTTTCTAGAAAAGCTAGCCCATGACTCACAGAAGAGTTTTAAGGAAGACAGCAGCTGTGAAGAGTGTGACCCATATGCAATCGTAAGTGACTCTGAGTTAATGCAGTGGGAGAACAGCAGCTATAATTCTGACCCTGTGCCCATGGATTGTACAATTTGTTTATCTGACGATATTGTATCTTTATGTTGAACGTGTGCAAAGCAGCCAGCTGATGGTGCCTAAAGGAAAGAAGATATTTTTCTATGCGACAGTTCTTTTGTTTCATATTGTTTGTTGTATCCCAGGAATATCCCCTCAGGGCAGGGAATAAAGCCCTAATATTATTTTTGCCTTACCACTTGACTACAAGACTCTTTTTGTATTAAAGGCAACTTAAATCTTAACACCCTAGGCAGCCGCCTAATAGGGTCATAGGAGGTAGATATCACTCACTATCTCTCACAATATATATATATATATATGTGGATATATATATAGAGATATACATGGGGATAAATACACATAGATACATATATATATAGATATAGATATATATAGATATAATATATCTGCATAGAGACATATACATGTCTCCACATATGTAGGTAGAAACATGCCTATATAACTATACCCACATAGGAGTATGTAGAGAGAGAAAGGTGCATCTAATAACAAGAAGGGTAATACCTGCTTGAAGAGATGCAAGGAAACCTTTCTCCCTGGTTATGATTGACAGAGTCAAGGGAATACTCTCTCTGACAAGGAGCAGTCTAGACTCATTTAGGAATTCTAGCTCTTGAATAACCAGGATGGTTTACGTGAAAAAGTGCAGATGATATCTTCAGTCTGCAGGCAGCAAGTCCAGGTTCTTTTAGAACTGTAGTATGGTAACTTGAAATGGAAACCATATAAGGACAAGCTGCAAGAAAAAGAAAAATATCCCTGATGAAGGAGTCCAGTGGAGATGTGGACAATGCCAGGGAATTGAGCAACTCTTAGATTTTCATGTGATGTAAGTCATGTGTCCTTTATTTTAAAAGGAGACCTTACGGGAGATGGTAAAGGTAGTGAAACTTACCAGTCAAGAGGGGCATGACTGGATGAGCCCTTCCTAACCATCTGGGATTATCTGCTAGGAGGATGCAAATGCTCTCTAGCAAGGGCCCATAGTGCAGAGCTACTCTGTAGAGTTGCAGAGAGCATGCTGCAAGTTGGTTAGAAGAAAAAACTGGCTGTTTAAAAGCCAGTACGTCAATTGAACTATTCTGCCAATGCCAAGGGATTGGAGATGGCAAGGAATAGAAATAAAGCCGATAGGCCTGTAGTAATAGAGTTTCCAAAAATAAGGTTGATAACCTGTTTTGGACTTACTACTAAGGCCAGAAAGGATTGCTGATGGAGGACAAACCTTGGTTACTTGGTAAATAGAACCAGTGGGTAACCACTAGGAACTCCTGCCGTTGCAGCTATTACCAAGGCAGCAGAAAAGAATGAACAGACATAAGGAGGAGTGGCAAGACTCCCTTACTGACTGATAAGCTGATCCAAGTAAGATTGAAAAAGGGGGGACAACTCTGAAAAGGAAACCCCTTACTGGAATAGGTAGAAACCTACAGGGATTTTAGAAAAAACCCGTCAAGTTAAATGGTACCACTCTTACAGACAAATGTTTCAGTAAGAGGGTAGGTAAAGACAGAGTTGAAGGAGACTTACTATATGGTAAGTCCCTGGAGAGGTATGACGATACATGCTGGAACAGGAAACTGTCTTATTGATAGTTGTTAAACCTCTTTTTCCTCCCAGGAGGAAGAGAAAACCCCTGTTACTTATAAGCATGATCATCATGAGAGTTCATAGAACAAAAAGAATGGATGTCTGTTGAGAAGAGATCCATATCTAGAGTTTAGGATGGAAACAGTGTAGATGCTTCTATTAAGAAGAAGCAGACTACAAGTTCTAAACCCCAAACAGGAAAGAAAGATGTAATGATAATTTATCAGAAGTCCTGCGGATGCTGGGTTTGCTGAACCTGTTGAGGTTGTGGTTTCCTTAGCCTGGTTGGATGTTTCCCCTGTCTGGGAACATCTGTATGATGGGTAGAAGATGAATAAAACTTTCTCCCCTTAAGGGAACAAAGTTTGTTAGTAGATTTCCTACAAACTGGGATAGAGGAAGACGTAGACAAGCCTCTAAAAGCAATAGTGTCAGTAGTTAACTGAGCAGCTTGGAGTAAAGCCTCCTTGTTAAAGAGATTCTCTCCAGTACAAGGAGTATCTCCCAGTCTATCTTGTACCCATTTGTCCAAGTCTGAAGCTTGGAGCCAGGCTCTACGTCGTGCCCCTATGGCTATAGCAGAAGTTCTGCTAACAGACTCAAAAGAGTCCAGGGAAGCACGAGTAAGGAACCTAGAAATATTTTGAGCATGATTGACTAGTATAGAAAAATCTGCTCTTCTAGGCTCTTGAAGAAAAGGGGTTAAAAGTAGTGAATTCTTTGTGACCTCCTCAAGAGATAATCCCATATAGAAAATACATGAGAGAATTCTTGCTGAAAACATGGATGCCTGGAAGGTTTGGCGTCTAAAGGCATCTAAAGTCTTAGCCTCATGACCTGGCGGATAAGAAGAGTGCTTCTTATTACTCTTAACACACCTCATTGCTGATTCTACAACAATAGAATGATGAGGGAGCTGAGGCTTTTGAAAACCTGGAGAAGGGGGCACCATGTATAGAAGATCAGTTGCCCTAGAAGGTGGGGATACCGTTAAAGGAGCTTCCCACGTTCTAAATAGGAGATCTTGCAAGGTCTGATGCAAAGGAAACATAATGACTTCCTTTGGATTGCAGGGGATCTGCAGAGGTTCTGGATCCCCTGGTGCAGGATATTGACCAGGTATAGAAATGGCAAGTAACTTTGCCATATCAAGCAAGAATGCTTGAAAAGAAATCTCCCCAGAGGGGAGTCCTCTAGAAAGAGGAGTAAGAACTAGATCTGTTGAAGAACTAGCTCTAGCACCAACCGGTTCATTCAGATTCTCTAGAGTAGAAGATCTGAAGGGGTGGAGCATCGAATTGTCCTTGAAGGATATTTGTCGGTACCGCTGGAAGCCGGTACCGCAACCCGTCGGTAGCAAATCGTCCATGCTAGGGATCGATTCCAAACTCGGTATGGAAGGAAGCGAGCCGGTTGAAACGAGCATGGGAGGTATCGACACCGATGCTGATGTCGATGACGGTACCAAGACTGGTACCGTCGTTGATACCGATACATGAAGATCAGTCTGTGATAGCTCTATCAGTACCGAAGTAACCGAACGTGACAGACCTTGATCATCGGTAGAATGTCTTCGGTACTGTTTGAAGTCGGTACAGAGACGAGTCGGTACCCAGTCATCCAGACTAGAGATCGATTCCAGACTCGGCATCGAAGGAAGCGAGTCTATCGATGCATATCTGGAAAGTACCGACGTCGATACCAGTACCGGTAGCGGGTTCGATATCGATACTGGAAGATCGGTCAGCAGCGGCTCAGTCGGCCCCGAAGGAACCGAGAGCGCTAGACTGCGATCTTTGGTGAGGAATGTTTCATCCAACACCATTGTCGATGCCGGGGTATTGGTACCGCACCAAGCGGATGCCGCCACTGAGCATGGCTCAGGTATGTTCGTAGAGGTGAGAACCCCAGAAACAATCTGAAACCCCATAAATGGCTTGGAGGCCGAAGACTCCCACCGGGGTTTTAATGCCAAGGTATTCTCGGGGGCAACGCTGGAGGCATCTCTATGCTGAGCATGAGATCTACCACTCAAGGCCTAGCTAGTCTTAACAGACTGTTTTTGGGTTACCTGATTCTGTGAAGAAAAAGCCTTGGCTGGTACCATGAAGTTTAATGGGGACCGCATATCGAGACATGCTCGATGCTGAAGACTTCTTCTGGATATACCGCTGCAGAAGGAACACTCCAGCGGATGGTGGTCAGGACCCAAACAGGGTAGACACCAATTATGAGTGTCTACAACTAATTTGGTACCGCCACAGTTTAAATATTTCTTAGGGTTAGTGGCTGGTATTTCCATGAAGGAGAGTGAGTAGGCCTAGCAGGCCGAAAAACCGTCAGGCACTAACAGGGAAAAAATATTCCTTAGAAAGGAAATTTTGTAAGAAAAAAGAAGAAAGAAACACCGGCGGTACCGGTGGTGTTGGGGAAGGCAAACGCGACCACAAGAAAACAAAAAAATAAAAGAATTTTCTGCGGTGACAGGAGTATGTCCTGTCGGCTCCACGGAAAAACGAAAACTGAGGAGAGGCAGTTGGGAAAGGCGGGAAGGCAGCACACAGGCATGGTGGGATGCTCCCAAAAGCATTCTGATTGGACGCTTGGGAGCGTTCCCGCGCGGGTTCCGTCGATACCGACGTACCCGTATGTGAAGACTCATTCCTGCTTGTTCCTGGAGATTATATTTTTTCACTCAATGCATAATCAAACTCTGGAATTCATTACCGGAGGATGTAGTAAAATTTGTTAGTTTAGCTGGGTTTAAAAATGTTTTGGACAAGTTCCTGGAGGAAAGATCCTAAACCATTGTTAAAAGGACCCAGGAAATCCACTGCTTGCCCCAATACAAGCCTTGTGGAACTTGTGTGTCTTTATGGGAAACTGCTACGTACTTGTGACCTGGATTGGCCACTGCTGGAAACAGGATATTGGGCTTGATCGACCTTGGTCTGACCTAGTATGGCATATCTTATGTTCTTATGTTCACTTTCCACTGTGCCTTGCATTGCATAAGCTGTCCCCAGGTTCAGATTGAAAGGATACATAATGAGGAGCAGAGGATTCTGGGTATTGTATGAAAGAGAGCGGTTTGCACAGGATGTTTATGTCAGAGTTAGGGTCAATGGCCGTGCCATCTTAATGTCGGTATGTCATGGCCATGGCCTGGGTGCACACATCATTTCATGCTGAGAGACCATTCTCACTCTGACCAAGCTGTGACCATGTCATGGCTATATATATCTATATTGTGCTATATAGTGTTAAGTTGCAGTGATATGGATGCTGTTCTTTTCTTGGCAGGCCAGTCACTGCACAGGTTGTAGCGTATACATGATTGTTTTGTGCATGTGTGGTGAGTGGCTGGCACATGCAGACTGACTGTGATTGCTGTAGTTGATTGGAATTCCCAGACGGTGAGGCTAGCAGCTGTTTTTGGGCTGATAACTATGGTCTTGGGAGACCCATCAGTTTGGTGTCAATACTTCCCTCCCTGTCTGCCTAGACAATGTTCACTGCATTTGGGTTTTTTTGAAACAAATGTCACAACCTTGGGCATAGGCATGAGCTGTTGCATTAAAGTCGCTAGCCAACAAGGGCAGAACACAAGGTAGGCCACGCCAGCATGCTGTAATTGTGCAAAAAAAACAAAGGACCAGCATTACCCACTACAGATATTATAATAATTGTAGCACACTGGTAGTAATATAGATATGCTCCTAGACCTGAAGAGTCCATCTATTGCCATGCCAGCTCTGGGGACCAGATGATGTATGCCGCCCTCCACTCACATTCAGGGTGACTGCTGAAACCAGTCATTAGCACAGTTTGCAGTTGTTATGGGTAGGAAGCACACAATATCCCTGCGTATTACAGAGCTGATGTGATGGATCACTGCATTCTCCATTTGGTGATCAGTTGCATAAAGCTGTTCAGTTTGTGCAATGCATCATGGGTAATTGAGGAACTAACCTATACCGGCACCCAAAGCACCAATTGCAGCCATAGTGGTGACTGTGATCACTGGGCCATTGCCCAGTACCTGCTTGTTGTTTTTAATGGTGGGAGACATGTGCATGGCCCCACAGGGAAGCCAGGATGGTCTGCAATGGCCTGCATGGGTCATGCATGTGGTTTGTGTTTGGTGTATGTGCAGGTGTACCTATCTCACCGTATGCAGCAGGTCACAAGGACTGCATGCCCTGCACATGTGCTGCCTCTGGGGTTAGTGCTACACTGCGGCACAGCAGACCCCTGCATGTGACTGTTGTTTGCTATTGGGGGTACAGTGGAGGAATGGGATTCCTGACCTCACATGTGCCTTGGCCTTTGGACAACAGATGTATCCTGCAGCTGTGTGTCTGTTGTGTAGCTATAGTACTGCATGTCCAGTGCATTACGTTCTTCAAGTACGCCGCTGTAGGCATGCCCTATGTGTGGTGTAACACTGTCTCAGAATGTGCCAGCCATGTTGTTTCATGTCCTGGATTTCACTCATTGCAGGCAAGGACCTGCAGTCTCTTTGATTCTAGACATTGCTGTGCAGAGTAGTGTGAAAATGTAGCCTAATGGTTGGAGCCCTAGCTCAGTAAATGACAGATGAGGGGTTGAATCCCACTTATTCTGTTTGTGACTGCAGGATACACACTTCATTTTAATGCCAGAAACAGTCTGGGGTCTGCTTTGATTGGTGGACACACATTCTTATGCTTTTTTATGAGTTCCAATACCACATTGGGTCTGAAAACATGCAATCTGCAATCATGCCCAAATGAGCATGACGTTATTGGCTCTGCTGTAGCCCATTGCAGAGGATCGGACATGTTCACCCTGCCGATGTATGGCACCTGAGTTGCATATGCTTGGACTATTTCATCATAGCTGTGACTGTACATCTTTGGCTCCATCACATCTATGAATTATATGCAGCCACATCCCACCCCTGGGATGGCCACCTGCTGGGAGCATCACACATCCTTACTTGCTCCATATGGCCAATATGGATGACTCTTGTCTAGTTGTTGTATACACGTGTCAAGAGGTATGGTGTATGGTGGTTAGGAGGCTGGAACAGCTGTGAGACCCACAGAGCTGGTATTGGGGCTTCCCCATGGCACAGCTACAGTCTTTTCACACACACTACAGCTGCATTTGTGAGGTCACATCAGGTTTATCTGGGCAGTAAGTCCATACCACACTCTCATCTACCGCCACCCTTCATTCAGCCCATCCATGAGCATCTGCCCATTATGCGCAGTCATTTATAATCCTGCCAGCTGCTACACTATGGCCCACAAAGGAACACTTTCATCATTTCAGTGTATCACTCACATCTCTCCTGTGAATGATCTGCATGTCACCACTCCTGCTTGGTCATCCTTTTGATGTACACATAGTGGCAATTCTGTCTCCTACGGGGACACTTTTTCCCAGTCCTATGCTATTACTGCATATTACATGGACACCCTCACTGATTCAGTACAGCTGCCTCCCACATGCTCATCCCACTTACTGACTGCCACATAGGATGCCCAGGGATCTGTCAGATCCATCACCTCCTACCTTTCCTTCTATCCATCAGCTTTAATGTGACTTTTGCTGGGGTTGTCTTATCCTGCGTTAAAGTGACAGCCATTTTTGGTCATTAAGGTGTACACTTGTCACCTTAAAGCCCAATATCCTGTTAGCGCATGATAAGTGGAGCCTAGCGCCCTTACCACCAGAATGCCTACTCCCTGCCCCAGCCTTTACTGCATGAAAACACCCTTATTGCTGCCGTTACCACTGCCTAACAGATGTGCCCTTACCACTGCTCACTAAACATACCCCTGTGTGAAATATGTTATTATGTGTATTGTAATTTGCCAAGAATGTAGTGATTTCCTGAGAAAGAAATAGTTTAAATTTATTTATTTATTTTAACTCATTTTTATACCGTTTTTCTACAATAATTAACTAAATAAAACAAAAGCGGGGGTGGGGGATATTCCAAAGCATTTGCGCGGTTTGCAGATCCGCAAAATTTATTGGGGTAGAGTCTATACATATGGAAGGAAATTTTCAGTAACCAGCAAAGTTTCAAAGTATGTAGTACCCGTGGATCCCATAGCCAGTTTTCAAATGAAAACAACATGGGTTAGTTTGCCTTTGATGATTGTGAGAGTGTGGCCATGAATGACCTACTAGTCTCCCATATTTGCATCAATGACCTCTTTCAAAAATAGTGTACACTCTAATCATTCTCTAATTGCTCATATAGAGGAATCTTCAACTTGCGTATAGATATGTTTTGCTTATTAAAAAGCTACAATAAAACAATTAGCATAAAAGCTTCCGGTTTTTTTTAAGATGTCTGCCTTTTTTAAGATATCTGTCTCCCAACGCCGTTCATGGGCATTGCCGACGCGTTTCTCCTCGCGGTTCTTCAGGGGACGTTTTACTGAATGCCAAGCTTCCTTAATAGCTATTGTTCAAATGTTTGATGCTGCCCACTTTTTCGCTCTAGACCTTGCTTGCTATCCGAGCATATCCAACTGGTGAAAAAAGCCGAAGAGTTATAGGTGAGTTATAGGTGCACTTTTGTTCTACATTAAGCATCTATTGAGGAATGAAGTGCTTGTTACAACATTAGTGAGAAATTTGGAGTGTATTTTGAGAACTGTAATTTTCACACTCTATAAAATTGACCCCTAAATTAGTGTTTGATGATTGTGGGCATGAAATTGCCTTATATACATTGCATCTGCCTTTTCTGCAGCAAGCGAAACAGGGACAAACTTATATGCCTGGTTTACTCCCCCAACCTAAATACCTACATTTAAACATGGGTGGCATCCGGGCAGCTGAAGTAAGTTCAAGTTTCAAGGTCCAACTTTATTTGATCTACCACCTATTACAATATCTAGGTGGCTTATAGTAAATAAGTTAAATTAGTACAATAAAACAACTCATGATTTAGATAAAGACACTCACACCACAAAAATTACATTTTTTCCACTAGATTCCCAACCTAGGAACCCTTTTACTAATGAGCAATATTTTATTGACATTTTGAGTCAAAATCAATGTGTGTTAGGTACCCCCACACTGTGCTAAATGTCAGGAGCATGGCCAGCATCCGCTCAACAATTACTGCGCAGGTAAGCCCCTTAGTGTAAGTTCCGATCCTTGCAAGTTAGTGCGCGTTCACCTAATCCCACCTATCGAGATTGTGCTAAGTGCACTTGAACTAATTGCAACATTCACAAAGTAGGATATGCTTCCCTACACTAACGGCAATGTGTTCTCCATGCCCGGTCTCCACCCCTAATTCGCCCATTCCCCACCCCAGGTGCTTTGCAGTTAGCATGGGAATTAGTGTGCAGTAACTGTGATGCCTATATAGTAACTATGCAGAGTTACCATATACAAAAACACATCTTAAAGCCTGAATTTTCATAAAGCATCTAGGTAGGAATTGGGACATTCAGGTTGGGATATGCACAGTTCTCAGAGTATTTTACCAAAGGCTCACTGAAGTGGATCCTTTTACAAAATATATGCAAGGACACCCGGAAATATATGTGCAAATGTTGGCACATCCAGCAGGAACAGCAATTTTAATAGCATGTTAACAAAAAAAAGAGCGGCGTCACTCGGAGTTTTGAACCTGTCAGTGCGACTTTACAGTCTGCGAACATAAGTGCTGTTTTTTACAAAATGGGACGTCAAGTAAGAAGCCAAGCAAAAAAGCTATTTTTTTAAAATGTTTGAGGTGTTTTTAAACACCACAGAGGTAAACACTTTGGCCCCTTCAATCACTCATGCAAATTCCAAGTACAAATGAGCACTTAGCTGACCACTTATGCCTGCCCCAGAGTAAGTCGAAATGGCGACATTTAGGGGCATATTTACTAAACCTCATTAGTTGCTAACGCAGTGATAGTGTGGGAGAAGCGCACTGTGGTAGGAGTTAACGCGGGCCAAATGCAGATAGCACAGCTATTTTCTGTACTATCTGTAGACTGTGTGTTAGAGGTTTGAGTGGGCAGGGTGTGGGCAGGGAGTGCTGACAGCATGTGGTAGCTGCACATTTTGCAGATATTATGGGTGCAGCTAACTCCACCTCAAAAAGCGGTGGTAGCTGCATTTTACTGTGTTATCTTCTGGGCACGCCCCCAACAGAATATGCGGCTGTTGCAGTTAACACAGCAGTATTTGCATTAACAAGGCACATTAGCTGCAAAAGCGTAATGCAGCTTACTAAACAGACCACATCGATTTTTTTTTTTTAAATATGCATCTTGTATAACCATTGCACACTTTTCTTGCCTGCCCAAATCATGCCCAGAGCATAGCCCCTTGGAAAGAGCATGCTGCATATTTACATGTGCAAATAGCTCTTTGTACCCATTGGTCATTTGAATGTGTAAATACTGCTATTTATACATGCAAAAATTTCACAAGCCTTCTAAGATAACCTCCTGAATGTAGGCAACATTCTCTTAACTTTAGGAAGCAAGGGATCAATATTCAGCAGTGCCTGGCTGAAACCACTTTAACTACGACCAGATGATCAGCACCAGAGATGTCTGACACTGACTATTTGGTTTCACCAGTCAGAGGGTTTGTTATTCAGTTAGCAAATGATATTCAACCACTAACCACACTGCAAAAAGCTAGGATAGCTATTGACTGCCCTAACTTTATGCGGTTTGGCTAACAGATTAGAGGCTGAGTATTGCCACTAACCGGAGAGCTGTCGGAGGTGCCGCAGAAGTAAGTGAGCCTCTTTCCTGCAGTTTGTGGGGGTATCAGCAACACCATCTTAATAGTACTGCTGGATATCGACCTTTAACGTTTTAGGTCGGCAATGAGCTTTCTTTGGAAAGTAATTCCTAAGGACGTCTGCCCAATAAACAGCTCTACCTCTCCTTAAGAAGACAAATTTCAAAGTCATAGCGATTAGTACATGTAATTTGGCTCTCAGAAAGCTTTTCTCCCTCAGTATGAATAAAATACTGGGTTGTTCCACATTTTATTCAGATTCAAGAGAAGCATTCCTGAGTGCGTGTTTTGGGTGAAATCAGAAAATAGCATATGTAGGTTGTAGATAGATATTTAAGTCTACGTGCATTATTTTCCATTGAAAACTACCTACACAAAATCCAGTTGCACAAGTATATGTGCACTTTCCCTTTGAAACCTGGTGCAAAGTCTTCAGATAAAAACATACCCACAGACTCTTTCCCAAAGCACAGTCTAAATCACTCCCTTAATATTTAAGCATCACAAGTCAAGAATGGCATGATGTCAGAGGCATATAAACAATGGAATAAAGGAATCTAAAGAGTGGGTGTGGCCGGCAATGTGAAAGACATCACAATGCGTTAGACAAACCATCTTACTACAAATGTTTCAACATCGCAGTGTGTCACAATATGAAACTAAAACATGTATCAATAAAGCTAACTGTAGCTGTATTCATGGTAATATTATTTGGCTAATCAGCTTTTACATATGAAGGTAATTTTATACCCAGGCATGAAGTTTAAGGCAGCTAAAATGCACCTATTATAAGTCTATTTTATAAGGAAAAGTAGATAACCACATGTTTTTATAAAATAGTAGTATAAGTGGTCATAAAAGCACCTTAAGATGTTTCAAGTACGCACATAAGTTATATTTTATAATCTACACACATACTTGGGCGGCACCCATGCCTGGCCCAAACTCCTCTCAGGCGCATGCTCATAGTAAAAGCGCACGTCATGCAAACAAAATGCATCCTTTGACGTTAATCAGTATTCTATAAGAAGCCGCTTACACATATAAATGACTAAAATATCAGCATTTAGGCACATTCTTGCTGCCTTAATCTAGGCAGCTCTTTATAAAATTACCTCCATAAACTACGTAAGATGTTCATATTTTGTTTTATGATGTTTTGCACCATTTTGACCACCTTTTAATATTCCCAAAACCTTTGCACTTTACTTTGGGATAGTCTATATCAGGGATTCCCTGTGCTGCCCTGGAAGACACCCAACCAATCGCGTTTTCAGAATATTCACAATTAATATCCTTGAATTAATTTGCAGATTCAGAGGGATAGTTACTGAGCTGCAGTAAAATATAGTTACAATGAGGTGCCCCCAAGCCATATTTGTCTGAGAGCCCCCCATTGTCATGCTGGCAATCCCCCTATGTGGGCCCTCCCTTTGTGCTGCAGCCCCCTCCCCTTGCATCCCCCTGCATGTGGTGGCGGAAGTAAACTTACTTCATCACTGCCTTGGCTCTTGTAAGTTTATTGCAGGCCCGGCGGCTGTTCCCCATTGGGCCGAAATCTCATGGAGTGGCTGTTATCACAAGACTTCAGCCTGGCAGGGCACAGCCATCCAGGCCTATGGCAAACTTATAAAAGCAGGGACAGCGCGGAAAATATGATAAAGTATGTTTGGCACACTGCCGTACCGCAGCTGTGTGGACCCCCTTTCTGCCCGAACTCCCTCACATTGCGGGGGCTGCTTAGGTGGAATTTACACCACTGACCATAGCTTAATTTATCATGGGAGTCACTAAACTGTAGTAAGTCAGATCCACAGATTAATAACTCCCATGGTAAAAGAGTAATGCAACTTGTGTTCAATCCTGCAAGTTGAATTATTTCTTAAAAATTAACACCAACTTTGAGTTGCTGTTAATTTTTCTCCTTGGCAGCATCAGGTTGTTGATGTGAAGTCTAGTGCTCCTGGAAAGCTTTATAAAAGGGTCAGTACATTAAAAAAAATCATCCCCCACCGACCAATCCTCTCCCAGCAGAACCTCGGTAAAAGAGCCCGACCACTCTAAGCACTTACCAAGGCTCGCGCTAGTGTCTAGCAGGAGGGCAGGAGCTATCCCCTGTTGCACCTGAGCAGCTGGGAGCCCAGTTCAATATTGGCATCTGTGACCAGGCTGCAGGGAAAGGAACAAGTGGCCAGCAACCAGGGATCGCGGCACCTGAATGGAGCCACAGTGCCATGGCAACGGGACCCCATGGCACCGCAGCTCCATACAGGAACCTGACTGAGTTAGCCAGGCAGGGGCTGTACGTGCAGGCTGATCTGAATCAGGTCTCGGCCCACACATACAGGCCCAGACCTGATTCTGATCCCGCAGGGCATGTCTAGTCCCCATGCGATCAGAATTGGGTCTGCTTCTTTGCGTCCAGCTTCCAATCCGGTGCACAGGCCTAGGAGGCCAACTTGGAATGTATCTCTGTGCAGATACTTTCTTCAGGTCATGAAAGATTTCTTTTAATAACATTGGACTTGGACTAGTGGTGTTTTAAATCTGGTTTCTTTGTAAGGATGTATACAGGGCTGTCCTTAGGAATGCAGGACTAGGGCAACCTCACAGGGCTCCACAATTTGAAAAGTGGAAACGGGTACTACTGTGGTACTCAAGTGGCATATGTCTCAATCCTCAGGGAGTCCTGCTTCTGCTTTTCCAATCTGTGGATAGGAGCTCCCACCCGCTTCCAGAGACTCCCATCCCTATCCTGTACAAGTCAACAGACCGGCCTTGACAATGGCAACTGTCACACTTCTGGGCCTGCACCTAGAAGAGGATTGCTCTGGCTACATTCTTTACCTCTTCCGTAGCCTCCACTGCAGGCTCTTCTGCACCTGTTTCTTCTGGCTGGGTTGGACGGGCAAGATCCTCCTATACAGTGTGCAAATTTACAAAAATACCTTTCATTAGTAGGAATAGTTACACAATTTTTAAAACGTATAATAATAATGTTAATCGCAGTTTATAACGTCAATGCTATTAAAAAAGAACCCAAATCTAGCCCATATTGACACAGCCCGACTCATTTCCTTTAAGACAAGTTTATGGCACCCTGTTTATGTGATTTGTACTCAAAACCATCCAAGTGTTGACAGTAAAGGAGAACACACTATTGAAAGGCATTTTGGACATAGGTTTCTAAGAGGAATAGCTCAGATGTCTGCAGTACCTACACCGATATTTTCTTAGTTCATTCCAATGTGTCACATGCTTTTTATCAAATATTTGTGAAGAGTCTAATGAAAGTTTCTACACTAATGAACTCTAGTCAACCTTATGCAAATTGATCTTAAATATTCAGGGCCCGATATTCAAAGAATTTATGCTCCTAACTGAGAGTTATGCACCTAAATTGGCCTCTGAAAATTTACTAGGACTGAGTGCCTAAATGTTTTCTAAAATTTCAATAAACTCCTAAATGGAGGAGCATAAATAGTGGGTGGCAATGGGGGTAGATTTAGGGCAAGGAAAAAAATGTAGGATCTTAGCACTGATTTTCAGCACTAGGCACAAATTTAGGATCCTAAATTTAAGAGCTCAGCCTGGCCCTCATTCTCTTAAGACGTTTTATGTGGATGGTAACAGTTCACTGGAAAAGCTGATTGATTTCACATTTCCCATTCCAATGTATATCACTTAAGTTCATATTTCAATTTTAAATCAACCACACTATAAAAGTAGATAAATTTGTGATTAAACACTGCTTTTTTTACAGTGCGTGACATGCTTCAAAAAAAAGATAGTTTATACATAAAAAACGTTTGCATTACTAATGTTAAATACTTTGGGGCATGTTTACTAAAAACCGCTAATTAGCGCGGCGCAAAATAGCGCACTAAAAGCGGTACTTAAGAGCGCTTAAATGCCCCGCAAACGTGCGATGAAGCCCCGCACACTTGCGCGTCACAGTAACGGGTGCCGCACAAGTACGTGCCCGCAAATGTCCGATAGAGGCGTGGAAAGGCTAACGGAGGGCGG
The DNA here is from genome assembly GCA_033557465.1 of Ichthyophis bannanicus. Taxonomy (NCBI): domain Eukaryota; kingdom Metazoa; phylum Chordata; class Amphibia; order Gymnophiona; family Ichthyophiidae; genus Ichthyophis; species Ichthyophis bannanicus. Next base: position 629,298,347 of record CM066034.1, on the reverse strand, counting down.
AGGAAGGCCCCGGAGGGGCGGAGAGAAGGGGTTAATGGGCGGGGAAGGGGAGGGGAGAGGCGCCCCGCACATTATCGGGGCTGAATTTCAAAACAAAAATAGCGCGAGTGAATCACTCGCGTTAGAATGCATTTAAAGGGAAGAGAAACCATTTACGTCAGCAATGTACAGCAAAACCGCGGAAACCTGCAAAACGTGAGCAGTGTGATACATGTGCACAGCACAAAAGTGCAATTATAAATAGAAAATGACCACCACAAAAATATGAAAAATAGTAATTCAGTTGGGGAACAGTTATAGTGATGGGCAAAACTAGATAACACACCCAGGAAAGCTCCAAAAAAAAGAAATGATTTATGGAAAGGTGTACGGAGCGGAGACTCATCCAAAAAACATTTCCCTTTTTCTGGAGCTGTCCTGGGAGTGTTATCTAGGGCTGCCCATTAATATCACTGTTGCCCAGCTTGGGTTGCCCATTAATATCACTGTTGCCCAGCTTGGGTATATGTTTTCCCCCTTTGTTCCATGGTCATTCCCGGGTTTATGTGCACGTTTGTCACCACACAGGGTGAAGGAGCCCACAGTAAAAATGCATACAGCAGGGTTTGTGACGCCATCCTGCCAGGTTTACTACCTCCAGGGGCTGCACTGTCTCTGTGGTGCAGAGGACATAGCCATGACCTCTAAGACTAGAAGGCCAGAGGTTCAAATCCCAGCTGGGGCACTTGCCAGCCCAGTCCATATATTTTACCCACCACTAAACAAAGATAGAGCAGACACCCCTGTATTGCAGGGAACATAAGCATGGGGGAAACACCCATATGTTACCCAACACCGCACACACACCACAACAATGGGCATACCTACAGCCAAGTCCCCCAAATGCAGTCCCGTACTGCCACATTGCAATCAGGTCATCTGCTTTTTCTGAGAGAAGCTCATGCCAGCATGTTGGCGCACGAGTACATGTGGTGCAGGGGGCAGTGGCAGCTAGCCACAGAGGACAGAGGCCAAGCCATGTGCAGGCTGGCACAGTCCACTGCAACACACAGGCCCTGCCGGATCCACAGGCATGGACGTTCCAGGGAATCCAGCCAATCTGTGGCTACAAGGTGGTGCAGTGCACACAGACAGTGCATACAAGAACAGAAGGTCACAGGTTCAAAGCCCAGCTGGGGCTACTGCCAATCCTTCCTACATATTTGCTACACAGTGATAGTAAGGACAAACCTTTCGTGGCGAGGACATATGCAATGGTACTACGTCTATCTTTTACCCCACTGAGCACAGACACCATGTACAGGGGCAGTACCTAGAGCGGAATCTCCCAAATGCAGTCCTGGTGGGCCACACACCAGTCAGGGTCCATGCTGCCACTCATACAAATGCCTGTGCTGTATATCTATGCACCACCCCCATGGCATGTAGATGTAGCTCATGCATATTCATGAGGGACAGCAGGAAGACCCGAACAGTGTGATGCAAAACTGGGCTGGAGTGGGGAAGCGCTGCCGTAAAGCAGCAGCCAACAGGGGCAGACACACCCACACCCACAGGCCCCATTGGCCAATGTCTCCTGGAGAGGCAGAACATTGGACCCTGCGTGCATCTCCCAATACTAGCACCTGCATACCCTAGCAATGTAACCCTACACCTGAGGTATACTGTACACAGCTCTGAGACGCTTGCTAGGAGTACTGGCAGATAGATATCCATACGTTACGCACATACTGCTAGTTGACCCCATCCGAACAATCTGTTTGGTGTTTGCGGTGCGTGCTCCAGCCCTTGCCTCTGATGGTGTTTACCACCCTGGGGAGTGACCCCCAGCAGTACTGCATAGCATATCCATGCCTTGCCGTGCCCAGCACCGGTTTGGTGGGCAAGGCTAATTACCTCCTCAATAGTAGCACCATGATGGCATAGGTGTGGAATTGTGTGTCTGTCTATACAGTGGGTGTTGGCTGCATGCCCCTTCCACAGCCCACACTGCCAACACTGTTGCCAGTATTGGCCTGCCAATGTGCATAATGAGTAGCAAGGGACCATAGGTATATCTCAGACACAGTGGACTGACCAGGATGCAGCTGCACAGGGCATAGGGCACTGGCAGGGGCATGGTAGTGCCCGGCCACCACCTACACAGACAGGGTGACCTCTGTATGTGCTGCTGGGGGATCACTCTCACCCTGAGTGTGCAGTGACGGCAGCATGGCTAGGCACCCCCATAGTGCTATATTGTGATTCTCCCATGTGATATGTATGGGTGTCCTGTGGTGGCCTCTTCATGGACTTATCTGTCTCTGTGTGCTTCCACCCCAGTTGTGGGTGCATGCATGTCCATCAGGACCAGCCAGCAGACTGTTCACAGCTGATATATGTTGTGATGGAGTGCCTTGCAGTGGCTGATGGCTTGCTGCAGGTGAATGTCAGATAGTGGTGGGGTGCATCTTTGAATATCCAGGCCTTCTGTCTGATTATTGTGTTATGGATGTGTGTGGAGCTGCTTGGACTGCCCTATAGGGTGTCTGTTCCCTAGCAGGACTGGGGTTGATGGTCCGCTCTGCTGCCATGGGGGGGGGGGGGGGGGTGGGTGGTGGTAGAAATCTGTTGAGGGGGAAGCCCTGTTTTATCCACCTGGGGGTCCCCACTAACTGAGCCAGACAGAGATCTCCAAAATGTTTATGCAGCACCTACCTATTCCACAGGTTATTGCTGCTTTGGAGCTCTGACATGGCCGCATTCAGCCATGGCTGGTGTTGTGGACCTGGTCCTGGGCGCAACATCTCACACTCAGGGTGAACACAGTAACCGTACAATGTGATGGTGTTTAGTTACTCTTTGCCATTTGTCCACCCACTCAGGACACCCTACCAGGCCGAGGTGCTGTGTGGGTACACACGGACACTTCCCCCTACCAGGCCGGGGAGCTTTAGGGGTGCATTTCCCATCCTGTGTTCAATCGTGGACAGCTGATTTGCATGTGCAGTGCATCATGGGTACGGGTGGTTCACAACAGCAGACTGTCAGTGAGGTGACGTACAGGCTATCTGCAGCCAGCCAGGGGCTGCTTACAGCTATAGAGCTGTAGCCCAATGGTTACGTCACTGCCTGTGCAGTCAGATGTCATGGGTTCAAACCCACAGTGGGGTTATGTGATAGGGGTGTCCACAGATTTATTTTAATTTACTGTACATATGTTGCTGCCAGCAATACCACCCTCAGTGTACTGTACCCATAAGGTGCCTCTGAGGGTGCTTTATGGGGCGCCCTACAGGGCACGTTACGGTTGCCAGCCATATAGGGTGCACTATACATTATCCTGTGTCGCAACATACATGCTGCCCTATAGGGGACATTCTAGGGTGCCTTGGCGGACGGTGCACTGTAACATGTGCCTTATGGGCCGCCTTATATTAATATGCTGTGAGAATGCGTTTGCTAGTAGTTATCACAAAATAAAATTAAAAAGCCTCCTACAGCACTCCACAACATATAACATACTGCCTCAGCTAGCCTTTTTCACTGGGCATTGTGAGGGATTGAACCCCTGGTCTCTGCACCATTGGTCAGTGTCTTAACCATTGTGCTGTGGCTGTGTTCCTTTGCTTTGCCATCAGAGCGCCGCCTTATGCCCATCAGCGCGCCACCTCCTGCTGCCCACAATTAGTGCGCCGCCTTGTGCCGCCCAAAAAGAACAGTGCGCCGCCTTGTACCGCCCAGATAGTACAGTGTGCCGCCTTATGCCGTCCAAAAGTACTTTGCCTCCTGAACCACTTTTACACATTCAAGGTGTTGCCTCAGCTGGCCTTTTTGTTGCGCACAATGGGGGATTGAACCTGTGGCCCCTGAACCATTGGTTAGTGTGTTCACCGTTGTGCTACAGCTCTGTTCTGATATGTGCTCAGCAGCGCCCCACTTAGCCTTCCCACGCGCTAATGTGGGCCCCGCAAATTAGCGCGACGCGCACACGTACGGTCGGGTTTTTTTCTTCTTTCTGCCTGAACCGCCCACTCCTTATATGGCACACGCACACTACCGCGGCCCCGCACGTTAGGAATGTTTAGTAAACATGCCCCTTTGTCTTCCATCTGGCATTCAATTTTAGTAAACAGTCCTGAAGCACGTAATGAAACGTAATGTATCAGACCAGATCTGCTTTCTACAGTTTGAAAACCAGCATAGCTCAGTAGTTAAAAGCTCCTTTTCAGCCTTGTTCCAGTTTCATGCCATATGACCTTTTCTAGATCTCTTAGCCTAAAAGGGCCCAATGTTCAGCAGTGGAGGCTAGCCATTCTAAAGTGGCTATCTGTCGCTGCTGAACCTGACATATCTGGCCACCGGCATTAAATATCTGGGTCAACTGGATAACGTTGAAGCTGACAAGACAGTGGAAATATTCAGCTGCTGCCCGGTTGCTTCAGCGATGAAAGCTAGGGCATCCTTTAATATGATTAACCTTCGCCGCTGACGGATAACTAGGTAGAGGCTGAATACCACCACTGTAAATAAAACATAGCTCCGAGATCCAAACATGTGGTCTATTGTATATTTAATGTATACCTTTATATGTACATCACTGCCCGGTTTCCCTGGGTGCCACTCCCAGAATGCCCCAATTTTAGCCAGCTAACATCGAGGGGCCTAGTGGCAGCACCTGCAGATATTCAGTGGCAGTAACCACGTCAGTGCCGCTAAATATTCCAGTCAGCATGTTAATGCAGTTAGCAAGTCTGCTAACCACGTTAATCTCTTTGAATATCGGACCCTTAGTTTTCAGCTTTTATCATTTCGCTCCTTAATTATTGCAATGCTGTTTGCATAGGGTCTTTTTGTATCTCAACTAAAGCACCTCCAAACTAGCCAAAATTCCATTGTCAGATTTCTCTGTCATGCCCATAGATTTGACCATGGTAAACCTTTCATGATACAACATTGACTTCCGGGAGATAGATTCAGGAGTGATATGCGGAAATATTTCTTTACGGAAAGAGTAGTGGATCCATGGAATAGTCTCCTAGTGGAGGTGGTAGAGATGAGGACAGTAACTGAATTCAAAAAAGCATGGGACCAACACAGAGGATCTCTAAAGATAAAAAGTGGACTGTTGTAGTTGTTGATATGGAAGGACAGACTAGATAGGCCATGTGGTCTTTTTCTGTCATCATGTTTCTATGTTTCTACTGTATTCATTATAAAATCTTAACTTTGACGCACAAAACTCTTTACGTGACACACCTACCTATTTGGCTTAACTCATCTCCTTACACATTCCAATTAGAACTTTGCGTTACTTACATAAAAACCTCCTGAATATATCACCCATCTCCCTGGCCAATCTCAAAGGCACCAAGAGTTCAGCTTTCCTTTTTGTATCCCCCAGTGTCTGTACTGCTTTACCTCCACATCAACACCTTGGGCCTTCATATACAAATTTCAAGGCTGACTTAAAGATGCACCTATTCGGGTTGGCATTTGAGGGCCAGTAGAAGCATGGGTGCAGAGTGGAAGCAAACAGTGCCTTTGGTTTTATTTGTATTTTTCTCTTTCATGTCTCTAAATGGAATTCTTTCCTTAGGGATATGTTTACTAAACCGTCTTAATGTCACCGGTGTTAGTTGCAGTCTTACTGTGACGAATGCCATATAAGGTAGTGGGTGTTCCGGTCTTAAGGTAGCATTTCAGGTTATCGCGCGATAAAGTCCTTTATCGCGCGATAGAGGGAGCTATGGCATGTTAGCCTTAATTAGGCGCGCTGACCTAGGAACACAGCAACAGAGGTGTAGCACAATGGTCAATACATTGACAGATAAAACAGGGGTCATGAGTTCAATCCCCCAGTGGGCTTAATGAATAAGGCTGTCTGAAGCATTACCCTTTACTTTAAATCAGTGCTGTCTGAGGCATTTTCTTTTTTAATTTAAATTAGTGCTGCCAGCAAACACACCCTCACAGTGCCATAACCTAAAGTGCCGCATAAGGCGCCCTATAAGGCACTCCAGAGGGCACATTATAAAGTGCACTGTCCACCAAGGCACCTTATAATGTTCCCTATAGGGCGCCTTATAGGGCACTTTATAGGACGCCTTATAGCGCGCTTTATAGGATGCCTTATGAGGCACCTTAAGGTTACAGCATTGTGAGGGTGTTTTTGCTGGCAGCACTAATTTAAATAGGAAATGCCTCAGACAGCCCTATCAAATAACACCACTGTGGGATCAAACCCATGACCTCTGCCACCACAGTCAGTGAAGTAACCAGTGGGCTACATCTCTATAGATGCTAACAAACCCCTGGCTGTCTACAGGACTGCAGGTTACCACACAAGCTGTCTGCTATGGTTACCAGGATAGGGTTAACCTACCCATACCCATGATGCACTGTACATGCAGATCAGCAGTCTACAGATGATCACAAGATGGGGTATGCACCCCCACAGCACCTCGGCCTGGTAGGGGGAACTGACCGTGTGTGTTACTGGCACAGAGTAGCTACAGACCGTGACATTGTGCGGGTCCTGTGCTCACCCTGAGGGCCAGGTGGGGCGCCCAGCACCAGGTCCACAGCACCTGGCTTTAGCTGAAATAGGCTATGCTGCAGGTCGCCATCAGTGCCAGTGTGTGATAGGTAGTCCTTGCAGACACACCTAGGCTACACCTGTGTCCATCCGTATTTCCCAGTCACATATAGTCCTTGTGGACTATGATGCACCCAGAATAGTGCATATCCTGTGTGGGTGCCATGGTCACAAGATTTAAGTGAAGGGGGGTGTTTGGACCCATAGGTGGATTATGTAGCACCTTCCAACCTGCTCTCTGGGGCTCAGGGTGGGGGACAGAATCTCCCACCAACAGATCCACATTCTACATCCCTGCAATGGTGGCAGTAGAGGGGACCATCAACCCCAGTCCTGCTGGGGAACAGGCACCCTACAGGCCAGTCAATGCAGATCTGTACGCATCCATAAGGCAATGGCAGACAGCCAGTAAGCCTGGAAATGCTCAGCTGCCCCCCACCACTATCTGACATTCTCCAGCCGTTGCACCCTGCAAGGTGTTCCAGCCATACACATACTAACTGCAGTCTGCTAGCTCGTCCATAGTGCATGTTCCTGGAGGAGATGCATGCACCCAAAACTGAGATGTGAGCACACACACCAAGCAGATAAGTCAGTGATTGGGCCACAGAAAAGTGAACCCATAAATATCACTTGAAAAAAATACTAGATAGCACTATGGGGGAACCTAGCCATGCCGTGGTCAATGCTCAGTCAGGGTGAGAGTGACCTCCCAGCAGGACATGCTGTGGCCACCTTGTCCGTGCAGGTGGTGGCCGGGCACTACAATGTCCCAGCCATTGCCCTATTCCCTGTGCAGATGCATCTTGCCCAGGCCACCCTGTCCGGGCCATACCCACAGTACCTTGCTCCTCATTATGCACATTGGCAGGCTAACACTGGAAACAGTGCAAGCAGTGTGGGCTGAGTAAGGTGTAGGCAGCCACAACACACTGGATAGACAGACACACACTCCCACACCTATGCCAGCATTGTGCAAATATAGAGGCTTTTGACAGCCCTGGCCACCACACCAGTCCTGGGCACGGTGCAGGCATGGCTATGGTACGCAATACTGTTGGGGTCACTCCCCGGGGTGGTAAACACTGTCAGAAACCAAAACTGAAACACACTCCACAGATATCAGAAAGGTTGCTATGATGCCGCTCTATCAGCAAAGTGTGCTTAACTTAGGAATTGCTATCTGCCATTAATCATAGCAACCTTTTGATATATGTGTAACGTATTCCCAGGTTTAGGGCGGCATTGCTAAGGTATGCAAGTGCTAGTATTGGGAGATGCTGCTGCACCCAGGGCTCAACAGCCTGACTCTCCAAGAGGCTTTGGATAGTGGAGCCTGTGGGTGTGGATGTTTATGCCCCTGTTGGCCGCTGCTCTAGGGCAGAGGTTCCCAACTCTGGTCCTGGTGGGCCAAACACTGTTCGGGTTTTCATGCTGGCCCTAATGAATATGCATGAGATACATTTGCATACCATGGCAGCAGCACATACAAATGCAGCACAGGCATATTTATTAGAGACAGCATGAAACCTGAATGGTGTTTGGCCCTCCAGGACTGCAGTTGGGAAACTCTGCTCTAGGTATTGCACATGTTTATGGTGTCTGTGCTCTGTAGGGTAAAATATAGGTGTTTTAGGCATGCTTATGTTATCTGCAATAAAGATTCCGTTTTTATTACCACGGTTTAGTACTGGGTAAAATATGGGGACTAGGGTGGCAGGAGCCACAGCTGGGACTTGAACGTGTGACCTTCTGCTCATGAACACACTGGCTATGTGTACTGCACCACACTGTTACCACAGGAACAGTTCATTCCCTGGGGATACCATGACTGTTCGTCAGACAGACCCTGTCTGTTGCAGTGCACGGAACCCACCTAAACGGGGCTAGGCCATGGTCTGCTGTGGGCAGATACCACTGCCCCCTGCGCCACCAGCACCCCTCCGCCACCATGCTGCCATGCCATTAAGCCGGTGGTGCTGGTGGTGCACAGTCCCAGGCCATCCAGTATGCTGGTAGGCAGCTGCCTATGGTGTGGGTTTTCGGGTAGGGGTGCCTACATGGACATGCGCACTTCCCTCCCCCTACACCGCCTGCCAATGTTATGTGCCCTTGGGGGTAACTGCTGGGTAATCTCCCCTGTGACACTGTGAGACACACATTCGTGCCCATGTTGGACGCTCATCAGTTGATGTCTTGCTGCTTTACAGTTTCGGCATTCCTATGTGCCACCTAGGCATCTGCCTATCACGCACTGTACCCCAGCTGGACCACAGCATGTGCCGCCTGCAGCCCTCTATATCCCATTTACATCATCAGTACAGTTGCCCTTTCCTACGTGCCCACTCTGCAGTGGTCTGAACCAATTCGAAGGCAAGGCATAGGCAAGTTAGAACAAAATTGGAAAAGCCCGCCAAAATCACCAAATTCTTGACATTTTGTTGTGTCTCCCCGAAAACGTTTAATGAAAGCAAACTATAAAGCGACCAACGACCAGCACAAGACACAACTAATACGGTAAGTGTATTCAGGTAAAGCCCGGGCGAATGGATATCGCACGGTATATAACACACTTATAAGGCGTGTTGGGGCGAGGGCAGGAATGGGTGATTCTGAGAGGCAGCAGACCAGGTATGTTGCTGGGCGCAGGCAGCAGCCCCCTGGGGTACCCACAAACTATTGGCACGAAAACAACAAGCGCCCCCAATACACCCAATACGAGCATGTGACACCACTACTAATGCAGCTTCATTGGCTTCCTATAGCCAGTCACCTCAAATTTAAAGCCCTCCTTATTGCATTCAAAACCCTACACCAGCTTTCTGCCACTGCCTTAGAAGACCTCATACATTGGACCCCGGACAGCAGATGCAGGAGAACGAACATGACAAATAACCCTTGTCATTCCCTCTGTGGCCAGTAAAACCTCCCAATATATAAGGCATAGAGCCTTCACTTTATTTGCCCCTCTACTCTATAACTCCATCCCGGCTTCAATTCGTCTTATCTCTGACCTGTCCACCTTTAGAAAAGCAATAAAAACTTAACTATTCCAGCTTTACTTTGACCACGTCACACAGCCCATCACTACCATGCCTTCTTCTAGGGCAGACTAGTTCCTTGCCTCCTCTAGCTCAGTTCCATTCTCCCTTAATGACCGTAAATAGTTAATTTATTTATTAATCACTAAAACCATGTTCATACTGTTATAAGTTATACTGTTGTTACATTCTAATTGTAAACTCTGCTAATTGTTACTTGTTCAATGTAATCCTGTTCATTGTAAACCTGTTCGATGTATTAAGTTGTTTTCTGTAAACCGCACTGAACTAAAATAGCGCAGTATATAAAACCAAATAAATAAATAAATGCAGGCACATCCCACTCCTGGGATGGCCACCTGTAGGGATCAGTACCACTTTTATGCGGATGACTCTCAAGTCTATATATCTTTGCCTGATATTTCTGCTGCACTTATCTATGCTTGTTTGTCTGACATCACTGCCTGGATGTCTCAGCGCCATCTGAAGTTGAACATGGCTAAAACTGAGCTTCTTGTTTTTTTTTCCTAAACGATCCTCCATCCTTCCTCCTTTCTCCATCACTGTTGATAATATTTTTCTTCTTCCAGTTTCCTCTGCTCATAACCTTAGGGTCATTTTTTACCCTTCTCTTTCTTTCGCCACACATATTCAACAAATTGCTAAATCCTGTCATTTCTTTCTCTTCAACATTACCAAGATTCATTCCTTCCTCTCTGATTATACTACTAAAACTCTTGTTCACTCCATCATTACCTCCTGCCTTGACTACTGCAACCTCCTCTTTGCTGGTCTTCCTCGGTGTCATCTCTTCCTTCTTCAATCTATACAAAACTCTGCTGCGTGGTTAATTCTCCACCAGTCACGTTACACTCACATTACCCCTCTTTTGAAATCCCTTCACTGGCTCCCTTTCTGCTGTTGTATTCAGTTCAAAGCTACTTATCTTTACCTACAAATGCATTTACTCTGCTGCCCCTCCTTACCTTTCCTCTCTCCTCTCTCCTTATATATCCCTCCTCATGATTCCCGTTCCTCTTCTGCCTTCCTTCTCTCTATGCCCCCTTCATCTTGTGCCAACTCCGGGCTTTGTTCCTTTCACCTTTCACCTTGCTGCTCCTTTTGCCTGGAAAAAGCTGCCCTTGTCTTCAAATCTCCTCTTTTTCCCTCTTCAAGTCCATGCTCAAGGCTCTCCTCTTTGAAGCTGCCTTTGGTTCATAATCTCCTTCCCTTGTGTTTCATCCCCATATCGCCCTTATTTCTTGTATTGTATTGTACTGTATGTTTGTCTTCTAGATTGGAAGCTCTTTGAGCAGGGACTGACTACTTGCATGTCTGTACAGCACTGTGTACACTTGGTAGCACTCTATAAATGATTAATAATAATCATCATCATCACGTGACCTTACGTGCTCCATCTGGCCAAATGATAGACACTTGCCAAGTTGATATATGAACATGGACTTATGGTGGTTAGGACGCTGAGACAGCCATCATATCCAAATAGCTGGTATTGGGACTTCCCCATGGCACACAACTGCATTTGTGAGGTCACATTAGGTACATCGGGGCTACAAGGCCATACCACACTCTCATCTGCTGCCATCCATCCTTCAGCCCATCCATCAGAATATGCCCATCATGTACAGTCATGTATTCTCTGTCCAACTGCTACACCATGGCCCATACAGGAACCTATTTATCATTAGGTTGTATCACTCCTGTCATCACTCCTGCTCAGTCATCCTTTTGATGCCCACATTGTGGTGATGCTGGCTCCGCCAGGGGACACTTCTTCCCATTCCTATGTCACACACTGACTTTACAGCAGTTTAGTGGGCATCCCTTACTGATACAGTGCAGCTGCCTCCCACATGCTCATCCCACTTACAGACAGACATGTAGGATACATCTGGATCTGACATGTCCATCATCTCTTACCTGTCCTTCCATCCATCACCTCAATTGTGACTTTCACAAGAGCTCCCTTATCCTGTGTTCAGGTGACTGCCATTTTCGGATATTAAGGTGCATGCTTCGCACCTTGGCACCTTAATGCCCGGTATCCATCCCGATATCCTGAAAACCAAACTGACTAAGGACATTCCAGAACCAACCATGCATTTGGAATGCCTTGCCTGCTGAATTGCATTACATTTTGGATATCTTGATTTTCCGGAAAAAAATTGAAGGCACATTTATTTCAACAGGCTTTTGCTGCTATTGTATGAAATAGGTCATTTGCATTCTCCATTGGTTCTTTTTTGAGTAGGACAGTGAGCTCAGAGGGTTTAGTAAAATAGCAGACAGTAAGCCTATGGGATTTGCAGGTATGAGCATGTGTATGGTATGTTTTGTTTTTGTAAATTGCTATGTATGTTTTTATGTTATCCACCTAGGGTGTAGTGCAGACTATAAATGTTTTTAAATAAATAAATAAACTTTCTGAAAGAGACAGATAATCCAGAAAGTGGCTCATGAAAGAGCATAATTCCATAGAGGATCGCTATGTGGCATGTTTAGTAAAGTGCGCTACCAGGGCGGCATTATTTGCACCCACGGTCCAGTTTCCATGCTACCGCATGGCTTTCATGCACTAATTGCAAGGGATAGATGTACATGCCTCCCCTGCAGTTATCAAGAAGCCCACATGGACGTTACTGGCATGGGGCTTAGCCTAAATACAGTAATTATATTAATAATTAAAGGAAAGGAAAATACACTATATCCTATCGGATAGTTCCCTGATTGCAGCCAGACTTGATGGAATAAAAGATGTGAATTGATTACAATTCATTATAGAGTAGGGAGAAGAGAATTTATTATTAATATATATACTGCCTTCCCATCCCAAAATAGGATGCCTAAAACCCAAGACAGAATGTACAAAACTTTTTCTGACCTATAACATGACCATTTTTTAAATTCACCCAACAATGAGGAGTCACATAAGTGCATGAGGAGGTGAGGGTGCTCCTTCACTCGTTCCGGGGCTGCCCTGCCTTCTGATCTATTGCCGATGTTGTAAATCTCTGCATTTTTGGGCAACTTTACCAGACTTTGCTGTAGGAAGGACCTGAGAATCTGAATTTGGTGGCAGTGTGCTAATCTGCATGCTAAGGAGGTTCAGAAGGTGATTAAGTGGGTTGCGTTGCTTAAGACCCTTGGTCCAGACAGCTATGGTTCCGAAAATTACAAACTTCTTGAGCTGCAGATTATGCTTGCTCTGGTTGCTATGTTTACGGCTGTTTTGGCTGCTGGAACCTTCCCGAGAGGTATGCCTCATGCAGCGATTACTGTCATTCCCAAGCCTGGGAAGGACCCGTCCCATGTCCTACAGGCCCATCTTGCTTCTTAACTATGATGTTCTGCTCTTGGCGTCAATACTGGTGCAGCGATTGAACACCATACTCCCGTGCCTGATAGGGCCCACCAGGTGGGCTTTGTGCCTGGAAGGGGGACAGCTAAGAATGTTACCCAGCTCCTATTAACCATGGAATATTTTGTGAACCATCAGCTCCTTCAGCTGCTTGTAAGTTTAGACACTGAAAAAGAGTTTGATCAAATGTCCTGGTCGTACTTATTGACTGCTTTGCAAGGGTTTGGTTTTGCAGGAGACTTCCTTAACTGGGTCTGCATTCTTTACACTGAGCCATAGGTGGTGGTTGTGATGAATGAGCTGCTGTCAGAACCATTCACCTTGAACCAGGAAACCCGTCAGGGATGTCCTTTGTCCCCGCTGCTTTTTGTGTTGTCTTTGGAGCCCTTGCTATGGGAGCTTTAGGTGAAGAAACAGGTGCAGGGCCTGTGTGGGGGGTCTTTGGAGCTGTAGCTTAGTGCTTTTGTGATAACCTCTTACTACTGTATGTCTGCATGAGCCTGTGACCTCTCTTCCAAGTGCACTGAGGTTGATTGAGGACTTTGGTTGTTTCTCGGGCCTACGGATTAATCACAACTAGTCGATGGCCCTGGATGTCGGCGGAGGATTCAAGGGAGCTGGCATAGGAGCTTCCTGCTGATCTAACAGAGAGCTCAATTTGTTACTTGGAGATTCAGTTGCCTGATGATCCTCTTAAGCTATATGATGTTAACATCTCACTTCTCCTAGTTCGGACGGCCCGGCACTTGCAATGCTGGATGGGTCTTTCTCTTTCCTTGAAAGGGCGCATAGCTTTGTTTAAAATGATGGAGTTGCCACAGTGGATTTATGTTCTGTGCCATTTGCCTTTGTGGGCAACTCACAAGGACTGGAGGTATCTGGATCAGTGCCTGGGGTGGTTTCTTTGGCAGGGGAAACATCCAAGGATACCTCTTATGGCTTTAGTGTGGTGGCGAGAGAAAGGTGGTCTGGAGTTGCCATCCATGAGGGAGTACAATTTTTGCTGTATGATGCGAAATCTTAGTGATCTGGTCAATAGGACAGAGGATTGTGAGCCCTTGCCTTTGCTGGACTTGATCCTAGCCCTGTGCCACCGAGTGTATGTACTACACGTGGAATTGCACTAACTTTCGGGGGACTGGGGCTGGAGTATATATTTGAGGGCCCTGCGGGAGGCCTGGTATGCTCTTTGTTCATGATATGGTGCCTCTTGGAGGTGTATGGGGCTGTTGCCTTTGGTGAGTAACCCTGAGTTTCTTTCGGGTCTCCTTTCGGTGGCCCCACAGCAATTGTTGGCATGGGGTCTTACTGTGTGGGCAATCTCTGCATGGAGCAGGTGGCAGAACTAGATTCCTTTGACCATCTGCAGTGGATATTTGGGTTGGAATGGTGGGATTTCTTTTGCTACCTCCAGATGTGCCACTATGTTGGGACTCTCTTACATGCGAACCCTTATCTCTTTCGAGGAGGAGGTTTACTTGAGGCTTTTAATACTCTCTTGGTCAAGGTTTGGACTGGGGGGATTAAGAAAATGTTACTTTTAAGATGCTGGAACAATGAGGGACTTGATTCTATCACACTGGCTCTACTGAAGGTGACTTTTGTAAAATGTACCTCTCTTACAGAATGTGTTTACTTGAAGGAGCTACAGTATAAGTTTCTGTGGAGGGCTTATGTCCATGATGTCTGGGTGTATAAGGTAGGACTATGGCCTAATGATCTTTGCAGACTGTGTGTACAGACTTGCAGCACGCTGCTACATCATTTTTAATCTTGCCCCAAGCTGCAGCCTCTGTGGGATCGGGTGTGTAGGAGACTGGATGCATAGCTGGCTATGGCCGTGTCTCCATCTGTGGAGATGTGTCTGTTTGGGCGATACTCGGTGGAGTAGTCGACCTCTGCCCCCCAGAAGCTCTTGTGTGAAAGAGGTTTCCTGATGATTAAAAGAGTTTTCAAAGTGTGGAAGGGGGGGTATCAAGACAGCTGCCTGAGCAAAATGCTGTGCTCCTACTTTCTTAAGGGCAAAAGAAAGGTGAAGTCTAAATCGGGGAAGCAACCCTCAAATGCCCCGATGCAGCTATCGAAAGTTCCAGTCGACAAAATTTCTGCAGGGCCAGTCTGCAATGGTGAGTCCCAGTGCGGTTCCGGCTACATAGATGCCGCAGTCAGTGGACCTAGCATCTTCTGTGGCTTTTGATGTTACCTTTTCCCTGGAAGAGCATTTCCCCCCTCAACCATTTGTTTCAATGACATCACTGCTCACCAGCTCTGGGGATCCTCTCCTGCAAGTCAGTACTTTGGACTTCTCCTTTCGAGGGAGCATGACAACAATGGTCTCTGAGGATCTAGCATTGCCGTTTACTCCAACGACTGCTCCAGGAGTGGTTGTGAGTGGGGGTGAGTCTAATGCCTGGAAAGGTGTTGTGGCTGGAGTCTCTTCTGCAGTCCACCAGGTTCCCTTATTCCCCATGCTGACTCTGGTAAGACTCGCTACTTTTGGAATCTCTTTGGGATACAATTTCTAATTTGACAATTGTGATGTCAAGCCAGACCCAGTTGTTAACTCTCAAACTTCAAGACCAAGCTACTACTATTATAGTGTGGATTAAGACTGAAGCGGATTAAGACTTCCATAGCTGATCACACTGAAAAGTTCCTCTGTGCGTGACTCTCAAGCTGCCATAATGAAAAACGTCTCTGGAGTTCAGGCTAAGTTAGAGGCCTTGAAGAATTTGCCCAGAGCTTCTAACCTTAGATTTGTGAATTTTCCTAAATCTTCTATCAGCTCGGCTAAAGAGATGTTCAAAAGATATGTGATGGAAGTCTTGGGAGTGCCTAAGGACACGATACCTCCATTAGCTCGCATGTATTATCTTCCAGTGGGCAAGACTGTACCTGCAGGTTAACCTGCATCCATGACACCCTGCATGTTTCTGCTTTATTGGCAGAAGTGGTTTCTTCTGTGACTCTTTTGATCACTTGTGTGCTGAGACCTGATAGAGACTGGCTTTACAGGATTTTCTTCAAAAAATACTGTTCTCTTCTTAGGTTGTAATGTAAGGGTTTTCCCAGACTTGGCTTGGGATACTCAGTTTGGAGAATTAAAAATGAAAATACTAATGAAAATAAAATTATAAACATTAATATATAATATAAGCATAAAGGCCAAAATGGACCATATCAATGAACAAATATCTTAAGAACCTTAATAAAAATCATAAAAACCATATATAATCTAGATATATCTAACGTATTTGATTAACCAACAACTCCATAAATAAGATAACACAGAAAATTCATTTATATACACATATATAATTAAATATGAAAATATGTATAATATAAATAAATAAATAATTAAAAATATGAACACTAATTGGAATACAAAAAATGATAAAATAACTAAAACATTTATAAGTATAAAATGCATTATACAAAATTACACAAAAAATATAAAACACAACTATAATCTATTGCGAAACAAGAAGGGATGAGGAGACTGAAAGAGTAGGACCCATATGGCGTATGGGTCATGGGTTTATTACTACTATTTTTTTATTACTACTATTTTTATTACTACTATTTTTATTTATTTTTTCTAGAAGCTATTCTGATATTAGTATCTGCCAGTTTTTCTATCGATCCTGGTGAAGTTTTTGTACTTCACACCCACAGGTAATATCCATCTTTATAGTATGTGATTTTATTAGCATTTACACAATTGGTTTTAGATGGGTCCTACTCTTTCAGTCTCCTCATCCCTTCTTGTTTCGCAATGGATTATAGTTGTGTTTTATATTTTTTGTGTAATTTTGTATAATGCATTTTATACTTATAAATGTTTTAGTTATTTTATCATTTTTTGTATTCCAATTAGTGTTCATATTTTTAATTATTTATTTATTTATATTATACATATTTTCATATTTAATTATATATGTGTATATAAATGAATTTTCTGTGTTATCTTATTTATGGAGTTGTTGGTTAATCAAATACGTTAGATATATCTAGATTATATATGGTTTTTATGATTTTTATTAAGGTTCTTAAGATATTTGTTCATTGATATGGTCCATTTTGGCCTTTATGCTTATATTATATATTAATGTTTATAATTTTATTTTCATTAGTATTTTCATTTTTAATTCTCCAAACTTATTATTTTTATATGTCTATTGTTCTTTAGTTTGATTTTATTAATTTATATATTTGTTTTTTAGTGTGCCTGGATAGCCCCTGATGAAGTAATTACGAAACACGGCCTGTGTTGGGTTTTGGCCACCCCTTGGTTTAATAAAGTTTTTAAGTTTATTGGGTGTGTATCTGCCGCTTCTTTTTTTGCTCCAATTCTGACTGCGGCCCATCCGGCTGCTTTGCACAGCCAAAACCTGGATGTGCTAGAGATGTACCTGATTCTGCTGCCGCGGGGCCCGGACATACGCACAATGGCAGAATCAGGCACATACACATCTGGGCAGGCACCCGATTTCCATCAGGGAGATGTCCCATGGCTTGCCCATCCATATCACACAGTACTCCAGCTGGCATGGTGGTGCATTGTCATCACATTACCATGGCAAAGATATATCCAGTCAGAGATGATGAATGCCTGGTTCTGGTGCAACAACAGTAGACTGCTGTCCGATCCTCGGCTTGGGCCCACAAAGCCAGCATTGGATGGCGTGAGCTCTCTTGCAGCGGCACAATGGCTTTGGGAGGCTGCAGGTCTTGATCACAGCTGTGCCCAGCACTTATTCCCCCATTGGTGGGGAATAAAGCAGTCGTCCATCTCTGCACCGGGAGATGTACAGAGGCCAGACCTGAATGGCTTCTGTACGTCCTGGCGCATTTCCCCACCCCTACTCTGCCCCCGCTCCACTCCCTCCCACCCACATCCAGTGATCCCTGTACAAATCCTGTGTACATGCGGGGAGCGCTGAGACAGGAATCGCGTTCTGGGGCTGAGCACAGGTTGGATATCCAACCCTGCTATTCACTGTTCGGAATGACCACCTTGATGGATAGTATGTATCTGTGTTATATTCTCCTTTCTCAAACAAGTGTATACAGAAGGACCCTGACTTATGTAGCTCCGACATACGTCGATCCGGAACTCTGCTGAAAATTTCTATGTGAAAAAAATCTACAGAACTTACGGTAACGTAAAAATGCCATCAATTGCGAGCAAATGCCTTAAATTACAGTATATGGTAACAACTCAAAGCTAATTCCCATTAGCGATGGCCAGTAGAAAGGAAGAGCCTTCTCACAGGCATCATGTCATTGACTTGGAGACCAAAATGAAAATCATCCGCAAGCATGACGGTGGCCAAACCATCACTTCCATTGCTCATGAACTTGGCTATGTACCATCTAGAATCAACACCATCATCAAAACTGCTGCCCACATAAGACAGCATGCTAAGGTACTGCTACAATGAAGGCAACAACAATCACTAAAAAACATGAAGGAGCCATTAGTGAGGTGGAAAATTTGTTGTCAATGTGGATGAAAGACTAGGCTCAAAAGCATGTTTCCTTAAACCTGCAGTTAGTTCAGGTCAAGGCCAAAAGCATTTTTGAAGACATCAAGGCTAAGTATCTGGACAGCACTCAAACCTTAAGAACATAAGATATGCCATATTGGGTCAGACCAAGGTCCATCAAGCCCAGTATCCTGTTTCCAACAGTGGCCAATCCGGGTCACAAGTACCTAGCAGGTTCCCAAAAAGGTACACAGGTTCCACAATGCTTGTCCTGGGGCAAGCAGTGGATTTCCCAGTTCCTCTTTAATAATGGTTTAATGACCTTTCCTCCAGGAATTTGTCCAAATCTTTTTTAAGCCCAGCTATACTAAGTTTTTACTGCATCCTCCGATAATGAATTCCAGAGTTGATTATGCATTGAGTGAAAAAATATTTTCTCAATGTGTAATCAAACTCTGGAATTCATTGCTGGCTTTTTGCCTGAAGTGGAAAACAGCCAGGAAAACAGTCTCCTTTTCAAAATTCTGCTCATCTTAGACAACGCACCCGGCCTCCCATCCATCTTGATGATGTCTCTCCAAACGTGAAAGTGGTCTACCTCCCCCCCAACACTACTTCCCTACTACAACCGATGGACCTACTATCTGAGATGAACATTCACTCAAGCCATCGATGCACTCAACTCCAACCCTGAACTGATGCTGTGAGATTTCTGGCAAACGTTTAACATTTATGAGGCAATAAACAAATCGCTGCAGCCTGAGCAGAAGTGACAGAGACCTGTATGAAAAATATCTGGAAGCAATTAACCCCCCATCTTGTGCCAGATTTTCAGAGTTTTGAGGACAATGATGAGACATTTGAACAGGTGGCAGCAAAAATTGTTAAGCTTGCAGAAAAGTTTCAGCTTGAGGTGGACAAAGAAGATGTGGATGAGCTAGTGGAGTCTCATGACAAAGAGTTATCGAACAAGGAATTAATTGAGCTTGAGTCGGCAAAGTTAGCTAATAACAAGCAGAATGACACTGAAGAGCTGGAAATGGAGCCCAACTGTTAGGCTGCACGGTGAAGGATATCTGCGTAGCTGTGCAATCATTGAATAATCTCTATGAAGCTATAGAAAGACAGGACCCTGATGTATCTCGGTTTCTGCTGTTTCAAAGCATTGTCGACAATGCCTTCTCATATTATAAAGAGGTGTATGAAGAGAAGAAAAGGGCAGCTGTTCAAACGTCTCGACCAATTTATCATGAGTCGAGAAAAACATCAGAAGTGACCCTGCATTTGGAGAAAGCCATCATCTGCTTCTTGTGTCACTATCCCTGCCTAAGAAAGTGACTCCAGTGTTGATTATTCCCCACAGTATTATTATTATGTTTTCTGTTGATTTTGAATAAAAATATGAACATTTGTTATTTTGTTGTTTCTTATTATTGTGTATACTATAACATTGCTCCAAGTTATGTAAATATTGACTTGCGCATAGGATTGCGAAACAAACCACTTTGTAAATTAGAGACTTTCTGTACTTAGATGTAGTAGTTTAAAATTCAATAAATATAAAATTTTAAAAAATAAAAAGAGTTCTTTTACACCACTGGATGTCCAGAGAGGACCCGGGGATACAACAGTGGGAACAGGCTCTCTCTGATCTGATGGAGATGGAGCATAGGACAGTAAAACTGTTGGGCACTGCATCCCTAGAGTGGTTCCTTGCTATTTGGGTGTCCTTCATTGATTTCTTACCCCCGGGTGCTAGAGAAGCCCTTTTGAATGTATGAGCTGAATATATGGGTCTTAGCCGGCTGTTTGTTGGGGTATTATATCAAGAGAGAGTGTGAGTGAGGGAATGGAGTGTGGCAATGCAGGGTGGGGGGTGAATGGAAAGGGGGGGGGTGAGATGGGGTGGGTTTGGGTTAGGGAAGAGTGAACTGACCTCAGTTGTAGGCCTGCAGGTCCTCGAGAGCACTCTATGTGCGTATGGCTGAGGGACTGCTAAGGTGACCACAGATGTTTAATCTGTGTCTTGTCAGTGATGTGACCCGTTGCGTGATATCATGGCTCTCCGAGGTTTGGAAGTTGCCGTTATGGGACATTGGCAATGGGAGTTCTATGCTTATGTATGTATGGTTTTGTTCTCATGTCATGTTGATGATTGTTTGGTTCTTCATAAAAAGTTTGCAACTAAATTCACCCAACAAGAAGTTCCCAGCCTCGTATAGTTCAGTGAGAAACTAAAATATGTCCCTCTTTTCAAAGTTAAATTCTGTTCAAATGTTTGGGGGATAGACTTTGCAAGGTTTGATAACTTGGAAATATGCCATCCACATCATATCACATTTGCTTTGTTTCTTTTTTATATATTTTTTTCTTTTTGCTACTTTCATATTTGTAAGTTTTCATTTTGTGTATTTGATAAAAATTGCCTAAATAAAAAATGGATAAAAAAGAAAATGCATTATTCATTTTCATGAAATCTGATAGCTTATCAATATTAACTGGAAATTAATATTGTAGCTCCTCAATCAAGTCATGGTTTCTGCAGTAGTGTTTGGTTTCATTTCATATTTATTATAGCTGGGTCATTGCCAAGTAAACTGTGCCTTTATTTTTTGTAATCTTCAATTTCTTTAGTAAAGTGATATTGAACAGTCATGTGACATGCCTAATAAAGAGTGATAAAAAGAAAGCTAAACACTTTGCTGACAGGTTGCGATATAATTGGTTGCTCTTGACATATTTGCCATGATCTAAGTTTATTGAAGAATATTGGTTTTAAGTATATAATAAGCAGTTACCAGAAAGTAATAATGATGCACCTAATTCATTAGACAAGTTATTATTTTGAACAAGTAGGGAAAGCATGCAGAGCATGTCTTATGGAATTCTTTCCAACCCCTTTGCATGTACTTGTGTGTATGTACGATTTTGAGTGTGTGTGTGTGTGCACTGCCTGTGTGTGTATGTCTTCTGTCTGTGTGAAGGCTGTTTGAAAGGTGCAGTTCCATGATAGCCATGTTACTATGAATCTGTGTTAGTATGCAGAAGCTGTTGGAGCTTCTTTTCCCATAGAAATGCATTGAGGCTTTTTTTTGGGGGGGGGGGCTAATTTCTTTTTTATCTCCATGATTTTGCAAGAGGGGTAGTTTTGTGGGTGGGGAATTTGCATAGGGTAGTTTGGAGGTAGGGTTGTGGGGCAATTTCAGGAGTATCTTATGGGGGATGGGGCAGTTTGCAGACTGGTGGGTAGTTGTAGGGGCAGTTTTTGATGTCAGTGAGATTATGGATGGTGAAGCAATTGTAAGGAGGAGGAGTTTTGGGAGGTAGGGGAAGTTTTCAGGGTGGTGTGGCAATTGCAGCTGGAGGTTCTTGGGTGTGGGGGCAGTTTGCCACATGATAAAGCAGTTGTGGTTGATAGTTTTAGGGTATGGGGCAGTTTGCAGAACTTGGCAGTTGTTGGCAAGGTAGATTTTTGGGGTAAGGACATTTTTCTGGGGCAGTTGCAGGTGATAGTTCTTTAGGGAGGGCAGTTTGCTGAGTGGTGGGCAGTTGCAGGGAGTAGTTTTTAGTGATGGGGCAATTATATGGGTGGGGAGGTTTGTGGGGTAGTGAAGCAGCTTCATGGGAGTATTTTTGAGGTGGGGCACTTTATGGTGGTGGAGAAATCACAGGGAGTAGTTTTTTTGGGTGAACATAAGAACATAAGATATGCCATAATGGGTCAGACCAAGGTCCATCAAGCCCAGTATCCTGTTTCCAACAGTGGCCAATCTAAGTCATACGTACCTAGCAGTTTCCCCAAAAGACACAGGTTCCGCAATGCTTGTACTGGGTCAAGCACTGATATCCTGGGTCCCTTCTTAATAATGGTTTATGGACCTTTCCTCCAGGAACTTGTCCAAACCTTTTTTAAACCCAGCTACACTAACAGCCTTTACTACATCCTCAGGTAACAAATTCCAGAGTTTGGAGCATTTATCAGAGTGATGGGGCAGTTGCAAAGGGTAATTGGGGTGGATCAGTTTTCAGGGTGGTGGGGCAGTTGCAGGTAGGTATTTTAGGGAACAGAGGCATTTTGTGGGGTGAAGGGGCAGTTTTAGGGGGTAGTTTTGGGGGGATGGAGTATTTGCATGTATCTGCATGGGGTATTTGGGAGGCAGTGGTAGTTTGTGGGGTGATGGGTTGATGGAACCGTTGCAGGATAGTTTTGGGGGGTGGAGCAGTTTGAGTGGGTGGTGGAGCAGTTGTGGAGATATTTTCTGGGGGTAGTGGCATTTCTGGGGATGGGAGGTAGTTACGGGTGAGCAGTTTTGGAGGATGGACCCGGTTTGCCAGGGGGAGGAGCAGTTGTGGATGTATTTTTTTGGAGATCGGGCGCATTTGAAGAGACTGTGCCTTATAGTTAACTTGTTGTACACTTCCACAGATAAACTGCTAAAGCAGCAAATAACGCAGGACTTCAGTAGATAGTGTTCCGTGCATCCAGGTAACACACCCGCCAGCAGTTAACGAAGAGGCTTTGCAATTACCATGCATTGATTTTTGCTAGCATATAGTAACTGCAAAATTTTAATGCACACTAGTAAAAGGGTCCCTATGAGAGTTCCTAAAGCACAATGGTTATAAAAGTAGTTTGGGCATAAAGTATTAACATTTTAATGTTATTTAGTTATTTTTAGAGTTAGCTCATGCATGTTTCATCGGTAGCTCAAGGCAAGCTACATTCAGCCTTGCCATATGGTTACAGATATGAATGCCTTTAAGGGGTCATTAAGGGGTTTCAGTAGTTTTCTCAGTGTCCATGATAAAAGCCTGGTCTTCATATCAGTTTGCTATTCGGGACCATTTTTGGCACTTAAACCATATGTAGCAGAGCCCCAAATGTTCACCTGTCCTTAGAGTAAAAGACATTTCTGGAACTCCTGTTCATATTCTGCTTGTGTATCACTAAAATACGATAAGTGTTTGCACCTACTGTTCCTTAACTACAAACCATGTGTGGTAAGTGCAAATCCTGTGTATGACATGCAGGGGGCATTTAGCACAGAGGGCAGACACTTACCATATGGGAGCCACATTCCCTGCCTCAGTGGGTAACTCATGAATTCATTGCTCGTACTACTTGCCAAGGCATGGAATGCGGCCCCAGCTGTATGAAATGGAGAGGAGAAAAATGTGGTGGCGGCAGCAATGGTCCTTCCCCATGAATTACATCCCCCACCCTGATCCCTGCCCACAAAGTACGCCCCACTCTGATCTCCCTGTGAGGCCCCACATAGCATACCCCCTCACTCAAAGGGAGGAAAGCAAACCCAAGACCCCATTCCAACCCTCCAATAGACCTCCCACGGACTCAACCACCACTCCAGCCCAGTCCTTACTGGGGAGCTCCTCTGTCTTTCTGATGAAATGGAGCAGCGTAGTTCCCCCACCCTCACCCCTGCTCCTGCCCCTGCTGTGGAGTCTTACAAAATGGCAGTGGTAACCCTAGGGGTCCCTCACTTGGTTTGCAGCTTGTTACACCATGAGGGCTCATGTGCATCAGTGATGCTGAGAGCTAAGCTATCAGTAGCTAACTACTGGTAGGGTCTCTCAAGATGGACAGGTCTCAGCTGAGGTGCCAGACTACCCATCTGGGCAGCAGCAGAATGGGACAGTGTTATTGTATTGACTGAGAACTATTATGGATTTGATGGGAGGGAAATAAATGTTGATAAATGAAATGAAAAAAAAGAAAGACAGAAGGAAGTTTTGCTTAATAAATCCCCTCTGTGAAAAAAAATGATATATGCTGATGTTGTTCTTATTTATGTAACTTAAAATAAATCCCTTGCATCTCCAATAGTCACAAAGTGAAGTTAGATATACATTGAACAATGATGCTAAGAGGGAAGAATCCTCTGGTATACCCTTAGAGGCCAATTTTGTTATAGACGTCCTGCCCTTGTATGGCCAGGCTCCTGAATGGAGCTGCAGTGTGCCATGGTGCCCCATCACCGGCCACCACTGGCCACCTCCTTTCCCTGCAGCCCAACCCACGATCCAGCCTCCATTGGCTCTCGCACCCTTCACCTGTCCATCGCTGCCAGCTGCGGCTGTCACCCTGCATCCAAGGGGACTTTTTCCACCTCTGAGGTGGAATAAGTCCCCCCATCTAAAAGGCCGAGCCCCGACATACAGGGCTGACCTCAGAATCGGCCCTGTATGTCCGGGATCATGGCCCACCCATGCCCCGCCCTCGCTCCACTTCCAGAGCGCCCCATCCTGCCTCCATCTGAGGTTCCCCGTACAACAGCACTGTTCGTATGGGGAGCATTTACACCGGGAGCGGCAGGGAGACGAATAGCAGGGATGTGCATCCAGGCAGGACATTTATCCCCACTATTCGTGGCACAGAATGACGCCCTTATTGATTATAAATTGATCAGATAAATCGTCTGAGGCCCTAACAGCTGAGGTCTGACTGGTAATATATGATTGAATCCATCTCAACAGTTACAGATATCCAAATCATCTTAAGTCTCTGCAGTAAAATAACATGATTACCCAAGTCAAAAGCTGCAGATATATCTACAAATAAGAGCATGTAAGCAGTATTTGATGTTTCCAGCCCTAGTAACAAAGTATCGAATATGGAAGCTAATAGAGTTCCACAGCAGTGATCTTTACTGAAAGCTTGTTGAAAACAATATATCTGAGTTGTACTTAAATATTCATTAAATTGATCCCTCACTACCTGATCTAATAATTCATCCTAAAAATTTTGATTTACAATATACATAGTAACATAGTATATGACATCAGATAAAGACCAGTATGGTCCATCTAGTCTGCCCAGCAAGGTGGCAAGAGAAGGTGCACCTACCACTCTGTGCAAGTCACCCTTCCCCATGCCTTTATTTAGGGGTGTGCCCACCGCTCCGTGCAGGTCACCCCTATTTGTTGAGATATAAGAGATAGTTAAGTTGCTATAAAGGGATCCACTGTGTCTGTCCCATGCCATTTTGAATTCTGTCACTGTATTTGCCCTCACCACTTCCATCGGGAGGGCATTCCAAGCATCCACCACCCTTTCAGTGAAAAAGTATTTCCTGACATTGCCCTTCAGTTTACCCCCTTGCAGCTTCATATTTCGCCCTCTAGTTTTACAGCTTCCCCCTCATTGAAAAAGGTTTGTTTGTTCATTAATACTCTTTAAGTATTTAAAGGTCTGTATCATATATTCCCTGTCCCTCCTCTCATCTAATGTGTACATATTTAGGTCTTCAAGTCTCTTCTCATAAGTCTTCTGGCGCAGGCTCCAAATCATTTTGGTTTCCTTCCTCTGAACCATTTCCAGTCTTTTTACATCCTTTGCAAGATACAGTCTCCAAAGCTGAACACAATATTCCAAGTGAGGCCTCACTATCAACTTGTACAGTGGCATTAGTACCTCCTCCTTTCTGCTGGTAATTCCACTCTGTATGCAACCTAGCATCCTTCTGGCTTCGGCCACCATCTTGTCACACTGTTTCGCCACTTTGAGATCCTCAGAAACAATAACTCCAAGGTCCTTCTCCTGGTCCATGCATACCAACCTCTCACCCCCTATCGCATACAATTCCTTTGGATTTCTGCATCCCAAGTGCATGACACTGCACTTCTTCACATTAAATCTTAACTGCCAAGCATTAGATCATTCTTCCAGCTTTTGTAGATCTTTTCTCATGTTATCCACTCTCTCAGGGGAGTCCACTCTGTTGCAAATTTTCAAGTCATTAACCGTTCAGTCCTTCAGCAATCTCACTCACAAATACATTGAACAGTACCGATCCAAGGACCGATCCCTTGGACACACCACTAATCACCTTCCTTTCATCTGAGTGAGTTCCATTTACCCCACATTCTGTTATCTGTCAGTCAACCAATTTCTGATCCAGTTCACCACCTTAGGACCCAATCCCAAGCTAGTCAATTTATTGATAAGCCTCCTGTGAGGAACACTATCAAAGGCTTTGCTGAAATCTAAGTAGATCACATCCATCGCATGTCCTTGATCTAGTTTTCAGTCAAAGAACTCAATCAGATTTGTTTGGCATAATTGTCCTTTGGTAAAACCATGTTGCCTCAGATCATGCAACCTATTGGTTTCGAGAAAGTCCACTATTCGCTCTTTCAGGAGCGCCTCCATTACTTTTCCTGCCTTTGAGGTAAGGCTCACTGGCCTATAGTGTGTCACTTCTTCCCTATTACCACTTTTGTGAAGAGGTACCACATCAGCCCTTCTCCAGTCCCGTGCAACTTCCCCTGTCTCCAAGGATCTCTTAAAAACATCCTTTAAAGTTCCTGCAAAAACATCTCTGAGCTCTTTCAGTATCCTGAGATACATCCTATCCAGTCCCATGGCCTTGTCCACTTTCAGTTTTGCAAGTTGTTCAAACACATCATCTTCTGTGAATGATGCAGTATCTACTCCATTCCCATCTGTATATTTGTCAATCACAGGCGACCCTTCTCCAAGACTTTCCTTAGAAAAAACAGAAGTATTTTTTAAGCATTTTTGCTTTTTCAATGTCACTTTCCATGAATACGTTCTCGGCACTTTTGAGTCTTGTGATTCCACCTCTGATCTTCCTTTTCTCCCGAATATACCTGAAAAAGGTTTGCCTCCACACTTCAGATCTTTAGCCATCTTTTCTTCTGCCTTTGATTTTTCTTTTCTTATTTCTCTTTCTGTCTCTTTTAGCTTTATCCTCTATTTTGTTCTGTGTTCCTCTGTTCGTGAACTTCTGAATTTTGTGAAAGCTGTGCTTTTTGTCTTAATTTGTGCAGCTATTTCTTTTGAGAACCAAATAGGTTTCCTTTTCCTCTTATTTTATTTACTTTCTTCACGTACAGTATGTATCTGTTGCCCCTTTTATTGCCTCCCTTAGTTTAGCCCACTGCAATTCCACTTCCCTTACCTCCTCCCACCATGCCAACCAATAGGTCTACAGTGTATATGAGAAACATTCAGATACCAGTCTATTCTTTTTTAAGACTGGTCAAATCATGGTAACTTTTAATTGCTGGGGAACATAGCCTTCCAACAAAGACACAATCACTAGGGAAGTAAGTAGAGGCAAAAATTTAGATTTTATCCTCTTAACTCTAGTGACTGATTTAGGATCTAATGGGGACATAGAATCAGACACTATTGCAATCATATGTTCTATTTCTTCAATATGGTAATATTTAAACATGTCCCAATATGGTCTATCAAGTAACTCAAAACTGAGAAGATAAATCAAAATGAATACCAGTCTCTAACAGGGGATCTTAGCCTCTATAGGGTTATCCACCCTAAATATATGACCACTCGTTTTATTGCAGAAAAATTTAACAAAATTAGCAGCAGCCGCAGCAACCAGGGTTTTTTTCAACAATAAAGAATAGTTCCCTCGATTTTATATTCTAAAATATGTATTTTTTTGTTTCCTTAGTTATCTCTTTATAGGCCTTCATCTTTTATAAATACAGTGTTGTCAGTTCAGTAATATGGTCTTTTCGCCACCATCTTTCAACCTGTTGAAGATATCACCTAGCTTGTCTAACTTCTTGCATATACCATCTAGCTGATTCCCTTTTGTGTCCTCTATATGCAATCTTTTTGTAAAAGCATCCATAATTTCTCTCCATCTAGATATTTAGTAAGAAACCTCAATCCCCTCTTCATCCTCAGTATTACATTGCCATTTCTGCAGAAAAGATTCATAATCAAAAATCATTCAAGATGAAATACGTGATGTATTATATTTTAGCTTTTCTGCTTTTATTTTAAAATAAAACATGATCTGATCAAGGGACAGAAAAGTACTGAATATAACCATTTTGATCTACGAGGGTGGAATGATAAGTCTCTGCCTTGTAACAAAACAGAAAGCTACGGGCACAATTCAGTTCCAGTAGTCCGAATGATCTCTCTGCAGTTTCATTTAAAATGTTTAAATCATATCAACATATTTTGTATGACAGAATCCTGGCTCGAGGAGAATGACACAGTCCTATAAACCAACATATCATCCCCTCTTAACATCTCTTCCACCAACCGAGAGCACACAAAAGAGGAAGGGGCACTTATAATAGCCAAGAATGACCTCAACTTCAAAACCATTAGCTCCAGCTCAAACACTGCTTTGGATATCATAAGCAACCCCCATTTATCTCTCAGTCTAATATACAGAGCACCAATATCAGGACCCAGTGACCTCTCAACACTCATTGAAAAAGCATGCTCAGAGCACCTCAAAAACAAGTGGTTTATTCTCCTGGGTGGCCTCAACCTTCCCACCTTACCTAACAAACAAACCACCCCTTTCCTCCAAGCACTGGAAGTCCTCCAGCTCAACCAAATCATCACGACATCAATGCACAACAAGGGAGGTGCCCTTGACCTCATTTTCATGCCAGTCACCAGGCCACATCAAAGCCTTTCCACCATGACCCAAATCACTTCAGTACCTTGGTCTGACCCATAACCTAATAATCTTCTACCTCCCAAGCTCCTGCTGGGGGTCCCGGTGACATATGTGGCTATATGTGCAGCAGGTTTGACATCTCTCGCAGCAAAATCGGAACACATCTGGCCCCCACTTAAGTGCACGATTCTGCACCCACAGGAATATCTAGCTTACGCGGATGCGTAATCAGGCACAAATTTGAGTCGTCCATATTTTGGACATCCAGACGGCCCAGATGTGCCCTTCCTGCATTGGGCTCTTAGTTACACATCTCTGTTAATTACTGGTCATGACCATGTGACCTATTTAGGTATCTTTATTTCCAAAGTGAATTCTTTCCCTTGCATAGTGATGCTTTATTTGGTCGCTGTTTTTATAACATTATTTGTTTTTATGGGAATTAACAGCTAGATGTTCTAAGCATTTTACTTAGATACAAAATGTGAAAAACCCTTTTGTACTTCTAAAAGCATTTGAAGGGAATCATTCTGGGGGGGGGGAGTGTTTTCAGTGGGATCAGAAAATGATACTCATAGAATGCATTTTCAAATAAAATAAAATATTTTCCATAAAGCTACCCAAACAAAAAGCTGGCATAAAAATGTGATGCAAAGTCCACAGCTAAAAAGTACCTGCAAATTTAGCAACACTGCCTGATAAAAATACATTTATAACTTGCAGCATTTGCAAAAACAACAGATGTACAAATAATCAGCATTTAAATATGTTAACATATGAAGTTAGTAGAGATTTGCACAAGGAAAAACGTTTTGTTTTGTTTTACATTTATTTGGCCTTTTTATCCTATTTTCTCAGTTCATTTCATGTTTTTGTTAGAATAAAAATGTGTTAATGTGCATTGAATTGATTTAATATACATGTGAACAAGTGCCATTTTAGAAAGGGCGTCCAAGTACAATCTGGGACTTCCAGTGCAAAATGTGCAGAAAACCAACAGGACGTCTATGTTTAAGCCTGATTTAGAAACAGATGCCACAATGTGGACACCCATGCCGGCATCTACATAGACATCCCTGCTATGAAACTATGAACTGGGGACATCCATCTAATGTAAGGTTGCAGATGGGGACATCTATCGGCATGACAAAACAGAAACATGACCCTGTATTGCTCTGTAGTGTTTGTTGTCATCATGGACATATGGGAGTTCCTGTGGGTGTAGAATTGGGTGCAAAGAATGGATGGGCAGGACGTGCCCTGATTCTGGATGGTCAGGACATGCTCTGATTCTGTTCCACCAGATGTATGCCTCCTGCCCCATCTAACGCAGCCAAAGCACCTGCATGGAGCCCCAGTGCCGCACCAGGACGCCATGTAGGAGCCCTGATCTGCCGCACCAGAGTAGCAATGCTGTTCCTCATCGCCATACCCCTGGAGGGGCTTGCCAAGGCCTGGGTTGGGCTGTGGGGAGCCTCCCACTGCCATTCACCTGGATTGGGGGTCCTCTGCTGCCGATCACTGTACTCAGGGTGACTTATTCCACTGACTTATTTCACCCCTGAGGTGGAATAAGTCACCCGTCTATCTCCTCCAGCCGAGACATACAGAGCCACGACCAGAATTGGCCCTATACATCCGAGGTAAGGGTCCCACCTCTACTCTGCCCATGCTCCTCCTCCAGCCTACTCCCTCCCATTCCCATCCAGAGCTCCGCTCACATCTCCTCTGTATGTGTGGGGAGCTTTGGGTTGGGAATCGACACCTGGCGTTTAGCGGGGATGTACATAGCACAGCAAACTTCTTCTCAAATTCTCTCTTTGCCTGCCTTATCAATTCCTTGCATCTAACATGTCAGTGCTTAAGTCATTTGGCTCCTTTTTCCATTTCCTGAAAGATGCTTTTTTTGGCAACAACAGCCTCTCTGACCTCACCTTTAAATAATGCTGGCAGTTTTTTGGACTTCCTTCCACTTTTATTAAAGCGTGGAATGGGCTTCCAAAATAGGATTTTTAAATAACACCCATGCTTGATGAAAATCTTTAATTTTTGCAGCTGCTCTTTTTAGTTTTTTTGACTACTGCAACTCCATATACCAAGGGCTACCTAAACACACTATCCTACTGCTACAGCTCGCACAGAACACCGCAGAATGCACAATCTTCAGAGCACCCAGACACTCCCACATCATACCCATACTAAAATTCCTTCACTGGCTACCCATTGCCTCCAGGATCAAATTCAAAGTCCTCACCATCATTCAGAAAGCCCAGAATAGCCTCACCGCACAACACCTCCAAACATCTCTCAGCACCCCAGGCGCCTCCAGACTGAACAGACAGAGCATATTGAACCTTCTTATCCTTCTGCAACAGATCTGTAGGAGCACTCAATACACCTGCCTAAGATCATTCCCACTCTACGCCCCTACACTCTGGAACATACTGCTATCCACCCTGCGAAACACCTATTCAACTGAAGCCTTTAACAACACTTGAAGACATATCTCCTCCAAGAACACTACGACAGACATCAGCACTCATGAAAGGTGATCAAATGAATACCTATGTTTACTTTGCTGAACTTTATTGCAATCCACTGATACTATACTTTTGTCTTTACCTGTCAAATGTTCATCGTATTGACTGAACGTGTTGTAACCTACTGCTATCATACTCCTGTCTTTCCTCTGTTGACTGTTTACCATTTTGACTGGTAGAAAAATGGTTTACCAAAATCGGTTAAATAAATAAATGGTCTGCCTATATTGCTCCGGACTTGGATAGATTAAATTTCAGATAATGCTCATTTAACCAATTTACAAGGAGACAGTTGTTGACATAGTGCAGATCAGGGGCATGAGTGTCCAAATAGGCTATTAGCTGTATATCATCGGCAAATTAGTGACTTGAGAAGTTTGTATTTGAAAAGCTAGAAGGCTGAGGAATAAGTTAAAGAGAATCAGGGAAAGGATGGAAACCCTGTGGAACTCTATGATGTAAATGTATGATATAAACGTAGTCTTGTTAGCAGTGACTGTAAATATAAGGTAGGTTAGGAAGCACGAGAACCAGTTGAAAGCAGTCCCAAAGATGCCAGTTGAGGCCAAATGTTCTAAGAGAAGATGTTGATCAACCAAATCAAATGCTGCTGATAAATCAAGAGAAACTAGGAGTGCATGTATGCCCGAATCTAAAAATCTATGAATTTCACTGATCACAAATGTTAAGCAGGTTTTGGCGATATGATGTGCTCTGTAACCTAGCTGGCGAGGGTGCAAGATGTTTTTCTTATCTATAAAGTCATAAGATATGCCATATTGGGTCAGACCAAAGATCCATCGTCCAGTATCCTGTTTCCAATATGGCCAATCCAGGCAACAAGTACCTGTCAGGTTCCCAAAAAGGTATATAGCTTCTTTGCTGCTTATCCCAGGGGTTAGCACTGGATTTCCCCAGTCCACTTTAATAATGGTTTATGGTATTTTCCTTCAGAAAATTGCCACACCTCTTTTAAACCCAGCTACACTAACAGCTTTTACTACATCCTCCAGCAACAAATTCTAGAGTTTGATTATATGTTGAGTGAAAAATTATTTTTTCCAATTAGTCTTAAATGTGCTACATTGTAACTTTATTGCATGTCCTCTTGTCTTTCTACTTTTTTAAGGGGTAAACGGCTAATCCACGTTTACCTCTTCCACCCCATTCATCGTTTTATAGACCTCTGTCAAATCTCTGCTCAGCAATCTCTTTTCCAGTTTTAAGAGCCCTAACTTTTTAAACCTCTCCTCGTAGGGGTATCATTCCATCTGCTTTATCGCATTGGTCACTCTTCTCTGTACCTTAGGGAGAGAAATGGCCAGCAGAAAAAAAGAGGTGATAGAGGCCTCTGTATAAATCTTTGATGCAACTTCATTTGGAATATTGTGTGCAATTCTGGAGACTGCACCTTCAAAGGGATATAAATAGGTTGGAGTCAGTGCAGAGGGTGGCTACTAAAATGGTTAGTGGTCTTCGTTATAAATCATATGAGGACGGACTTAAAGATCTTAATATGTATACTTTAGAGAAAAGGCAGGATAGTTGAGATATGATAGAGACTTTTAAATATCTCCTTGGCATTAATGCACAGGAGGAGAGCCTCTTTGGACTGAAAGCAAACTCTGCTACAAGGGGACATAGGATGAGGGTGAAAGGGGATAGACTCAGGAGTAATATGCAGAAATATTTCTTTATAGAAAGAGTGGTAGATGCATGGAATAGTCTCCCAGTGGAGGTGGCAGAGATGAGGACAGTATCTGACAGAGATGAGGACAGTATCTGACTTCAAAAAAGCATGGGGCAAACACAGAGGATCTGTAAAGGAAAAGAGGGAGTATTGTATTAGCTGATATAGAAGGGCAGACTAGATAGGCCATGTGGTCTTTTTCTGCCATCATGTTTCTATGTATCTACGCAGGTAGTGCCCTTTGAAAATCCTGGATATGTTCTTTACACACCCAGATGTTATCCGCATAGCATTGGGGTGTGGTGGGGGCATTCTGGGGTGGAGCGGAGACGGGCCATGGCGCTGCCCGTGTAGCACCAATTTTCGATGCTACACGGTTAGCGCTCTGTGCCTTAAAGCTAGGCATGGGAAAATCTCGTCTATCTTTAAGATGCTGGGGCTAACCTGTGGCTTCCTGTATGTGCAATGACTTCCAGATTTTCGATGCTGGCATGGAAAATCCGGGTTAGGCGGGAGGTGGGTGGGCTGTGCACCAACACGGCACATAGCACCACCCAGCTCAAATTCAAGACCTATGTTTCTAATTCTGCTATATACTTTTTGAGGGGGTTTTCTCCATTTCCTTCCTTATGATTCCTAGCTTTCTATTTGCTTTCGTGGCTGCCTCTGAACACTGAGTAGAGGGTTTCAATGTATTATCCATGATGATGCATACACCTTTTTCCTGGGTGATGATTCCTAATATGGAACCTGTGTAACTCTAATTTGCATTGTTCTTTCCTAAGTGCATAACCTTTCACTTATCCACATTAAGGAACTCTTTTACTAAGGGACATTAGGATGTTGCACCAAATGCACCAAAAGCATTGAACCTGACACGTTAGGTGCAGCACCACTGTGTTAACTGTCGGGGGCATGGAAAGCATTTCCCCAGCAGTTAACATGGAGCCCTGTCCCTTAGTGCATGACACATTAGAATAAGTGCACTTAACTGCACTTATTGAGGTGGCATTATAGTGATCCCATGCTAATGCAGTTAGTGAGTGGTGTAAACTAAGCGCTAACTGCACATAACCCATCATGCCCACTCTCCACCCCTACCCTACCCACTCATGACCCTAACATGAGAGACAGTGCAGGAATCATTCCACGCTACCATGATCCTGTGCTAGCTGGCAATGAGTGTCTCTACATGCATTCAGCACATGCCAGAACATGTGGGGGTCAGTTAACACCCTTCAGTAAAAGATACCCTTAATTTCATCTGCCATGTGGACATCTGGGTTCCAGTTTCTCAAGGTCTTCTTGCAATTTTTCACAATCTTCTTGTGATTTAACAACTGTGAATAATTTTATGTCATCTAAAAATTTAATCATCTTGCTCATTGTTCCTATTTCCAAGTCTTTTATGGAAATGTTAAAAAGTCGTGGGCCCAGCACAAATCCCTGGTGTACTCCACTATTCACCTTTCTCCATTGAGAAAAATATCAATTTAGCCCTACTCTCTGTTTTCTATGTTTTAACCAGTTCCTAATCCACAATAGCACATAGTGTCTCTTGTCCTGGGACTTTTTAATTTCCTCAAGAGTCTCTCATTAGGGACCTTGTCAAAGGCCTTCTGAAAATTCAGATGCACTATGGGGATCTTTTACTAAAGGACACTGGCTGTCAGCACAGCTCTGATGCACACTAAAGGCATGCGCTATACTTGTGTTGCTAGTGGGAGGGTTAGGGGTGGAAAGTGGGTGGGGTGAGGGCCACACAGCTAGCATACCTATGCCACCTTCGTGGCATGCTAGTAGCTTGACGTGCTCACCACCGCCGCCATGGCTGGTGTTGAATGCACATTCGCTCTTCTAGTGCAGCGGCAGGGCCACATACACTACAACAATTGCCAGGAATATCCTTTCCAGGCTCCCGGCATTTAATGCCCTAATGCACCACGGATTTACATGTTATGGGCATATTTGATACAACACCACACCGCCATTTAGTAAAAGGGCCACTGAATCAACTGGCTCAACTTTATCTACCTGTTTATTCACGCCTTTCAAAAACTATTGCAAATCAGTGAGACAAGACTTTCCTTGGCTAAATCATGTTGGCTTTGTCCCATTAAACTATGACTATCTGGACACTAATTCTGATATTTATAATGGTTTCTACTATTTTGTCTAGCACTGACATCAGGCTCACCAGTCTGTAGTTGCCTAGATCACCCCTAGAACCCTTTTTAGAAATTGGCACTTACATTGGCCTCTCTCCAATTTCAAGGTACTATAAACAATTTTAATGATAGTTTACAAATTAATAGTAGGTCTCCAAGTTCATTTTTTAATTCTTTCAGCACCTTGGGATGTATACATTCTGAATGAGGTGATTTACTATTCTTTATCAAATTATTGTATGACATCTTCTAGGTTTATCGAGATCTGTTTTAATTCCTCTGATACATCATCTTTACATATCATTTCTGGTATGGGTAACTTTCCTACATCATCTTCAGAATCTTCAGAAGACCAAAGCAAAGAATTCAGTCTCTCTGCTATGGCCTTGTCCTCCCTTAAAGCCCCTTTTATCCCTCTATCATCTAATGGTCCTCAGGCTCATAGGATTTTACTATGAACGTGCTTAAAGTTTTTATTAGTTTTTGCTTCCAGGGCAATCGTCTTTTCAGATTCTCTCTTTGCCTGATCAGTGCCTTGCACCTAACTTGCAAGTGCTTATGCTTCCTGTTTTCATCATTTAGCTCCTTTTTCCATTTTCTGAAAGATGCTGTTTTGGCTATAACAGCCTCTCTGACCTCATCTTTAAACCATGCCAGAAGTCTGGGCTTCCAAGATAGTATTTTTAAACAACACCCAAGCCTGATGTAAAACCCACAATAAAGGAGGAGAACAAGGAAAATTAATATCTAAATGTTACATAAAGAAAAAGGAACCGGCTATTACAGCTAGAATAACCTTATAGTGGATTCTAGTACTTTAGGCACACTAAGCCTGCATGAATTAATAAAGGACAGCAACTGAGAGGGCTCAAAGAAGACAAAACTAACAGATTTTAGCTTAATTAAGAATTTACAAGGAAATTTGAGAGAAAACAAGAACCCCAGCTGCAGAACAACTGGTCTCAACAAAACAAATTCTCTATATCTCTTTAGAGTTTCCCTGGATAGTTCTGGAAAAACGCATATCTTGAAACCCTTGAAAGCCACATTGCGTTTCTTAAAAAACATTTTTAATAACCATTCACAGTCTGAGGTCAGGGCAAATGTTACCAATAAAGTAGATAGAACAGCAGAATCCAAAATCAAACTTTCAATATTGCAGAAATGTCCAAAGTATCCATTTCTTGTTCCTAGGAGTCCTGTGGAGCCCCAGGAGCTTCTGAGCAACATGCAAATAATACACCCATGACAACAGGGGGTGAGATTCCAAAAGCACCCCAGAATGTCCACCAAATATTTTTTTAAGCATATGAGGAGGGGAAACCATGGATTCTCTGGGAAAGTTAATCAAACACAAGTTTGAAGTTCTTGAAGTATTCTCCAGGAATTCCAACTTAAATTTTAACACAGTCAGATCTTTAATAACACTATCAGTACAACCATCAAGCCAGTAGGACATTTTCTCCAAATCAGAAATAGTTGATCTGACCACAGATAGTTTCTCAACATTTTTTGCAGTAGCAGAGATATTACCTTGAACTTGCTGATTCAAAGCCTGTAATGGTGGAACCAAAGCCTCATCCAGACTGGAAATGGCATTCTAGATAGATCCAATGAAAACTTTGCAGGTCTAGGCAAGGGAAACTCCCAAGAGTGAGCCGGGGGAGCTTTTATCGAGGCCAGCTCCAAAAACTCTCTGCAGGCCAGGAACTGATACTCCAGGCATGGTAGAGCTGCCCAGCATGACTCCGACACCCTGTGGCCCTCCATTTCCTGCCTCCTACTGCTCCTGCAGTGTGAATCCAGCTGCCGTGATTTTCCCAGAAGGCTGCCCTCCAACAGGAATTCCTCATTGCTGCTGTTCGGCAGCACAGGGAATCTAGCTCACTGTAAGGTTAGACAGGATGCCAGTGGCTTCAGGGGACACAACTCCTCTGGTGACAATGAGATCTCTGCTCCCAAGCTTGATGCCAAGTCACCCGGTTCTAGCATTGAGACAATCGGGCTTACACTACAGACCGCTTGCTGCATGCTCTGACAACTCAAAAGGTATCTAGGGAACTCTATTCAGGTAAGGCAGAGAGAGTTTTAGTGGCTGCGGAGGGTTTAATGGCTGCTTTCCCTTTCTTCTTTCCCATCTTTGTGTGGTCGCCCGAGGCTCACCAGATTCCACCATCTTGGATCACTCCACCCCCTGTTCTAATTTTTTTGTTTTTTCTTATTTAATTTCCTCATTTATCATAGTCTCTCTTTTGAAAGCTAAATACTAATGCAGTGGATTTCCTTGTTGTCCTCTCTTTATTAAATCAAAGGTGATCATGTTACGATCACTATTGCCAAGTAGCACCAACACAGCTACCTCTCACACCAGATCCTGTTCCCCACCAAGTACTAGATCCAAATGAACTTCCCCTCATGTTAGTTCCTGGACCAGCTGCTCCATAAAGCAGTCATTTATTTTATCTAGAAACTTTCTCTCTCTAGCATGTCCTAATGTGACATTGACCCAGTTGATACTGGGGTCACTAAAATCACCCATTATTACTGTATTGTAAATTTTGTTAGCTTCCCTAATTTCTGTTAATATTGTGTCTTCCATCCGATCCGTAGTTTTGTTTTTTATAATGATTTCTACTATTTTTCCCTGTACTGACATTAGGCTCACCAGTCTGTAGCTTCCTGGATCACCCCTTGAACCCTTTTTAAAAATTGCCATTACATCGGCCACTCTTCAGTCTTCAAGTACTACAGATGATCTTAACGATAGCAGACCTACTTTTAGTAATCTGTAAACTATCTCATATTGCAGTTCTTTCAGCACCCTGGGATATATGCCATCCAATCCATGTGATTTACTGCTCTTTAGTTTATCAAATAGCTGTATTACATCTTCCCAATTTATCAAGAATTGTTTCAATTGCTCTGATATATTACTTTTAAATATAATTTCTGACCTGAGTAAGTTTCCTACATCTTCTTCAGTAAAGACTAAAGAAAAAAATAATTCAGTCTCTTTGCTATAGCCTTGTACTCGCTTAGTGTACCTTTTACCTCGCCATCATCCAATGGTCCAACTGACTTTCTCAAAATGTTGTTTTGCTATGAATATACTTGAAAAAGTTTTCAATATGCACTTTGGCTTCTACTCAAGCTCCTTTTCAAATTTTCTTTGCCTGTCTTATCAATGTCTTGCATTTAACTTGCTAGTACTTATGCTGCTTCCTGTTTTCATAATGTGACTTTTATTTCCCTTTTCTGAAAGAATCTCTTTTAGCTATAACATCATGAAGGAACACAAAATACAATATACAATCTATGCCGACGACATCATGATATATACCCCAGTCAACCTCGACAACCCGGACTACACCAAGATAACAGACTGTCTCAAACACATGTCCAGCTGGTTTCAAGACAACAACCTGACCATAAACTACAATAAGACAGAGGCACTACTCATCAACCAAAACACCAGCCTCGTTCCTCCATTCTCCATCAAGGTCAACAGCATAACAATACCCATAAAACCGGAAGTGAAATACCTCGGTGTGAATCTTGACAAAGAACTAAACCTACAGTCCCACATCAGAAGAACCACTAAAAATGCATACCTCAAGATGAGACTAATCAGACGTCTCAAACCCCTCCTCACTCAACAACATTTCCACACAGTCTGTCAAGCTCTAATAACTCCCATCTTAGACTTCTGAAACCCAATCTATCTTGGCCTAATCAAGCAGACACTCAGGCCACTGCAAATGGCTCAAAACACAGCAGCACGCATGATATCCGGCTCATCAAGACAAGACCATATCACCCCCATTCTAAAAGACCTCCACTGGCTCCCAATCAGCTCCCGCATCAGGTACAAGACAGTCCTAAACATATTCAAAATCAAACACCGGACCTCAGCACTCAGCCTACAACCACTCATACAACCAGACACCAGCACAAGACCAAGGAGGAGAGGCACCTCTGACACCATCAACACACCAAAAGACTTCACAAAGGCTTGCAAGAACACCGCAAGAAGAGCTCTATCAATGGCAGCACCTGCAATATGGAACGCCCTCCCTGACGAACTATGATCGACAGAAGATATTAAGGAATTTTGAAAACAACTCAAGACGACGCTCTTCATCGAGCATTACGGCGATAGCACATAATAGTGCCCAACAGCCCCTGGACTAATATCGGCCCCCCACCCTTTATCACTCATGTACATCACAATGTAATGTAGCTCATGCTGTAAATAGCCCACAACGAATCAACACCAACTTACACACACACACATACACTGTATAACACTGCATGATAACACAAATGTCAATAAAATTCGATTGGTTGCTGTGTACACCGCCTTGATTAAAGGAGAAGGCGGGATATAAGTCCTTCTAAATAAATAAATAAATAAATAACAGCATCTCTGACCTCACCTTTAAGCCATGTTGGCTATCGTTTGGCCTTCCTTCAACCTTTTTAAAAACATGGAATACATCTGGTCTGGGTTTCCAAGATAGTATTTTAAAATAACGCCCAGGCTTCATTTTCTCATACTCTCCTTTTTGAAGTTAAATGCTAGTGCAGAGAATTTCCTTGCTTTCCTCTCTCCATTTATTAAATCGAATTTGTTACCGGAGGATGTAGTAAAGGCTGTTAGTGTAGCTGGGTTTAAAAAAGGTTTGGACAAGTTCCTGGAGGAAAGGTCCATAAACCATTATTAAGAAGGCTCATTAGCGCGCTGTACGGACAATCTGATCTCCTGCAGTGGTACTACCGGATTATCATCTTCCTTCTCTCGGCCGTCCTCATCATCGCTAGCCTCGCTGACCCTTAGTTTAGTTCTTTTAAACTGTAGCTCCCTTAAGTCTAAATCGCTCCTGGTCCACGACCTTATTTGCCATCACTCACTTGATCTCTGTTTCCTTACCGAAACATGGCTTAAAGACGGTGACCAACCGGTGCTCTCTAGCTCCCTCCCCTCAGGTTTTGCATCCCTTTCCACCCCCAGCAGAGGGAGGGGTGGGGGTGGGGTAGCTCTTCTATACCGTGCTTCTCTCTGTATTGAAGAAGTCCCCTCCCCAGTCTCACTTCCTTCTGAATTCCTTCTCCTGAAGCTTTCCTCCGGTTCTCACCCTCTCTATTTCCTTCTTCTATACCTCCCTCCTTCTCTCACTGACTTGCGATGGGATGCAGCTCTCCAGAGTATCTCTGATCTTGTATTACATTTTCCTAATCTCATCCTCCTCGGGGATTTCAATGTGCATTTCGATAATCCTACCAGGTTGAAAGATCGGGCTTTTCTCAGCCTCCTGGCCGATACCTCTTTGCAGCAGCATGTTGCCGGCCCCACGCATGCGGCGGGTCACACATTGGACCTTATCCTTTCCCCTCTGTCTCTGCAGTTGGTGGTCACACCGCCCTCTGTTCTCAGCATCCCTTGGTCAGATCACTTCTGTGTTTTTTCCTCTATATCCCTCTCTCCTGTGAAACGTGGCACCTCAGGACCCACTCCCGACCCTCTGCTTCGGCGTCACATATCTGCTGAAATGTTACAGGCTTTTCCTCCCGCCCCTTCAATATTCCCGCCTGATTTCGCCACCCGCTCTACTGACGACCAGGCTGCTCTTTGGGACTCTCTCTTGACTAAATCACTGGACAAACTGGCACCTTTTCGTCCAGTCTCCCGTATTGCTCGTACACCTTCCTCACCTTGGTACCATCCTGCACTACGCCTCTTGCGCACTCAACTGCGCCAGGTCCAACGTCATTGGTCCCGGCATCCCTCTCAGGAATCACTTCTCTGGTTCAAACAATTGTCGTCTGACTATCGCTTAGCTGTGAAATCCGCCAAGCTTGCTTTCTACACCGCCGAAATTTCGGCAGCTGCCAGTTCCTCCCGGCAACTTTTCGCTATCCTTCGGAAACTATCATCCACTAGTTCCCAGGATTCTCGAGTTATTATTAATGCCCCAGATCCCCAGGCACTTGCTACCTATTTCTCTGATAAGGTGCTGACCTTACGTTCCTCTTTTTCTGCACCTATCCCTCCCCCCCCCTTCTTTCGCCCTCTTCCATGGTTTTGCCCTCCTCTCCTATCTCCACTTCAGGTGATCAGGTCTTTGCCCACACTTGGTCGTCCTTCCGCCCTGTTCTTTCAGCAGAGGTATTGACATCCTTATCCCGGTCTCGGCGGACCACTTGTGTTTTGGACCCCATCCCCTCCCGATGGCTCTCCGAGCCTTCTTTGCAACTGGTCCCATTCATCACCACCATCATTAACTCCAGTCTCTCCTCAGGCCATTTCCCAATGTCTTGGAAGTCTGCAGTCCTCCGCCCCCTTCTGAAGCAACCTTCCTTAGATCCTTCTGTCCTCTCACACTG
Source organism: Ichthyophis bannanicus (assembly GCA_033557465.1). NCBI lineage: Eukaryota > Metazoa > Chordata > Amphibia > Gymnophiona > Ichthyophiidae > Ichthyophis > Ichthyophis bannanicus. The sequence continues at coordinate 629,256,643 of CM066034.1, read as the reverse complement.
GCGCCCCGTGTCAAACCTTCCATTCATTGCCAAACTCCTCGAACGCTGTGCATTTGATCAGCTGAACTCACATGTTGAAGCCATGCATTCACTTCACCCGCGCCAAGCAGGCTTTCGCAGCGGCCATAGTACTGAAACTGTCCTTCTTGCTTTGTTGAACGAATTGCATGTCGCCCACGACCGTGGTGATGTTACCCTCCTGGTGTCCCTTGACCTGTCAGCAGCCTTTGACCTCATTGACCATCGTACCCTTCAGTCACGGTTATCGGACATAGGTCTCCAAGGTACTGTCTGGCACTGGTTTCGCTCTTTCCTCTCCACCCATTCCTTTTCTGTTCATGTCAACGGGCAGTCCTCCACTGTTCTTCCCCTCACTTGTGGTGTTCCACAGGGTTCTGTCCTTTCCCCCTTACTATTTAACATCTTCCTCTCTCCACTACCGTTAATTATGCAGCAATATCCCTTGTCATCGTACATCTACGCGGACGACATTGTCCTCCTCTTCCACACGTCACCACTATCTCCTGATATCTCCCAGCTTAGTCTCTGCCTTACTCATGTTGCTTCCTGGCTGTCTGAAAATTTTCTCCACCTTAATCCTGCTAAGTCCTCAGCAATGTGGGTGTCACTAAGTGGTACATGCCCCACCCTGGTTCCCTCCATCGGCCCAACTGCTATCCCTTTAACATCTTCCTTCCGTTATCTGGGTGTTCTTTTGGATCCGTCTCTTTCCTTTCAGGAACATATCACATCACTCTCTCGCCGCTCCTTCACTGCCCTACGGCAAATTCGAGCCGTTCGGTCAGTGCTACCTCCTAGCTCACTGGTTACCTTCGTCCTTGCACTAGTTGTCAGTAGGTTGGACTATTGTAATGTTTTTCTGGCTAACCTCCCTAAGTATCAGCTCCAAAGACTTCAGCGGATTCAAAATACCGCAGCACGCCTCGTTACCTTCTCCAGTCGATTTGATCATATTACTCCCATTCTCATCCGGTTACATTGGTTGCCCCTTCGCTTTCGCTTCCATTATAAATTTCTGATTCTGATTCATCGAGCCATCCATACCGGAAACCCTCTCTACTTAGCAAACTGCATTTCTCTGCACTCCCCTTACCGCCAACTCCGCTCCATCCATGCCAAACGCTTATCACTTCCCTCACCATCCCAGGCCCACTTAGAACAGACTCGCCATTCTGCTTTTTTCTTTCTTGGACCCCTCCTCTGGAACGTGTTACCAACTCCCCTCTGGCTAGAACCCTCCTACCCCCAGTTCAAGTCGTTACTTAAGACCCATCTATTCCAGAAAGCCTATGACCTTCCCCCTGAGGCCCCTCCCTGATCATCCTGTTTTTTTGTCTTTTTGTTTCTGTCCTCCAGGTTGTCTCCTGTCTGTCCCTTGTTTTGCTTGTCTATGTTACATGGCTGGACTATGTCTGTCTATGATTTGGTATTAGTGTGGTATTACTGTTCTGTCCTTGCCTCCTCCTTTCCTGTTTATTATTGGCGTTCCTTTTTTCTTGGTTTGCAGTGTTAAATCCATCCTTTTATTGTACACCGCTTAATGTTCTTACAATAGCTGTTTATCAAATATGAATAAAGATAAAGATAAAGAAGGGACCCAGGATATCAATGCTTGACCCAGTATAAGCATTGCGGAACCTGTGTCTTTTGGAGAAACTGCTAGGTACGTATGACCTAGATTGGCCACTGTTGGAAACAGGATACTGGGCTTGATGGACCTTGGTCTGACCCAGTATGGCATATCTTATGTTCTTATGAATGTGATCGTGTTATGATCGTTATTGCTTAGTGGCCCCAAAATCATTACCACTCATTCTAAATCCTGCATTCCATTGAGGACTTGGTCTAAAAGAGCTTCCCCCTCTTGTTAGTCCCTTTACCAGCTGCTCCATGAGGCAGTCATTTATTTCATCTCAAAACTTTATCTCTCTAGCATGTCCTGATGTAACATTGAACCAGTCGATACATCCCTAATTTCTGTTAGCATTTCATCAACTGTCTGATCATTCTGGCTAGGCAGTAGTACACTCCCACTGCCATTCCCTTCCCCTTTTTACATGAAATTTCTATCTATAGAGATTCTACAGTGTAGTTTATTTCCTGCAAAACCTTTATCCTGTGTGACTCAATGCCCTCTCTAACATAGAGCGCTACCTCTTCACCAATTTGATCTACCCTATCATTGCTATATAGTTTGTAGCCTGGTATCACAGTGTCCCACTGGTTATCCTCCTTCCACCAGGTCTCTGGAATGCCAATTATATCCAACTTTTCATTCAGTGCTAATTCTCCCAACTCATTTTTAGACTTCTAGAATTTGTATCTGGCATTTCAAAGTTTGTTTGTTTTTTCATTTAACAGTCTGGCTATTTGATGACAGGGTTAATTTGGAATCTTTCAAGTCTGCCTGATTTTTACTTAAAGGTACCTGGATTACTTTTACTTTTATTTTTATTGCAACCTCTCTATTGGGATAACCTAACTTCCCTGTTTTGCTAGTATCCTTCAAAGATACATCATTCCAAACCATGCAGTTTTGAGTGATGGTCGGCTTTCCCCCATTATCTAGTTTAAATGCAGCTCTGTCTCCTTTTTAAAGGTTGATGCCAGAAGCCAGGTTCCTCCACAGTTAAGGTGGAGCCCAGTTCCTAACAAATCCAAAACTCTTCATTGCACCATCATCTCATCCACACATGAGACTCCGGAGCTTTCCAGAATTCAAATAAATAGCCCTGAGTTAGACTCAAATTAACCATATGTGCAATGCAAGGGCATAGGCTTATAAGTGTTTTTTCAAGAATTTAGAAGAAATAGGGTCAGAAGAAGAGGTAGATGAATTTAACTGAAAAATTTCTTTCCTAGGTAGTGTTGGGAGTAAAGCTGACATAAGTGTGTTTGAGATAGAAATTCCTGGGAATCCCAGAGAAAAGTGCAAGCCTTGTGTGGCACGTTTTGGCTCTGTTCTGATGGTTCCGAACATCACTATTATCATTTCTTGATACGAATTGATGTGAATAAGTAGTTTTTTCACATTAGGTAGTAGAGATGAAGAACTTGTTGTTATTTAAAGCATAATTACAGCAGAAACTGACCACAAACCACTGACAACAATCTTCAAAAAAACCCTATTGTGTGCTCCCAAGCAACTTCAGAGCATGTTGCTAATGTTGCAATACTACAACTTCAATGTTCTTTATAAGCTGGGCCTTGAGATATTTATTAGTGACATACTCAGCAGATCCACTGAAGATGCAACAAGAGCAAACTTACATTGCACAAATTAACCAGCTAGATAATCTAAACATCACAGATTGGAGGCAGAAATACATCATACAGCACATCACCAGAGATGATACCTTCCAGGTACTGAAGCCTGTAGTCCTGACTGGATGGCCAGACTCAAAAAAGAAAGCACCAGCTGATATTAGGGACTACTAGTCATTTAGGGATGAAATGATCTTACAAAATGGCATTTTATATAAAAGGTTCAGGGCTATTATACCTAAATCAGTGCAATCAGAGATGCTAACATATCGGTGCTAAAGCACATTACTAACTGGCCCATGATACCCTTTACTGACCATACATGCATGGTGAGATCAAGGACTTTGTGAGAAATTGTTCCACCTGCAATGAATAAGCATGTGAATAGCAGAAAGAAATGATGTCACATGACATATCGGTGCAGCCTTCTCAGATTGTCAATATGGACTTATTTAAATTTGCTGGGAAAGCATTCTTTTTGATGGCAGATCAGTATTAAGACTTCTGGGAAATCAAACTGCTCTCAGACATGTCTGTGGAAGCCAGAATCGAGTATTGGAACATACAGTATGTCCACTATGGCTAACCTGATCAATTGATCCCAGATAATAGCCCTGAATTTACTGGATGCAATTTAAACAGCTTTCTACCGAGTGGGGATTTGAAAATGTCACCATTATCACCAAGGCACCCACAGGCTAATGACAGAGTTGAACCTGTGCAAGAAAGCAAAAAGGGATAGGAAAGACCCATGGAAAGCTATACTGCATCGAAGGAACACACCAACAGAGGACATGGACAGTAGCCCAGCACCAATAGTCAGCAAGCTACTTGAGCCCTGTGTAGTAGGTGTATCAGAAAAACTCTGAGAGAAGAAGCAATATGTCATGACATTTCTGTAAGAGATTAACCTGAGCTGAATTTTGAGGGATCAGCATCCACGTGTGAAGAAAAGCCCTGTCTACACTTGCGGTAGCCATCACTCAAAGCCATGTTAGTGGCTTGATCTGTAAGACATTTACAATAGAAAGTTGTGTATAAGCTAAAAAAAAAAAAAAAAAAAAGAAGGGAGATGCCATCTAGTGGATCATTGCTATATCTCACAGGTTTTCTTTCTTCCTTGTCACTTTTGACCTTCTGATGTAATATATCATGATACCTATGCTCCAGCTGTGTTTAGTGTGTCTTTGTTTTTAACTCTGAAACGTAAGCCTCCCTTTTGGAACTGGATAAATTGTAAAATCTGTAAAAAAACAGACTGGAGATGGGGTGGGTGGAACAGAAAGACACTCAATGAGGACAGGGCGGCAGCTTGAAAGAGAGAAATTAGGGGCTAGTAGCTACTGGCTAAGTACTTTTGTCCAGCACCATCCAATGGAGCACTAAAGGTCTGATTTGCAAAACTTTCTTCCTCTTAAACACAGAATGGAAAAACATCCCTAGTAATGAGGTCCTAAAGAAGCTGCGGCAGCCTTGTGAGAATCTTTTCCCACTCCCCAGCTCTTCCTTTGGTTGGTGGGGGGAGAGGTGAAAGAGGTCTCAGCTGCTCATTCCTAAGTTTTTGGTCTGGTTCGTAGTGTTGAAGTGAGGCCTGATCTACAAATAGGAAACAATTTGTGTAAAAGCATTCATGCTTCTAGTACCCAGCAAAATTCAATACCAAGTCCTACTCATCTATATCATACGGGCTAAAATCGGTCCAAAAATACTGCCAAGGTAGGAAGTGAAAAACATGTCTATGCATGGACTGTCTAGCACTTTTCAGCTTTTACCCATGTTGAAAATGATCTCTCCCTTGTCAGACTGGGGTTATTGTCATTAGGGTAAGTTCAAACCCGCACTCTACGTGTCCCCCAAATTTGGATCTGATTGGTGAATTTTCACATTGGAGATCATAGCTTCCAGAGATATGGAAGAAATGAACCACTCATATAGCATATTAAGGCTGCTCAAAAATCACCAAAAGATGCTGTAAATACGTGCAAGGGACTGAACATTAGATGTTAAAGAGAGGCCTCTATTTTCTTTTAATTTCAATACATAAGCATTAATTCAATTATATTCTGCACTGTTATAGCAATTCACTGTTACAAAAGAGCAGCAGGAGGTATTAGGTATTGTTGTAAACCGTCAAAAGACAAAACTAAGGGAAGGAAATCTACATGTCAACAATATGACTCAATTACATAAAACTAGGAAAGAAGCAGCCCACAGCTAGAAGGAATACAATGTTTGTAGATGATGTAAACAGCACTGGAGATAATGCTGTTGGTCCCAAAGGACAGCTGTTAGGGGTGTGTTTCTGATCACATGTTAACTGACTGCAATGCAGCAAACTTTGTGCTGTGTCATGGAAATGAAGCATTGATCTAGACAAGGACATTTAAAGGTGGTCCGGATGCTAACATTAAAACAAAGTGAAAAGATGGACCACTGCAGAGGGAAATGTAAAATAAGAAGTGAAATACTGATTGATCCATCGCTATTCTTTTCCAGAAAAAGCACGTCGGGGGTTATGGATAGCACAAGAAAATCTCTCTAGCAAAGCTTCTATAATTTCACGGTTATCCAGGAGCCCTAGGATTTTGGTTTCTGTGCCCTCCCTGCAGCGTGGCTACTTCTGGACCCCTTTATCACAAGGCCGTAAATCTCTTAAAGAGAACCATGCTTCCCTTCTCCTTCCCCCTCCCATGGCATGTCAATACTGCCTCCCCGGCATGACTGCAACTGGAAAGGGACCACTGAGCCACTAGACTGGCCCACTCCATTACCATTTCTGGCTATTTGCTGTACTATACCACCTTGCACAGGGCGGAGTGGGGGGCTAACAGTTGTCATAGAAACATAGAAACATGTCAGCAGAAAAAGACCACAGGGCCTATCTAGTCTGCTCTTCCATATCGACTACTACAAGAGTCCCCTTTTTACCTTTAGAGATCCTTTGTGTTGGTCCCATGCTTTTTTGAATTCAGATACTGTCCTCATTTCTACCACCTCTACTGGGAGATTATTCCACACATCTACCACTCTTTTCCACTTTGCAAATAAATGGCGATATCTTTCTTTCTAAAATGTTTCCATTTAAAGAATGTTTTTCTTCACTGTGCACTTCTGTGCCCCTTTCCCTTTTCTTTACAGGAAAGCAGAGCTTAGAAAGCTCTCGGAACATGCCAATATGGAAGAGTTTATTTGCATAGACTCCCTGTGTTACCTTCTTTGCCACGGATAGAGATGCAAAGTCACCCCCACATCACTACTGGACAACTTTTTAAAAAATTTGATAACATGAAACAGAAAACTTAATGTTCATCTCGAAATTTCATAGGGTTTGTGTAATCTTCAGAGATGTATAAGGAAAGGGTTGTTCTGTACAACTTTCTTTTTACTGCCAGTATTTCTTGTGCCTCGTGTGAAAACAATGTTCCAGTGGGCTCAAAACATGAATTTGTAAGGTAGGAGGATGTCAGAGGCAACTGGAAGCAGAAAAGTGGCTAATAGAATATATTAAAGTCTTTAAAAGAAAATAATAACTACAATGTCCATGTGGGGATATTTAGGGTTATCACAACATTCCATGTTAAAAGAGAAGGGCTAATTCATAAGAGCATATTGGGTCAAATCAAGATCCATCAAGCTCATATCTTGTTATCAACAGTAGACAATCCAGGTCGCAAGTACCTAACAGGATCTCAAAAGACAGACGGATTCCACACTATTTACCTCCAGTGATAAGCAGTGGCCTTCTCCAGATCTGTCTTAACAGTTTATTGACTTTTTCGACTAGAAAGTGTCTATGCTAGCTACTTATATCACATCCTCTAGCAACAAGATCCATCTCTGAAGTAGTCCCACTTCATCTTCAGATATATTTTCCCGCTCTTCCTAAACATAAAACTATGGGTCTATAGATGACATAAGCAAAACTAGAATTGACTCAGCTTGGATCTGACAATAGTGAGTCATCTGGGTATATGACTCCAAAGTGCATGCACTCAAAACAAATTGCAGCATTAGATAGGACTTGTATGGAAAGGAAAAACTATTGTGTGAAAAATTCCTTAATTTAGCATTTTTAGAAAAAGGAATAAAGCCTCCAGCATATATACAAGCAAGTCTAAAGATTGTTCTAAATCTATTAAGTGTGGATGCTACTATTGAGGGTTATGTGATTGGGATGTTGGCATCCTAAGGCAAGAGCCATTTTGAATTCTAGCCTGTGAAACCACTACCCTCCAAATCTTGATGTCGTATCCTAGGCTAGGGGTTCACAACCCAGTCCTCGGGATGCACCTAACCAGTCAGGTTGTCAGGATAGTCACAATGCATATGCATGAGAGAGATTTGCATACACTACCTCCATTTTATGCAAACCTGAAACCCTGACTGGCTAGGTATGTCCTGAAGACTGGGTTGAGAACTCCTGGACTAGGTTATTGCAGATTCTTCCTATACAGGATTAGTTATTTGTTCTATGAGAAGCAGCTTAGTTTTATGGCTTGATGATGAGTCTGGGAAAAATGTTATGGAAAAGCACTTTACTAAATCAGAAAAATCAAGGCATCACCGACTGACGTGATGTGGGGTTCGGTTCTAATCTGTGTTCCTGCTATGTAATGTAGCTCTATGTCTTGCTTTAGTCCTGGACAGCACAACTTGCCTTGGGAGCTCAAACATCTGAGGCAGCTTATGGTAGAACAGAGGCCTCTGGTGGGCCTTGAGTTGGACAGCTGTATAATGAGATTCATAGGATACGTGACCAGAAAATTTGGATTTCCTGGACCACAGAATGAAATAGAGTTTATCGCTCATGAAACTGATAGACAAATGCATTTTATATAGTAACATAGCAACATAGTAAATGACGGCAGATAAAGACCAGTATGGTCCATCTTGTCTGCCCAGTAAGATGACAAGAGTAGGTGCACCTGCCGCTCCGTGCAGGCCACCCCTCCCCATGTCTTTGTTTAGGGGTGAACCTACCGCTCCGTGTAGGACACCCTTTTTGAGAATTTAGATAGTCAAGTTTATTTTGATTTTATCCTGTTGCTGTTACATCATCTTACATCTCATGAACTCCAGCAGGAGGCTCTCTTTGGCATAATGCAAGTATTACACCGAGCATTATCAGTAAATTTGAGAGATTAAGATCGTATGCTACATACCCTGGCTTAGAAGTGAGGTTTATGAGCGCCATGGTATGCGCAAAACTAATAATAGAACTGACTTAGCTGCCCTAAGAGTATACTAACCTGAATATACCAAAAAAACCTCTCAGTCATTAATAATAATTTATAAATCCTCTCTAACTACTACACAAAGTGACCTCAGTATGTCTGAACCCACCAAGCACCTAGAATTTCTAAAAAAAATATAGAGTATTACATTAAGAGGAAATTCTTGAATAGGTTTCCATAATTTAATATTTAAAGGATTTCTGAAGAATTTGCCTTTGATACCCTATTGTCAGTATTACAAGCCCTATAATTAACAACACGTGCTTTCCTTTTTAAGCAGATACATTTGCTGTTATTTAATTCCTGAGCTGTGTGATTATAGGAGTATTTATGCGTATTTCTCCGTGTGCCACTTCTTTCGTTTGAAGAGACTTGCAGCTAGCCATGAAATGAGCCTACAAGCACTAGTATTATCTGACTAGGAGAAGTAAGAATGTCTTGTATTTGGCTTAACCGTGTAATATGAATTTGGAATAATAATGGCAGTGATTCCAGAGATTAACTTGCAGAAATATCAAAAGTCATTTGCATATTATTCAACAAGAAACGCGGCTTCCATGGTGGGAGGATTTTGTTTTGTGCATGGCTTTTCACTGCTTGTATTCAGTGCTTATGGGAAGAAAGGCATTATTGAAGCATCTTCTCCCAAACAGACCCCAGGCAACAGACTAACCTGTTTTACTAGTCCAGTAGTGGTTACAATGCCCTCAGCTCCTTCTACGGTTTTATTTGCCACTTGGTTCACGCCGGACACCACAGCTCCTCCCACCGCGCTGGCCTGCTCTTTGGTTTTCTCAGCAACTTCAAATAATTTAAACATAAAAGTGGAATGAATATGTGATCTAGAGACAACAACAAGACCACCAAAAATGAAATGCTCACTACTCTTTTATTGCTGGTATTTCTACCCATAAAAGTCAAAAGACATGGGTTTGGTTGACTTTAAATAAAGACATCTTGTATTCCTGTCAGACGGATCCCCCACTGGTTAGGCCCCTTTTCCACTAGGAATTCTAGCACTCTTCAGAGATACTGGAGAGTCTTCTATTAATACTACTGTATGCACCAGTACTTTGGCTTTGTAAGTCCAATTGTCAAGGCCTCAGTTCTGCAAAAAGTGGACTATAGAGGCTATTCTTCACCATATCTCTGAAATTTATTTCTGTGAATAACTTTTTGTATGCTTTCAAAGACTTGAAGTTAAAGAGAGCTGAACAAAGATCACAATTTACCTTCCATGTTTTTGATTTTGTTTTTCCTCTTCGTTCTACTTTCTCTTCAGTTCAAAAAAAAATCTAGTGTACAGTTTCAACAAATGTATGATGTGAAATATACCCCAACTCTTCCATGTCCTTTACTTATAGTTTTGAACAATAAGAAGCTCTTTTACTAAAGGTTCATGCACAATAAGTACCATTGCACCCATAGAGATAAAAGGGGTTGTGGGTGCTAAACAAGCCTCTGAACACAACAACAATGGCAGAGTTCATTTGGGTCATTTTTTCCACTGACCTTATATTTCCCCCCTCACTGTTGCAGATGACCACATGAGCCAGAGGGCAAAGCAACTGCTACTAAACTACATCAGACTTAAGTAGAAGGTAGTGGAAAGGCATTTGACTAGGGTTACCATGCTGTATAACCCTAAATTTGACTTGCAAAGCCTTTACTAGGCCCCAGGATGCATATGTTGCAGTACTGTACAGTTTAAAAGGAAGTGTTCTTTTTTTGGTGCCATCAGGAAAGTGCAGGAAGTTAGACATCTGGAGAATAATTTTAGAAAGGCCTTCCAGTTATACATGTAGAAAGCACATTATGCAAAATTCATTGCCAAATAAACGTATAACACACATGCCGGAAGCATTCCATGTTTGTTTTTCTACATATGTAAAGTAGTCATTCCTTGGGGCCAAGCTGGGCAGAGTTTGGGGTTTACATGGACACACTGCAAATGCAATATATATATGAATATCCCAGCAGACATACACATGTGTTTTATGCCTGATCTGGAGCAAGCAAAGGTATACATGTGTGCCTGCCGCCGCTGATTGCACATATAAGTGATGATTTTAGATAGGGAAACCTTTCCCTATCTAAAAGTGGCACTTTTTAGACATATGCCAGTTACATTCACTTACATGACCCATTCTAAAATTAACTCCATTATCTGCAGGTCAATTTTCAGTGGCGGGTCCACTACATAAAGTTAATCAACTTCTTTTTAAGTAGTATCGCTGAAAGTCCATGAACAAAGTAAAATGGCTAAGATATCCATTTGAGGTTATCCCTGCTATTTCTGCACATGAAGGTGGACAGATTATCTGTTTAGTGACTGAATATTGCCACTGAACTCATAATTTATAACACTAACCCCCCCTGCCCCCCACCCCCCCACCCCCCGGTCTCTTTCCATACCACATCCTGATTTTAAATGGATAACTTTGGCCATTTAGCTACTTAAACTGCCAAAGCTATCCATTTAAGTGCAGCAAATTAATTTTTTAATAATGATTTATTCCAGTGACATTTACTTCCAAGGGCCACAAATAGGTCGGGTTTTCTGGCTATCCCTATTGAATATACATGAGATAAATTTGCATACAATTATTTATTATTATTATTATTTGGCTGTTCTTTTATACCGCTTTTCACTGGATCAAAGCAGTGTACATTTAACTCAGGTGAACAATGTTTATATGGAACTCTAACATTTTACATTAACTCTTTAACTTATACAAGTAATCTTAACTTAATTACAAAAGTGTCTTTATAAATGCCAGAGCATAGTTATCGGGGACTAAAATGTAGGCGGGGTGGGGGCTGGGGGTGGTTAGTTAGTGGGTCTGAAGTGTTCTGTGAATAGGTAGGTTTTTAAGAGTTTACGGAATTTGAGAAGGTCTTTGGTATTTCTTATTTTATCAGAGAGTTCTATATGGTTGGAGCATAGAGCTCGAATGATCTTGTGCATTCTTGTTGAGTGCTTCTTTTTTTTTTTTTGCAGGGGATTGCCAGGATGTTCCTGGTGGATTGTCTTCTAGGTCTGTTGGACTGGGGTGATTTGATGAGAGTTTGTAGGTGTAGGGCTGATTGGTTGTTGAGTGTTTTGAAGATCATTAGGAGGATTTTGTACTGGATTTTATGTATTTATTTAGACAGTTTTGTATACCACCGTATCCTTCAATCAAAGTGATCACAACACAATTGGGGGATACATTTAACACAAGGGGATATGAGACACATGCACTAATACTTACAGGGAACATTTTGCGCTGTACTGGGAGCCAGTGGAGTTGTTTCAGAATAGGTATGATATGGTCATATCTTGATGTTCCTTGAATAATGCGGGCTGTTGTGTGAAGAGCTGTTTGTAGGGGAAATAGGGTTGATCGGGGTAATCCATGGTAGATAGAATTGCAGTAGTGGGGGATGATTAGTGCCTGTAAGGCTGATCAGAAGTCGGAGGGTACCAGCAACAGGCGGAGATGTAGGGTTCGGGTCTTGTAGAAAATTGCCCTTATGTTTTTTATCTGCAGTTTTAGGTGATGGTCTAGGATGATACAATGGAGGTAGTATGAATGCAAATCTACCTCATGCCCATCTGAGGCTTTACAGGACCATTAGTGAATACCACTGGCTCATGCAGTTGGCACTGGCATTGGCCATATAACTGCTTCCGAATATTGGACTCCAAATAAATAAGATCAAGAGCTGAAACATGCAAGTTGTGTTCTTGTTGGAACTACATATAAAACAGGAGTCTCACACTTTTTGCTACTTTTCAAATAGGATACCTTTGGCTATACCTGACCTCGATTTTCTCAATGACTCCAACGATTGGCCTTAGACTCTTCCCAGACTCATAGGGCTTCAATATGCAGTGCACCATGGAAGAAATTCTAGAAAGAGCGTTCATATCCAGCAGCAGTCTGGCTGACTTAAGTTTAGTACTTTCTACCTTTGGATAAGTAATCTGACTTTGAAAATAGCCATAGATTTCTAGCTGAGAGTGGTTAACAATCATGCAGGACCCTAGAAGGAATCAATAACTCTGAGACCAGGAAATGTGCTGCAATGCAGCTACAAGAAAAGTAAACGTTTTTAAGGATCAGTCAAACCTAATACGTAATAAAAGCTTGGAAATGGAGACTTGGGTTTGTAGGATACTTTTTTGAATTTAGTTCACCATTAATGCAGGTTATTAGTAACTAGGTCCCACTGAATAATATGAGATAAACGCACGTTAATATTAGTGTACCTTAGTAACTAGGGGCATGAGAGTTAAAGGACTTATTTTCCTAACTTTAAAAGCTCTGCTCCTACATTGACATCTTTAAAAATTTACTAGGGCTGAGTGCATAAATATTATTTAAAATTTCACTTAACTCCTAAATTAAGGAGCATAAAAAGTGGGTGGCAACAGGGGTGGATATAGGGTGGGGAAAAATTAGATCTTTTGCACTTATTTTCAGCAGTATGCACCTAAGTTAGGCTCATAAATTAATGGCAGGCCTAAATTTAGTAAGGTAAATTTTAAGCTCCTAAATTAGGATGAATTTTCAACTGCAAACTAAGGGACATGTTTACTAAGCCCCAGGCTAGTAACATGGGTTTGGGCTGCATAACTAGCGCAGGGCACCGCAGGGCAGAATTTCACATGACTTGCTGCATTAAAATTGCTGCAGGAAGCAGCCACTACCCATTGTGCTGGTGGTAGTTGCTGTCTGCCAAGCACCAGCCGCGTGGGCTTTCAAGGCCCACACCAGCAGTGCTGTGGTGGGAAGACCCCACTTAGTTGCCACCCATATACACGCTACCTAGACTGAGTAGATCTTTTAGCATGGCACCTAGTATGTGTGTTCACCCCATTTTTTTTTCAGGTAGTGCCCTTTAATAAGCATGCCCCTAAGGCTGAAAGAGGCCACAAATTTAGCAGCATCCAGGAGCTCAGCTTTTTTTTTTTTTTTAATATCAGGCCGCAAAATGTTAAATGTAATTTTGTCTAACATCTTTGAAACTTTTTGATGCCAGGCTTAATTAGTGGCATGCAAGACACAAGCACAAGTGATGTATTTCAGGAGGGTGTTTTACCTGTGCTCACACTATGCACCACACCTTCTTTGGTTTTGGTACCTGTGAAGCAAAACAGAGGTAGAGTTACAAACCCTAAATTCCTGGCATTCCATTCTCAAAGAACACATTCTGCACTTCATAAAGGGTACTGCTAATAAGAGGAGGAAAAGCTTCTGTGACATCTATGTTTGACTGCTCCGTGTTCCACACCCTCACTCCGTTTTGCATTCCATATCCTTCAAGCATCCTGCGGAAGAGCTTTTCAAACAAACCAGTCTGTGTATACAAATGATGATGAGAGAATGGAGGAAATTCCTTTCAGTAACATAGCAGAAGTGAAGCTCCCAGCTTGCTAGTACATTGTCCTTTCTGGAAACTTTGGCTCTGCTGAAGGGGATTAGCCTCATTGGATTGAATTGTTATGGCCCTTATTCATAAATGGGCGTTAAGGTGTTAATGCAGAACATAATGGGATACATGCTAAATAACATAGGTTTTCTGCATTAAGGAGATAGTTTTATAAAAAAACAGCTAAAGTTATGTGCCATCCATGTGCGTAAGTCTAGTAGCATAGTAAATGACTCCAGATAAAGACCAGCATCTAGTCTGCCCAGTACGGTGGCTAGAGTAGTAGAGTTGCACCTAGCACTCTGTGCAGGTTACTCCCCTCAATGCCTTTGCTTAAGGTTGCATCTGGCGCTCCAGACAGGTTACTCTTCTCTATTTATGAACTGATTTACATTTGCTTGGACTCTACTCTCTTGCTATGTAGTGATCCTCTATGTCTGTCCATAACCATCCATGCACTTAATTCATGTGTTTTCCAAGACTTACATGCATAGATGGGTCTTTACTTGTATACTTTAGCCAGTTGCTATTTTATAAGTACATGTGTCAGGCCAATGGCACATACCTGCAGTGTGGGCATGCACAGGGGCGGAGCTTGGGTGGAGTGTGGGCGGAGCTTGGGTAGAGTGTGGGTGGAGCTTGGGTGGAGTGTGGGCGGAGCACAAATCCACATGTGTAAGTTGTAAAATGCTAAATATTATGTATGTTCCTTAAAAATCTGGGTACAGACCTCCACACCAGCCATAGGAGTTGGTGTAACTGCTCACACGTAATTTGCCATGTGTATGTCATATTTGTATGTGTATGCGCATATCTGACTTCATAAATTAGGCACGGTAGACATGCTGTAACCTGTGTGTTTAATTAGCCATGACTTTCTAAAGTTACCCTTCACAAATTAGCGCACCTTTGTGAATAGGAGCCTGAATGTCCACGGTGTCTCGTGGCACAGAAGCAAGTATTCGAAGGATTCCTATTCTGTGTGCAGAGAGTCATGGCGTATGAGGGATACAGCCAGATGTCCACCAATGACCCCCTGTCTCATTCAACATTTAATTAGCTTAAATTACAATTGGAAAAATATTGCGGGTCCCATAAATGAGATCAATGTTTAAGTCAAATATTTTTCCCAGCCACAGTAAAATGAGGCAACATTCAGGAAAAAAAGCATTTTATAGTTTTGAAAACCATGTGTAAATTAGAAGGTGGCAACATTTCTGTCCATTTAAGTGCACAAATATATGCAGACATTGAGATCTAGTGTTAATGGTTCATGTTAATGCCATACAAATCAATTGTGAGAGAAAGTACTCCTATTAAAATCAGTGCATTAACACCAACATTCCTGCCAAAAACTAACAAAATCTCTCTGAAGTGCAGTTCAGTTTCTCACATGGTCAGTACATGTTAGCACATGCTATTATTTATGAAGCTTATCAGGGCAGTGAAATGTTGTTTTAGTTGGGGAGGCAAACAATCTAGGCTCTGTCCCTCAAGCTCTTTATTTGCTGATCCGCTGTAAAGCTAAGAGCTGGCCGGGCCATCGCCCTGGTGGCTCACTCTGTTCTGCTGCCTATGAAGTTCTTTCTTTATTTTGCATAGATTTTGCACCACTCATCACACAAGCTAGATAATGTGTGTTAACAGTGACTTTAATTCACATTGGCACTTTGGCAAAGAAAGGCATGCATCAGTCCATCGGCCTCTGACAGCCACACTTTTGAAAACAGAGCCCTTTCTGCTTCTTATTCAACGGCAATAAAAGCTGTACACAGCTATGTTGAATCTGAGAAAGTCTAAATTAGAATAGGTTACATTTCCCTGGCCAGTGTTATATCACAAAGAAATACAGAATAGATTAAAAATGGCATTAAGGCACATTTTATAAAGGATGCCCAAGAGCAATCTGGGATGTCCAAACCAGAACATCTGAAAAAAGAGGCGCGTGCAGTTTCAGCCATGATTTCACAAATACGGTGTGCCCAATATGGATGACTATGGAGATATCTGCATAGACATCCCCAGAATAGCATTTCAGAACAGAGATATCTAATAGCCCAATGATTAGATTAGTGGACTAAACTCTGGGTGAGCAAGGTTTAAATCCCAGTGCTGTTCCTTGTGAGTTTAGACTAGTCATTTTATTCTCCACCTTCTCTACACTCTTCAGATGTTTTAAAGCCACAGCAAGCACTTTCCCGATGCCTATAATCATTGACATACCTGCAGATGTCCCAGATGTTTCTAAAAAAAAAAAAAAATCAAACAGGGATGTCTAAGTTCATCGTGCCTCCACCCCGTCCCCTGCCTATTTTGACATCCCCGCGCTGAAGATATGTTTAAAGGTCATTTGAAAACTAGCTCCGGAGACGTCTCCATGATTTTGACATCCAGATCACCACTAAAACTTTTTAAATGACCCCCATTGTTTCAGATATCTCTTAACCCACGTATTTGTGTTTTACTGCACAAAAACATTTCATTCTATTTTGTGTGCACTGTAATGTCATGAATGTTTTTCTTTGACTCATGTGATTTGAGTTGTTTTCTGTCTATCCTCAGTCTCCTCCTAAGTTTCAAGATGGCTCTGACCTCACACATGTGCCGATGACTCTAAGGAGCCCTTTTACTAAAGTGGGCTAGAGATTAGCAACTAAAGTGGGCTAGAGATTAGCGCTAAAACTAATGCGTGGTTGTTGCAACTGCTGTGTGCTAACTGCTGGGGGCGTGGCTAGCATATTCCCAGCAGCATGTCATCCTCAGGACAGTATTCTAATGTACTGTGTGCACTATTACCATGGGTGCGCTGAACGCCGGTAGGCGAACCAGCACTAATTGCACAAGGTGCAAGCAGTACGCGGTGTGTACCCGTGCACTAACTCTGCAGCGCTCACCACACCCATTCTCCGCCCTTAACCAGCCCTTTTACCATCCCAAGGCCCAACAAGATGTTAAAACAGAAATCAGTCCACACTGTTTTGGCTGTCGGTTGCCGTGGGATCCTAAGTATGAGGGAATAATGAATTGCTTCATCTTGAAAGCTAGTCTGGCTCTACATATATGGAGCATTAGCTTTGTGGTTAAAGCAGTGACCTGGTGCTGAAAGAGATCAGAGTTCAGATCCTGCTGGCACACCTTGGACAAGTTGCTTAATCTTCCATTACTTCAGTTACAAACTTGGATTGTAAACTCACAGAGGACAAATACCTTATTATAACTTGCCTTGAACAACTATTAGAAAGGTGTGAAATAATAATTATCCTCTTGCATATCACTATTCTTTCTCTCCCTTACTGAAGGTGTTACACTTTACTCCCTCACTGGAATTCGGACAGCACAGAGTACTGTATCTCTAAACAATGCTATTTCAGCTTTCCATGGTTTGGCCACTCCAGTACATCTTTCCTGCTGCCTGCAAATCCTAATTCTTGAGCATAAGACGTGTGAGACCATACCAAAGTCTCCTTCTCCCCTTCCCATCCCAGCCTCCCCACACAGAAATAAGCCCTTCCGAGTCATATCAGCCGCATAAACTTTACCTATCATCCATTTTTGCAAAATGACCTGAATTGGAAAAAAATAAAAAAAAGAGATGTTGGCTTCACTCTTCTGTGGAAATAGCAGACATTTCAAATTGGATGTTTTGAATGAAGAGAATAGACTGATATTAACACAGTATTATATTTAATGAGAACTGAAAAGGGCAACCTGGCCTATTGACCCATTTGACATTTTTCCCCTTTGATTAGATAATCATTCAACATTCACAGGCAACCTACTACCAGTTCCCTGCTCCTTCCTCCCATGTGTTTTACCTGAATCTTTACCACTTTTCTAACTGCTACTCTCCATATCAGTCCCAAGCATGTTCAGAGTCTGCACTGACCTCTACCACCTCTGCTGGAGGGCCTCGCATCAGAAGGAAAGTTTATAAAAGCCTATTTCTGCTCATAAACACTCTTTTATCACCCTTGGATTTAAACTTTCATCGTGCAATTTTATAAATGAAGCCAAGTAGACACCAATTTTGAAGTTCTTTTATAAAGAAACATAGGCCTCTGCATCTCGATAAAATATCATCACAAATCATGCCTACAATGTGGGCCACATATATTTACAGCAGCTCAGGGACAAGGATAAATATCTGTGGCTGAAGTACACATGTAGATAACATGTGTTATAACCTCTGCAGGTACTTTGTGACTCCGCCCCAACTTCTTCCCCAAACACACCTACACCCAGGTCATGCACAAGTACATACCGACTTGTCATAGTGCCTACTTGTTTGTGTGGGGCAATTTTATAAGAGACCATTTATGTGCATAAGAAAGCATTTATACACAAGTGAGCCTCTATAAAATTACCCCTGCGATGCCAGATTTAATAAAATCTTGACTTTCCTGTTTGATCCATAAGGTCTTATATTCTGTCGGAGAGTGAAGCACTGGTATCTTGTTTTTTTAGGGATATATGGGCGCTGTCTGTTTAAGGAGTGCCACCTTGTAGCCATTGAGCTTCAAACCATCCTTTCCAACTAGATGAATGCTTCCCTTGTCACCTTTCACCTCTGGTGGCATTCTGTTGATTTGACCCACAGATATGAAAAAGTGTTCACAATTAAAACCAGCACCCTAGTCTCCCTGGTAAAGAAATGGGACCCCTTGGAGAAATTTCTCTCTGCATAAGACACTTAGGATTGATGCCTACCTATCCTCCTTGTGGGGTAGAACGTCTTAAACCCATTTTATGCCTTGTGCCTGCAGCATCCTACATTCTGTATTTGAAAGGTTTGCCCTATGCATCTCCCTGTTTTTGTGTAAGATTGCTTATATGTTTTGGGAATTTTGTGAGTATTTCTTTTGTTTGTGTTTTCTTGGTTTGTGCTATAATTCAATAAAATTTGTGAACTAAAAAAAAAGGAGTGCCACATTTATGCAGCAGGCATGCCTCGCTTATCCATTTGAGTTAGGCCGGAGAGTTCCCTGGCATAACTTGAACTGTTAGGCCATCTTTCAACACTCTCCAGATAACATTTTGGACAGCCCCAGCCCACCCCTAAACCCACCTCCACACTTAGACAGTTAGTGACAGGACTCACTACTTGTCTTTTTGAATAGCAGGCCCAAATATTTTTTGTATTCGTGTATTTGAAGTTGAATTTCAAAAATTATGCTGTCAACCTATGAGCAATGTAAGAAACCCCCCACCATTAAAAATATGGATTATATATGTATATGTGATAGATATTGGTCCTAGGGTCTGAAAGTCTTGTATGTCCTGATTTAAGGTCGCGCTAATACAAACAAGTTGAAAAGTGCATACTTAAGGGTATGTTTACTAACAGACATGTCGGTAGTATGCGTTTCTGCCATCAAATTAGCGCTGATGCCTGGGCTGATATTTGGGGACATGGGTCTCCCTCTCCCTGCTGATTGCACAGTGCTGACATGCAGCACCAGACTAACCAGCATGTAGGTGTGCTTAATGCAATTCATGGAGGGGACTTTAAATGCACCTGTGCTAATGGCAACAGGTGTGGTTAGTACGTCTCCAAAACACCTGCTCTAACTGCAGTGCCCCATCAATCCCTCTGTACTGGCGGAGGTTGGGTCCCCCTCTGCATCTTTATTTTCTCCACCACAGCCTTGGCATTGATCAACTTCATCTGCCAGCAGGTGCTGGGTACCTGTCAGCACATTCTCCTTTCTTTGCCACAGCCGTGGCTCTGATGATCTTCCTGTGCCAGCAGGAGATGTATTCCCAGTGACCCCTTCTCCATTCTTCAGCATAGCGCTGACTCTCTTCTGGTGCCAGCTCCTTTCTTCTTGTCCTCTTCAGGTAGTGGGGCCTCACTTCCTTGACACCGACCTTCCAGTTCTTACGTCATACATATCTGTTTGCACAAGCGCAAACAAACTGATACTGATGGACTGATGGGTGGACAGACTGTCAGATGAATGGTCCCCCTCCTCCCAAATAGATGCTATTACTTAAACAAAATGCTCCTAAAAAGTTCATAAAGCCTACAATTCAGTTTGTGTGCCCACCTTTGAAATAGGTCGCCAAAGATTTAAGGAAGACTTTATAAAGGGATTTCCACAGAATGTGTATAAACCTTCAGAGAATTCTCAAAGTGGATGGGCTGTTCACCACATACATTACCCCACAAAGACATGGGTATCTGTAAGATGAGATGGTTCAGGTATGCATGGGGATTCATTTGAACACCCCACATGTGTTGTTAACCCCACAGATTTTTGAATCTGCAAAGTATTTGAGGTAAAACATTTCCAAGGAGTTTCTATTTGAAAATTTATTTAGACAGTTTTGTATAGCACCTTATCCTTCAATCAAAGTGGTCACAACACAATTGTGGGATACATTTAACATGAGGGGATATGAGACACATACACTAATGCTTACAGGGAACATGGGCAATGGAGGGTTAAGTGGCTTGCCCAAGACCACAAGGAGCACCTGTGGGACTAGAAACCCCAGTCCTTCTGGCCCAAGGTTGCTGTCCTCTAGTGGGATTTGAGCTCCTGACCTTCTGGCCTGTGGTAACTTGCCCCAACCACTAGGCCACTCCTCCCAGCCTGTCTCCTTTGTAAGGGAAAACTGAGCATAGAAAAACTTGTAATAAATTTTCATTCAGAACCTACAGAATTGTGAAGCTTTGGACAAAGTTGTCCTGTTTCAAAACTGCGAGGGCAAACTTAACTTGCAGCCTAATTGCACATGCTTGTACTATTCTTATATCTGGCCATCGGCTTTTAACTGGAATCATGCGATAAAAACACTGGTGCTGGAAGATGACCTCAAGGAAGACACGCCTTCCTTTCTTGGCGGCTTAGGGAGTCAACTGTTGTAGCCTCTAATTAAAGTGAGTGCATAGGATGAAAAAAAAGATAAGTGCTGGAGTTTCACTGCATCACTTCTTAATTATTATCAATGGTTTTGTAACAGTTGGAGGCTGGAAGTGATCCATAAAATACTGAGGTAAATATCTAATCCCGTGTGCAGGTCCTGAGGAATTGTATGTGTGTACCAAAGAAATATTTAGAAGACAACTGGAATAAAAGCACATTTGAAATGATGGCGGGGGGAAATGAAATGTCCCCTGGTGTGTGATGTTCAAAGTTGAGAGAAAATGCAGGCTTAGCCTCTACTATGTCTTTAACTTAAGTTCCAACAGCAAAGGAGCTTATCTATGAGAAGAAAATGGTCTGGGCTGGTCAGGTTACGCGCTAGTTTGTAGTCAGTGCTACTAAGAAACCTGGTCTGATTCCAGGAACAGGCAGCAGCTGAAGGAGCACTCAGAGAATGACTAAAGACTCGTATTAGGCAAACAGGTAAAGAAGTGGAAAACAGCAGCAATGTTATTGTATGAATAGATTCACAAATAGTCTTCAAAATTTTCACCACATACCTTCATGGGAACTGTTCTAGACAAAAAGTAACGATGGAATGGGTAAGTTCTGCAGCACCCCACTAACTGAAAAAAGAAATAAACCACTGAACGTGGAATTTGTGGCTATAACACGAGATGTGAATTTGGTTGTTTTGGGCCTATTCCATCAGAACTTTCCCCATTACGCTCCATGAGAGAAATGCATGAATGCTGAAAGTTTTCCACAAAGAATTTTGCACAGGAATAAGGTGGGCTTTCATGACAAATGTTTCCATGGATCTAAAGGCACTGATCCATGAAACGAAGGGACAGGGGAAAGCAACATGTCTTACTCTGCAGCTAGGTCGGGAAAATAGAAGTATTATCCAAAGCTGAGGTTGCTCATAAGCTTTCAAGACCTTACAGGGCACGTCCTCAAGCCCATAGAAAGAATGTGTGCAAATTGCGACAAAACCTCTGTATGATCTTTATGTTGGTCCAATAAAAGGAATTACCGCTTGCAAGAAATCCAGATTTGTCAAGAGTCACTATAGCTACTAGGACTGTGCACTGCATTTGGGAGCTATAAATCCAAACATTGACCTTTTAGAGACATTTGAATTACTAGCATGATGAAAACTACTAATGGAAAGGCATGAACTAAATCCATAAAATAAAAGTAATTTTCTTTTAAATGAGCATGCCTGTTGGTGCTAGATTCTATAGTTACTTTTCATGCAAGATCTGTGGTAATGCTGTAGAGTTTCAGGACACAGCATGTTAGTGAAGCCTGCAAGAGAAGAGAAGAATACATTCTGAAGCCCTTTTACTAAAGTACGCTACGCCATTCGTGCAGGTTTCGGCACGTGCTATCCACACCCTACAGCCTGCATTGACCATGAGTGAGAAATAGGTGGGATGGGGTAGAGAGTGGGCGTGGTGAGTGCTGCGCCATCGGCGTGCAGGTATACACCGTGCTCTAATGGCACATCTTATAATTAGCATGGGTGCAATTAGCTACACCTTAACAAGTGAAGCTACCTGCACCCTGCACTATGGACTAGCACCACGCATTACCTAGCAAGGAAATGCTCTCCATGCCCCTGACAGGTAAAGCGCACTTACCTTGCCGTGATTTCACATGCTATTTAAATCATTAGTTACAAACTCATAGTGCAATTTAGTAACAGGGCTCCTTTGATTATTAATGTCCAGTGCTGTTCTGCGCCTCATTAGATGGGACCCGTGTTTCCACCTATAGATACCACAGTGTCCTCGGTACAGCAAGGTCATGCATTTGTTTCGAAATTGTGGTGGAGCATATTGCATTCATTTCTAGGTGCCGTTGCAGCACTTAATGCATGTTAACACACATTAACCTTTAGTAAACATACTCCAGTGCTTTCAATGACTTTAAGATGATCTGTTCTCACTCTAGCATACAGGCCAAGTTTCCTTCTTTTCAGGCTCAGATTCCCCAGCGTTCCCTCTGAAGCTTATACCACACCCAGTATTCACCACAGCCCTGGAAGGCAAACGATCCCAGTGATGCTGCTGCTGTCGTGTTTAGTCTTGTACGATCGAAACTTCAGCCGAAATATAAAAATATTGCCAGATTGTGACAGCCGTAAACATCCACTCCAGCATTCAGATCTTTTAATTTGATTTATTCATTGTGAAATATCTTATGAAGCGCTGAAGGTGTGACACATCGTACTCTAGTCTCATCAGTCCTCAGGACCAGCATTAGGGGTGGCAAACAGAGCAGTCCACAAATCACAGGGGATCCCAGGTCTTAATTAATCTGATGGAGGAAAAGCTTGAAAGTGCATTTTAGAGCCCCCTCCCCAGCTTCTGCCCTGGGCCTTTCCACCTCTGACTGTCCTTCAGTGGGAGTCAAAGTAATATCTTTCATCTGCAAAATGATGCTATGGATTTCTGTTAGCTTTGGCTATATCCTATTTTTCTTTATAATAAATATCCACTGTGCTACACAATTCTCTGTGTCAAGTAATATATTGTCCGTCTTCCCTCAGATTCACGTCTGAGTTGAAAAAAAATAAGAAAAAGAGATGTTGGCTTCAATGTACAGTGGGAATACCAGGCATTTCAAACCCCACCTTAATTTTCAAGAAGCAAAGTGTGAATGTCTGCATCTTTTTCTCTCTGTAATAGCATCGATGGATTACATTTGTCCTGTAGATGCATTAATAGCAAGTTTTCAAATATGGAGAAATCAAAAAGAATAGACACCGGTTTAGCATACAAAGTTTCCCATTTGAAGCTACAATGCTAGCCAAAGGATTTTTGGTGGGGAGGGTCCAGAAAAACATTTTTCCTTTCTGATTTTTATTTAATTCCTGATGGGTTATTAGTTTTTGAAAATTTCTCCTCCTTTCAGTCCCACCACTATGCATCTATGTAAATTGGGGAGGGGGGTACTGCTAGGCTGATCCTTATCAGCCCCCCCAATGCAGGCACCACGTTGCTATGTAGAAAGCATGAATATAGCATGTAAATGCAATGCGTACCGTTGAGTCAATGCTGACTCCCAGTGACCCAGCAGTCCCTGGGTTTTCTTAGCTGTCAGGAAACTAAAGTCTGGGATGCTTCCTATGTTGTACATGATACACATCTTTGAAATTAAAACACAAGAAAAGTATTTAAAATAAAATATTGTAGGATAAAAAAGTAGATATTCGAACAACATCTAAAGATGACATAATTGCATCAAGTAACCGGCAAGCTGTTTATGCTTGTTTTTTTGGGGTGAGGAAGAAGGGTAGCCTGACAGTTTTTCTCCTACTCCTTTTGGTTTTGCAATTCCCCCCTATTCCATACCTCTCCCACTTAACTCCAACAGTCTGAGGTCATTCATCAAGCTCCTACTGAAATCATGCAATTATTTCTAATATCTAGTACAAAGCTACCCACTATCCTGTATTTTTACTTATACCTGTTTCAGCTGAATTCATGCGGGAAAAAAACAATTTTAATTTTAAAATGGGAAACAACTTCCAAAAGTAACAGGCCCGATGGAACTGATATCTCTAAATAGATTGTCTTTTCTCTGTTTTGGCATTGTCAGAGAGATTTTCAGGAATAGACTACCTTCAAACGTGAATACAAGGAGTTTTTGAGTTACAAAGTTTAGAACTTGGCTGTACTCCTGTCTATTTCTATTCCCCAGAAGACATAATGGTTTCTGCAAGCAATCAGTAAGTTATGCAGTGCCAAAGATTTGAAGAAACCAGAAAATGATGCACTTTTGCTCAAAATTCCATTTATGTAAATTCTTCTTCATCAAATCCAGTGTTCCAAGTTACCCAGCTCCAGGAGTGAGATTTTTTGCTAGTTCTGGTTTTAAATTCACCTTGAAATACCGTATGGTATTTGCTGTCCCTGATTTTATCCATTGGAATCAGTGCAGCAGATCCCATAATGCATCAGGGTGAGATGGTCAGAAATCCAGGACTGGCTTAAAATCTCACTCCTGGAACCGGGTAATTTAGGATGTCTGCAAATCAATGCTGAAATTACCAGCAATTTTCTTATTTTCTGTACAATAGAGATCCCATCAGGATGACAAGGAAAATAATGTGGAACCTAAATGCACCTAATAAGCAAGCAGGTGGTATTTGCTATTGTGCCAAGCTGAAGTCTTGTCTGACAGCCTGGACCACACCCAATGACTAAGTCAATCTTCTTTTCCCAGCAGAGTAGGTAACGTGAAGAGAGCTCATATATCCAAGTCATTGTATGCCAGATGGTGAGCTTTAAATTTCCAAGCCCTAAGATGATTTTGTTTATAGATATAAAATATGGCTGTTTTCTATTTCCATATAAAGCCTTAAGTATTTAAGGAACCTGCTTTTTTAAACTGCAAATATTGATCAATTCAAACTCTCAAAAGCATATTTTTTTATCCCATCTTATTTTCAAGCCCAACAACTATTTTAATATTCTAATGATACAAAGAGAAACCAGATAGCCCCATCTATGATGGGTTTTTTGAACTGACATCCTGGGGTCTGTAATTCTGTATTTTCTTTTGAAATAAAGGCTTGGTGAGAAAACAGAGCTGTTGAGGCTAGCGGGCAGTGTATAAGGGTTATATAACAGGGAAGCCTTGCTTGGAAGTGCTTTTTATTCTAAACTGAAGCATCTTACCTCTCATCTACCTTTAACTTTATCATCATTCTCTAGAAACCTGCCAAAAGAGGAGGCAATTATAGCTGCACCTGTTGTATAACACAAAACGGAGCTAAGATATCATGTCACATTAACCCACAAAATGGTCTTGCCAGGGACATTAAATCCTGGACGTTTCTGCTCATTTTGTGCTTAATCCTCAAAGTATTCATCTCTCAGTAAAACTTTAAAAAATTAGCATCTCGGATCTTCCTAAAAAGCAATCCTTGTGTGCTACTGGTTTCAGAACATTATAACAAAATAACGTTTGGGCTTTTTTTGCAGGTGGTGAAATCTTAAACTGCTACATTAGTTTGTCACTGTGGGTGAGTTCACGATGCATGCAAGAAATCGTTTGAAAAGAAGACTGACATTATCAGAGGAAAAATTCTTACATTTTACCAATTTACTCTTTTGCATTCTAATGTAAGAAAAAAAAAACAAAAAGAAAAATATCAGAAAAGGTAAGGAAACGACAAAAAAGACAGAACAAGAACAATGCTGAAAGCACCTGGTGAATATAACCTGGATATACCTTTATGTATCAACAGTACAAATGAAGTTATTACAGACAGGGAACATATAGAATAAACACAATACGCAGGGTAAGAATTTTAAGTTATCCCATTGACTAGAAATCGCTAAAAGTATGGCACGTTCACAAAATAAGCTGGACTGAGAAATAACAGAGGGGCTTGCTCTTCTGAAACAGAGAACCTTGCAGAGCAGAAACCCTTAGGAAAGGTAACAGCTGCACTATCCACTCGCATCCAGCTGTTAATAAGGACCAACTCCCGCCTGCCCCATAGCAGAGCGTGAAAAGGATTTATGTCTGCTGGGAAATGTATTAAAGGATGCAGGAGGGAGCAAGGTAGTGGTGAACTCAGAGCAGGAAATAAAATTACAACTGATTTATTTTACGTAATTGCAAAGATACAAAGAAACAATTTTGTAGTTAGGTCTACTGAAAGAATTTTAAAAAAAGTACTGGTTCCAATAGTGGCCCCCAACAATTTCTGAGAATTTTAAATCATAGTTCTTTCATTTTTCCTCTACC
Source organism: Ichthyophis bannanicus (assembly GCA_033557465.1). Taxonomy (NCBI): domain Eukaryota; kingdom Metazoa; phylum Chordata; class Amphibia; order Gymnophiona; family Ichthyophiidae; genus Ichthyophis; species Ichthyophis bannanicus. Next base: position 629,230,068 of record CM066034.1, on the reverse strand, counting down.
TTTTGAACCCTCGCCTTTAGATAAAAGCTCCACACTAGCCCAAATTTGTTATTGTTGCTTCTTATTTTATAACCTCAGATCCCTACATTCAAAAGCTCATTTGGCATGCAACCATGGGCTGGGCAGCTCACGGGTGAGCAGAGAGCGTTTCAGAAGTCCTGGGAAGCGTCGCCCACCACACAGGCAGGCAATAAAGAAGGCAGAAGCATTACTTCATTCTCACTGTCATCTTATCATAAAGAATTTTGATGTGCCTTACCTACATACATCACACCCTCCTTAGTCTTCTCCGCGGCTTCAGTCACTCCCTGTTTAGTCTTCTCAGCAGCAGCTACCACACCTTCCTTGGCGATGGAGAAACCTTTCTTAAAGACATCCATGTTGCTGGCTGGCTCGCTTTGGTAGTTTGCTCTGGTTCTTAGGGGCTACAGACTGGAGCAGCGCTGCTGCACTGTGAAACCTTCCCCCCTCTGCAGCACTTAATTTTCTCTCTCTCTGTTTCTCATTTGCTTGGTCACTGGTATTCTTCTGCAAGACAAGGGCAGTGTGATAAATTTTGTAGCCTTTGCCAACCCTTATTTATGAGGTGCACTGCAGTCTGGCCAATACCCAGGAATATCCCGCACTAAAATATTAATGATATGGATTTATTTGGTCAGGACAGAATGGGAGAGCTGACTGGAAAGGGGGTGTGTGGGGTGAGGGAAAAGTAAAAGAAAGAGACGTACAGTGGGGAGGGGGTGGGGGAGAGAGTATCATCAGAGATCTGAAGGGGTCTTTGGAAAATTTCCAACCGGTTAAAGCTTTTAAGCCAGGCCAGGCTTTTGCTGCAGTGTTCTCATTCAAGGACGTGCTGCGGAAGCTCTCAGCTGGAGAAAGCGGGGCTCTAGGGAACATGGATTCTGAAAGCAAAAACCATTAAGGCGCAGAGCACACTACAGAAACTGTAGTCTGTGCCTGAGAAGAGAAGCCCTGGAACTGCCACCCTCGTCTCATGGCAATCAGGAAAATGCTCGAGCTCTAAGAGCAGGAGCCACTAACAAAAGCATCCCACCACCAAAATAATTTGTAAGGAAGGGCTTCACACAGAAAGAATTGCCCCTCTAAAGGCAGAAGTCATGTATCCTATAAAAACAGGTTTTATTCTTTTTTTTAGTTTCTGTTTCTACAGCTGTGTGTTTGTAATAGCTAAATCCTTCAGGTCATTTTTGTGCTCCTCTACACTGAGGAGAAGGTTTTTAAGGCACAAGGTGATGTTCTGTTTTACCTCCTTGAAGGTATCACAGACTTCTCAGAAGCAAAATCATTAAGAACACTGCTTTGGACATTCTACTGTTTAATTTCTGTGGGGAGAGAAAGCTTCTCGGGGTACCTCCCTTCTTGCCACTGCTACTATTCTGAATTTAAGGAACAGGGGACCGATATATTATCTGCAAATTCATTTTTGCCAAATGGGCCAATATGTAGAAAAAAACAAGTAAAATGCCCTGAAACATTTAAAAACGCTAACATTTTGGTATTTTGCGCATTTTTTCACACTTCATTCCCCTTTTCTAAAATAGTTTGCTAAATTCCTCCTTCAGAAGTGCTAAAGTTCCTTGCAGAGGCCAGTGCCAGCAAACGTTTGCTATAATGCTGAATTAATGAACTGCTGCAACGGCGGCAGTCATGCAAAGCCGCTCGTTAATCCAGAAGCAAGCGAAAGTGACACATGAACACGTCTTCACAAGCCTCTTTGTTTTCTAAACTTAACTATACCTCAGTGTCGATATAGGGACATGTATACTAAAGATTAATGCATGGTAACATCCACTAGCATGTGTTAAGCACCTTCATGGCAGCACCTAACCCACACTCAGGGTCGGCGCTGCCTTTTTTGCTGCCCTGTGCAAGTGATTACTGTGCTGCCCCCCACCCCTCCCCCACCTCCCATCCTAGTAGGTTCCAGTGGAACCCTTCACAAGCTTCTCTTCTGTCCCAACATGATGACAATTTTCCAAGGGGTTGATGTACAGTATTAGTCTGGAAGCAAAAATGACAAAGCAGTTGGTACCTTATAGGTGACACCTTATAGACTAACCAGTTTATGGAGGTTCATGCCTCAGTAAATTAGTCAGTTTATAGGGTGCAACATGCCTCACACTCACAGACCAAAAACCCTTCTCCCAATATATAATTCAAAAACAGATTTTTAGTGTGTATAAATCACTTACCATAAACGTAATCCCAAATACAAACAATCAGTAGAGACTCAGTAGTGAGTAGACAAACAGACTAAACAATGAGTAGGAGAAAAGCCTCAGATAACTTAACCCCCCTCTATGTGGCTACTCAAAGCCATAGGGGAACAAACAGCTCCACATCATAGGCTGAAAAAACTCCTCCCATCAACAAATTCAAAAATGTTGTTATTGCAAAATACTTAAAAACCTCTACCAGTAGAAGTCATGGATCTGACCCAACATATCCACAGCTAAAAGTATATGTGTCATTTAATACACATTATTTTTCTCAGGATTTTTTTCTCATTTTATATCTCCCCACCCCACCCCCTTCCACCATTGTTAACTTGGTCATGGCATTGACCAACTAAATGTGATATGTGACTATTCATGCAAACGAGGCCCTGCAATGAGTGTTACCTATGGCATGGCATCCCTCTTGGGTTGTCCCTGCCGATCCTTTGCCGCTTTCACAGTCTACATTCGGTTTAGCATCTGTACCCGAAGGAAGATATCACCATGATGCCAGAGCTCTCGCCGTGATGACCACAAGCCACGAAAGCCATGAGCCTTGACGTCCACTGCCTCAGTCACCTATGCCAGCTCCCTGCTGCGTTCTCCTCCTCCTCTTTCTCTTATGCCGCTCAGCACCACCTCGGAGATGGACAGCTGCAGCAGTGCCAACAAAGGTCAGGCCTACTCCGGCTCTGCTGAGCCTGCAGCAGACTCTAAGGCCAATACCAGTAAGTGGCCCCCTGGAACCTGGTAGTAGCTAGGGAATCGGGATTGTTCCCAGTAGTCTGAAGCACTGAAGTGGCCCGGAAAGAAAAGCGTTACCTCTTCCATGCTACTTTAACTTCTTTTCTCTTTTGATTTTGATGACCTAACATGGTACATTTTTGTTTACAATACAGTGATCATTGATTGTCAAAGAGATTTTATTATCCAAACTCAGTTTGCATTTTTAAAGTACCGTGGAGTCGATACCTGAAAGCTGTATTAAGAAAAATATATGTTTTTTTAAAAGGTAACATTTTGTGTTAACTAAAAGGGACAGGACCTCACATATTTCTCAGCTATAATAAAGCAAAAACAGATTGTCTTGGGATTTCTTATAAAACATCAACCTCCCACTTCATATATGCTGTAGGGTTAGGCTTCTATAGTGATAACGTAAATGACAAGAGATAATCAGAAAAGTACATATGATCTGCTCAGTTTAGATTCATCCTCTTTGGTAAATGTGGATATAAAATTTCTGAATTCTTTCCCAATCCAGCTCCCATCTTGTCCACATCTTCCATCTGATCTTTCATCTGTTTCCTCAAAAGAAAGTATTTTTTCACTCAATGCATAATCAACCTCTGGAATTCGTTACTGTATGATGTGGTAAATACTGTTAGCGCAGCTGGGTTTAAAAAAGGTTTGGACAAGTTCCTGGAGGAAAGGTCCATAAACCATTATTAAAGAGGACCCAGGAAATCCACTGCTTACCCCGGGACAAGCATTGTGGAATGTATGAGTTTTGGGAAAAAGGAGGGTAGGTTGTAGCCAACATTAATAATAATGAGAGAGGGGGCACCCCTTTATAGGTTGCAGGGGAGTGCCAGAAATCCTAGCACCGGTCCTATGTCAGACTGTATCAGGGATTAGGTGGGTGCATGTGTGAGTATGTCATGGGGAGTATCAGGGGCTGTGTATATGTGTGTGTCAAGGGGAGTGTTGGGGGCTGCGTACATGTGTGTGTGTGTCATGGGGATAGTTGGTGACCACATGTACTGTATGTCTGTTATGGGGAGTGTCTGTGTGTGTGTGTGTGTGTCTCTCTCTCTCTCATAGCCGCCCCCCACCCCCCATCTATTACACAGTATTTCTCTCTCTCTCCCTTAGCACCTCCCCAGCCCTGAACCAGTGACTCTCTCTTATAGTCCCTCCATCCATGACCCAGTGTCTCTCTATCATAGGCCCCCCCCAGCCATCACCCAGTGTCTCTCTATCATAGCCCCCCCAGCCATCACCCAGTGTGTATCTGTCTGTCTGTCTCTCTCTCTCTCTCTTAGCCTCCCCCAGCTATCACCCAGTGTGTATCTGTCTGTCTGTCTCTCTCTCTCTTAGCCTCCCCCAGCCATCACCCAGTGTGTCTCTGGATTCTCTATAAGCAGAACTATTCTGGCAGTTGGAAACAGAACCCACAGATGAAGGGGCCATATTAGATGTGGTACTTATTTAATTAATTATTTATTTATTTAGCAGGGCTTATATACCACTTTTCACCAGATCAAAACAGTTTACATTGAACCAGCTTCAAATTACATATAACATCCAATTATGTATAAAACTATGTACATTGAACAGTGTAACTGCATGCATCGGGTAGCTCTGTAGGGTAAGAAGTTTCAGTGTGCACATTTACTGAGGGGTTCTGTGTGTTCCTGGTTCGGAGTCAGGGTTGAAGAGTTTGCAAACAGGAAGGTTTTGAGGTGTTTGCAGAATGAATGGAGGTCAGAGATATTTCTTATATGGTTAGGGAGTGTGTTCCAGAGTGAGGGTGCATATAGTTTGAAGGTTATGTGGCATGTTTATTGTGTGTGTTTTGTTCTGTAGTGTGGTATAGTAAGTTTGTGGCTTGTGGCTTGTGGAGAGTCTTCGTGATCTGTTGGGGTTGAGGGGCTGAAGAAGGGCTTGTAGATGGGTAGCAGGGGTGCAGTGGAGAGCCTTGTGTGTTAGTAGGAGGGATTTGTATGTGATTCTGCAGGGGAGTGGTAGTCAGTGGAGCTGTTTGAGTATAGGGGTGATTGTCGTATTTGGATGCTCCTTGTATGATGTATGCAGCAGTGTGGTAGACTGTGCCCTTCTATCTGTGCCCTTCTCTTCTATTGCCAACTCCAGACTTTGCTCCTTTCACCCTGCTGCTCTTATGCCTGGGACAAACTACCTAAGTCTGTATGACAGGCGCCTTCTCTGACACTTTCCAAATCCAGACTGAAAACTCACCTCTTTGCTGCTGCTTTCGGATCTTGACTCACTTAATGTCCTTTGTGTTTGCTTACCATTCCCCCTAGCTGTATCCCAAATCTACAGCTACTGTGCTGTCTGTCTCTGTTAGATTATAAGATCCGATGACCAGGGACCATCTTTTACATGTATCTGTGCAGTGCTGCGTATGTCTTGTAGCTCTATACAAATGTACAGTAGTAGTAGTGGTAATAAGGAGGTTGGATTGCGGGAGAATGTGGTATATTGTATTGCAGTAATTGGCATGAGGAAGGATTAGAGCCTAGAGGGCTGAGCAGAAATCTGATGAATCAAGGATGGGCCATAGGCACTGTAGAGTCTTGGCTTTGTAGGATATTGCTTTGGTTGTAGCTGCTATTTGCGCCTTGAAGGTAAGGCTTTGGTCAGTGATGACACCTAGGTGCTTAAGTTCTTGGTGAACATTTATTTGGATGTTGTTCATCGGTACAGTGGGGGGGAGGGGTGGTGAATGCATCGCCCCGCATGATGAATAGTGCTTCTGGTTTTTTTGTAATTGATTGAGAGGTTATTGTCTATCAATCAGCAGGAGACGTCAACCAAGCATTCTTGAGTCTTTGTGTATGATGGTTGCTTGGTGTGGATAGGACTGTACAACATGATGTCATCATGCTTACCAATGGAGAAAGTATTTCTGATGTTATAGTGGGAGATCATTTCATATCCAGTGATCACCAGATGGTGTGGTTCAGTATTAGGACTAGAGCTAATAAAGTCCATTCAAAAGCGAGGATCTTAGACTTTAGTAAAACTAACTTTGCCAAGATGGGACAATACCCAAGGAGTCGTTAGTGGGATGGGAACAGCTGAGGGATGTAGAAAAGTAAGAGGCAAAAATGAAAGGGGATATTTTAATGGCAATAAACCTTTTTGTTAGAAAGGTAAAAAAATGTAAAAGGAAAAGGAGGCCACTATGATTCTCAAAAGAAAAAATGAAGAAAAAGAGGGTGGCCTTTATAAAATACAAGAGATCACAGAAAGAGGAAGACAAACATCAATATTTAGAGATGTTAGGAATAGTCAGGAAAGCAAATATTCAAAAAGAATAAGAAATAGCTAAGGCAATAAAATGTGGGGCAAGACATTTTTCAGATATGTTAGCGAGAGGAGGAAGTGCAAAAGTGGTATTGTCACACTCAAGCGTGAAGGAGAGGAATATGTAGGAGCTGATGAGGATAAAGCAGAATTGCTTAACAAATATTTTTGTTGTGTGTTCACGGATCAAAGACCCAGAGCAGGACCTCAGAAAATATCCACATATAGGAGCAGAAGTGAAGGGGATCTTCAACAATTTTCAGAAGACTGTGTTCATCAGGAAACTGCTTAACTAAAAGTAGACAAAGCAATGGGGCTGGATGGGATACATTTGAGATTGAAGGAACTTGGAGAAGTTCTAGCAGCTCCACTGTCTGACCTTTTCAATGCTTCTTTAGAGTCAGGAGTGATCCCAGAGGACTGGAGAAAGGCACATGTGGTCCCTTTACACAAATGCGGAAGTAAGGATGAGGTTGAGAACTACAGGTCAGTTAGTATGACTCTGTGGTGAGTAAATTAATGGCAACACTGCTAAAACAGAGGATAGTGAGGTTTCCGGAGTCCTATGGATTGCAGGATCTGAGGCAGAATGGGTTTACTACAGGTAGGTCTTGTCTGACAAATCTGATTGATTTCTTTGACTTGGTGACCAGAGAGTTGACTACATGGGGTGTACTTAGATTTAGTAAAGCCTTTGATACCATTACACACAGATGACATAAATAAATTGAGCACCCTAGGGATGGACCCTAAAGTGGCTGACTGAGTTATTTATTTATTTATTTATTTAGACAGTTTTGTATACTGCCTTATCCTTCAATCAAAGCGGTCACAACACAATTGGGGAATACATTTAACACGCGGGGATATGAGACACATTCACTAATACTTACAGGGAACATGGGCAATGGAGGGTTAAGTGGCTTGCCCAAGACCACAAGGAGCATCTGTGGGACTAGAAACCCCAGTCCTTCCGGCCCAAGGTTGCTGTCCTCTAGTGGGATTTGAACCCCTGACCTTCTGGCCTGAAGTACTGTGCCCCAACCACTAGGCTACTCCTCCCTCTTAGAAATCCCTCTAGAAATCAGTTGAGTGGGAGGTGACAAAGGGTACAGGTAAATGAAGTTCACTCTGAGGAGAAGGATGTTACCAGTGGTGTGCCGCAGGAATTTGTCCTTGGTCTGATTCTTTTTAACATTTTTGTTAGTGATATTGTGAAAGGGTTGTCAGGTAAGGTTTGCCTCTTTGTGGATAATATCAAAATCTGCAATAGCATAGATACCCAAAAAGGAGTATAAAATATGAGGAGTTATCTAGCTGAGCTTGAAGAATGGTTGAGAATTTGGGAGTTGAGATTTAACACTAAAAAATGCAGAGTCATGCATTTGGGCTGCAAAAATCCAAGGAAGCAGTACAGTATAAGGAGTGAAGTACTTATGCCCACAAAAGAAGAGCAGGAACTGGGCATGATCGTTTCTGATGATCTTAAGATGGCTAAACAGGTAGAAAAAGCAATGGCAAAAGCCAGAAGGATTTTTGGGTGCATAGGGAGAGGAATGGCCAGCAGGAAGAAGGAAGTAAGTGTGCCTCTGTATAACTCATTTGGAATTTTATGTGCAAATCTCGAGAACACATCTTCAAAAGGACATAAACAGTTTGGAGTTGGTGCAGAGGATATCTACCAAAATGGTCAGTACAAAATATGGAGACAGACTTAAAGATCTCAATATGTATTCTTTAGAAGATAGGCAGGATAGAGAAGATATGAAAGAGACATTTAAATACGTCCATGGCATAAATGCACAGGAGGAGAGCCTCTTTCAACTGCAAGTAAGCTCTGCAACAAGGGGACATAGGATGAGGGTGAAAGGGGAGACTCAGGAGTAATAGGCGGAAATATTTCTTTACAGAGTGGTAGAGCATGGAATAGTCTCCCAGTGGAGGTAGTAGAGACAAGGACAGAATCTGAATTCAAGAAAGCATGGGATAAACACACATCTCTAAAAGAAAAAAAGGACTATAGTAGTTGATATGGAAGAGCAGACTAGAAAGGCCATATGGTCATTTTCTGCGGTCATGTTTCTATCTTTCTATATCTGTCTCTCATAGCCAACCAGTCATCACCCAGTGTGTGTGTCTCTCTCTCTTAGCCTCCCAGCCATCACCCAATGTGTTTCTGTCTGTCTCTCTCCTAGACTCCCCCCCCCCAGTCATCACCCAGTGTATGTGTCTCTTTCTCTTAGCTTCCTAGCCATCATCCAGTATGTATGTATCTCTCTCTCTAAGCCCCGTCATCACCCAGTGTATGTGTATGTCTCTCATAAGAACATAAGATATGCCATACGGGGTCAGACCAAGGTCCATCAAGCCCAGTATCCTGTTTCCAACAGTGGCCAATCTAGGTCATACGTACCTAGCGGTATCCCCAAAAGACACAGGTTCCACAATGCTTGTATTGGGTCAAACATTGATATCCTGGGTCCCTTTTTAATAATGGTTTATGGACCTTTCCTCCAAGAACGTGTCCAAACCTTTTTTAAACACAGCTGCACTAACAGCCTTTACTACATCCTCCGGTAACAAATTCCAGAGTTTGATTACACGTTGAGTGAAAAAATATTTTTTCTTATTAGTCTTAAATAGCTCACCCTGTAGCTTCATTGCATGTCCCCTAGTCTTTCTATATTCTGATAATGTAAACAATCAATCTACGTTTACCCGTTCAACTCCATTCATTAATTTATAGACTTCTATCATATCTCCCCTCAGCCCTCTCTTTTCCAAGTTAAAGAGCCCTAACCTTTTTAGCCTTTCTTCATAGGGGTATCCTTCCATTCCCTTTACCATTTTGTTGGCTCTTCTCTGAACCTTTTCTAATAACACTATATCCTTTTTAAGATATGGCGACCAGAATTGCACACAATATTCAAGGTGCAGTCTCACCATGGAACAATATAGAGGCATTATAATATGTTTTGTTTTATTTCCCATTCCTTTCCTTATGATACCTAGCCTTCTATTTGCTCTCTTGCCCGCGGCTGCACACTGGGCCGAGGGTTTTAACATGTTATCCACACCTAAATCTTTTTCCTGGGTGGTGGTTCCTAATGTGGAATCTTGCTTCATGTAACCATAGTTTGGGTTGCTCTTCCCTGGGTGCATAACTTTGCACTTGTCCACATTAAATTTCATCTGCCATTTTGATACCCAGTCTTCCAATTTATCAAGATCCTCTTGCAATTTTCCACAATCTTCTTGGGTTTTAACAACTTTAAATAGTTTTGTGTCATCTGCAAGTTTGATAACCTCACTCGATATTCCCTTTTCCAGGTCATTTATGAACATGTCAAAAAGCAGCGGACCCAGCACAGATCCCTGGGGTACACCACTATTCACCTTTCTCTATTGGGAAAATTGACCATTTAGCCCAACCCTCTGCTTTCTATCTTTTAACCAGTTCCTGATCCACAATAGTACACTGCTTCCTATCCCATGACTCTTTAGTTTTGCCAAAAGTCTCTGATGAGGGACCTTGTCAAAGGCTTTCTGAAAGTCCAGATACAGTATATCAACCGACTCACCTTTGTCTACCTGTTTATTCACACCTTCAAAAAAACATTACAGATTAGTAGGACAAGATCTTCCTTGTCTAAAGCCATGTTGGCTGTCTCCCATTAAGCCATGACTATCTACATGTTCAGCAATTTTGTTCTTCATGATGGTTTCTACCATTTTTCCCGGTACTGATGTCAGGCTCACTGGTCGGTAGTTTCCCGGATCACCCCTGGAACCCTTTTTAAAAATTGGTGTTACGTTCGCCATCCTCCAATCTTCAGGTATTAACCCCCACAGTTATCACCCAGTGTGTGTGTCTCTCTCAGATAAGCCCCCCCCCCAGCATCATTTGGTGTCTCTCTATCTCAATTTTCCCACTAGCCAATTCCCCCCCCCCCCACCATGCAGCCAACACCTAATGTTTCTACCCCTCCACCCCGTGCAACCAACTGCCAATGTTTCACCCTCCACACAGCCAACTTCCAATTTTTCTACCGCTCTCCCCTGCAGCCAGAGCACCCAATGTGTCTCTTTCTCATTCTCCCTGCCCCCTCCCCCTGGCATGCAGCCAGCCCTCAGCAGCTTACCATTTCAGTGTGGAACTCAGTGCCGAATGATCCTCCCCCATGATCAGATCTGTGCATTTAGCTTGAGCTGCACAGTGATGGAAGTTATGCTGATCTCACTGCTTGAAGTCTCGCAGTGGAGGAGGTTGTGCTGATCTTGAATGGCTCAAGCTACATACACTGAGGCAATCGGGGTAGAAGGCTGAAGTAAGGGCCCTGGAAAATTTAAGCAGGGCTTTGGAGCCTATGCACACGCTACATGAGCTTTAAAGCCCTGCTCTGATTTTCACTGCTTGTCTGCCACCTGCCTCTCGCTGCTTGCCTACCCCACAGCTCGCTGCTTGCCTACTCCATACCCTGTGATAGTCATCCACAGTGTTCCTCCATGTGGTTGTCACCAAGCAGTAACAAAAAGGAGATAAGCATGATTGTAACTGAACTAGAATATCCTTCACATTTACTGATGCTAATTCCCTAAAGAGACCAATGTACTAAGTGATACCCAGCATCACAAAGATACGTGTTAATTCATTTTTTTTATATTACATATTAGCATCATATATTGTAAATGAGTCCAGTAGGACAATAAGCAGATGCTTTCTTTATGAACTTACCACAAACCTTAACTGCACCTTCATCAAGTGTAGATAAATTCTTTTCCTTTGGCATTATGCCTTTTACAAAGCTATAATCACATTTATTTTAATGGCGTGTTCATAGCCAATAAACTGTTTTGCATAAGTTTGTATTGCAGTTACGGTTCAGCACTGATTTTGATTTCTTTTTCAATTTAACTCAGATTCCAAAGGGGAAAGATGACAAACCAGCTCCTGCTCCCTTAATTATTAATTTTTTTGTTAGGTCCCCAGAGGACTTGGCTCTCTGTTTTTTTAAATATTGAAGGTTAGATTTACTAAGGTAGGCTCCTCCTTTAGTACATGCTAATGCCATTACCACTACGGGTCAAACTGTCAAATAAGGGTCACAGTTCTTCTTTGGCAGCTTGACCCCTAGTGTTAGTACCAGGTTACTGCCAACAACAACCAGGGGCTGGGTCATAGGAGTCAGCATTGACTCAATGGTACATACTTTTTTTTCACATATTTAGTTTGTTTTTCCTATCATGCATCGCTGCTAGTAAATAACCCCCATAGTTGGCACATATATCTACTGTATTGGTACAGAATTTAGATGGGTAATTTTCCTGACAATGGAAAGTTCTCCATTTAAGCTGAAGTGTTCTCCACTTCTCCTGAAAAGAACACTTAAAAATTCAAGTTGTGTTTTTTTTAATTATTTATCCAGTTTATATATCACCCTTCCCAGAAGCTACAGGGTGGTTTACAACAATAAATATAAATACAAAAACATTATAAAATCAGTCAACACAATTATAAAATATGATTTCAAAAAGCCAGGGTTTACATCATTCAATTCCGAGAGGAGTTTGGTTCCAAAGGAAAAGGCCCTAACAGAGATACTTTGTAGCCTACTGCCACCCAAAATTTGAAACAGAGCCTTACTGCAGACCTCAAACTGCGTATTGGAAGTTACCTAGATACATAATGACATAATAAGGAGGGACTTTCTTCTGAATAATCTTAAACATAAGAAATACTATTTCAAATTATATCTGCTGGTAAACTGACAGACAGGGTAGCTTCTCCAGCACAAATTTAGCATATTCATGGATTTTAGTTCTTGATAAAACAAGTGCCGACATGTTCTGTATCCATTGCAACCTTTGTAATTGCACTTTTGGCAGGCCTGTATATAGTGAATTACTATCATCCAACTGGAATGTAATCAAAGCATTAGAAACAGTACAAAGATCTTCTCTTGAAAGATAAGAACGCAAATATCTAATATTCCAGTGATGGAAGAAATAAATCTAAACTACATCTAAACCTAGTATCATTACATGGAGCTCAATCTTAAAACACTGAAATATTATACATGGTCTCCTTACCCATAACATTTCAGTTTATTTTGGTCACTTCTATCTGATCATTTCAACCAGGCACACAGTATCAGCACGTCCCTCTCCAAGTTCACAGTAAATCTGTACATAGTCTACATATAACATATATTTCAACTTAGCTGTCTCTAAAAAATTTTAAGACGTTGAACAAACAAAACTAAACAAAACTGGGAATAAATAGACCCCTGTGGTAGACCTGATGTTAATTGCCATCAACTAGGTGCAAGGAGCTCTTTGCTCTCAGGGAATGAGTCCGATCTCTGGAGGCTAGAGTAGTAGACTTGGATGACATAAGGAAGACAGAGAGGTATATAGACGAGACCTACAGGGACAAAGTTCTGAAGTCCCACCTCCAGTCTGGCAGCTTCCCTGTTGCCATGTGACAGGACAGCATCACCCTAGTGTGGCAGGAAATGATCCTGTAGCACCAAAGAGGTTTCTCCAGGGCCATGTGCCCATGAGAGAAGGGTTAGGACAGCTATTATAATTGATCATTAGGCATGTAGGTAGCTAGGTGGCTGGTGGGGGTGAGAATCGCCTGGTAACATGCTTGCCCTGTGCAGCACTTAGACAAGGTTTTAAATAGCGCTGGGGAGGAGTCTGCTGTCTTGATACATATTAGTACCAATAACGTAGGAAAGTGTGGTAGGAAGATTCTGAAGGCCAAATTTAGGCTTTTAAGTAGGAAGTTGAAATCCAGAACTTCCAGAGTAACATTCTCAGAATTGCTTCCCATTCCACACACAGGACCCAAAAGGTAGGCTGAGTCTCAATGCGTGGATAAGTCAATGGTGTAAGGAAGAGAGTTTTGGATTTTTAATGAACTGGGCAATATTCTGGGGAAAGGAGGGGCTTTTCCAAAGGGATGGGCTCCACCTTAACTGGAATGGAATCAGGCTGCTGGCATCAACCTTTAAAAAGGAGATAGAGCAGCTTTTAAATTAGATAATAGGGGAAAGCCAACAGTCACCCAAGAATGCATGGTTTGGAACAATGTATCCTTGAAGGATAATAGCAAAAAAATGAAGTTAGGTTTTATCAGCAGAGAGGTTCCAATAAAGACAAAAGTAATTCAAATGCCCTTAAGTACAGAGCAGACAGAGCTTAATGATTCCAAATTACCCCTGTCTACCAATAACCAGATTAATATGAATAAAATACAACCTCAAAAATGCTTGTTTGCAAATGTTAGAAGTCTAAAAAATAATATGGGAGAATTAGAATATATAGCACTAAATGAGAGGTTAGATATGACTGGCATCTCAGAGACCTGGTGGAAGGAGGACAACCATTGGGACGTTGTGATACCTGGGTACAAATTATATTGCAATGATAGAGAGGATCAAATTGGTGGAATGGTTGCATTCTATGCTAGAGAGGGCATTGAGTCACACAGGATTAAAGTTTTGCAGGAAACAGGATTGAAATTCCTTGTAAAAAGGGAAAGGCAATGGAAGTGGGGGTGTACTTCCGATCACCTGGCCAGAATGAAAAAATGGGTGATGAAATGTTTAAAAAAGTGGGTCATGTGATGACGGAGTTCTGAGCAGATGCCACAGCACCAAGCTCTGCTTCAGTCCCCCCAAAAACAAATCTGCTAAAAAGCGAGCTATTTAACCCCGACTCGATTAACCCCATCGGAACATCAGGGTGGTCCCTGCAAGCTGTTGCAAAGTCAGGGATCTCCCAGGAGGGGAATGCCAGCCAAGAAGAAAGCCCTGGAGCAGAAAATGGTGATAGATATGCCCATGCAAATGGTAATCTTAAATTTAGGAGCACTGAGGGAGCTCACTGGCAACATCATGTCGGCCCGGGCAGATAAATTGTACAGGCTGCAAAGTTCAGTAGATGATATAAAAGGCTGCCTGGTAGCTCAAACAGCACGCATCCAATAGATCAGCGTTTTTCAACCATTGTGCCGCGGCACACTAGTGTGCCGTGAGATATTGTCTGGTGTGCCGTGGGAAAAATTCCAATTTCATCCGTAACATGTGGCCTCGGCTCACAAATTAGGGTTGCCAACCGGCCGGTTTTCAGCCGGCCTGGCCGGTTTTTCCATGGCCAGGCCGGCTGCCGGCACAGTTGTAAAACTGGCCATTGAAAAGCCGTTTTTTTGCTCTGGCCGCAAGATCGGGAGCGGCCAGAGCAAAAAAACGGCTTTTGTGCCGAAGTCCGCGGCGTGAACGCAATCGCGATTCCCTATAGCAGTGCAGCCGCTGGTTCTGCTTTGTACAGAGCAGCGGCTGCACTACACTTACATTGAAAAGTAAAGAGAAACTGTGTCAGGAGCCCTCCGATCATGCAGAGCCCGAGGAAGTGATGTCATGGGGGCGGGCTCCTCACAGGCTGTCTTTCCTTTTCAAATTAACTTTAGCTGCAATAAAGTTAATTTGAAAAGGAAAGACAGCCTGTGAGGAGCCCGCCCCCATGACATCACTTCCTCGGGCTCTGTGATGACCGGAGGGCTCCTGACACAGTTTCTCTTTACTTTTCAATGTAAGTGTAGTGCAGCCGCTGCTCTGTACAAAGCAGAAGCAGCGGCTTGGGCAGAGGGGGGGGGTGTGTGTGTGAGTGAACCAGCAAGGGAGGGGGGGGAGTGTGAGTGAACCAGCAAGGGGGGGGGCGATGGTGTGAGTGAACCAGCAGGGGAGGGGGGGTAAGTGAGTGAGTGACCCAGCAGGAGGGGTGAGTAAGTGACAGGGGGGTGGGTGAGTGAGCCAGCAGTGGAGGGGGGGGGGTGGTGTGAGTGAACCAGCAGGGGAGGGGGGTTGGTGTGAACCAGCAGGGGAGGGGGGTTGGTGTGAATGTTTGATTCCTATTCAAGAGAATTACTTTATATATAGTCAATATAGGCACAGAGGTAAATTTTTTTAACATTTTCTAATGGTGGTGTGCCTCGTGATTTTTTTCATGAAAAAAGTGTGCCTTTGCACAAAAAAAGGTTGAAAAACACTGCAATAGATGGAGGAATGGGTGGAACGCCAGGAGAAGAGTACAAACATGCTGCAGGCCAGAGTGAATGCCTTAGAACAGGCAAGGCAGGCATTGGAGGAGAAAACTGAAGATTTGGAAAACCACAGCCGGCGCAATAACATAAGACTGATCGGCATACCGGAGGACACCTCGGAGGAACAGCTGTGGAACATTATTCAGGTTTGGCTGCCACAATAAGTAAGTTTACAGTTGCAGGGGACAAAAATGGTGGTGGAGTGAGTACACTGGGTCGGAGCACAGAGACCAAATGCAGACAAGCTGCGGCCAGTGATTTTTGCGGATTTTCAACTTTGCAGAAAAACATAAGCTCATGACACTATACAGAGGAAAATGAACTCTGGAATATAATGGGAAGTCAGTGCTGCTCTTCAATGACTACTCCATAAAGGTCGCAGAAAGTCGCAAAGCCATGGCCCCCCTACTGCTCCAGCTTGGCGAGAAGGGGCATACGGTTTGCCTTGCAATTTCCTGCTAGAGTCAGGGTCACCTTTGAAAATCAGACACAACAACTTGAATCAGTGGCGGCACTAAAGACGTTTGTGGACAACTTGATAACTGAGTGAACAAAAACGACGCATGGAAATAGACTATTTTGCCCTGTTGGCAGTTTCTTTTTTTTTTCTCTTGATCAAATGATTGTTAGTATGAAGCCTCAGAGGGCCTAAGTTGCAATGGGACTGAATGGGACACACCTAAACCCAAGGCAGAAACAGGTGGTCAAGAGCATGAAACATTGGACTGGGAGGACACTCTGATGGGACACCACCACCATAAGCTCAACAACAATGGATGAACTACCATCCCCCTCAGAGCAGAATGAGAAGGCCCAACATGAGGGCGCTGGAAGTGGAGACATCGGCAGGCAGTCTGAAGGTGGGAAAGGAGTGTAAAGCCTGTCTCAAAAGACTTCAGAGGACTGCTTCCTTCATGGGACCATGAGACCACAGGCCTATGAGATGGGGAAGGGTAAAAACCTGGGTGTATGAGAGAAGTGCATGGGGTGAATGACCAAGGATTACATGATGAATGAGGGGATGGATGTCAGGGAAAGGAGGAAGAGGGGAGGGAGTGGGGAGGCTTGGGGGCTGAAAACAAAAGAGAAAGGGAGATGTACAGTGGGGGAACTAAGCAGGGAGAGAAGGAGGGGGAGGAGAGGGGGGATGGAGGGAGAAACCAGGAGGGAAAGAAGGGGGGAGATCACATGGGGAGCACTCCACTCACAATCAGTTGCAGAAAGAGTGGGCAGCAGCGCTCTGCTGGGAGGTACTACAAGCTCGTGCAAGGACTAAAAAAGTAATGGCAGAGACAACCACAACACGATTAGGCATTCAATAACCCCATACTGAGCATATTAACCTTAAACGTGCCAGGCATTAACTCGCCAATCAAATGCACAAAACTATTAAGGTTATATTCCTCCAAGAGACCCATCTAACAGAGAGGGAAGACAAAAAACTACACAGAGGGTGGGCGGCGGCTGTACAAAAACTTGATGTCTGTCCACCACCACAGTGTGGAGGACTCAGATGGGCATTTCCATATCATGGGGGGGGGAACGATCTTCGGGGGAAGAGAGTAGCACTATGTAACCTCTATGCACCCAACATCTATTAGCATGGGTCTTTCACCAAAGCCATGGCCCACTTGGTGGGCTTTGAAGGGTACCAGATTATTGTAGACAGGGATTTTAACCTACCTCACAAAGCCATGGAAGACTGCAAACCTCCCAGGGTCACTGTGAAAAACTTGGAAAACAAAGGGGTGAACTTCCTCCTAAAAGAACTGGGACTTCTAGATGCTTAGAAGACCCTACACTCAGGTGAACTTGATTTTACTTTCTACTCAGCTCCACACAACAATTACGCATGATTAAATTACCTCCTAATATCCACTAACATGTTGTGAGGCTTAGATAGGGTGGAGATCAAGGACTCCTGACTGTCGGAGCATTTTTCAGTGCGCATGGAGATCAGAATGCAGAGAGGAGGAGAGCAGGAGGAAAATAGGATCTGGCATATGAACTGATCAAAGACCCAGAGTTCCACAATCATTTGAGAGGGGCATGGTGGGAGGACAATGGGACCGAGGAGCTGGACAAGAGGACACAGTGGGAGGTGGCTAAAGCCACAGTGAGGGGGGAAATCATCTCCTATGTTGTCTGAAAGTGGAGAGCAGGAGATGAAAAGCTCCTAGATCTCTCCAGACAGCTCTATTCCTTTCGAAAACAAGATATGAGAACACTAGGGGATGCAGAGAGAAAGAAATATCTAGAGGTACGAAAAGCCCTTAATGAACTGCTTAACCAAAGAACAGAAGGGGATATCAGCATGTATAAATACCAACTCCACAAGTGGGGGAACAAGGCAGGGAAGCTCATGGCCAAACTATTAAGCCCAGCAAAAGTGAAGGGATTGATCACCCACATACGAGACGCGAGGGGAGGGGAACACCGAACAGCAAAAGGAATCCTTCAACAATTCCATGAATACTACAGGGCAGTATATTGGAAAGGCCCAAGATATGGGGAAAAACATGAGGTGTTTTTCAATGGCCTGACCCTCCCAGAACTAGGCGAGGCATACTATACAATAACCCACAGGCGCAGATCTTGGCGAACAAGCACCTCTCGTAGGCGCTACCACTAAGACGGGGCACATGCCAGGGATTCCCACTAACTCCCCTTATCTTCATAGTGACCCTAGAGCTGCTAGCACAACGGACATTCCAACACATGAATTTAATTTTGTGTTTCTTCCCTTATATTTTTTAGATCAGATTTTTTCATAGCACAATGGACATGGCAGACCGAGGAATGGGAGGGAATACATATAGGGTAAAAGCAGGCCAAGATAAATTTGTATGTGGATGATATGCTCATTTTTCTAAAGAACATGAGCAGAGATAGAGACAAGCTTATGGGAATAATAAACCAGTTCGGAGCATTTTCTGGACTGCGAATTAACTGGGGGAAGTCAGAGGCCTTGCCCGCAGGAGTCTGTGCAGGAGTCAAGCAGACTTTCCTTTAGTGTGGGCGGGGGAATTCATGAAATACTTGGGCATATACTTGCACGCAGACCCCAGAAGAGTATATCAGAAAAATGTGAGAGACAAACTGGAAAGCACTCGGGCACTGTGCGAGCACTGACGAGAGTTACCACTGTCCCTCCTGGGAAGGGTGGCATTAGTAAAAATGGTGATGCTCCCACGATTATTTTACCCTTTGCAGATGATACCTGTATGGGTGGAGGGCAAAGAGGAGCGATTCTACCAGAATATGCTTACAGCATTTCTCTGGAGAGGGAAAGGGACATGAATTAGTTATCAAACACTGACAAGGAACAGAGAGGGAGGGGGAGTAAGTCTCCCCAGCTTATGGCTTTACAATATGGCCGCCTAAATGCGGTGGATACATGGAATCCAGACACAGGATGGAAGGTACGCCTCTAGACCTTTTTGATGGGAAGTGCGCCCCCTATAGTTGTATGAGCTTACTACAGTGCCCTGGAATAGGAAGCCATAGAACCATAGGCAGAAACAGATTTCTAGGAGCTTTGCAAAAGGTGTGGGATAGGCGACGATGCAGAATAGGAGGGGCTGTGGGTAAATCTCCCTTCCATCACATGGTGGCAAGCCCAGAGTTCCAGGACTGGGAAAAAAGGGGCTGTATATTTGTGGGATACCTGGGAGAGCTGGGGAAGGGCAAGTTCCCCTCGTTTGGGGACATGCGGGAGAAATGGCAATTACCACGAACACACTTCTTTGCCTATTTGCAGTGCCACCACTATGTTACAGGAGACAGAAAGGAAGGGCATAAACTAAGCACATTTACAGCTTTACAGAAAGTCTTTCTTGCCACTGGCCCAAAGCAGAATAAGATATCACACTGGTACCGAGTCACACATTCATGGGGAGAGGCAATACCACTAAGGAAGCTGGCAGCGGCCTGATCCATCAAACTAGGTGAACCACTGGAAGACACTGACATACAGGGGTTCTTTGAGAAACTACCAAGAATCACGGGAGACATGGGACTACAAGAATCACAGATAAAACTGCTGCATAGAGCATATATATCAAGAGTGAGGGGACACAAATGAAATTATGGGAAAAGCCAGAATGTCATAGGCTAATAACATACTGGAGAGATATTTTAGGATGCATTCAGAGGGTCCTGGGATACACCGTACAGTGGACCTATACAGCACTGCTACTAGGGGGAGAAGAACCACTGCGGAAGAAAGGGGTAAGGCCTATGGGATGGAAATTTACACAGGTGGCCATCCTGGTGGCCCGAAACGTTATACTAGCACATTGGATAAAACTCGAAGAGCTGAAAATCAAACAATGGAGGAGCAAAGTGCTAGAAATGGCTAAATGGGTAGCATGGGATGTACAAGGGAAATACTCGTTGGCAAACAGAAACTATGCTCAACTATGGGCTGATTTCAAGGAGGAATTAGACATGATGAGTGAAGAGAATGTGGAGTGATTGGGGGGGAGGGGAGGGACAGAAAAAGGAAAAAGGGCTATAGGGCACGGGAATAAGGAAGGAAAATCAACCAAGTTTGCAAAGAACATAGCCGAAGAGCAGCATAAATAGGTGGCATAGAATTATATAAAGGGGGCCTTTGGACAGGCTGCACAACGGAAAATACACATTTAGCTGGCTGGATTAAACTAATGTAAACCTCACGTTGCCTGCTTCTGTAAGAGTTTTACATGACGTGCCATAGCCAAAATAAAGTATTTACAAAAAAAAAGAAATGCTTAAAAAATCAGATAGTTATGCATTGAGATCGGTAGGGCTGTTAGCTTTGCATATACAGGGGCGGTTCTTCCATTAGGCCACCTGAGGCGATGGCTTCAGGCAGCACTCTGATGGGGGCGGCACTCCGGCTCTGTTTTAAATTTAGATTTTGCAGCCTCTGGCCTGCCTCTGATTTCCCACGTGGGAAGGTAGAGGCAGCCCAGAGACTGCAAAATCTAAAATTAAAACAGAGCCGGAGTGCCATCGCCAGACAAATCAGCCTGATTGCCTGCAGGAACCCTGCAAGTGATCAGACTGATTCATGCAGCGGCGGCATGTTTTCATTTTAAATGTTGCTGCCTCTGGCCTGCTTCTGCCTTCCCGCCACTTTTTTTCTCACTGCAAGCATTCTTGAGGAAAAAAAAGTGGTGAGAAGCAGAGGCAGGACAGAGGTGGCAAAATCTAAAATAAAAACAACTGGAGAGCCGCCACCGCTGCTGGATGAGAGATGCACATGGAGGGATTGGGGATAGAAGGAGGACAAGGAGAGACAAAGGGGAATGACAGGGGGTAAATGCTGGAAAAAGGGGGAGGGGGACATACAGGACAAAGGGGAGAGGCAGGAGGCAAGTGCTAGACAAAAGGGAGAGATAGAGGGGCAAATGCTGGACAAAGAGGGGAGACGGGGACAAATGCTGGACAAAGGGGGAGACAAGGAGACAAGGGCTAGACAAAGGGGAGAGACAGTAGACAAATGCTGAACAAAGGGGAGAGACGGGACAAATGCTGGACAAAGGGAAGAGACAGGGGGGCAAGTGCTGGATAAAGGGGGAGACGGGGAAAAATGCTGGACAAAGGGGGAGACAGAGGACATACTGGACAAAGGTGAGAGACAGGGGACAAGTGCTAGACAAAGGGGAGAGACAGCGGACAATGCTGGACAAAGGGGGAGACAGGGGGACAAGTACTAGACAA
Organism: Ichthyophis bannanicus; assembly: GCA_033557465.1. Taxonomy (NCBI): domain Eukaryota; kingdom Metazoa; phylum Chordata; class Amphibia; order Gymnophiona; family Ichthyophiidae; genus Ichthyophis; species Ichthyophis bannanicus. Next base: position 629,208,960 of record CM066034.1, on the reverse strand, counting down.
GAAAGCAGAGCAGGAAGACAAATGCTGGGCAATGAGGTGGAGACAAGAGGACAAGTGCTGGACAACACTAGGGGAGGGGGGACAGAGGGGCAAATGCTGGACAACAGGGGAGGGGGCAGGAAGATATGCTGGAGGGGGGAAGCAGGGAGACAAATGTTGGATGGGGGAAGTAGGGAGACATGCTGGACAATGGTGGGGGGAGACAGGAGGACAAATGTTGGAAAACACAGAGGGGCAGAGTCGGTGCAGAGGGTGGCTACTAAAATGATTAGTGGGCTTCATTATAAAGCATATGAGGACAGACTTAGGGATCTTAATATGTACTCCTTAGAGGAAAGGCGGGATAGAGGTGATATGATTGAGATGTTTAAATACCTCCGTGGCATAAATGTTCAGGGAGAGAGCCTCTTTCAATTGAAAGCAAGTTCTGCTACGAGGGGACATGGGATGAGGGTGAAGGGAGATAGATTCAGGAGTGATATGCGGAAATATTTCTTTACGGATAGAGTAGTGGATCCATGGAATAGTCTCCCAGTGGAGGTGGTAGAGATGAGGACAGTAACTGAATTCAAAAAAGCATGGGACCAACACAGAGGATCTCTAAAGGTAAAAAGTGGACTGTTGTAGTTGTTGATATGGAAGGACAGACTAGATAGGCCATGTGGTCTTTTTCTGTCATCATGTTTCTATGTTTCTATTTTTATATTTTACACAGTACAGGGAAATGAGTCTCTTTTATTTCTCTGGTATTGCATTGCATGCAGAGTCTGTCTTCTTGGACTTTCAGTTAAAGTTTTGTCTATATATGTTTATTTTCACTTTAGGTTATCCTCACTTATTCTGTACTTGGCGACGGTCTGTGTTCTGAGTGTGTGACTGAGGCCAGGAGTTCTGTTAACATGGAGTTTGTAAGAAGGGACCTGTACTGTAGTAATTTGACTTGTTTAGCTTTTCAAATGGTGTATGGCTTTTCTAGGGCCCACTACAGTATTTATAGTGCTGCTTTTATCTGGGTAGGCCCCTTGTATGAGTTTTGGAAGTTTATACTGGTATGATATGGTTGATTTGGCCTTGTAGATCATCTGTGACTTTTGTAGGGTTTTATATTAGTTCACAATATGCCTGGTACTGGAGAATGTTTGTTAGTGAGATGACCAGAATCAGATTTTTTTTTTAATTAGATATTGAGTTCTGTGGGTGGATGTCCTAGTTCTGCTCTTCACCCATTGTTGGGAGGGGAGGATTCTGTGAATGCAAAATATATGTTTAAAAAGAAAAAGTAACAACACAGTTTATAACAACAAAATAAAAATGTTATTTAATTTGGTGTTATAAACTGTGCAGTGGTTCTCACGCTCTCTTTTAGTTCCGTGGTGTGTGAACATCTTTTTATTTCCTCCACATTATCTAAATAACTTTTTGATTTGGTTCAGTCCCTGACTGCAGTTTTGAGAAAGCCTCCCTGGTTTGGGGGTGGGGGAGGTGTTGCCATCTCATCCCTCGCCTCAAGCAGCAGATTGCCTTGTTCTGCCCCATACATATATTTTTTAATTTCCTCTATTTTAAAGGAATAGATGTTAAAAATGAGTATAAACAAAAGTGACAAACTATTTACAAATAGCAATTTGTATCGTGAGAGATATGGTACATGCTTTTGCAACTAAGTCATTGAGGGAGTAATTGTATAAGAGGGCTCATAGGTGGAAATTCCAAACAGGTGTCTATTTTAAGCCTGTTTCATATAGGCAACATAGGCACCTATGTGTATTTATAAAACGGGCACCCAGAGCAAGCCTCAACAGCATGTAAACTCACATACACACTTGCTCCCAAGATCGTATAAATTTGTGCACATACATCACAATAAACTCCACCTCAGTTCAGCCCAGGCTACATTCCCGGAACGCTTATGCATTCGCCACTTAGAAGTACTTGTGATCATTAGATGCGTGTTCTTCTTATGTGAATATACCCCGGGACAGTTTTATAAAAAGCCTTTTCTGCATGTTAAATAGGTTTTACCATGACCTTATAAATGGCAAGCTGTAGTTATTAAGGTGCACTACCATTAACGCATGTTATTTTACCATTAACGTGCTTTATTAGTAACTAGGTCTCATAGAATAAAATGTGACCTGCGGTTCATTAACGTACGATAGCAGTAGTGTACCTTAGTAACTATAGCCCTAATGTTATTTACATGTCATTTTAGAAAGATAGCATACTTCTCTTTTCTTTTGGCTTTAATGGATATAATGAACTTTCAGGTGCCTTTTAGGGATTTTCACTCTCTAGCATCTCCTGGTGTTGCCAATCAACTTAAGGTAAAATATGATCAATCCCTTTAGAGAGACTTATACTGAAAGTGACTATTTCTCATACAGTAGTAGAGAGAGAACAGTGCTAAAATTGACTGGCCTGGGAAGTGCTTGTGCAAACTTAATCAGTATGTTCTCAACCCATGATCATTTCAGAACATCAGAACATTCAGCTACACCCCATCAATGAAAGGAAGAAAGGTTCCCGCATTTCCTAAGTTCTGTTCCATTCCCTTGAAGATCCAAGATACACTTCTATGGAATAGAGAAAGATCATTTTAAAACATTTGGCACTAATTGCAAGAGGGGTTTTTTTTCCTCTATTCAGACATTTCAGATTCTAAGAATCAGAAATAGGCTAAATAGATATGCCCAATGTACCTGATTGGTAACTCATTTTGAGCTCGGATTTAGATAGGTGAGTAATTAAATCTAAAATCAAAATTGCAAATAAAATAAAGAGATTAATTTGCACTTGAGCCTCCATGCTCTTACCATAAAGAAAAATGTGTCCCTGTCATGACCAGAATCTCCACCTAAGGTATTTGACCGTTGATTGACCACGCCATTCAAGCTTAAAAGAATTCAAAGAAAGAGAAAAAAATCAGAATTGTAACTAAATGAGGAAATCCTATCACTTAAAATATAGGAGCATTGGATGTAAAACAGCAAACAGGTAATAAATGGCATTCAAAACTCAGATTTGCAATTCATATGAGATGTCCCTAGCATTGTGTTACTCAAACCCATAGCCAATAAGAGATTTTCACGTCATTATGTCACCCAACTTAATAATCATATGATAAACCAGATAGTCAAGGACATCCAAAGAGTAGTAATACTTCTGTTCTAAAGGAGCTCATTCATTTGATTATAATCTTTCGTAAGTCAAGTTTCTAGTGAAGAATATGGAGCAAAACGTATTCTAGGAGGCACAGGATAGAACTGATGCACCGTCCACCAGGATTTACCTTTGTAAGACTATGCTTACAATATCTCTGGCCTTATTATCATGGGTTTGGCAAGACTATCTTCACAAGCATGCTTTCACTGACTTGTGAGCTGTGTGCTTTAACTTGGATAAGTTTTAATGGGTTGATGATTGTGATTTAAAGGTTTTCTCCCAATAATTTCAGCATTATGGTGATCTCACTAATATTATTTGATGATGGTCTTTCAGTCCCTAATTTAACGTGGGGTGCTCATGCTTAATTTTGCAGTTGGTGCTGTGTGCACAATGAATAGAATTACAATAGCACAGTGCATTCTTTCCTGTTTTTTTAAGTACTTTTAATCTATTCATTGGATCTACTACTACTATTAAGCATTTATATAGTGCTACAAGGTCTACACAGCACGTTAAGAGTCACATCAAGGAGGCAGTCAGCTGGAGTCAGTAAGTCACTTCTTGCCTATGATTTTATGTTGATTGTTTCCTGCAATGAAGACAGTGAAATTAATTTCAAAGCCAAAAGCAGGAAATGTACGGTGCGCAGTGCTGTTAGAGGTTCATGTTGCCATATTGCAGGCCTGATTCTTTTTATCAGTTTCACCGGCTCATTCTAATATAATTTGCAATGACGATCCAGTCAGCCCTTGGATGAAGTGCAGAGGCTTAGGTTTATGATGAGAACTGGTGATCTTTTCATCTCCCTCTTGTCTTTAGCTTTTGGATTGTATGGAGTTTTTGCATCAAGTGCTGGTTTCTTCAACAGCCCCTTGAATCACTGAAAAATATGTGTATGGCCTTGTTTTGAATGCATCAGTGAATCTCTGCAGTTTTAAACACCCAGTGCTGCATGGCAAATATGCTGCATAAGCATATGGTCTACAAATTAGGATTATTGCGACACTGTAAATAAATCCAGTACTCTCCTATCTGAGCAATTAAGGCATATGCTATGCTCCTGTTCTCTGCAGGGGCTCCACCCTGTTGCAAGCAAGAAACTGCATATTCTATCTCTCTGATCTGCCTGATTTGCGAGTGCATGTAAGAGCATGGGAGAAAGAGTAGGAGACACGTACTCATAGGCACACACACGGAGTGAAACAGCATTTGATGGCACAGAAATCAATAGCTAATAAATATACATCCCTCGGATATACTGGACTCAGCAAAAACATTCTGTCCATCCTCGGTGCTAGCATCAAAGCTTTTTCAATTATTCAGCTTATGGTCACTAAACTGGAGCCGAAACATGGACTATTGATGAAATAACCTTTATAAGCTGCAATCAAAGAGCAGCCATTTCCATTTACTATGTACTGCTTTAAATGTTTCCCTCCTTGCCGAGTGTTTCTTGAGATTTATATACAGCTGATCTAATCTAATGCTGAGAGACCCACTGCAGCAAATGCATTAAACTATCTATATGTCGCAGAAGCAGAGGATCTCATCTGAGTTTTGTTGCTGCAGGGGGTCTTTGGTTTTTGCATCGCTTTGATGCAAAATCGTAATACAAAGAAGCACAACAGACAGCTGTTTCTTTTATGCTGCTTGCCATCATTCTTCATATTATTCTGAAACAAAGAGTTTCCCACAGAGAAACGAGTAAACTTATCATATTGTACTACCATGGGAAAATTTCTCTGTCAAAATAAGCGCTGAAGTATTTGATAGTGTATAATAAGAAAACTTCAACAAAGTAGAAAAAGATTCAAATCTTTTGCTTTTGGTGGAAAGGCGGAAAAAGATGCTGCAACTTCAGATGGGAACACTTCCCTCCACCACAGACTGCTCAATGAAGGGCCTGCTGCTGCACTCTCGGTCCAGGTGGTTCCCACTCTATCCCTCCATTCTGGGCATTCATGTTTCTCAGATCCTCCACCTTCTACCAGGAAAGCAGCAGTGACAACAGGAATAGTGAGAGCATGTAGGACTGATATTCCCAGATTCCACAGTTGAAGGTATGGGGGGGGGGGGGTATGCTGGGGAAATGAAAGGAAAGGGGAAAAGACAGTGGAATGAGAGACCTAGGGAGTGGGAGAGGAGGGTGTAAGAGAGGAAAGGTCTAACAAAGGGAGTAAGATCTGGGGGAAAGGGAGAGAAGTAAGAGTTTATTGCGGAAAAGAGTGCACAAACATACACGCACCCTTCCACCATGCACCCATTCCCTCTCCTAAATGCTGGGGAAAAGGGGAGGGAGTCAGGTAGCAAGGTTATCTTTCATACCCATGGGCACTGTACCCTCTACATCCCATCTTCTCCATTTCAAATTATCAAAAGGTCTCAACATCGCCCCCACCCATTAAACAAATTCCCCAAAGAGGAAAAAGATCCTCTGCCCCCATTCAGCTATCTCAATAATTCAAAGAAAACTATGTGGCACCAGCACATTAAAAATTTTGTGAATCCTGCTTTGGGGAACAGCAAAATCTTTACGTATATTGATAGCACTCAAAAAGTAGTGTTGCTAATAAGAACTCAACTCTGATAAATTACATTAAGAAACATAGCAACATAGAAATATGATGACAGAAAAAGACCACATGGCCTATCTAGTCTATCCTTCCATATAAACAACTACAACAGCCCCCTTTTTTCCTTTAGAGATCCTCTGTGTTTGTCCCATGCTTTTTTGAATTCAGTTACTGTCCTCATCTCTACCACCACAACTGGGAGACTATTCCACAGATCCATCACTCTTTCCATAAAGAAATATTTCCGCATATCACTCCTGAATCTATCCCCCTTCACCCTCATCCCATGTCCCCTCGTAGAAGAACTTGCTTTCAATTGAAAGAGGCTCTCCCCCTGAACATTTATGCCACAGAGATATTTAAACATCTCAATCATATCACCTCTATCCCACCTTTCCTCTAAGGTGGGATAGATCCCTAAGTCTGCCCTCATATGCTTTACAATGAAGGCCACTAACCATGTTAGTAGCCATCCTCTGCACCAACTCCATCCTGTTCACATCCTTTTGAAGGTGCGGTCTCCAGAATTGCACACTATACTCCAATGAGGTCACACCAAAGACTTACACAGAGGCACTATCACCTCCTTTTTTCTGCTAGCCATTCCTCTCCGTATGCACCCAAGCATTCTTCTAGCTTTTGCCATCGCCTTTTCTACCTGTTTAGCTACTTTAAGAGCATCAGACACAACCACACCTAGGTCCTGCTCTTCTTTAGTGGACAAAAGTACTTCACCCCCTATATTATATTGCTCCCTTGGATTGCTGCAGCCCAAATGCATGACCTTACATTTTTTTTAACATTAAATCCCAGCTGCCAAATTCTAGACCATTCTTCAAGCTTAGCTAGATCCCTCCTCGTGTTATCTACACCTTCCTGGGTGTCTACTCTATTGCAGATTTTGGTATCATCTGCAAAAAGGCAAACCTTACCCGACAGCCCTTACGCTATATCACTAACAAAGATGTTAAAAAGAATTGGACCAAGGACAGATCCCTGGGGCACACCACTGGTAACATCCTTCTCCTCAGAGTGAGCTCCATTTACCTGTACTCTTTGTCGCCTCCCACCAAACCAATTTCTAACCCAAGCAGTAACTTTAGGGTCCATCCCTAGGGTGCTCAGTTTGTTTATAAGTCTCCTGTGAGGAACAGTGTCAAAGGCTTTACTGAAATCTAAATACACCACATCTAGGGCTCTCCCTGGTCACCTAGTCAAAGAAATCAATCAGATTTGTCTGACAAGACCTACCTCTGGTGAATCCATGCTGCCTCGGATCCTGTAATCCGCTGGACTCCAGAAACCTCACTATTTTCTCTTTCAGCAACGTTTCCAATAATTTACTCACCACCGAAGTTAAATTAACCGGCCTGTAGTTTTCAACCACATCCTTACTTCCGCTTTTGTGTAAAGGCACCACATGAGCCTCTCTCCAGTCCTTTGGCACCACTCCCGACTCCAATGAGGCATTGAAAAGGTCAGTCAGTGGAGCTGCTAGAATATGCCCAAGTTCCCTCAGTATTCTAGGGTGTATCCCATCCGGTCCCATCGCTTTTTCTACTTTAAGTTGAGCTAGTTTCTCATGAACACAGTCTTCTGAAAATTGTTCAAGATGTCCCTCGCTTCTGTTCCTGTTTGTGGGTGTTTTCTGAGGTCCTGATCCTGGTTCTTCATCTGTGAACACAGAACAGAAATATTTGTTAAGCAATTCCACTTTATCCTCATCAGCTTCTACATATTCCTCCCCTTCACCCTTGAGTCTGACAATACCACTTTTGCCCTTCCTCTTCTCACTAACATATCTGAAAAATGTCTTATTCCCCCCCCCCCCCATGTTATTGAATTGGCTATTTCCTCCTCTTTTTGAATCTTTGCTTTCCTGACTACTTTGCTAGCTTTTCTAAGTTTTTCCAAATATAGATGCCTGTCTTCCTCTCTCTGTGATCTCTTGTATTTCATGGAGGCTTCCCTCTTTTTCTTCACTTTTTCAGCTACTTCTTTTGAAAGCCATAGAGGTCTCCTTTTCCTTTTACCTTTATTTACCATTTTAACAAAAAGGTTGGTTGCCCTTAAAATATCCCCTTTCAGTTTTGCCCACTGTTTTTCTACATCCCCCAGCTGCTCCCATCCCACTAACGACTCCCTGAGGTATTGGCCCATCTTGGCAAAGTTAGTCTTCCTAAAGTCTAAGACCCTCACTTTTGAATGGATTCTAACAGCCCTAGTCCTAATACTGAACCACACCATCTGGTGATCACTGGATGCAAAATGATCTCCCACTATAACATCAGAAACACTTTCACCATTGGTAAGCACAAAGTCCAGTATGGCCCCTTCACGTGTGGGGTCTGTTAACAATTGCTTGAATAGTTCTCCCTGTAGAGAATCCAAGATCTCTTTACTTGTAGATGATACTGCAGCAGGAATGTGCCAATCAATATCTGGCATATTGAAATCCCCTATCAGTAGCACTTCCCCTTTCCTAGCAATGCTGCGTATGTCTTCAATTAACTCTCTGTCCACCTCTTCCTCTTGTGAGGGAGGTCTGTATATCACGCCAATGCAGATAGATTTCTCTTTCCCTCTTTCTAGTTTAACCCACAATGCCTCCACTCTCCCTTTTAAGCTCTGTAATTCCAAAGCTTTAATAGTATTTTTTACATACAGTGCCACTCCTCCTCCCCTTCTTCCTACCTTGTCCTTTCTGAATAAAGTATAGCCAGGTATAGTTACATCCCAGTCATGGTTTTCTGTGAACCATGTTTCTGTAACTGCCACTAAATCCAAGTCGGCCACTCCCACCAAAGCTTCAACATCAGGGATCTTATTTCCCATGCTACAGACATTTATACACACTGCTTTCCATATGTTACCCCTCTTACCCATTTCCATAAAGGTATTTAATGTATCACTTACCTGGGGGCTTTCTTCATCCATCCCCAACGAATCTAGTTTAAAGCCCTCTTCAGTAGATTAGCCAGTCTACTACTGAAGATGCGTTGACCTTTCTTGGACAGATGGATGCCATCTCTGCTCTGCAACCCTTGGAACAGCATCCCATGGTCTAGAAAACCAAAACGCTCTGATGACACCATGGCCATGCATGACAAGGGCTTCAAGTTATCTCAGTACTACTACTACTGCTATTTAGCACTTCTAGAGCACCACGCACGCAGCGCTGTACAGCTAACCTACTAGAGGTAGTCAGCAACATGAGACAGTCCCTGCCCGTCAGAGTCATGCTCATCGGAGCTTACAATCTTGTTAGAATAGTGCATTAGTTAGAACAGTGCAAAGCATCAATCGGTTCTACGCAAGCAGTAATCGGTTCTACGCAAGGTATGGTGAGGTACAGTTTGGTCTGTAGTTGGTCATAAACGTTGATGGGGGTTGGGGTGAGATGAGGAAAGAGTCAGGATCTGAATGCAACAGTGAAGAGTTGGGTCTTCAGCCTGGACTTGAAGAGGGCCAGGGAGGGTGCCTGGCACATAGATGCAGGTAGGCTGTTCCAGGCGTGAGGTGCAGTAAGGTGAAAGGAGCGCAGTCGGGAGTTCGCGGTGCGGGTGAAATGCATTGAAAGAAGTAATTTGTTAGTGGAACGCAAATTTCGAGAGGGGACATATGGAGAGATAAGAGATGAGAGGTATTGAAAGCCATAGAGTGAATGCATTTATAGGTCAGCAGGAGAAGCTTGAATTGGATGCGGAGCTGGACAGGGAGCCAGTGAAGTGATTTGAAAAGAGGAGTAGTATGGGCATGGCGAGGCTGGTAGAAGATTAGTTGAGCAGCATGATTTTGTATAGATTGGAGGGGAAGGAGGTGGCTCACGGGGAGACCAGCAAGGAGTAGGTTGCAGTAATCGAGGCGGGAGGAGATTAAGGAGTGGTAAGCATTTTGGTAGTGTGTTCAGAGAGGAGGGGGCAGATTTTGCCAATGTTGTAGAGAAAGAAGCGGCAGGTCTTGCCTACAAGCTTCATATGCGTAGAGAAGGAGAGAGAGGTGTCGAAGATAACCCCTAGGTTGCGGGCTGAGGGAACAGGAAGGATAGTAGATCCATCCATATGAACTGAGAGAGGGGGAAGTGGGGAGGAGGAGTTAGGTGGAAAGACAAGGAGTTCAGTCTTGGCCATGTTCAATTTCAGTCTTCGATGAGACATCCAGGCAACGATGTCTGAAAGACAGGCAGAGATCTTGGACTGGGTTGTCGGAGAAATATTCGGTGTAGAGAGGTTGATTTGTGAGTCGTCGGCATAGAGATCGTACTGAAAGCCATGGGAGGAGATAAGGGCACTAAGACCTTGGATATAGAGAGAGAAGAGGAGGGGGCCTAAGACAGATCCCTGGGGTACACCAACATGGAGCGGGGTAGGGGAGGAAGAGGAGCCACCAGAGCAAACGCTGAATGAGCGAAGGGAGAGGTAGGAGGAGAACCAGGACAGTACGGAATCCATGAAGCCAAGCGAGGAGAGGGTGATGAGGAGAAAGTCGTGGTCAACGGTGTCAAAGGCAGCAGAAAGGTCAAGAAGGATGAGGATATAATAGAGGCCCTTGGATTTAGCCAGGAACAGGTCGTTTGTGTGACTTTTGTGAGTGCCGTTTCAGTGGAGTGTAGAGGATGGAAGCCAGGTTGAAGTGGGACGAGGAGGGCTTGGGAAGTGAGGAAGTTGAGGCAGCGACAGTGGACTGCTCATTCTAGTAGTTTGGATATGAAGGGAAGGAGGGATATGGGTCGATAATTAGAAGGGCATGTGGGATCAAGTGAGGTTTCTTGAGGAGGGGTTTGACAACGGCATGTTTGAAGTCAACAGGGACAGTTGCAGTGGAGAGTGAGAGGTTGAGGATATGAGTGATGGAGGGAGAAATGGTGAGGGGGATGGAACGTAGGAGATGGGTGGGGATAGTGTCTGATGAACAGGTGGTGGGTTTGGAGGAGGACAGAAGGAGTGCAGTTTCTTCCTCAGAGATCGGAGGGAAGGAGGAGAGGGTGGCAGAGGGAGTATGGATGGGGGAGGAGAATTGGGGAGGAGGGGAGGTAGAAGGGGGGGTAGGGAATTGGAGGATAATCTTATGGATTTTGTTGTGGAAGTAGTCGGTTAGGGTTTGGACAGTAAGGGAGGGCGGGATCGGGGGCAGGGGGACCTTGAGGAGAGAGTTGAGGGTATTAAAGAGACGGCGAGGATCAGAGGCAAGGTAGTTGGTCAGATGGATGTAGTAATCTTGTTTGGCAAGTGCTAAGGCTGACTGGAAGGAGCCAAGCATGAATTTGAAGTGTAGAAGGTCTTCTGGGGAGCGGGATTTGGACCAAGCTCGTTCAGCAGAACGGGCGCAGATACGTAGGTAATGGATTGTGGGTGAAAGCCAGGGTTGGGGAGTAGATCGTTTGACAGGACGTGGGGTGGGAGGTGCAAGAGTGTCAAGGGCAGAGGATAATGTAGCATTGTATGAAGATAATGCCTCGTCAACGGACCTGGGGGATAAAATGGAGGAAAGAGATGGAGAGATGGTGGAGGAGAGAGTCAGGGGATCAATATTATGAAGGTTTCTAAATAGGACAGAGGAGACAGGACGAGGTTGGGATGGCAGAAGTTGAAGAGTAAATGTTAAGAGGTGATGGTCAGATGATTGAAGGATTGATTTGTGGAAGTTTGAAGGAGAGGAGTAGGAGAATAGTATTAGGTCAAGGCAGTGGCCGTGTAGATGTGTGGGGGTAGTGGAGCAGGGCTGGAGGTCAAACGAGGAGGTAAGAGTAAAGAACTTTGAGGCATGGGGTCGGAGGTGTTGTCGATGTGAATGTTGAAATCACCTAGAATAAGAGTGGGGGAGGAGGGATCCATAAAGGCAGAAAGCCAGGAGTCGAAGTCGGTGAGGAAGGTTGATTTGGATTTGTCCAGTGGGTGATAAATAACAGCTATTCGGAGGGGAAGTGGTGAGAGGAGGCAAATGGAGTGGACTTCGAAGGAGTCTCCATGAGGTGGCAGAAGAGGTTGGAATTGGCAGGAGGGGGAGAGTAGGAGGCCAACACCACCACCACGGCCAGTAAGTCGAGATGAATGGGAGAACTGGTAGCCTCCATAGCAGAGAGAGGCAATGGATGCGGTGTCGTCTGGGGGGAGCCAGGTCTCGGTCAAGGCAAGAAGGTGTAGGGCATTGGAGATGAAAAGGTCATGAATAAAGGCAGTTTTTTTGATGACTGAGCATGCCTTCCATAGGGCATATGAAAACGGAAGAGCGGAAGGGGGGAGGAGAGGGATATGGATAAGGTTGGATAAGTTACGTGTACATTTCTTATCAGAGTAGCGTGGGGATCTATTTCTAGGGTAATGCTGAAATTAGAGGGAGCAGGGTGTGGGTGGGTGTGTTTAGGTGAGTGCGCTCTCCAAGAGGGACGGGAAATGAGGGGTAAATTGATGGTATTGGGTAGGTTATGTGAGGGATTATTTTTGGGGGTAGGTTTGGGGTTGATATGTATGGACAATTAAGTATGGAATGAATGGGGGAGGGTGGAAGGATGGAGGAGCGGATGTGATGTGGGGATGTGGATGAGATTAGATGGGGTACGTGAGGAACTTTTTCTAATGTGAGAACGAAATCGGGGGGGGCAGGGTTGGAATTGATGATACCAAATGAGAGAAGGAGAAGGAGTATTAGAGAGTGAGGTATAGTGGAGATAGTACGGCGGAAGCAAGGGTGGAATTGCCTTAAAGAGAGGGGGTCTGGTTGAATGCGGAGGATGGTGTGAAGAAGCTCAAGAGCTGGTGCAAGGCTAGGGGGGAGGATGGAGGGGGAAGTGAGGAAGGTAGAGAGGGGGGCTGGTTGAATGCGGGAGATGGTGTGAGGAAGCTCAAGGGCAGGAGCTAGGCTAGGGGGCAGAGTGGAGGGGGAAGTGAGGAAGGTGGGGGAAAGGTAGGGGGAAGAGGAGTGAGGGTGTTGGTGGGTGTTGGTAGGTGTTGGTAGGAGGGGAGGCAATTGGGGAGGATAATGAAGAGGAGGGCAATGAGATGTGGGACCATGGTAGTGGGTAGCAAGATCTGAACAAGCAGTGGGGAGCAAGTTCTAGGCAAACAATGGGTAGCACTTGATAGGCAGATAAGCAGGCAGTGGGTAGCAGTTCAATGCAAGCAATGGGTAGCAAGCAGAGGATAAGCAGTGGATAACAGTTCTAGACAACAAGGGTGATGGTACTATGCAACAATGGGTAGCAAGTAGAGGATAAACAGTAGATAACAGCTCTAGGCAAGAATAGGTGATGGTACTATGCAACAGTGGGTGGTGACAGTATGCAAATAATGGGTAGCAGTACTATGCAACAATGGATAAGCAATGGGTGACAATGGGTAGTGACAGTATGCAATTGATGGGTAGCAGTACTATGCAACAATGGATAAGCAATGGGTGACAGTTCAGTGCAACAGTGGGTAGCAATACTATGCAAACAATGGGTGGCAACAGTATGCAGAACAAAACAATGGGTGGCAACAGTGTGGGTGACAACAGTGTGCAAAACAAGAAACAATGGGTGGCAACAGTATGAAAACAATGGGTGGTAACAATGTGCAAGACAATGTGTGCAACAGTATGCAAGACAATGGGTGGCAGCAATATGCAAGACAATGGGTGGCAGTACTATGCAACAATGGATAAGCAATGGATGACAGTTCAGTGCAACAGTGGGTAGCAATACTATGCAAACAATGGGTGGCAACAGTATGCAGAACAAAACAATGGGTGGCAACAGTGTGGGTGACAACAGTGTGCAAAACAAAAAACAATGGGTGGCAACAGTATGAAAACAATGGGTGGTAACAATGTGCAAGACAATGTGTGCAACAGTATGCAAGACAATGGGTGGCAGCAATATGCAAGACAATGGGTGGCAGTACTATGCAGGCAATGAATAAGCAATGGATAATGGTTCTATGCAGTGATGGGTATGCAATTCTGACAGTTCTATGCAGGGAGTGGGTAATAGTTATTTACCGGCAATGGTAGCAGTTCTGTGCAAGCACTGGGTAACAGGTAGCAGTTCTGTGCAGGCAGTGGGTAATAGTTCAATGCAGGCAATGGGTAACAGTTCTAAGCAAACACTGTGTAGACACTGGGTAGCAGTTCAAAGCAGACACTGGGTAGCAATTCTTTGCAGACAAAGGGTAGCAGTACGATGCAGGCAATTCTATGCAGACACTGGGTAACAGTTCTATGCAATTCTATGCAGACAAAGGGTAGCAGTACAATGCAGGCAATGGGTAACAGTTCTAAGCAGACACTGTGCAGACAATGGGTAGCAGTTCAGTGCAGACACTGGGTAGAAATTCTATTCAATTCTACGCAGACAAAGGGTAGCAATTCGATGCAAACCCTGGGTAACAGTTTTATGCAGGCAGTGCGTAGCAGGTTCATGCAAACAAAGGGAAATGTTCTGAGCAGATGACGGGTAGTGGTTCCATGCAAACACTGGGTAGCAGTTCAATGCAGATACAGGGTAGCAGTTGTAAGCAGGCAATGGGTATGCCGTATGGTGGATGGCGGACGGGGTGTTGTTGGGGAGGCGCTGTGTCTAGATTGCTGGAGGAGGGGGGTGCTCCCGGTGAGGGGTCACGCCTAAGGACCACGCCAAAGGGCCCTTTGGCGAGGCCCTTAGTACTTAGCATGATCACTGGCGGCTAAGTGGGACAGGTAGAGTGAGCAAAACCTTTATTCTGACCAACTACACACAGCTTCTATGTCTTTTAACTTTGTTTACTTTTCACTGCTACAAGAAATCGTGCTATGAATATTTTAGTTCAAACTATATTTTATTAGCATCTCAGCCTCCACCGATTCCCAGCATGTGGATTACACTTACACATGACTGGTAATATTAGAACAATTCACACAATAGCCTTGTTTTACATTTTCTCCCTTCCTTGCTATGAATCTTTTAAAGTCTTATACAGCACTCAGTCGTGTACTTCCTGGATATCCATTAGGGTAGCTAATTTTGCTAGCTCCGTGATTCTTGTGCTCCCAGTCACAGAATTATGTGGCAGCAAGCAAGCAGGGTAGACTAGTCAAGCTGAAAGCTACAGACATGCGCAAGCTTCCTACCAGACAGCCATTAGACTGGTAGTTCTGGCTACCTACATATAAAAAGCTTGAGGCCTAGGCTCTGATGATATATAGGGGTGTGTTTACTAAACTGCGGTAATATTACCCGCGTTAGGTTCTGCGGTAATGGTTCAGATGCCCATATAAAGGCGTGGGCGGTGGATCGTTACGGCAAGCTGTATCAGCTAACACGTGTTACAAGGCGCCTTAGACTAACACGCGTTAGAAGGCGCCTTATAAGGTGCCTTGTTAGGTGCCTTATAAGGCGCTTTGTAAGGCGCCCTATAGGGCTCCTTAGGCTAAGTACCATATTAGGCACCCCTGGACAAGGCACCGTAGAAGGCACCTTGGGTTACGGAACCATAGGTTAAGGTGGCCTAACAAGGTTACGGTACCCTAGGTCAGTGTGCCCTAAGGGCTGCAAGGTGCTTCAGGATGACATGCATGACCTGTGAGGCATAGAGACAGATGTAGCCCTAACACTAGATAGAGCACAGAGGAAAGGCAATGAACAGGTAAGTGAAGGAGGGAGAGCTGGGAGCTGCTAGACCTGCCATATCTGCGGGCATCCCATGTGGCTGCCAGTACTGTTGACAAACATGGTGGGGGCAACTGTACCACAGCACAGGGTGTTGGCAATGTAAAGTACTGGAAAGCCAGTGGGTGGCAGACGATGGGAATACGTGTCCCTCAATGGAGGCGGAGTTGGCAGGAGAGTTACAATGATGGGTGGACAGAGGAGTGGTGGTGCCATGCAGATCAGGCACAGGCGAGGCAAGAACAAAGAGGCGCAATGCAGGAAAGGGTAGCAGTGCAGGACATAGGGTGGCAACCTGCACAGGCAGACAGGACTCTACACAGCTGACAGACGCAGATAGACGGACCAAAGGAATGTTGGCAACTGTGGCGAGGGTATTATGGGCTGTCAGCACAGCTCTGCAAAAATATGACTGTTACAGGCATGCAAACTATTTGAGTAGGACAGGCGTGAAAGGAGGCAACAATGAGGAATTGAACCCATGAACACTGCCGAGAACAGCATTGTACTAACCAGTAAGCTATACCTCCATGGTGTATCTCACAGCAATGGCTGGGTACAGAAGTACTGCAGGTCACCGCACAAACTGTCTGCTCTGAGTGCCAGGATAGGATCAACTGTAGACAGCTATTCAGCATGTGCATTGCATCATGGGTACTGTACCCATGATGCAATGCACATGCAATGCACATATTCAGTTGATCACCAAATGGGGTCTTCACCTCTCCGGTACCTCATTTTGGAAAGACGAACTGACAGTGTGTGATACTGGCACAGAGTAGCTACAGACCATGCCATTGTGCAGGTTCTGTGTTCACCCTGAGGGATAGGATGGGCACCCAGCACTAGGTCCGCAGTACATGTGATGCTAGAGATAGGTCCTGCTGTACATCCCTATCACCAGTGTGTGATAGGTGTTCCTTGCAGTGCATCCGAAGGTAATTTGGTGTTCATCTGTATTCTGCAGTCACATGTGATCCTATGGGACCAGACACCACCCAGATTAGTGTGTACCCAGTGTTAGGGTCTGACTGACATGGGCACCTGTTATCAGGGCAGAGGGGTTTCTAGACTTGCATGAGCTTTGTGTAGCAGTGCCTCTACAGGTCAAAGTGGTATACACTATATACCCCAAAGGGCCCACAATCACTCTTTTTGTAGGTAAAGGGCAGGTGCCTGAGCCCTGGTGAAGCAACCTCCATCCTGCTGGTATAAGACATCCCTGCAGGGGTGGTGGGCCAGAGCCATATCTGTGACTGGGGCAGTGGCAGACTAGCAGTAATGCTGGGGTTAGGTCTGGAAAACCTCAACTGCCTCACACCATGGTCTACCATTCATCAGCAGAAGGCACAGTCAGACTACACCTGCAGCAACCTACGAGGTGTTCCAACCATGCACAGACTAACTGCAGACAGTCCACTAGCCAGTCCATAATGCATACTCACAGAGGAACTATGTGCACCAAGCAGATATCTCAGTGATTGGGCCCCAGCACTGGAAACACACAAGTATCACTGGAAGCAGATAGTGTATAGCGCTATATGGAAACCTAGAAATGCCATGGTCACTGCTCGGTCAGAGTGAGGGTGTCGTTTCCCCCCCCCCCCCAGCATGACATGCTGTGGCCACCCTGTCCATGCAGGCAGTGGTCGGGCACTACAGTGTCCCAGCCATTGCCCCACACCCTGTGAAGATGCATCCTGGCCAATCCGTCCTGTCCGGGCCATACCCACAATACCTTGCTTCCCATTATGCACATATTCAGGCTAACGCTGGTAACAGTGGGACATTGTGGGCCCAGTGAGGTGTGTGCAGCCACAAAACAATGGATAGACATACACACACACTCCTATTGCAGCATTGTGCAAAGATAGGGGTGGTTGGCAACCCTGCCCGCCACACTGGTCCGATCACAGTGCCGACATTGATAAACTGTGCAGGAGGTAGTAGTAGTGCTCTGGTGATAACTGCAGCTCCGTGCTGGGGCCACCAGCCTGAATCTCCATGCAGCTTTGGATTGTGGAGCCTGTGTGAGTGGGTGTTTGTACCCCTGTTCACCGCTGCTTTGGGCTTTGCACATGTTGCTGTTGTATCTGCATTGTAGGGTAAAATATAAGGACATGCTCTGCAGGAACCACAGCTGGGACTTGAACCTGTAACCCTCTGCTTCTGGACAAACTGGCTAGGTGTACTGCACCACACTGTTGCCACAGATGCACAGTAGTCTCTGGAGCTACCTGTATGTTTCCTCAGCCTGACCTTTTATGTTACACTGCACACCACGTACTGGTACAGGGCATGGCCTAGGTCCACTGCAGGCAGGTGCCACTGCCCTCTCCAGCACGGGCACACACACCCCTGCCATGCTGACATGATCATATGCTGTCAGTGCTGATAGTGCGCAGTCCCAGGCCATCCACTGTGTGGGTAGGTGGTCACCTAGGGAGCAGGGTCTGGGGTGGGGAGGCATACATGGGCATCCTCACATCCTACCCATCACCGCCTACCAATATTATGTCCCTTCCACTTGGGGTGGGTTGGCTGGGTGCATGTCAGGTCAGTGCCCTGGCAACTGTTAGCTAGGGTGGACCAGGTAGATGTAGGTAGATTGTGTTTGGCCTTTGTCAGCTGCTGTCTTGCTGATTTCCGGTTTCTATGTTCCTATGTGCCACCTAGGCAACTGCCTAGTCCACCCTGTGCCCCAGCTTCCCCCACTGCATGTCCCGCCTGCAGCCCCCTATGCCCCATTTGCACCATCACCATAGTGGCCGTTCATACTTGGGCACTATGCTGTTGCTGCAAATGGAGCACTGCCTATGCTGTACATTGCTGACACTAAAATGGTTTCTCTCTCCTGCAAATGTGTATCTAACGCCAGGTTTTCATTTGCGGTACTTTTCAGCCCTTCATTTCCCCATGTTAGTGTAAAAGGAGCCTCTCTCTGCCCACTCCCCGCCCATTGACCCCTTCTCTCCACCCTCTCTCCACCCTCTGCGGGACTTACTGCGGCCGGTGACTGTAACGCACATTAGGTAACGTTAACACATGTTAACGTTACTTAACGCACGTTAACGTAGCCACTGCTATGTTACCACGGTTTAGTAAACATACCCCATAGTGTCTCCTTCCATAGGCTGACTCAGCTGTAAGTGAAGGTAAGGGCTACCTACCAAAATTCACCTGAGATTTGCCTGAGTGGTGGATGGGAATGAGGGTTGTTGCTGGAGAGAGAGAGAGAGAGAGAGAGCGAGGGAGAGAGAGAGAGAGAACTGTGGAAAATATAAACTTAATTTGCTTAAAGCTGTCTTGAAGGACTAGAAAAAGGGACTGTTACTTCTGGAGAGAGATCTGCAACTGTGAGTATATACTTCTGGTAATTTTCTAAAAGGAATTCTTTGTATTAAAGCTAATTAATCTGTGAACCCACTATTTTTGTTAAATCAGTCAGGGCCTAGTAGCAGCAGTTTAAGCTTAAATTTAAAACACAGAGGAGAACTTTCTGGTTACATTTCATACCCAGCAGAGAGCTTGTAGTTTAAATTTAATAGTCACTCAGGGCCTAGCATCAGAAAAGTACTTTTAGTTTTAAAACACAGAGGAGAACCTTCTGGCTACATTTCATACCCAGCAGAGAGCTTGTAGTTTAAATTTAATAGTCACTCAGGGCCTAGAAACAGCAAAGTACTTTTAGTTTAAATTTAACACACAGAAGAGAGCTTTCTGGTTACATTTGGAACCCAGCAGAGAGCTTGTAGTCTAAATTTAATAGTCACTCAGGGCCTTGCATCAGCAAAGTACTTTTAGCTTAAATTTAAAACACAGAAGAGAGCTTTCTGGTTAAATTTAGAACCCAGCCGAGAGCTTGTAGTTTAAATTTCATAAGAAGTTAGAGCCTAGCAGCAGCTAAGAGCTATAATTTAAATCAAATCAGAATATAGCTTACCTCAGCAGCACAAGACAGGGTACTGTGTAGCAGCCCTCTTTTAATAAGTGTTAATAAGGGAGAATTTGAGAAGAAGCTTGCTGCGGAAGCAAAAACGCGAAGTAAAGACCTTTTCAAATACATTCATAGCAAAAAACCTGTGAGAGAGTCAGTTGGTCCATTAGATGATAAAGGGGTTAAAGGAGCACTAAGAGGTGACAAGGTGATAGCGGAGAGACTGAATGAATTCTTTGCTTCAGTCTTTACTGAGGAAGATGTAGGGATGTTACCCATGACTGAAGTGGTATTTAAAGGTGCAGAAGAATTGAAGGAAATATCGATACATCAGGAAGATGTATTACAACTATTAGATAAACTGAAGAGTAGCAAATCACCTGGGCCCAATGGTATACATCCAAGGGTGTTGAAAGAACTGAAATATGAGATTGCAGACCTGCTATTAGTAATCTGTGAACTATTATTAAAATCATCTCTAATACCTGAAGATTGGAGGATCGCCAATGTAACACCAATTTTTAAAAAGGGTTCCAGGGGTGATCCGGGAAACTACAGACCGGTGAGCCTGACGTCAGTACCGGGAAAAATGGTAGAAACCATCATAAAGAATAAAATTACTCAGCATGTAGACAGTCATGGCCTAATGGGAGACAGCCAACATGGCTTTAGAAAAGGAAGATCTTGTCTTACTAATCTGTTATGTTTTTTTGAAGGAGTGAATAATCAGGTGGACAAAGGTGAGTCGGTTGATATTGTGTATCTGGACTTTCAGAAAGCCTTTAACAAGATCCCTCATGAGAGACTTTTGGCAAAACTAAAGAGTCATGGGATAGGAGGCAGTGAACTATTGTGGATCAGGAACTGGTTAAAAGATAGAAAGCAGAGGGTAGGGCTAAATGGCCAATTTTCCCAATGGAGAAAGGTGAATAGTGGTGTACCCCAGGGTTCTGTGCTGGGTCCGCTGCTTTTTGACATATTCATAAATGACCTGGAAAGTGGAATAACGAGTGAGGTTATCAAATTTGCAGATGACACAAAACTATTTAAAGTTGTTAAAACCCAAGAGGATTGTGGAAAATTGCAAGAGGATCTTGATAAATTGGAAGACTGGGCATCAAAATGGCAGATGAAATTTAATGTGGACAAGTGCAAGGTTATGCACCTAGGGAAGAACAACCCAAACTATGGTTACACGATGCAAGGTTCCACATTAGGAACTACCACCCAGGAAAAAGATTTAGGCGTCATTGTGGATACCATGTTAAAGCCCTCGGCCCAGTGTGCAGCGGCGGCCAAGAGAGCAAATAGAATGCTAGGTATGATAAGGAAAGGAATGGAAAATAAAACAAAAGATATTATAATGCCTCTATGTCGTTCCATGGTGAGACCGCACCTTGAATATTGTGTGCAATTCTGGTCGCCATATCTTAAAAAGGATATAGCGATTTTAGAAAAGGTTCAGAGAAGAGCCACCAAAATGGGAAAGGGGATGGAAGGATACTCTTATGAAGAAAGGCTAAAAAGGTTAGGGCTCTTTAACCTGGAAAAGAGACGGCTGAGGGGAGATATGATAGAAGTCTATAAATTAATGTACGGAGTGGAACGGGTAAACGTAGATCGATTGTTTACCTTATCAGAATATAGAAAGACTAGGAGACATGCAATGAAGCTACAGGGTAAACTATTTAAGACTAATAAAAGAAAATATTTTTTCACTCAACGTGTAATCAAACTTTGGAATTTGTTACCGGAGGATGTAGTAAAGGCTGTTAGTGTAGCTGGGTTTAAAAAAGGTTTGGACAAGTTCCTGGAGGAAAGGTCCATAAACCATTATTAAGAAGGGACCCAGGATATCAATGCTTGAACCAATACAAGCATTGTGGAACCTGTGTCCCTTGGGGAAACTGCTAGGTACATATGACCTAGATTGGCCACTGTTGGAAACAGAATACTGGGCTTGATGGACCTTGGTCTGACCCAGTATGGCATATCTTATGTTCTTATGTTCTTATGTTTATATTTCTAAATACCACTGAGTAAGAAAAAAAAAACAAGCTGGCAGCTCTCAAGTCAATGGTACAGTGAAGATTCCCTGGGTCATGACTATTCCTTCAGTACCAGCTCTCTCCCGGAACTTTCTATTTTGTCTTTTCCTTGAATCTTTTCCTGCTACTATACTCATGTCATATTGATTACAAATAATGACCTGCAAGATAGGGATTAAAAATTCCACCATCCCAGAGTATGGAATAATATCTTTGGTTCTTATAAAGATTCCCTGATAAGGCCAGAAGTTGTTAACTTTCATATACCTTCCTGGAGAAGAATAAGTATATTAAAAAATTCATGACTCTACCCAAGCTCCATCAGGCCCCAGATTGGCTGGCCCTGAGGCTGATGCCATTTTGTAATATATGGCGCTAAAATACAATGGTGAAAACCATTTTGAAAACAGGAACTAGCAGGACAGGAGTGATCGGGCTGGCCCTGCTTCTGCCCTATGTGACATAAGATGTAAGAGGTGGCCGGGAAGAGTGAGAAGAAAGCATTTTTAAATTTCAGTGGCACCAGGCTATGGGGCAGGGGGCTTTCAAATGAGAAAGAGCACTTTCATTCCTTTTGGGTATTTCTTTCCACGTTGATATTTCTAATAAACCTCAAACAAAACTGTAAAGGAATAAAATAAAATGAAAAATATTTTTCCATGCATACCCCTATTAACTTCTGTTTGATCTGAAATCCCAAAAGAAAAAAAAAAATAAACACAGAAAAGACGGAACTAAAGCTAGAGATAGAACAGTTCAAAACGTCCGTGGTGAGAAAAAGTATCGCTTATATCGGAAATTCAATTTGAACAAATATCATGGCAAAATTCTGGAGAAAGATTTATTAAACTTGGGACTAGATTTACTAACCTGAATTAACGTGTGTTAATACACTTTAATATGCATTGTTGCTATTTAGTGTGGTGGCAGGAAAAATACCTACAGTACCCAAATGTAATTTGCCTCGAGCTTCTAAGGAAAACTTTGAGCTAAATCCAATGCCCTAATCGTATTGCTCATTATTTTATATATGTCCCATTATTGCCAATGGTGCCTATTTACTAAAAGCATGCTAGCACAATAACATATATTAGTGAATAATTAGGGCCTGATGTTCAGTGGCGGCAGCAAGCACTCCTACAGCGGCTAGCTGCCGGCGCTGAACCTTAGGCCTGGATATTCTATCTCAGGGCCATCTGGCCACCGGCATTGAATATCCGGATCAGCCCACAGCACCCAGAAGCTAACCGGGTAGGGCCGATATTCAGCCACTACCTGGTTAGCTTTGTAGCCAATGTTAGGACAGCCTTTTCTGTATCTAACTTTTCCCACCGAGAGATAACAGTGCAGAGGCTCAGTATCACTGCTGCCTGGATTTCCCTGGGTGTCGCCTCCACAGTGCTCCCATAATGCCCCAGTGCTAACCGGTTAGCATCAGTTTGTACAGTGGCAGGAGTTGAGAATATTCAGCGGCACTAATCATGTTAGGGTCTCCGAATATTCCGATCACCGCAATTAATGCGGTTAGCCGCTCTGCTCACAGTATTCATCGCTAGGAATATCATCGGATCCTTAGAATTTTCTTGGGGACAGATTAGACTTAACCTTCTGGACATTTGATCTTATGAGAATTTGGTAGAAAAGGCATACAGTAAAGCTAAAATTAGAAGGAATATTATGGTGCTGGTACATATATGGAGTAATCTTCAAAGAGAAACATTAGAAGTGAGGTCAGAACATTTTCAAAGCCACTAAGAGAAATGCTTATCGCCCAATTGAGGGTGGCATATTTATTCCATGTAGCAACATGTCTTGAAGGAACAACCTGGCCTGCACGCTGGATTCCTGGAAATTTCCACCTTCAGTACCTTGCTGCCCATAAGTGTTGCAACTGTAATCTTCCAAAGTACAAACAATTATAGCTTATCATACCATGAAGTCACTTTGTATATCAGACATTTGCAATTTATGGTGAAGATTATGGGGCCCTTTTACTAAATCCCGAGTGTTACACTTCATGCGAGTTTAGCATGAAACTAATGTGCATTAACTGCAAATGCTCCAGACTAACTGTTGGGGGACATCACCAGCATGTTCCCCGGCAGTGTCCACATGGAAGTGTACTCTAACATATGTCACTATTAATACAAGTGCACTTAATGCTATCCATAGAGGTATCACTAGATGCACCTGTGCTAATTGCCACATTGACAGTGCACAATACATACCCCCGTGCTAACTGCAATGTGCTCTCCACACCCACATTTCTCCCATACTCTGCCTATCCCCCGCCCCTTCGCATGAGGGCCAATTACCACACCTTTTAGTGGCTGGTAACTGTCATGTCTGTGTGTTAATTCTCACGGTGGGCTTCTACTGTCAGCTAAAATGCCCATTAACCACTTAATGGGCTTCAGTAAAAGGGCCCCATGTGAGATAGTAAGTATGAAAAGCTGCATTTATATGGAAACGACTGTGTAAATGGAACTCAGACATATACATCATGGATAAGAGAGCAAGAACATCTATAAACAGTGAAAATCAAAATTTCAAAAGCTTCAGAAGAATTTAATGGAAGTAGGACCTTCCATGTCTGCTCTGTTATCCCTCCCAAATAGTATAATATCCAAAGACCTACTGTATATTTGGAGGTGTAGTAGCAAAAGATAAAAACATATGGAGATGCCACTGAAGTCATGAGTCTGAAAGCAGGAGGAAGTATATTGTTTAGAAGGAAATGATTGGTAAGTCTGCACTGGGAGCCCAGAGAAATCCCTAGGAGTTCGACATATCTGCCAATGCTCTTTTTGCCTTCCTTTTAATCTGGCCCTATCTTGAGATGATCAGCTGCCAAAGAAGAAAAGTATTGAAGCCCTCCCTCGTGCGAGTCCCACACAAACCCTTAAGAGCTGCATGCAAAGGCACGTTTTAAATAGTTCATGAGATCAGAATTGAAATGTTGAGGTCATGATGTATACAGTTCTGGCAGTATTTTAGAAAAAACTTCGCTAAATGTGGAGTCTGTTCTAAAACTGTACAGGAGTGAACATGTATTTGCTGATACTGGAGCCAGGTGACCCAGTTCACAAATCTACACATGAGAAAAATCAACGGGGAAAACTCGGCAACTTCCACATATAGGTGCTGGCGCTTCAACATGGGAACTGGTATTTCATAACTTCAACATGTGAATGCCAGTGCTTGCATGGGCATGTCAGCCATTTTGCAGACCTACATGTATAAACGCCACCAGTAACTACAGATGTGAAGAACTGCAGTGTCATGCACTTGGGAAGCAGAAATCCAAGGAAATTGTATGCAATAGGAAGGCGAAAGCTTTGTGTACACGGACCAGGAGAAGGACCTTGGAAGGACTCTTTCTGAGGATCTCAAGGTGGCGAAACAGTGTGACAGGCTGGTGGCAAAAGACAGAAGGATACTGGGTTGCATACAGAAAGGAATTACCAGCAGAAAGGAGGAGGTACTAATGCCACTGTACAAGTTACTGGTGAGGCCTCACTTGAACTATTGTGCTCTGTTTTGGAGACCGTATCTTGCAAAGGATATAAAGAGACTGGAACGGTTCAGAGGAAGGCGACCAAAATGATTTGGAGCCTGCGTCAGAAGACATATGAGAAGAGACTTGAAGACCTAAATATGTACACTCTGGAGGAAAGGAGGGACAGGGGTGATATGATTCAGACCTTTAAGAGTATTAATGAACAAACAAACCTCTTCCAAAATCAGGGAAGCTTAAATCTAGAGGACATAAAATGAAACTGCAAGGGGGTAAACTGAAAGACAATGTCAGGAAATACTTTTTCACTGAAAGGGTGGTGGATACTTGGAATGCCCTGCTGATGGCAGTGGTGGGGGCAAATACAGTGACAGAATTCAAAACGGCAAGGGACAGACCCAGTTGATCCCTTTATAGCAACAGGATAAAATCAAAATAAACATAACTATCTCTTATATCTCAAGAAATAGGGGTGACCTACATGGAGTTGTGGGTACACCCTTAAACAAAGGCATGGGGAGGGGTGACCTGCACGGAGCGGCAGGTGCACCTACTCTTGCCGCCTTGTTGGGCATACTAGATGGATCATACTGGTCTTTATCTGCCATCATATACTATGTTACTATGTAGATACTGTTATCTTTATAAAATTCCAGTTTGGAGGGGGGAAATAAACCGTGAAAGATTAAGAAGGGTAACCCCCTGAATCCCTTCTCTAAATGAGCACTTTTGAAAGATCTATACATGTCAGGGAGCAGCTATAAATCCTGAAATGGCCAACTGCAGACACACACACATGTAGATTTTTGACCTGCCCAGACCACTCCCTAACCACGCCCCTGACAAACCCCGTGCAATCTCTACGTAATAAAAACATGCATATGTCAATTCACCACTTTCTAAAATCACCATTTACATGCGGATGCCATTTTCACATATAAATGCTTGATTCTATATGTAGAAATTGCAAATAAGGCTTCTAAAATAACCCCCATAGTATTGGTCTGGCAGCACAGTATAATAAATGTTTCAAAGTAAAACTGCCCCTAACTGCTAACATCAGCTGACACTAAAATAGGAATCAAGATGTTGTCTTGTTTTCATAGGATCATAAGAATTTAGACTTTCAGTTTTACAAAACTCAGTATGACATACATCAACCCATTTCCTTAAGTTTGCATAATGGAGGTCAGAGAAATAACTATGAAAGAACACCGGCTTCCAAAGCCTTGCCATGCTTCTAGGAACTCAGTAACTAGAAAATTATTACTCTGGACATTAAAGGACATAGACAGGAATCAACATATATAGAAAGGGGTTCTAATACCGAGCCATTGGTAGACACAATAGGCCGTCCCGGAGGATTAGTCAAACATTTGTGAATTTTTGGCACTAAATAAAATTTAGCTATTGTGGGACTTGTTTCAGTCAAAAAGTCCCGTTCCTTTTTTGAAATCAGCTTATTTTTCAAAGCCTGTAATGTAATTAATTTTATAGATTTTTGTAGTCGTTCAGTTGGATTATACTTTAAAACTATATATGTGTTCACATCAGATAGCTGCTTATAGGCTTCCTGTAAATATTGCTCTCGATCCAAAATCACGATACTCCCTCCTTTATCTGCTCGTTTTATAACCAGCTCAGAACGAGACCTTTAATGTCCACAATATCATCGTATGTTAGAGATACCACTCACTTTTTACAAATTTTGGCACACCATTCACAATGGGTGGCGATGAATGACATTTTATTGGTTACATTAGATGTAACATCTTTGTATACCAGCATTCCGCAGCCGGCGGCACGTGATATTACATTGGCAGCTTTACAAAAAAGAGATCTTTCCGATTCCCAGTTGTCTTTTTTGGCAGAACTTACTACTTTAATTTTGTTTCAAAACTATTTTTTGTTTGAACAACAATATTATCATCAAATATCGGGAGTCGCAATGGATGCAACTTGTGCCCCTTCAGTAGCCAATTTATATATGGAATCATTTGAAGATAAATGGATATCATAATCGTCATATCAAAGCCATATTAAACTCTGGTGCCGTTATATTGATGACATATTCATGTTGTGGAAAGGCAAGAAGGAAGAGTTGGATGACTTTATAATCTGGCTTAATTGCCAAGATACCAACATACGATTCACATATGTTAGTGATGAACAAAGCATAGCATATCTAGATGTGGTGATTAGGAGAGGGGATCATATGTGGGTTACCTCTATTCATTGTAAACCTACAGATAGGAATGCTCTTTTGCACTATTCTAATGCTCACCCTAAACAACTGAAGGATAGTTTGCCTTTTTAACAGTTCCTCAAATATAGGAGGAACTGTTCAGATATGTCTGAATTTAAATTGCAATCTAATAGGTTACAAAGCAAATTTCAAGCAAGAGGATATCCCCAACGAGTGATTAAATGTGCATACCAAAGAGCACTATTTAATAATCGTGAACTATTATTATCCCCACATAAGAAAGATAATAATGAAGATAACAATGTAAATTTAGTGACCAAATATTCTCCGTACAGCAGTCAGATCCAACGTATTTTGAAAAGACATAGTAATGTTCTAAATAGTATTCCGGGACTGGAAGACAAGTCTATTCGATATGTTTGGTGACGACATAAGAATTTAAAAGAGATACTGAGCCCGACTGTATTAAAACCGCTGTCTGTTCAACCAGCAATATTGAGCAATGGCCATTTCAAATGTGGAGAATGTAAAATATGTGATATCACTTTGGAGACATCAACGTTGGATTATCATGGCAAAACATATATGTTACGACAGAGGACGTCTTGTGCTTCCACCTATGTGGTGTATTGCATTTTATGTCCTTGTCAATTATTGTATGTGGGCAAAACCATTTGTCCATTCCGTGTTCGCATAAATGAACACCGTAGTCAATTAAATTGTAAAAAATTGAAGCCCCTATCGTGGACCACTGTCTTAAATCAAAACATCGATTTGAAGATCTACGTTGTTTTTGTATAGATCACATCTCTACTGGATACAATGGTAAATCTAAAGATCAGACATTGTTGATTCGAGAACAACGTTGGATTTTCAATTTACAATCAGTAATTCCTACTGGCTTGAATGCACAGATAGATTGGAGTGTATGTATATAGCTTTAATAAAGAATGACATGTATAGCGAAACGTGATGATCTCAGAGGTTAGCGATCACTGCGCTGGCTTCACAGATGTTCATGCATGTGTAATTAAAATCCCTACAACACTCTTCACAATCAATAGTCCGCATGCGCGATGTTTTTGTAAGTGAAGAGAATGAAGACTGCTCAGTTGAATTGGTAAGGGATGTCTTGATATTATGAAGATTTTTAAGAAATGGTCATTTATATAAATGAAGGTTGTTATGAGATTGTGATAAGAATATCAATTTCCGTTGTTTTAACATGTTAATAGGTATCAAGTCTTCAGTTTCTAAACGTTTGCCAGAAGGTGCATGTATAGAACCCCTGATGAAACGCTTTGATAGTGAAACGCAACAGCGCTGGGAAGAATTAAGATAAGCACCGATTCCAGGAAGGACTAAGATAAGCACCAAGTTCTGATTTCTTTAAAGCACAATGGAAATAATAATTTTTTGAAAAAATAATTTTTTGAAAAAAAACATAACTTTAAGAGACATTATAAAGTCATTGATGCAAAAGGATGCGTATAGTCCATTGTTTGAATTTGGACGATAGCTCCGCCTAAGTCTGAGATCTTGTTGCTATGGACAATTATTCAGCCTTAATAGTTATTGTGATAAAAGTTTGATAATTTATTGGGAATAGTAGAAAGTTACAATCTCTAAGTTGAAGAGTAGAGCTAATAATTTTCTAGTTACTGAGTAGTAGATCAGCTCTGAAAAGTGATCGTTGGAAACGTTTGTCAAATGCTTCTAGGAACTGCATTAGTGAAAACACATTCTCTTGTGGGGAACACAGAGAACCATACAAGGAATGTAATACTCTAGCAAGAATAGGAGAAAGAACATCCTTTGGCTGGTTATGAGATTGAAGCTATGTTATGACCTTCAGTGGAATGCTGTTAATGAGCACTTAACAGCTTGGATAGCATCATCTTTCTAAGGCGAACCTTGGAAAAGAAAAGCTTATTAAGAAAAATGCACAAAATTATCGTAACGCAGCTACTGGGCACCATGCTTTTTAGGACAGATGAGAAATAAGAAACAAAGCCCTTATTATATCAACAGATTGAAATACTTTCTCAGCTAGGACTGGACATACTGTTTGATGCCAATGGAAATTTGGATTGTACATGGCTGTGAATCTTAGTCAGTTATCTTGTTTCATAGGTTTCATTTTTGGTTTTGGGTTGATTTTTTTTTTTCATACTGTATGCTATTCTGAATCATAATTCATGTTTTTCAGCATTTTTTAAACTATATCGAAGTTGCTTCATTGTACTTTTAATTTCATTTCGAAACAAATACGCATCGCTAGTAGAAATGCTTTCTTTTACTGTAGACCTGGTGCATTAGTTAAGCTTCTGACCTCTAGGAAAAAACGTATATGAATTTACCTTACATTAGAGTCCCAGTTTCTACAGACAGCGTATTGAGAGGAAGCAGTATAATTACTGCACACTTTTTTTTATTTTGGACAGTAAACCCGCATATCTGGCAACCTGGAGAAATAATTTGCATTTTTCAGTTTCTGTTAACTGGTGTCCAATATACTCTTCTGTGTAATGAAAGCGAGGCATCATCTTGCAAATGTATAACAATCTAATGGGCCCTTTTACTAAATCCCGGTAAGGCTGTGCCCTTAATGTGCAATTTTAACACATTGTAAGTACAAAGCCTCTGCGATATCTGTAGAGGGCATGACCAGCATGTTCCCAGCAGTTAACATGTGGATACATACGTTAAAGTGCGGCACAATTAACATGGGAACACTAATGATAGAGGTATCACTAGGTACACCAATCCTAATTGCCACTGAGCGTACAGCAATCACCCTCACGCTAGCCAGGGGAGTGTTCTCCACGCTCTGACTCTGTCCCCAATCCACCCACTCACCACTCCAGTGCATCATGGCTGATTAATGCACATCTTAACAATCACTCACTATCATGCACACACATTAGGTGTGACCATAGATAGTGAGAATGTGCTAAAACACATTACCACCTAGCTGGCTTTAATAAAAGCATCCCAAAAAAACCTAGACATATCAGATGATTTTAGAAGACCTGCATGGGGAGGGGGATCCATTTACATGTGTAATTCCAAGGGAGGAGTGGCTCAGTGTTTGGGACAGGTTACCTCAGGCCAGAAGGCTGGGGGTTCAATTCCCACATGGGGACAAGCAACTTCAGGCCAGAGGGACTGGGGTCTCTAGTCCCATGGCCATTCCTTGTGGCCTTGGGCAAGCCACTTAACCCTCCATTGCCTCAGGTAGACTTAGATTGTGAGCCCTTCGGGGACTAGGGAATAAAAAGTACCTGTTAGTATACATGTAAACCGCACTGATTCTAAAGAGTGCAGTATAAATAAATAAATAAATAAATAAATCATGCATGTATGCAGTGGCAATGTAGATTTGAAAGGAGCATGTTTTGTGTTGACCATAAAAGTGTATGCAGTCGATATTAAACAACAGGAGTCAGCACTATTAAAGTGGTTTACCATCACAGTTTTCATTTAAAACCAGATATTCAATGCAAGTTCATATCCAGGAACCGGCATTGAATAGACGAATTGCCCGATTAGCGATTTAGATAACCGGTTATCTGTAACCGGGTAAAGTTAGGCCAGCCTTTTATCTGTCTAACTTTACCAGTTAAGGATAACTGGCTGTCAACTGAATATCAGAGATGACTAGTTATATTTGGTACTGCCCTGACCCCCCCCCCCCTCCCCCAATGCTAGCTGGTTAATGCTGGGGCCTTTAGATGATCTAATAAGGGAAATTCAGCGGCACTAACCAGGAAACTGCATCAGAATATCCTGGTGAACAGCATTTATGTGGTTTTCAGGTATGCAAACCACGTAAATGCCTTTGAGTATGCCCCCTCCCCCATGTGTATTACTTATTTCACAACAGAAATGCACATAGACTTCAGAAAGTTTTCTCAATGGCATTGACCATTCCGTCTCTCTCATAACTATCAGCTAACTTCTTGTTTGGACCTGGGGTTTGGAGCAGCAATTGAAAGGGGAACTGTGCATACCTCTCTGCTATCCAAAACCATCTCAGAAAGCAAAAAATGTAGGGCCTGATATTCAATGGCATTTACATGGTTTCCAACCTACACGCCCTATTCGAAATTAGCCTGTAAATGTATGAAGTTTAGCAATATATAGTGGAAGATAATGAAGATCCTGGCAAGATCAATGACAAAACACATAAATATAGGAGGAATTATCTCATTGACCTTGCCAAGATCTTTATTACCAGAATGTTCAAAATTTCCAGTTTGTGAAACTACCACAGGTTCAAATGGTACCATTTTCAACCCAACATTGGGGATTGCTCATGCCCCAGAAACTCTAGACTGCGAGGGATGTTGGCAAGTAGGCTGGGAGGGAAGAGGTGAAAGGCTCGAGGGGAAAAAGGCTCAAAGGGTGACTTCATGGGGTTGGAGGATCTGCTGGATAGTCATATGGTAGGGTGAAGGGGGGCCTCAAGTTTGTAAGAGCACACCAGCCTCGTTACAATGTCAGTAGGAACCCCTTACAATAGGAACATTACTGTAGCTTAAAAATACCAGAAGGGCTTTGCTTCTAAGATGTTATTTGACCAGCATAATTTGAAAGAGCTTCCATTTGGTCATTTTGTTCTGAAATCCTACACATAAGAAAAGAAATTTTCAACTGGATAATCTCTGCAGTTTCCCTTTGAAAATCCGCAGCTAGCGAGTGCCATGGTAAACTTTTTTTTACCCTACATATTTCACAGATGGACAGTATGAAGATAGTTTCACAGGGATTTTGAATGAAAATGGTTCACCTTAACCCACTACTACTACTACTAATCATGTGTATAGTGCTACAAGTTGTATGCAGCGCTGTACATATAGATGTAAGACAATTCCCTGCTGGACGTCCTGCCCCTGTACAGCCCCTCAGAATCGGGGCGTACACCGTAGACCTAATTCTGATCTTCCCCCACAGGATTAATATCAGGTCTACCAGCCTGTATGTGCAGGCTGGGCCCAGATTCTGAAGGGACACATGCCCTTCAGATCCCTGGATAACGATTGCTGGCTACGGGACAGATCCCCCTTTCCCCGCAGCCCAACCCCCAATCCGGTTTACCATGGTGGGATTGGGCTGCGGGAAGCATACTGCACCCCTCAGTGTCCTGCCACCACCAGCCTCAGCTGTCCCCCGATGTCCAGGGGGATTTATTCCCCCTCCGAAGTGGAATAAGTCCCCATCTAGAAGGCTGACCTAGGGCGTACAGGGCTGAGCTCAGAAACTGGAAACTAGAGTATGGTAAGATACACCTAAGTAGTGGACAAGAGAGAGGGGCATCAGGATCCAAAAGGAGCTTCAAAGAGTTGGGTTTTTGGCCTGGACGTGACTCAACCCATCACCACCCTCTTTCCTGTGAGGAAAAGTACTATGCTTAGGCTATGGGCAGAGAGAGAAAGAGATACAGTTTTCAAAGGCTTTTATAACCTGGTCATCTCCGGGGATCAATCTGAAAATTTCCCCCAAGGGACAAAGCACACTCTGAAATGATATGTTAAAGCAGGAGCACACGAGTTTAGTCCCTGAGAATCTCAAACTGTCCAGAAGAAATATGGAAGAGAAACAACTATTACTAATACTTTTAATCATTTATATAGCACTACAAGGCGTACACAGCGCCGTACAAACATATAAGAAGACAATCCCTGCTCGCAGAGCTTACAATCTATTCAAGACAGACAGGACAATACAAGAGAAACAAGGCGAAAGAGACAAGGAGAACAAGGGATTAGGACCCAAATGCGGCCTCAAAGAGGTGAGCCTTTAGCATGGATTGGAAGAGGTGGAGAGAAGAGATTTGATGTAAAGATAGAGGAAGTTGGTTCTATGCAGAAGGAGCAGCAAGGTGAAAAGATCAAAATCTGGAGTTTGCAGAAGAAGAAAAAGGCATTGAGGAAGAAAGCCAGAAGAGGAGCGGAGTTCACGAGGAGGGGTGTAGGGAGAGAGAAGAGAGGAGAGATAATGAGGGACAGTAAAGTGAATGCATTTATATGTTAGAAGGAGAAGTTTGAATTGGATACGGAAACAGAAGGGGAGCCGGTGAAGTGATTTTAGAAGAGGGTTAGATGAATGTATTGGGGCTGATGGAAGATTAGCCATGCAGCAGAGTTCTGGATAGATCAAAGAAGAGAGAGATGACACTGAGGGAGACCAGCAAGAAGGAGGTCGCAATAGTCAAGACGGGAGGTGAACAAAGAGTGGACAAGAGCCTTAGTAGTGTGTTCAGAGAGAAAGAAACAAATTTTGCTAATGTTGTAGAGAAAGAAACGACAGGTTTTAGCTATATGTTGAATATGTGTGGAAAAGGAAAGGAAGGAGTCAAAGATGACCCCAAGGTTGCGGGTAGGTACAGATAGTATGCATGCAGATCTATCTCATACATATTCATTAGGGATATCCTCAAAATCTGACCTATTGGAGGCCTCGGGGACTGAACTTGTGTATTCCCGTGTTAAAGAGAGATGCAAAGCTAAGAATCTTAAAATCAAGGAGAACAATGAATCTTGGAGACACTACAGATGATCTTTTAAACAAGTTCATGCATGCCATGCTACTAATTGGAATGAGTTTTAACTCCACCTAACTGTGGGTGGTATGTGTGATTATTTCATTGCCTACAATTGCCTCTCCTTAAAAGAAACCTCCTTCACAGTGATTTATTATGTACAACATTGTCTATATGTAATTCCCAAGTCAACAAAATATGAATTGTTTGCTGTATGTGGGACTCTTCTGAGTCACTGACTGCCCTCCTTTGTTCTTCCTTTGGTAAGGCTTCTTTTGACCCCTGAATAATATTTAGATATCTCTGGATGGATCTATGGAGGCACTACTGCCCTGCATCTCTCTTCTACCTGATAGCCTATAAAAGCTGAGAATCAGAAATCATCACCACAGAAAACCAACCTGTCCTCTCTAGGGTTCCTTTGTTTGATTTTTGTAATGCCAAGAATATTGCATGTGCGTACATGCTTGCTACAATTTACCTCGTGCTCTGAAAGACCTCACTAGACTAAGAGATTATGCGTCACTAAGCTTATACTAACTCCATTTACTGCATCTACTGTATACAGCATCATATCTAGCCCCGTGCGTGTGGTGCAGGCGCACAGGGTGCAAAAGGATTAGAGGCACATGTCAGGCTGCAGGCCCCAGCCCCCCCTCCCCCCCATGTTGCCCTACCACCGCCTCCACATTTTTGTTTTCTCAGAGGCGGAGGTGGCAGCAGCAGTGAAGCAGACACGCATTTGTAGGCAGGTTGGGTCCCTCCTTCCCTTCTCTGATGTCAGAGGAGGGAGGAACCAGGCCAGCCATTCAAACATGGGTCTTTGCAACTCAGTGTTTGCAGGGCTAGCCTGGTCCTTCCCTCCTCTGATGCAACCTACGAGAAGGGAAGGAGGGTCCCAACCTGCCTACAAATGCGGGTCTGCCTCACTGATGCTGCCGCCGCCTCCGAGAAAACAAAAAAGTGGCAGCGGCGGCGGCAGGGCAACCCAGATGTGGAAATAGCACAGGGTACAATTATGGCTTGGTACGGCCCTGACTGTATATTACTATTAAAATCTTTTTAGCATAATGCATATTGTCCTTTTAGTTCGAATCACAGCAGCTTTTTCAATGCAAAAACATAAGACAACAACTGAAAAGGAAAGATAGAACAATGTCAGGGCTGTCCAAGGCCTGGGCTAGAAGGGTTCTAGGTGCCATTCTAGGTGAAGAATCATGCTGCTCTTCTGAGTCACTCCAAAAACCTGTAAACACGTGATCCCTAAAAAGAAGCCGGGTATCAAAAGCAGTCCTTGCCTGTGACTGTGAGTGTTAAAAGACCTTAGATCAACATAATCAACTTGAAAATGCAAAACTGGTAAAAATAACTTTGCATGCAAGGAATGTTTAGATATGGATTCATAATATACTTACATGTTTTATCCTCAGTATTGAACACAAGAGGGTATTGCAGAACTACTGTAGGTAACAGTGGTCCTTAAGAGTTGCAAAAGAGGCTGGATTTCAGGATGATTTCAATATGTAATTTACTCAGGGTTTTAGACTACATATATGCAAACATCTGAAATGCTATTATTATGAATTTGAAAGTCCCAATGGATAGTATTCGAGTGAAGAGTGTGGTTTATCCATCTTGATCAAAGCATCATCTTTTCTGACAATGAAGCTGTTTTCTTACAGTACTC
Organism: Ichthyophis bannanicus; assembly: GCA_033557465.1. NCBI lineage: Eukaryota > Metazoa > Chordata > Amphibia > Gymnophiona > Ichthyophiidae > Ichthyophis > Ichthyophis bannanicus. The sequence continues at coordinate 629,173,661 of CM066034.1, read as the reverse complement.
TATTTTATAGCTCGTTAATTTATTCTCCAGTGCATGATGCAATTTAATACAGGAGAGTTTCAATTTTAGGCAGTTTACAAACTACCATACTCTGCCATTAGCAGGATACATATATAATAATGATGCCTGTCACTCCTGGTAATATAGGTCTCAGCCAAGTGCCATTAATTGAACTGTTTTCATCCTCATTCATTGCTCAGGCTTTGTAACCAGTTCATCTGCACTTTGATGCTGTGCTGCACTATTACCTCTAAAAACCCTAATAACATTTTCATCCAAAGTCAAAAATGAAATGCCAAGCATTAACATACAATTATCAAGAAACAAAACGAGTAGGCATTTTTAAAACATTTTTGTATGAAGGTTTGCATATTTTGGTTTTAGTTGGGGCGGTAGGGGCCCTTTAACTAAAGCCTGATAACTAGTTAACGTGCAGTTAAAATGCAGCAAATGGCAGCTGGTGACACTAACATGCCAGCGTGTCAGCATCTGCGCATTAAAACGCACATTGATCAACCATTTATGCAAAGTAGCACAGAATGGATGAAGTGTGGGCGTGGATAGCACTTTACTGCTAGTGCGTGGCAATTAGTGTGAGTGCACCTAAAGATACCTCTATAGAAGTCTTTAGGTGAACTTGCATTAATAGAGCATACGTTAGCATTTGCATCCAAGTGTTAACTGCTGGGGACATATTAGTCATGCACCTGACAGTTACCGTGGAGGCTTTCCAATATCATGTGTTAAAAACACCCATTAGGTATGCATCCTAAAAAAGGGCCCTAGTTACCAAAGTGTGCTAATGTCAACACATGTTTATTCACCATTACCATTCGTTATTAGTAACTAGGTCTCACTGAATGACCTGGGACCTGCGCTAAATAACGCACATTAAAGGTGAATTAATGTGCATTAAAGTTGGCACAGCTTTGTAACTAGGAGTTTTGCTTGGGTGAGTGGTTGAGTTTCTATGGTTCAATAACTGTTTTCCTTGGTTAGTCAAGTGTCGTTCTCTGACAGTTTCCCATTCAGGCATTGGCTGGTCTGGCCAAATACTCATAGGGAATACAACATGAATGCCAATCCATTGATCACTCTTGATGCATGTGACAGGGCAGAATAATAATGGAAGAGCAACCAGCTCAGCTAGAACAGAGAAAGGAAATTGATTCTTCTGCTCAGAGGGAAATATTTACTAAAGTGTTGCAGGTAGCATGGGGCTAATATGTGGTTAGTGTGCAGTTTTACCATGGCTGTAGTAGATGCATGAGGCGCGGCCACAGTAAATATGTACTACCATTACAAGGCACGTCACTAGCATGGTAGTAGGGAATGCATGGCTGGAGTCCACGTGCACTGTGAAGGTACTCTCTACACATGCCTTGCAATTATTTGCTACCAGTGCACTGTTCTGTTTTGTAGCCTACTGCCGTGGGCTACCAAACTCCAATACCTGGGCCCTAACCCACTAACAGGGCACATAGTAAGTGTCTGGTGATAGATAGAGAGGGCTGACCTGGGAATAAGCACATCCTGTTGCACAGCTCAGAGCAATAGGGCTGCTGCTTCTTCCATGGGAGATAGAGTACAAATGTAGCATCTTAATTAGCAGGGGACCACTTATGGATGCAGGCTAGGTGTCAGCAGTGTCTACTATGTGGTACTTGCCCATGAACCCCTCTCACCATGTGGCACCCAGGGTGCCCGATTACCTAGGCTGCAGTGGACAGGTTACTAGGCCTCTGGTGTAGAATAGGTTGACTCCCCTCCCTGGTCATTCTCCTTATACATCTGGCACAGTACCCTTGCCAATGAGTAATGCTTCCCTCATGTGGAAGAAGGGGTGCTAGAGCCTTTGAATCTGCAGGTACTACCCAATAACCACCTCAAATGCATGTCCCACCCCTCCTAAATGTGTTCAGCCATCTCCAGCCCTGGCTATGTCGGTCAATTGTGATTGTATCACTAAGCATAAGTCCTGTATCCTAACTCCTCACCAGCACTGGCTGTCCTGACATGCACTCCCCCTGCTACAACAATGGCCATGTGGAAGGAGTTGTACCCACATGCAATCTCCAGGATAGGGGGGCAATGTACCCACATCAGCTTCTGTTGCATGTGTTGCAGGGGGCACTCTCCCTGCCATCTGTTTGCCATTGTCATCGGAAGTGCTGCAGCTGATAGCCATGGGGTTGAGTCCATAGGAGAAGCTCTGATTCTATTGTATGTGGGCCAGTGCGGGGGTATTGGGCTCCCTAAGGGATCCTTCAGTGATCTGCCCTCTCCAACTCAGCTGTATAGCAGCCCTCACAGTGATCATGTGCAGATGGCAAATTGGGCAGCTTACATTGGAACATTTTCTTTGCCTTGTATGAATATATGTGTCCCCTCTCCCTGAAGGGATATGTAGCTCTGATAATGCTTTTGGTTTGTTTGGCTGTCAGGAGCTCTTGTGCTTCCTCAAAAACTGTCGTCTAGTGGGGCCCAAATTTGTGCTTTCACCTTGACAAATGTGAGTGGGGGTCCTTGGAAATTACTCAGTATGGGAATAGAACCTCCTACTATTTATTTATTTAGCTGTGCTTATATACCGCTTTTCACCTGGTCAAAGCGGTTTACAATTCAACAAAATTATTTACAACAAATAATAAGGCGTGGTATAATTTCCTGGGGGGGGGAGCCCATCACTGTGGGGGAGGTTAAAACATTAGAATCACAATGGGGTTTACTTATCTAACATATTTACAATCCTGTTTGTCCAGTTTTTCTCAGTTTTTATACCGTCTTTCTTTTTCAGTGGGTGGTGTTCTGCTCGGGTCCCAGATGTTCCCCGAATAAGTGGGTTTTTAGCTGCCTTCTAAATATTGAGAGCTCCGTGGTGCATCGGATCTTAGTCAGCAGAGAGTTCTATAAGGAAGGCGCATATAGGTTGAATGTTCGGTTACAGATTTACTGGCTGAATTTGGTTCTTTCATGTGGTACAATCAGTGTGTTGTTTGCGAGCTGCCGGGTAGTTCTTCCTGAGTGTGGTTTTGACCGAAGTGTATGTAGCTGTGATGGATGATGTTGAAGAAATGCTTTGTGGATCAGTACTAGTATTTTGTATTTGATCCAAGCCTCTATTGGAAGGATGTGGAGATCTCTTATGACTGGGGTGATGTGGTCAAATTTTCTCACTCTTTGGATGGTTCTGGCTGTTGGGTTGAGGGCAGTTTGGAGTGGGTTGAGAGTGGTAGTTGGGAGGCTGTGGTACTACTACTACTACTATTAATCATTTATATTGCACTACAAGGCATACACAGTGTTATACAAACATATAAAGAAGACAGTCCCTGCTCATAGAGTTTACAATCTAATCAGGACAGACAGCACAATACAAGAGAAACATGGGGGGGGGGGGGGTTCAAATAGGGAAGGAGACAAGGAGAATCAAGGGATTAGGATCCAAATGCGGCCTCAAAGAGGAAAGCCTTTAGCATGAATTTGAAAAAGGGGAGAGAAGAGACTTGACATAAAGATAGAGGAAGTTTGTTCCATGCATAAGGAGCAGCAAGGTGAAAAGATCAAAGTCTGGAGTTTGCAGAAGAAGAAAAAGGCATTGAGGGAGAAAGCCAGAGGAGGAGTGGCATTTACGAGGAGGGATGCAGGAGAGGAGAGGTAATGAGGGGCAGTAAAGTGAAGAATTTTTATGCTTGAAGGAGAAGTTTGAATTGGATATGGAAATGAAAGAGGAGCTAGTGACATGATTTTAGAAAAGGGGTTATATCAGTGTATTGAGGCTGGCAGAAGATTAGCCGCACAGTAGAGTTCTGGATAGATTGAAGAGGAGAGAGATGACTGAGGGAGACCAGCAAGGAGGAGGTTGGACTAGTCAAGATGGGTGGTGACCAAAGAGTGGACAAGATCCTAAGTAGTGTGTTCAGAGAGGAAGGGATGCATTTTCTTAATATTGTAGAGAAAGAAATGACAGGCTTTAGCTTAAAATTAAGATGCAGACATCAGTCCAACAGCGAGATGGGGCCTTTCCAGTCTTTTGCATTGAGTGTCACATGTATGATTTTCTCCCAGTTGGTGAGAGGTCCTACGTATGCACTAGGTGCAAGGAGCTCTTTGCTCTCAGGGAACGAGTCCGTTCTCTAGAGGAAAGAGTAGCAGACTTGGAAAACATAAGAAAGACAGAGAGGTACATAGACGAGACCTACAGGGATATAGTTCTGAAGTCCCACCTCCAGTCTGGCAGCATCCCTGTTGCCATGGAGTAGAGAGGTCACGTGACAGGAGAGCATGACCCTGGTGTGGCAGGAAGTGATCCTGTAACTAGTACCTGTCCTCCAAGTGATGTAAAACCCTCTCACACCAAGGAAGGTTCTCCAGGGCCATGTGCCCATGAGGGAAGGGTTAGGACAGCCATTATAGTTGGTGATTCGATCATTAGGTATGTAGATAACTTGGTGGCTGGTGGACATGAGGATCACCTGGTAACGTGCCTGCCTGGTGCGAAGGCAGCGGACCTCACGCGTCACCTAGATAAGGTCGTAGATAGTGCTGGGGAGGACTCTGCTGTCTTGGTACATGTCAGTACCAATGACATAGGAAAATGTGGTAGGGAGGTTCTGGAGGCTAAATTTAGGCTTTTAGGTAGGAAGTTCAAATCCAGAAATTCCAGGGTAGCATTCTCCAAAATGCTTCCCGTTCCACACGCAGGACCCAAAAGGCAGGCAGAGCTACGGAGTCTCAATGCATGGATGAGACAATGGTGCAGAAATGAGGGGTTTGGATTTGTTAGGAACTGGGGAACATTCTGGGGAAATGAGAGGCTCTTCCGAAGGGATTTATTTATTTATTTACATTCTCTTATATACCGCGCTATTCTGCATCAGTGTGGTTTACATTGAACAAACTGAAATTACATTGAACAGGGCATTATAACTTGGAGATAACTATTTTAGAGGGAACATGGGCTATGGAGGGTTAAGTGGCTTGCCCAAGACCACAAGGAGCACCTGTGGGACTAGAAACCCCAGTCCTTCCGGCCCAAGGTTGCTGTCCTCTAGTGGGATTTGAACCCCTGACCTTCCAGCCTGAAGTACCTTGCCCCAACCACTAGGCCACTCCTCCACTCAATGGGCTTCACCTTAACCAGGATGGAACCAGGCTGCTGGCATTAACCTTTAAAAAGGAGATAGAGCAGCTTTTAAACTGGATAATAGGGGAAAGCCGACAGTCGCCCAAGAGCGCATGGTTCGGAAGAATGTATCCTTGAAGGATACTACCAAAAGCAGAGAGGTTCCAAAAAAGAGTAAAGTAGCCCAAATGCCCTCGAGTATGGAGCAGACAGAGCTTAAAGATCCCAAATTACCCATGTCTACCAATAGCCAGATTAATATGAATAAAATGCAGTCTCTAAAATGCTTGTATGCAAATGCTAGAAGTCTAAAAAATAAGATGGGAGAGTTAGAATATATAGCACTAAATGAGAGGTCAGATATGATTGGAATATCAGAGACATGGTGGAAGGAGGACAACCAGTGGGACACTGTGATACCTGGATACAGGGCCGGCCCGTCCATTGAGCGAGAATGTTTTTTGCACAGGGCCCCGCGTTTCAGGGGGCCCCGCACAAAAAACATTCTGATCTAAAAGTAAAATTTAAAAAAAACAAAAAAAAGCTGTCTGCTGCCGCTGCCGGGGCCGCCGCGGCAGAATCGAGTGTGCCGCGGGGCCCCCCCTGCCCAGCAGAGCCTGCCCTCCCCTGTATCACCTCTCTCTTTACAGCTGCAGTCACATGCGCCGGCTTTCAGAGCGCGAGGGGAGAGTTTCTCCCTCGCTGCTCTGTTAAGCCCGCGGGGGCTGATGGGAAGTTCCCATCAGCCCCCGCGGACTTAACAGAGCCGCGAAAGGGAAACTAGTTCCTTTGCGCTCTGAAAGCCGGCGTGTGTGACTGCAGCTGCAAAGAGAGAGGTGATACAGGGGAGGGCAGGCTCTGCTGGGCAGGGGGGGCCCCGCGGCACACTCGATTCTGCCGCGGCAGCCCCGGCAGCAGCAGCAGACAGCTTTTTTTTTTTTAAAAATTCCCTAGGCTAGGCTGGGCTGGGCTGGGGGGGGTTAGGAGTGGTGATGGGCTATGGGGGGGCTGGGGGGGTTAGGAGTGGTGATGGGCTATGGGGGAACTAAGTCTGTATATGGGCTGATGGGATTAGGACTGGAAGTGGGTTGATGGGGGATTAGGACTGGTAATGGGCTATGGGGGGCTTAAACTAAAAATTGGGTGATGGGGGATTAGGACTGGACATGGGCGGGTGGGACTCGGCCTGGGAGTGGGCTGCTGGGGAGGTTCGGACTGGTAAGGGGGTACGGGGGGGCTTAAACTGAAAATTGGGTGATGGGGATTAGGACTGGAAATGGGCTGGTGGGAATAGGACTGGGAGTGGGCTATGGGGGGCTAGGACTAGTAATTGGTTGGGGGGGTTTGCTAGGACTGGAAATGGGCTGGGGGGATTAAGACTGGAGGTGGGCTGATGGGGTTAGGACTGGTAATGGGCTGTGCTCTGATGGGGGCTTAGGACTGGTAATGGGCTATGGGGGGCTAGGACAGGAAATGGGCTGATGGGGAGGGGTTAGGACTTGAGGTGGGCTGTTGGGTGGGGTTAGGACTGGTAATGGGCTATGGGGGGCTAGGACTGGAAATGGGCTGATGGGGGGGTTAAGACTGGAGGTGGGCTGATGGGGTTAGGACTGGTAATGGGCTGTGGGCTGTTGGGGGGGTTAGGACTGGTAATGGGCTATGGGGGGGCTAGGACTGGAAATGGGCTGATGGGGGGGTTAACACTGGAGGTGGGCTGATGGGGTTAGGACTGGTAATGGGCTGTGGGCTGATGGGGGGTTAGGACTGGTAATGGGCTATGGGGGGGTTAGGACTGATAATGGGCTATGGGGGGGGCTAGGACAGGAAATGGGCTGATGGGGAGGGGTTAGGACTTGAGGTGGGCTGATGAGGTTAGGACTGGTAATGGGCTGTGGGCTGTTGGGGGGGGTTAGAACTGGTAATGGGCTATGGGGGGGTTAAGACTGGTAATGGGCTGTTGGCTGATGGGGGCTGTCTGGTAATGGGCTATGGAGGGGTTAGGACTGATAATGGGATATGGGGGGGCTAGGACAGGAAATGGGCTGATGGGGAGGGGTTAGGACTTGAGGTGGGCTGATGGGGTTAGGACTGGTAATGGGCTGTGGGCTGATGGGGGGGTTAGGACTGGCAATGGGCTATGGGGGGCTGACTGGAAATGGGTTGATGGGGGTTAGGACTGGAAGTGGGCTGATGGGGGGTTAGGACTGGTAATTGGTTATAGGGAGGGCTTAAACTGAAAATGGGGTGATGGGGGGTTAGGACTGGAAGTGGGTTGATGGGGGGGGCTAGGACTGGTATTGGGTTGGGGGGTTGCTAGGACTGGAAATGGGCTGATGGGGGGCTAGGACTGGAAATGGGCTGATGCAGGGACTAGAAGGGAATGGATGCTGGGTGAGGCTGGAACTAGAAGGGAGCTGATGTTGGGGGAGGATTAGAATGGGATGGGGCTGGGAGAGTAAAATGGAGAGGGGAAAAATATTTTGTGTGGGAGGGATAAAAAATCTACAATTGGCCGGGTATTGGGAGAGTAAGTGGTGATTGAGGATGGAGGGGTAAAATTTGAGTGGATGAAATAGGAATGAGGAAAGAGCAAAAGGAGAAAGATTAGTATGTTAAAGCAGATGTAGAGAGAGAATGGAAAAAAACTAGAAGAGAGAAGAAAGGACAGCAGACGATGGAGAGTTAGCAGAAGACACGAAGAAACCAGAAGAAAGTGGCTGGAGCAATTGCAGCTGAAAAAAAATGCACAAAAGGTAGAAAAATATCTCTTTATTTTGAATTTATTAATTGGAATATGTCAGCTCTGGTAAATGTGCCTCATTAACGTCTGCGCTTTGTTTAGTACAAGAGCAAATTAATGTATAGTTTTATTTCTACAGTGTTGTACATTCCAAGTTTGGCTTTTGGGACTCCCAGTTTAATTATTGTCTTCCTGTTTCTAAATTGTGATTCCTTGTTTGGTGATGGTCTATGTTCTGCATGTGTAACTGAGCTGAGGTATTCTGTTTATGTAATTCCTATTTGACATTGCCACTTGTTCTCTTTCCCCAGTAGGTCATGTATTGTTGTTCTCTGAAATGTATTGGTTTAATATTTGCATGTTTCCTTTTGATAGGTAGGGTATGGTGCTTTGTGAGTCCTGGTAGTGCTGTTAGGATACGGCGGGTTTGCTATGGGTTCTAAATGTCCCACAATCTACTTGATTTCTACTTAAGTTTAAGCAGCATATGTTGTGCATCAACACTCCCAAATATTTAACACAAAATTTTTTGTCGGATAACTCACCGTGAGCAGAAACCTTTCTACTCTCGGAGTGAGCCCTCCATTTTAATCAAATTTTATAAAATCGACCCATCACAGGTCAAGTCGACCCACCACAGGTCAAACACCAGGTGCTACAGCACTAACAAGCTGCCGCTCCTATACCAGTGAAGCAAGAGCTAAGTTCTTACAAAGACGTCCCAAACCGCTATCAGTGTCGTCCTTTATAACAAAACTGATACTCATCTAAACAGGACCAGGCCCAGCCAACAATCTTCACCGTCATGGGGCCACAAAAGAACTTGAGATGTTCACCGATATTTTTTTCATTTGGACAGGCTCGGAGCAGGAGTTACAATTATTTCTGGTGTGGCTAAATTCTTTAAATGTAAATCTGCAATTTACCCCTAAGTATCATCGATATGAAATTGAATTTTTGGATCTTTTACTAACTATACAGGGCTCATCGTTGCAAAGCACTTTATATAGAAAACCAGTGCAAAAGAACGTATTACTAAGGTACACTAGTTTCCATCCGCCAGCGTTACGACGGGGTTTACCATTTGGGCAATTTCTCCGTATTCGGAGATTGTGTTCAACGGTAGGGGAATATAGACAACATGCGCGTGATTTATGTCAGCGATTGCGGGCTCGGGGTTACCCAGAAGTATTGATTTCCAAGGCATTTAAAAGAGCTTTATATAATCATCCGGGTTGGTGGGAGGGTCATACCTCTCGAGTACAGGATCCAGTAGGGAAGATCATTGGGGTTATTCCATTTCTGCCAAATTCATCCCGGGTAGTTTCCATTCTTCAATGGCATTGGCCCACATTGGCGTTACACCAATGTTTTCAAAAACCATTAATGATTGCTTATAAAAGATCTCAGACCATAGAAGAAAAGGTTATAAGGACTTGGGGTGAGGGTACTTCTCCAGTGCCCGTTCGAGGTCATTTTGCCTGTGGACATTGTGATTTTTGCAGGTCCACGGTACAAGGAGATAAATGGACTGATCCTGTCACAGACATACCTTATATCTCTCAGTTTGCTTCAGATTGTTATACATCCTTTGTGGTATATTTGTTACTTTGCCCCTGCAATTTGAAGTACGTGGGCAAAACTACACGTCCAATACGAAAACGACTGCAGGAGCATCGCTCTCGTATCAATGCCCGTCAGGCTGCAGCCCCTTTAGTCCCCCAATGTCAACAATTTGGACATCGATTTGAGGATCTTCGTTGGAGAGTTTTGGATGTAGTGCCCCCTTTGACACTGGGAGGAGATCATCACATGAAACTTCATTTCAAAGAACAACAATGGATTTTTCGTTTGGGTTCTATAATTCCTGCAGGTATGAATATGGACATTGATTGGTGGAGTCTTCGATTGTGATAGGTGGTGGATAGTTGAGACTGTGTTTCATTGGATAGTTACTCTGACGTCACTTTTGGATCCTTTAAAGTAGGAATCACGTGTGTGTATGATTCATTAGCCTGAGGAAGAGCTGCAAAGCTGGGCGGCTTGAAACACTGATTAGTGTTGTGTGATGAATCATACGCCTCCTGTACCAGGGGAGAAGCTTTGAAGAGTTTTTAGACAGTCCCGGTTGCTGGGGGTGCTCGACAGAAGATGCGGTGAACATCTCAAGTTCTTTTGTGGCCCCACGACGGTGAAGATTGTTGGCTGGGCCTGGTCCTGTTTAGATGAGTATCAGTTTTGTTATAAAGGACGACACTGATAGCGGTTTGGGACGTCTTTGTAAGAACTTAGCTCTTGCTTCACTGGTATAGGAGCGGCAGCTTGTTAGTGCTGTAGCACCTGGTGTTTGACCTGTGGTGGGTCGACTTGACCTGTGATGGGTCGATTTTATAAAATTTGATTAAAATGGAGGGCTCACTCCGAGAGTAGAAAGGTTTCTGCTCACGGTGAGTTATCCGACAAAAACTTTTGTGTTAAATATTTGGGAGTGTTGATGCACAACATATGCTGCTTAAACTTAAGTAGAAATCAAGTAGATTGTGGGAGATATAGTTGGGTTGATTTCATTGGGTGTATTGATATTTAACTTAATGGGTTCTAAATGGGCAGTGTTTGTAGTAGTTCCTAATGTGTCTGGTGGTTGGCACTGGATTATAGTAATGTAGAAATCTTTTAGTCTTTCTTTATCCATACACTCATTAAGAGGCATGTTTACTAAAAGTTAGTATATGGTAACATTATGCAAATATTTATGCAAATGAGGCACCTTATGCAAATGAGGCCCCGCACCGAGTCTCCACACATGGCCCCGCACCCCCCTTGGGCCGCCCCTGCCTGGATACAAACTATATCGTAATGATAGAGCTCTTCAAATTGGTGGAGGGGTTGCGCTCTGTGTTAGAGAGGGCATTGAGTCAGAAAGGATTAAAGTTTTGCAGGAAATACAATATGCTGTAGAATCTCTATGGATTGAAATTCCATGTAAAAAAGGGAAGGTGACGGCAGTGGGGGTGCATTATTGACCGCCTGGCCAGAATGAACAAATGGATGATGAAATGCTCAAAGAAATCAAGGAAACTAACAAAAGTTACAGCGCAGTAATAATAATGGGTGATTTCACTTACCCCGGTATCGACTGGGTCAGTGTCATGGCAGGACATGCTAGGGACATAAAGTTCCTAGATGAAATAAATGACTGCTTCTTGGAGCAGCTGGTTCATGAACTGACCAGAGGGGAAGCCATATTAGACCTAGTCCATAGTGGAACACCAGATCTGGTGCAAGAGATAAGGCTGTTGGGGCCACTTGGCAATAGTGATCATAGCATGATCGCGTTTGATTTAATTAGTGGAGGAAGGATAGTAAGAAAATCCACAGTACTACCTTTTAACTTTCGAAAGGGAGACTATGATAAAATGAGGAAAATAGTTAAGAAAAAACTAAAAGGAGCAGTTGCAAAGGTTAAAGACTTACATCAAGCTTGGGTGTTGTTGAAAAATGCTATCTTGGAAGCCCAGACCAGAAAAGTGGAAGGAAGTCCAAAAAACAGTCAGCATGGTTTAAAGGTGTGGTCAGAGAGGCTGTTGTTGCCAAAAAAGCATCTTCCAGGAAATGGAAAAAAAGAGCCAAACAACGAAACCTGGAAACAGCACAAGCACTGGCAAGTCCAATGCAAGGCATTGATAAGGCAGGCAAAGGGAGAATTTGAGAAAAAGCTTGCTGCGGAAGCAAAAACACAAAATAAAGACTTTTTCAAGTACAGTCAAACCTCGGTTTTCATTTGCCCCGGTTTTCATACGCTTCGGTTTTAACGTCTTTTTTGACTGAGATTTTGTCTCGGTTCTCATACATCGCTTCGGTTTTCAACGTCTTTTTTGACTGAGATTTTGTCCCGGTTCTCGTACATCGCCTCGGTTTTCGTAAAGTACAGTACTGTAAATACATACACCCTCGCGCTGCACACCGGTCTGTATACACTGCCAGAACGCCCGCCCGGTCCCGGCAGCACTGCCCCCCTGACTCACCGATCGCCAGCGTGATGAGAAGCGAAAGCCAGCTGAGCACGTAAATGAAACACATCCTCGAGCCTGGTCAGAGTTAGAGAGGGAAGGATTGCACAGAGAGGAAGGCCCCAATCTCGTCCACCGCCTGCCCGTTCTCTGGAGCGCCCCCTCAGGCTCAGAGGTAGCAGGGAAGAAAAGCTGTCAGCGTAAGCAGGAGATGTTGCATGAATGTGGGAGGCAGTTCTTTCTCTTGCAGGGTATGTCTGAAGCTATATCATTAAGATTTTCTGCCATTCTGAAGCATTGAGCAGATAAAGTAAAGGTATTTTAATGGGCTGAATCCAATGTGATTCCGAAGAGAGCTGGGCACAGCAGCTTGTCAGGGGTGGCTAAGGCCAGATGCTAACATACTGTACTGTACTTAGCTTGCTTTCAGTGATGTTAAATGTTCATTTATCCATTTCATTAGTCATTTATATTCATTTCTCATTGTTTTCTGTATGTAAAAATAGTTATTCTCTATAAAATGTATTTTTTGTGAATATTTTTGGGTGTCTGGAACGGATTAATTGGATTTACATTATTTCTTATGGTAAATATTGCTTCAGTTTTCATACGTTTCAGTTTTAGTCAGACTTTTTCAAACGGATTAATCATGAAAACCGAGGTCTGACTGTACATTCGTAGCAAAAAACCTGTGAGAGAGTTAGTTGGTCCATTAGATGATAGAGGGGTTAAAGGGGCACTAAGAGGCGACAAGGCGATAGTGGAGAGACTGAATGAATTATTTGCTTCGGTCTTTACTGAGGAAGATGTAGGGATGTTACCCATGACTGAAGTTGTATTTAAAGGTGTGGAAGAATTGAAGAAATATTGATACATCGGGAAGATGTATTACAACTATTAGATAAACTGAAGAGTAGCAAATCACCTGGGCCGGATGGTATACATCCAAGGGTGTTGGAAGAACTGAAATATGAGACTGCAGACCTGCTATTAGTAATCTGTGAATTTTCATTAAAAACATCTGTAATACCTGAAGATTTGAGGATCGCCAATGTAAATCAAATTTTTAAAAAGGGTTCCAGGGGTGATCCGGGAAACTACAGACCAGTGAGCCTGACATTAGTACCGGGAAAAATGGTAGAAACCATCATAAAGAACAAAATTACTCAGCATGTAGATAGTCATGGCCTAATGGGAGACAGCCAACATGGCTTTAGACAAGGAAGATCTTGTCTTACTAATCTGTTATGTTTTTTTGAAGGTGTGAATCAACAGGTGGACAAAGGTGAGTCGGTTGATATAGTGTATCTGGACTTTCAAAAAGCCTTTGACAAAGTTCCTCATCAGAGACTTTTGGCAAAACTAAAGAGTAATGGGATAGGAGGCAGTGTACTATTGTGGATCGGGAACTGGTTAAAAAGATAGAAGACAGAGGGTAGGGATAAATGGCCAATTTTCCAAATGGAGAAAGGTGAATAGTGGTGTACCCCAGGGATCTGTGCTGGGTCCGCTGCTTTTTGACATATTCATAAATGACCTGGAAAGGGGAATAACCAGTGAGCTTATCAAATTTGCAGATGACATAAAACTATTTAAAGTTGTTAAAACCCAAGAGGATTGTGGAAAATTGCAAGAGGATCTTGATAAATTGGAAGACTGGGCATCAAAATGGCAGATGAAATTTAATGTGGACAAGTGCAAAGTTATGCACCTAGGGAAGAACAACCCAAACTGTGGTTACACGATGCAAGGTTCCACATTAGGAACCACCACCCAGGAAAAAGATGTAGGCGTCATTGTGGATAACATGTTAAAACCCTCGGCCCAGTGTGCAGCGGCAGCCAAGAGAGCAAATAGAATGCTAGGTATCATAAGGAAAGGAATGGAAAATAAAACAAAAGATATTATAATGCCTCTATATCGTTCCATGGTGAGACCGCACCTTGAATATTCTGTGCAATTCTGGTCGCCATATCTTAAAAAGGATATAGCGCTATTAGAAAAGGTTCAGATAAGAGCCTCCAAAATGGTAAAGGGGATGGAAGGATACTCCTATAAAGAAAGGCTAAAAAGGTTAGGGCTCTTTAACCTGGAAAAGAGACGGCTGAGGGGAGATATGATAGAAGTCTATAAATTAATGAACGGAGTGGAACAGGTAAACGTAGATCGATTGTTTACGTTATCAGAATATAGCAAGACTAGGGGACATGCAATGAAGCTACAGGGTAAACTATTTAAGACTAATAAAAGAAAATATTTTTTCACTCAATGTGCAATCAAACTCTGGAATTTGTTACCGGAGGATGTAGTAAAGGCTGTTAGTGTAGCTGGGTTTAAAAAAGGTTTGGACAAGTTCCTGGAGGAAAGGTCCATAAACCATTATTAAGAAGGGACCCAAGATATCAATGCTTGACCCAGTACAAGCATTGTGGAACCTGTCTCTCTTGGGGATACTGCTAGGTACGTATGACCTAGACTGGCCACTGTTGGAAACAGGATACTGGGCTTGATGGACCTTGGTCTGACCCAGTATGGCATATCTTATGTTCTTTTATGTTGAAAATGTGTGGAGAAGGAAAGGGAAGAGTCAAAGATGACCCCAAGGTTGCAGGCCAAGGAAACAGGAAGAAGAAGAGTGTTGTCAACAGTGATAGAGAAAGGAGGAAGGGGGAGGAGGGTTTAGAGGGAAAAATAGGAAGTTCAGTTTTAGTCATATTCAATTTTAGGCAGCAGTGAGACCTCAAGGTGGAGATGTCAGATAAGCAAGTAGAGATACAAGTCTGGAGTGAAGGAGAGATATCAGGTGTAGATAGATAGATTTGAGTGTTATCAGCATAAAAATTATGCTGAAAGTCATGAGAAGAGATGAGGGCACCAAGGGAGTGGGTATAGAGAGAGAAAAGGAGAAGGCCCAGAACAGACCCAACTGAGAGAGAGATGGCAGAAGAGGAGGAACCTCCAGAACAAACACTGAAAGATCAATTGGAGAGATAAGAAGAGAACCAAGACAGTATAGTGCCACTATAACCGGAAAGGGGGGGAGGGAGGGGGGAGAAAATGTCAAAATGTAAAGCACCACATTGGCATTGGAAAATGATTGCTAATAAAAATGATTTAAACTAACTAAAGTGTCAAGGAGGAGGAGGTGGTCAACAGTATCAAAAACAGCAGAAAAATTGAGAAGAATGAGAACTGAGTAAAGGGCTTTGGATTTATCGAGGAACAGATCACTAGAGACTTTGGCAAGAGCCGTTTAAGTAGAATGAAATGGACAAAAACCAGATTGAAGTGGATCAAGGAGGGCTTGAGAGGAGAGAAATTCGAGACAGCAGCGGAGAACTGCACGTTCAAGAATTTTGAATATGAATGGGAGAAGGGAGATGGGTCAATAATTAGAAGGACAAGTAGGATCAAGTGAGGGTTTTTTGAGGAGAGGCATGATTACAGGATGCTTGAAGGCTGCGGGGAAGGTTGCAGTGGAAAGCGAAAGGTTGAGAATATGTGAGATGAAAGGGATGAGCGTTGGTAGCATGCTGGCACAGCTGGTGCAACTAGCACCTGGGGGGGGGGGAGGTTAGTAGTACCTGCGCCTGTACTTGCAGTGTACGTTTGAGTCAGAGGCACTGCTAGCATATATGTGGCTGTTCCGCCCACTCCAAACCCCAACTCCACCCTAACCCCATCTATTCGCATGCTGCTCAAGTAGCCCAGCACTGTTAGTGCGGTCACATTTTGATGGTGTGCTCCTAGCTACTGCATGATCATAATGCATGTTAGAACCATGCTAAATCCTTCATTCCTGGCCATCACGCCATAGTAAACCAGCCCCAGAGTCTCTTATAGGGTAATATCTCCATATGGATTCATTTTGCACATACCATGGCAAGAATGAAATTCACTTGTAAGTTAAGGTATGTTGAATAACATCTCAGCCTCTCAAATTTCCTGCTAGTCCTTTTCTTAATACTTGCATTATGCCAAAGAGCTGCCTTCTGAAGTTTATAAGGTGTAAAATGCACATGCAACATATCAAAGTGTGCTTTGAAGTTCTTTTAACCAATTAAGAAAACTTCTATGTCTTGTTGCCAAATTTTCTTCGTCTCTGTAGTCCTTTAATATATTTTGTATTTAGCAACTTACTGGCACACCATCCAATAACATTGGCACCAGTTAAACGATTCAGAAAACCAGCACAAGCAAGCACCAGCTTAGAGTCATATCAAAAGGTAAACCACCAAAACCACAAGACTACTCCAGTTATTTGCAGCAAAAAGCTCAGTGGAATTCCAAATTTATTGTAGGCCTCTGTCTTGTTACATAGCTAGCGCATAAGTAAGGCTTCCAATGGGGAACTTGTGGTTTTCCTCCATTCCTCTCCAGTGCTCCATGATATCACCCAGCAGCTGCCATAGCAACCAAGTGATGTCATCAGAGCCAGCTTCTCTAACAGTTGCCCTTTGCAGCAGTGGGAGCTCGTGTTTTTGTTCCCTCCACACTCTGCCACCAGCAATACAAATGGTTTAAAATATGAAACCAGACACTTCCTGTTCTCACATTTCAAATCCTTCCATGATGCTGGTTGCAGAGTTGGGGGGGGGGGGGGGTGATACTATTGCTGGTACTGGAAGAAGGAGGGGTGATACAGGAGCTAACCGAAGGGTAACGTTAGCTTAGGCTGCAAGAAGGGGGGCTGTTGCTAACAGAAGCGTGGAACTGTTGCTGGGGCTGGGATAAGGAAGATTGATGCTGTTTTTGATGCAGGGGTTAGGAAGGGGCTATTGCTGGGGCTAGGAGATGGAAGGATCATGCAGGGATTATCAAAATGGGGGCTAATACAGGGGCTAGGCGAAGGGGGCCTGCTGCTGGTACTGGGAATAGGGGGATGATGCTGATGCAGAGGCTATAAGAAGTGGGTTCTGTCACTGTGACTGGGAGAGAGGGCTGATGCAGGGGCTAGGAGAAGGGGCTGATGCTAGAATATTGTGCTCTGGGTCAATGACTGGAATCTACCTAAAAAGCCACAACATTTTTTTAATGACACAAATCCACCAATAAACTCCCTATTTTTCTGATACTGCAAGAGCACCTAATTGCGTCAAAAATAAACGTCTAAAATTTTAAATGATAAGCACCTAAAATAAGATGCCCTATGCAAAAGCCATCTGACCACAGTGAGGTCATGAATCTGACATCTTCAGGCTTCCACCAATGGCTTCAGCTTCCAGAACTGGGCTATGGTGAATCATACTGCATGCTGCATGAACCAAGTGGGCAGCAAGTTTTTGGCCACCCCACAGACACAACATCTCTATAAATCCAATAAGCAGAATTTCAGGGAGAGGTGCACTAAAATGTTAGCATTGCCACAACCTGTTACCAAAAAGTGGAGATACAACAGTAGGACGCACTACTGCGGTCTTTCCAGCACAACAAGCTGGGAGAAGGATTAAGTTTGGTACGTATATTACACAGGATAACAGTAAACAGAGTGCAGCATTCTGCTAAACATCTTCGGGGTCATTACGCGCCACGGACAAGGTGTTTCTATGGGAAGGCTAGACAGGGGTCAGATAAGTGTGATGCGGAGGTGGAGTTAGGGTGGGCAGTGGGCGGTCCACAGCCCTGGATGTATAGGGCCGATTCCGATGTTGGCTCTGTACGTCCGGGGCAGGCAGACTGAATGGGGAAATTATTCCACCTCTGAGGTGGTATAGGTCCCCTTAGACAGCAGGGGATGGCGGGCCTGGGCGGCAGAAGGGGTTGGAGGGGATGCAGGTGATTCCCTGTAGCCTGACCTTGGCCTTGGGAAGCCAGATTGGGGATCAGGCTGCGGGGAATTTAAGAACAGGTTGGTGGCTGGGGATCACAGCTCCTGAATGGAGAAGCGATTCCATGGCAACTGGACACCATGGCGCCGCGGCTCTATCCAGGAGCCTTGACTGAGTTAGCCGGGTAGAGGCCTGTATGTGCAGGCTGACCAGAATCAGGTGCCAGCCTGCACGTGCAGGCCTAGTCGCGATTCTGATCCCACGGGGCTAGATGTGCCCTGCGGGATCAGAATTGCTTCTGCCCCTATATCTTCGATTCGGATCAGGCACACAGGGGCATGGACTACCTAATCAGAATGGGGCCACTTGGTTCTTTTACAGCAAATGATCACCGTGGGGGTCCAAATTACATCCTAATCAGCTTGGTCTAGCTGAAATTGCAGTTCAGCATTCCACAGCCCAGTGAGTTTCTAACTGCATTTTTTGGTACTTATCAATTTTCTTTCTCTGAATACCTTGTACTGAAAGGTCATGTGATATAAATGCCTCTTATGTTTCTTATCTTTTACAATGATGTCCAGTGTTTCACTTTGAATGGGAGCATCCGAGGTATTCATGTTCTATATTCTCTGCAGTTCTTTTGGCGCCATCATCCAGTGTTTTTCTATAATAGGTGTTACACAGTTGACAGTAAATGAGCTATATCACCTCATTATACAAACCTGCTATTTGCACATCACACCCAGCAATGAGGTGTGTAATCATTTCGAGTTCTGTGCTACAGAATTAGCATTTGCCTGTTATACCAGTTTCTCTGCCTGGCTGTGAATCATCTTATCCGTGGTCCAATGTCTTATGTTGGGACTGAGTCAGCAGACTGCAAACTGGATTCCTGAAGTCCTCTGCTGAATAAAGATGTTACAGTACTCCCACAGTGCTGGACTAGACTAATGGCAACTATTTTCTTTACATGACAAGGCAAGTAATGTAAAGAAAGCTTTACTGAGAGCACTCAAGGATGATATGCACACAAGGGTACTCAACCTGACATGGCCGTGTTTCAGTGTGACCTTCGTCAGGGGTCAAGACGATAACAAAACAAAACAGGAATATAAATAAAATCAGATTAAACATCTAAACTCATACAACCTATCTTAAAAAAGAATAATAATAACAACACAAGCACTAGCAAGTCAAATGCAAGTCATTGATAAGGCAGGCAAAGGGAGAATTTGAGAAGAAGCTTGCTGCGGAAGCAAAAACGCAAAATAAAGACTTTTTCAAGTACATTTGTAGCAAAAAACCTGTGAGAGAGTCAGTTGGTCCATTAGGTAATAGAGGGGTTAAAGGGACACTAAGAGGTGACAAGGCGATAGCGGAGAGACTGAATGAATTCTTTGCTTCGGTCTTTACTGAGGAAGATGTAGGGATGTTACCCATGACTGAAGTGGTATTTAAAGGTGCGGAAGAATTGAAGGAAATATCGATACATCGGGAAGATGTATTACAACTATTAGATAAACTGAAGAGTAGCAAATCACCTGGGCCCGATAGTATACATCCAAGGGTGTTGAAAGAACTGAAATATGAGATTGCAGACCTGCTATTAGTAATCTGTGAACTATCATTAAAATCATCTCTAATACCTGAAGATTGGAGGATCGCCAATGTAACACCAATTTTTAAAAAGGGTTCCAGGGGTGATCCGGGAAACTACAGACCAGTGAGCCTGACGTCAGTACCGGGAAAAATGGTAGAAACCATCATAAAGAATAAAATTACTCAACATGTAGATAGCCATGGCCTAATGGGAGACAGCCGACATGGCTTTAGACAAGGAAGATCTTGTCTTACTAATCTGTTATGTTTTATTGAAGGTGCAAATAAACAGGTGGACAAAGGTGAATCGGTTGATATAGTGTATCTGAACTTTCAGAAAGCCTTTGACAAGGTCCCTCATCAGAGACTTTTGGCAAAACTAGAGTCAAGGGATAGGAGGCAGTGTACTACTGTGGATCAGGAACCGGTTAAAAGATAGAAAGCAGAGGGTAGTGCTAAATGGCCAATTTTCCCAATAGAGAAAGGTGAATAGTGGTGTACCCCAGGGATCTGTGTTCGGTCCGCTGCTTTTTCACATATTCATAAATGACCTGGAAAGTGGAATAACAAGTGAGGTTATCAAATTTGCAGATGACACAAAACTATTTAAAGTTGTTAAAACCCAAGAGGATTGAGGAAAATTGCAAGAGGATTTTGATAAATTGGAAGACTGGACATCAAAATGGCAGATGAAATTTAATGTGGACAAGTGCAAAGTTATGCACCTAGGGAAGAACAACCCAAACTATGGTTACACGATGCAAGGTTCCACATTAGGAACCACCACACAGGAAAAAGATTTAGGCGTCATTGTGGATAACATGTTAAAACCCTCGGCCCAGTGTGCAGAGGCGGCCAAGAGAGCAAATATAATGCTAGGTATCATAAGGAAAGGAATGAAAAATAAAACAAAAGATATTATAATGCCTCTATATCGTTCCATGGTAAGACTGCACCTTGAATATTGTGTGCAATTCTGGTCGCCGTATCTTAAAAGGATCTAACACTTTCATCTAACACTTTCAACCAAACACAAGGCCTCCCACAGGGATCCACACTATCAGCACTATTATTTAACATTTACCTACAACCAATCAGCAACATCTTTAAACGTCATGGCGTCTATTACCATATTTACGCCGATGATATAATGTTCTACCTCCCATTTAAAATCCCACACCCCCCACTACAACAAATAACAGAATGTTTTAAAGAACTAACAATATGGCTCAAGGATCAGAACTTACACATTAATTTCTCAAAAACTGATGTACTATATATCACTAAAAACCAAACATACACACCCCCAAGCACCATCACCCTTGATAACCATGAGATCAACATAAAAAAAGAAATAAAATACCTAGGTGTGATACTTGATAATAAGCTTAACATGGATTCACACATAAAATATCTAACAAAAAACATACACTACAAACTTAAGACATTGAGACAACTAAGACCTTTAATTCACTTACAAGACTTCATAACCATAATTCAAGCCATCATAACCCCACACTTTGATTTTGCAAATTTAATCCTTAATGGCATCACAAAGCAAAATATTAAAAAGATACAACTAACCCAGAACATAGCAGCAAGAATAATAATGAATATAAGCGCAATAGAACATATCACACCGATCCTGGCTGAACTCCATTGGCTACCTATTTACAGCAGAATAAAATACAAGATTCTTCTAACCACATTTAAGCTAATAAATAACTTAGCACCATCTGTACTCAATACACTCATAAATGTAGAAATTGATAAACGCTCACAAAGGAGTAGAAACACAAACACTATAGCAGTACCAAAAGATTACACAAAAGCTAGAAAACAAACCAACAAGAGAGCCTTCTCACATTCAGCACCTATCCTCTGGAATAACCTTCCTGACAACATTCGTTTACTGTCAGACATAAAGGAATTTAGAAAAAAACTGAAAACCCATTTATTCTCATTACACTACAAAGGAGCAGAATCTAACCAGACTACACAAAGAGACACAGGTTAACAACCATACTACAAATATCTATAACTACGTGCTTTGAAGTTTAGAATAATGTATACAACCACAAGTGATAAATGATATAATTTGTAAATATCTACAATGTATATAAGTTCTAATAGTTTAATGTTCAAACTTTTATATTGTTCTAATAGTTTAATGTTCAAACTTTATATTGTACCTGTATCTAATTCCACCTGTTCTATGTAAAATGACTTGGTATGATATTACCCATACCATATTACATACTGTTCATTGTAAACCGCACTTGATACTTGGGAAAGAGCGGTATAGAAATAATTGTTAAATAAATATAAATAAAATAAATAATATAGCGTTATTAGAAAAGGTTCAGAGAAGAGCCACCAAAATGGTAAAGGGGATGGAAGATACTCCTATGAAGAAAGGCTAAAAAGGTTAGGGCTGTTTAACCTGGAAAAGAGACGGCTGAGGGGAGATATGATAGAAGTCTATAAATTAATGAACGGAGTGGAACGGGTAAACGTAGATCGATTGTTTACGTTATCAGAATATAGGAAGACTAGGGGACATGCAATGAAGCTACAGGGTAAACTATTTAATACTAATAAGAGAAAATATTTTTTCACTCACCGTGTAATCAAACTCTGGAATTTGTTACCGGAGGATTTAGTAAAGGCTGTTAGTGTAGCTGGGTTTAAAAAAGGTTTGGACCAGTTCCTGGAGGAAAGATCTATAAACCATTGTTAAGAAGGGACCCAGGATATCACTGCTTGACCCAGTACAAGCACTGCGGAACCTGTGTCTTTTGGGGAAACTGCTAGGTACGTATGACCTAGATTGGCCACTGTTGGAAACAGGATACTGGGCTTGATGGACCTTGGTCTGACCCAGTATGGCATATCTTATGTTCTTATGTTATGTTCTTATAATAATAATAATAATAATAAAAATAATAATAATAATAAAAGGCAGTGATATCATAAATAATACACGTAAAAAGGGGAAGTAGTTAAAATGATACAACTAAATCTTAATATGGTAACTCTGAGGCAGGACTTTCAGGGAGGGTGGGAATACAAAATAATACAAAATAGAACAATGCAGTAATATAAATAGTTATAAAATCTAAACATGTAAATAAATAAACAGATGTGTAGATAGTAAAAACAACACAAATTACAGAAATTATGCCAGGATTATATAAAATGGAACAAACGGAGCATATATTGAAGCATATTGGTCTCAAGGACAAGAACAGTATTTCTGAAAAAAAGAGCAGTTTTCAGGTAGCACAAATGCCTTCCTGTTTTTGTGTCAAATCAATGTGAAGAAGCAGAAGTGCGAAGGCAAAGAATTATATAAAAAAGGGGAGGATAAAAAACAATGAATTGTTTATAAAATATTATCATGATGAAAATGAAAGAATGACTGTGTGAGCCAATGCTCAAAAGATAACTGGAATCCGGTGCCAGGAGCGAAGAGGATAATGACCCTTCTCAGCAAGTATTAAAATGGACTTTTCCAAAGAAACCAATTGTGCAAAAAAGGAGAACCTTGGAAAATTTTAAAGAATTACCTTGATGAAAGAATAGAGCTGATCTGCAGGGTCTTCTGATTCAGCGCTGGGATTGGCAAACGGAGCTGGTGCACAAGCTCAGCTTTTAAAAGTCAATTTGGTGCCAAAGAGAGGTAACCATGGTGATGAGTAAACAAATTATAGAAGATCGTGAGAAAGGTATAGAGGGCAAAAAACTAAAATCAAAATTAAAACTCTAAGGGGCATGTTTACTAAACACCGTTGCTGTGCGGGTTCCCGTTAGTGTGCTGGTGCCATATAAGGAGTGGGCGGGCCAGGCAGAAAAAAGCAAAAAACCGGACCGTACGTGTGTGCGTCGCGCTAATGTGCAGGGCCCACATTGGCGCGTGGGAAGGCTAAGTGGGGCGCTGCTGCAAAACCAAGCAACAGAGCCATAGTACAATGGTGAAGACACCAACCAATGGTGCAGGGGCCAGGGGTTCAAACCCCCATTGCGCTCAACAAAAAAGACTAGCTGAGGCACCAACATTTATGGGCAAAAGTGGTTAGGAGGCATATTAATTTTGGGTGGCAGAAGGCGGCGCACTGTTTCTTTTATTACGGCATGAGGCGGCGCACTGTTTAGTGTGGGCGGCAGATGGCGGCGCATTGTTAAGTTTGGGCGGCAGAAGGCGGTGCGCTGATAAATGTGGGCAACAGAAGGCGGCGAGCCGGTGGGCAGAAGGCGGCGCGCTGATGTGTGAGGGGGCAGTCCAATAGTGGGAGGGATAAGTGGCGCGCTGATGTGCACAATGGTTAAGACACTGACCAATGGTGCAGGGGCCAGGGGTTCAACCCCTCACAGTGCCCAGTGAACAAGGCTGGCTGGGGCAGTATGTATCATGGCGAGGAGTGCTGTAGGAGGCCTTCCATTTATATTTTAATTCCCACCACTAGTAAACCCGCTCTCACAGTGTGTTAACATACGGATGCCCGTAAGGCACATGTTACAGTGCACTGTCCGCCAAGGCACCCTAGAATGTCCCCTATAGGGCACCATGTATGTTGCGACACAGGATAATGTATAGTGCACCCTATATGGATGGCAACCATAAGGTGGCCTATAGGGCGCCCTATAAAGCACCCTCAGAGGCACCTAATGGGTATAGTAAGCTGTGTGTGGTTTTGCCGGCATAGACATATGTACAGTAAATAAAAATAAAGCTGTGGACAGCCCTATCAAAGGGCCCCACTGTGGGTTTGAACCCATGACCTCTGGCTGTACAGGGAGTGACATTACCATTGGGCTACAGCTCTATAGCTGACAGCAAGCCCCTGGCTGGCTGCAGAGAGCCTGCACGTCACCCCACAGACAGTCTGCTGTTGTAGACAGGATAGGGTTAGGCCACCCGTACCCATGATGCACTGCACATGCAAATCAGCTGTCCACAGATGCACACAAGATGGGGAATGCACCCCAACAGCTACCCGGCCTGGTAGGGGGAATTGTCCATGTGCACCCACACAGCACCTCGGCCTGGTAGGGGGTCCTGAGCGGGTGGACTACCAGCAAAGAGTAGCTACACACCGTCACATTGTGCGGGTACTGTGCTCACCCTGAGGGTGTGATGTGGCGGCCAGGACCAGTTCCACAACACCAGCCATGGCTGGATGAGGCCATGACAGAGCTCCAAAACAGTACTAACCTGTGAGATAGGAAGGTGCTGCAGAAACATGTTGGATATCTCTGTCTGTCTCAGTTAGTGGAAACCCCCATGGACCCCCTAGGTGGTCAAAGTACACCAAACACCCACCCACACCCCCCCCCCCCTTGAGGGCGGCAAACAGGGCCCCCCACCAACAGATTCCCCCATCCTACCTACCCCCACACCACCACCAATGGCAGTAGAGTGGACCATCAAACCCCAGTCCTGCTGAGGAACAGACACCCTACAGGGCAGTCCAAGCAGCTCCACACACATCCATAACACAATATCAGACAGACTTTAGGCCTGGATATCCAAAGATGCACCCCAGCACTATCTGATATTCACCTGCAGCAAGCCATCAGCCACTGCACAGCACTCCATCAAGACACATACCAGCTGTGAACAGTCTGCTGGTTAGCCCTGATGGAAATGCATGCACCCAAAACTGGGGTGGCAGCACACACAAGCAGAGAGTTCTGTGAGGAGGCCCCAACAGGAAACCCATATATATCACAAGAGAGAAACACAATACAGCACTATGGGGGTGCCTAGCCATGCTGTCATCACTGCACACTCAGGGTGAGAGTGCTCCCCCAGCAGCACATACAGAGGTCACCCTGTCTGTGTAGGTGGTGGCCTGGCACTACAGTGTCACAGCCAGTGCCCTATGCCCTGTACAGATGCATCCTGGCCAGCCCACCATGTCTGACCTATACCCATGGTACCTTGCTGCTCATTATGCACATTGGCAGGCCAATACTGGCAGTAGTGCTGGCAGTGTGGGTTGGGGAAGGTGTCTGCAGCCAACACACACTGTATAGACAGACACACACTCCCACACCTATGCCAGCATTGTACTACTATTGAGGGGGTGATTAGCCTTGGCCACCACACCGGTCCTGGGCACGGCACAGGCATGGATATGGTACGCAGTACTGCTGGGGGTCACTCCCCAGGGTGGTGAACACCATCAGAGGCCAGGCCTGGAGCACGCACCGCAGACACCAAACAGATTGTTCGGATGGGGTCAACTAGCAGTATGTGCGTAACATAGGGATATCTATCAGCCTGTACTCTTAGCAAACATTTCAGAGCTGTGTACCTCAGGTGTAGGGTGACATTGCTAAGGTATGCAGGTGCTGGTATTGGGAGATGCACGCAGGGTCCAATGTTCTGCCTCTACAGGAGACATTGGCCAATGGGGCCTGTGGGTGTGGGTGTGGGTGTGTCTGCCCCTGTTGGCTGCTGCTTTACGGCAGCGCTTCCCCACTCCAGCCCAGTTTTGCATCACACTGTTCGGGTCTTCCTGCTGTCCCTCATGAATATGCATGAGCTACATCTACATGCCGTGGGGGTGGTGCATAGGGTTTGATGGTCCACTCTACTGCCATAGATATGAAAAAGAGTGCGGTATAGAAGAACTACAAATAAATAAATATACAGCACAGGCATTTGTATGAGTGGCAGCATGGAACCTGACTGGTGTGTGGCCCACCAGGACTGCATTTGGGGGATTCTGCTGTAGGTTCTGCCCCTGTTCATGGTGTCTGTGCTCAGTGGGGTAAAAGATAGACGTATTACCATTGCATATGTCCTCGTCACGAAAGGTGTGTCCTTACTGTCACTGTTTATTTGTGGGGAAAATATGTGGGCAGGATTGCTGGTAGCCCCAGCTGGTCTTTGAACCTGTGACCTTCTGTTCTATGCATGCACTGTCTGTGTGCACTGCACCACTATGTAGCCACAGCTTGGCTGAATTCCCTGGATAGTCCATGACTGTGGATCCGGCAGGGCCTGTCTGTTGCTGTGGACTGTGCCAGCCTGCACATGGTTAGGCCTCTGTCTTCTGTCGCTAGCAGCCACTGCCCCCTGCACCACATGTACTCGTCCGCCAACATGCTGGCATGAGCTTCTCCCATAAAAAGCAGGTGACCTGATTGGAATGTGGCAGTACGGGACTGCATTTGGGGTACTTGGCTGTGGGTAATGCCCATTGTTGTGGTGTGTGTGCGTTGTTGGGTAAAATATGGGTGTTTTCCCCATGCTTATGTCCCCTGCAATACAGGGGTGTCTGCGCTATCTGTGTTTAGTGGTGGGTAAAATATGGGGACTGGGCTGGCAAGTGCCCCAGCTGGGCTTTGAACCTCTGACCCTAGAGGTACTGACTCTGTCCGCTGCACCACACTATGGCCACATAGATAGTGCAGCCCCTGGAGGTAGTAAGCCTGGCAGGATGGAGTCACAAACCCGGCTCTACGCAAATTTACTGTGGGCATATGCACCCTGTCTGGTGACAAACGTGCACATAAACCCCGGAAATGACCACGGGAAATGGGGGACAAAATATCACCACGTTGGGCAACAGTGATATTAATGGGCAACCATAGCAAACACTCCCAGGAAAGCTCCACAAAAGGAAATGTTTTTTGGAAGAGTCTCCGCTCCGTAAACCCTTCCAAAATTCATTTCTTTTTTCTGGAGCTTTGCTGGGTGTGTTTTCTGTATTTGCCCATCACTATAACTGTTCCCCAGCTGAATTACTATTTTTAATAGTTCTGTTGTGGTCATTTTCTATTTTTATTTGCACTTTTGTGCTGTGCACATGTATCACACCGCTCACGTTTTGCTGGTTTCCCCGGTTTTCCTGTACATTGCTGACGGAAATGGTTTCTCTTCCCTTTAAATGCTTTCTACCGCGAGTGTTTCCCTCGCGGTAGTTTTTACATGCAAATTCGGGCCCGATACTGTGCGGGGAGCCTCTCCCCTCCCACTCTCCACCCATTGACCCCATCCCTCCGCCCCTCCGGAGCCTTCCTCCGCCCTCCTTTAGCCGTTCCACGCCTCTATCGGACATTTGCGGGCCCGCACTTGTACGGGGCCCATTAGTGTGCCGCGCACCTTTGCAGGGGTGACACGCACGTGTGCGGGGCGTTTAAACGCGTTTATTAGCGTTTCAGTGCCGCGTTTCCGTGCGCTATTTTGCGGCGCGCACATTTCCGGTTTTTAGTAAACATTCCCCTAAGTCATTAAAAATTATTGAGGAATTTAAAATATGTAGGTTCCTGATGATTAGGGTGCCCAAAAAAAGGGGGAGATAAATTCTAAAAAACCCTTGGAAGACAATAAAAACAAATGCTCAGAAATGAACATAAAAAAGGGGGGAGGGGAATGCCCCTTCCTCTGCCTTTGTCTGAGCATGTTAGGTATCTGACTGTTAGGCACATCTGCTTTTCCTTTCGAATTATTCGTTGTTTTCTTTTTTTCTTTTATTAGTATCCTTCCTGTTGGGGGCTAGAGTGGGCTGGGTATTGTAGTTGTTTTGTTGCTTTGTGAGATTTTCTTTGTTATGAGCTGTTTTATTTTCCTTACCCCACTCAGTTTCTGTTTCAAGATTCTATTCTTGATGTATTGTGTAAACTTATAAATATTAAATAAAAATAAGGGGGAGGAAGGGGGTGATCACATTGGAGGGCAAGTTGGTTTATGTATGTTGCTTTATTATAATCACATTAAGGCCTATTCCAATATGTACATCCCAGGCCTCTGTGCATCCGGTCAGAATCAGACGCAAAGAGGGAGATGTGCCCCGCGGGATCAGAATCACATCTAGCCCCCGCAGGATCAGAATCGCGTCTAAGCCTGTACGTGCAGGCCTGGACCCAATTCCAGTTGGCCTGCACATACAGGCTCCTGCCTGGCTAACTCAGTCAGGCTCCTGAATGGAGCCATGGTGCCATGGCATCTGGCTGCCATGGCACCGCAGCTCCATTCAGGAGCCTCGATCCCCGGCTGCCGACCACTTTTTTCATTCCCCACAGCCTGACCCCCGATCTGGCCACTCATGGCCAGAGTCGGGCTGTGGGGAATCTCCTACACCCCCTCCACTCTTTGCCGCTGCCCGGACCTGCTGTTCCCCGTTCAGTCTGCCGTCCCCAGATGTACAGAGCTGACATCAGAATCGGCCCTGTACGTCTGGGGCCACAGACCACCAACTGCCCAACCTAACTCTGCCTCCATACTGCCCCTTCCCACCCCTGTCTAACCTCCCCGTACAAACTCCTTGTTTGTATGGGGAGGCTTCATCAGGGATGGGAAAGGGGGATGAATAGCAGGGATGGACGTCCCAACAGGATGTCCATACCTGCTATTCGTGGGATGGAATAGACTCCATTGTGAATATTGCCATCATAATTACTGTCGAGGAAAAAAGCTCAAACCAAAAGTGAACTGTATCTAGTAGAGTTTTAATGTCGGATTGTTCATTAGGAGAGGAAACCCCTCTTAACCCAAACCTTCCTATTTATCTAAAGTTGGTTGAAAAATCAACCTGTGGCATGTCTTGAAACACAAATATAGTGCCAAACATCAAATGTGACAAAATGGTTTAAATGCTATTTTCACTTAGCTACTAATTCAAAAAAACACTCTATTAAAACAAAAAGTAGGTAGTAATATCTTACACATTACTATAAAACATTACACGTTACTTTCACTTAGATGGGATAAAAGGTCTCAGTATTCAGTGGGCTGGTGTAAACTGTGATATTCAATCACAAACACCTATATCGCTAAGCCCAATTCACATCAATGACCTTATCCCTTGACCCCAACACAACATGTGCAGAGGGACCGCCAAAATAATCACTTAGCTTGCAACAGCAGATCTTAAAACGCGATCTCTCTGAACCCCAACGCCATACATCAATCGCTCACAAGCGTTTCGCAAGACAACTTGCTTCTTCAGGGGGGTATCTAATACTAAAAAAACAAAAACATACCAAAATCGTAAAGCAACCTGAATGAGAACAAAAAAACTAACTACAAACAAAACACACCTACAAAGTTAAAAATCCCACTCGCCTACCTGCAACAAGTCAACGTTCCATACGCAAAGCAAACCAGCTGCATACCTCAGTAATCAGCTTCATAACACTGCGCATGTTTCAAAAATCATGACTATTCCATTTAAAGAGCTCTGAGCCAATCACAGCTTCACAATCCATTGTCCAACTAAACTCAGCTAGATACACCTCCCCCATTCAATCTGAGCATTAAGCCCATCAGGGGTTACCGTACATCCCAAAAAAATCCATTTCTGTTCACATACCACCAGAGTCTGTTCCCGTGTTCGGCCCTCCCGGCCCAGCATCACCTGGTCTAAACAGAAACAGCGTAGATCGGTGAAACAATGACCTTTCTCATAGCAATGAGCTACAAGAGGAGCTTCCATAACCTTACAAGCAATCCGACTTTTATGCTCCAAAATACGTTTCTTTAAGGGTCTATTTGTTTTACTGATATACAACAGTCCACACGGACAGAATATTCCATACACTACAAAGTATGAATCCCAAGAAGTACTCTTTTTTAATCGGAAAAATTTATCCTTATACTGAAACTGAGATATCTCCATCAATATTTCACATATCGAACAATCTCCACATGGTCTATGCCCAGCTTCAAAACAAGGGCTACATAAGGGACGTAAGAATAGAAAAGCTAAACGGAGAATATTTAGAAATTAAATTAACTTGATTATCCTCCTCTTCATAGCTTTTCTATTCAGCGGATCCTAAAAAACATCTTAAGGTGGTTAATTCTGTTCCCGGTTTGGAAAAGATGAATATTAGATGCATTTGGAAGAGGCAACGAAATTTAAGGGATTTTTTGTGCCCTTCGGTCTTACGTCCCTTATGTAGCGGAACCTGTGTCTTTTGGGGAGACTGCTAGGTACGTATGACCTAGATTGGCCACTGTTGGAAACAGGATACTGGGCGTGATTGTCCTTGGTCTGACCCAGTATGGCATATCTTATGTTCTTATGCACATCTGGCCCATGGATACATTTGAATTGAAAATGGGCCCCGTTTGAGCCTAATTCCACATCAGCAGGTCTAGACATGCTTGGGGATATGGAATCAGGGAGAAAGCTGTATTTGGCACAGCACCGGCAAAGCGCTAATCAGCTGGCCCATGCATGCATCCGATGCGAGGCCCGCACATAGCTGCAGGCATGGACCATGCGATATAATGGAGAAACACATCTCTGTCAATATTATGGAATACGGGTAACCATTTCGGATGTCCTCACGCTCACCATAGTCTGAAAAGTTGCATGTTTCACATCCTGCCCGTCTCCTTGATCTGCCCGCTGATGCCTCGCCTCCTCGGTAAAACATGCATTTCCTAAGCTGCTCTTCACACTGACAGTAGTTTGCCAATGCAGACTAGACATAAATACCAAAGAGAAATGACTGCTGCTGCAACCTAGACCACCATATACCAGTCCTCTTCATGCCATGAAAAGTGCTCGGTAATCCCAGTGCACCCTAATATGGCATAAGAGAATGTAAATATGAACATGTATGTCAGGACATATCTTGCATCAAATGGTACTTGGCATTAGAAAATGTCCCCAGTGATCCCTGCCTTGGTTATCTCTACAAACACACTCTAAAATGCTAAGGATGGACCCTTACCAAGTGCACAAAACCCAAAACTAACATTGCAGTTCCCCAAACGATGCATAATATTGCTGCACAACAATTGTATGCCCTTTTCGTGTCTCAGACCTATAAGTGCACTCATTCTGCTGCTCCACACTATTGTTCCCTATGCCCCTCCTCGGAAACTCTGCTCTTCTGGCAGATCGCTTCTATCTGTGCCTTTCTTTTCTACGGCCAACTTCAGAATTTGCTCCTTTCACCTTGCTGCTACCTATGCCTGGCACAAACTACCTGAATCTGTATGTCAGGCTTCTTCTCTGGCCCTTCTCAAATCCAGGCTGAGCACTCAACTCTTTGTTGCCGCTTTTGGATCTGATCCACCTAATCTCCCTTATGTTTCCTTACCATTCCCCCTAAATGTATCAGGCCCGATATTCATTTGCCCAGATTATCATAGCCGAGTAGGTGCCATTGAATATCCCCATCTAATGCATTTACACAGTTTACTGGGCTGTAAACCATATAACTGCCTTTTAAATATCGGGCCCATCCTGTCCACAGCTGCTGGGGAGGGGACGACTGGGCTCGGCGACTGACCGTGTGCTTCAGCACACATGGCCTGCCGCTTGTGAACCCCCAAAGTTATATTGGAGGGAGGTCAGAAGCGGCAAGCGGCAGAAGCCCCAGCCGTGCTGCCCCCCAATGAGCCGTACTGCTAAGCCGAGCCACGCCCTCCCCTTGACCCCGCTGCTGGAATTGTCAGTAGCGCGGCTCAGCAGTACGGCTCATGGGGGGCAGCACGGCTGGGGCTTCTGCCTAGGGCAACAGAACCCCTTGGGCCAGCCCTGGCCTCGACTACTGTAATATTATCTACTCCGGTCTACCCCTTTATCAGATCGAATGTTTACAAACTGTCCAAAATACTGCTATTCATATTCTTCATCACGCATCAAAATTTGACCACATTACCCTTGTGTTTCTCAAATTTCACTGGCTGCCCATTTCTTTCCACATTCAATTTAAAGTTCTCTCCCTGATTCACAAAACATTATACTTGGCACCCCCTCTTATCTCTCTTCGCATATTATCCTGCACTCTCCCCTTTGCCTACTTCGCTCTATTCACGCGAACCAGCTCTATCTACCTCCACCCTCCTGGGCTTAATATGCATCACTTTCTTAGCCCCAACTTGTGGAACTCCCTGCCCCCGAATGTCCATCTTAAGCTCTCCTACCCCAAGTTCAAAACACTCTTATCTCTTTCAACTCTTCCTCCTAGGTATAGCATTCTGCACCTCCCCTTCTCCCCCTTTTCCTTCTGTGCTTCCCCTCTCTCCCCCTCCTCTCAAAGTTACGTCTTGTTTGCATCTGTTTCTTTCCTGTTATTTGAATGGCATTCCTTTTCCTTTTCTAATATGACTTTATTAATATTGTACACTGCTCTGTTTTTTGAAGGGCGTATAGAAGGTTTTTAATAAACCATAAGGAAAAGTGGATGTGCAGATTAAAGCCCAAACACATGCAGAACACACCTGATTTTGGAAATGTGTACATGTGAAACATGGACATTAGCAGTCCTGGCAACATACACGTGTCTGTGCCAGTATTTCAGAATATGCATGTATACAGTATATTTGGCCACGTACATGTTTGGCTTACCATTTTGCAAATGGAGACATGCAGCACAGCAACAATATTCAAAAAGGCCCAGATTTTCACCTGCTTTCCTTCTCTGAGGTGGAAGAAAATATTGTAGCAATAAGAGGCAATACCCTTGTCATCACTAGTGTCAAAAGTTGGCTGTAAGAAGCACTTTCCAAATTCCTATTCATGCCAGGGAACTAGTGATGTACATATCTACTAGCAGTTTCCCCTGTGCAGCGCCATTCTGAAATCGAGTGCACACGTGTATCTTTTTTGGAATGCCTTGGTCAGGCCTCCGTCGTGCCCCTGAATGATGTGGGGTCTATTCTGTGGCACGAATAGCTATTCATTCCCCTTTCTCATCCCCGACTAAGCTCCTTGTACAAGCAGGGAGTTTATATGGGGAAGCTAGATAGGGATGGTAAAGGGGTGGCGCGGAGGCGGAGATAGGGCGGGCAGTGAGCGGTCTGCAGCCCTGTACATACAGGGCCAATTCTAATGTCAGCCCTGTAAGTCTGGGGCCGGCAGAGTAGATGGGAAACTTATTCCACCTCGGAGGTGGAATAAGGTCCCCTAGATGGCAGGCTCGGGGTGTGTCAAAGGGTGGAGGGGGGCAGGAGATTCCCTGCAGCCTGACCCTGGCCTTGGGAGGGCAGATTGGGTGTCAGGCTGTGGGGAATGAAAGAGGTCATAGGTGGCCGAGGCCATTGAGGAGCCTTGACTGAGTTAGACAGGCAGAGGCTTGTATGTGCAGGCCAACCGGAATTGGGTTCCGGCCTGCACGTACAGGCCTAGATAGGATTCTGATCCCACGGGGGCTAGACGTGCCCCACGAGATCTGCATTCCATCTACCTCTGTGCATCCGGGTCCGACCAGACACACAGATGCCAGGACGTCCAATTTAGAATAGGCCTCTGTGAAAATTATCACGCCAGACACATTTATATTCAGTCCTTTTTAAAATTGCTCTTGGGACACAGATGTGATTTGCATAGGGTTGCCAACTGGCCGGTTTTCAGCCGGCCTGGCCGGTTTTTCCATGGCCAGGCCGGCTGCCGGCGCAGAAGTAAAACCGGCCCTTGAAAAGCCGTTTTTTTGCTCTGGCCACAAGATCGGGAGCAGCCAGAGCAAAAAAATGGCTTTTCTCCCAACCCGAAGTCCAAACAAAACCCCATCCAGGGCCGGCCCACACACCGGAGGGCTTCAGAAGGAGCAGGGTAAGCTCGCGCGAGGCCCCGGCTCCCTCTGTACAGCCGCCAGCGTGAAGAGCCTTTTCCTTCACGCTGGCGGCTGTATCTGTAAAGCCGCGATTGCTGGGAAAGGTTAAAGGCAATACCCTTTAACCTTTCCCAGCATTCGCGGTTTCACAGATACAGCCGCCAGCGTGAAGGAAAAGGCTCTTCACGCTGGCGGCTGTACAGAGGGAGCCGGGGCCTCGCACGAGCTTACCCGGCTCCCTCTGAAGCCTCTCAGACAGCTGCGGTGCTAGTCGGGGGGGGGCAAGGACTGCATGGGCTGTGATGAGGGGGGAACCTGGACCGGAAAAGGGCTGGGGGGGGGGACTTGGACTGGAAAGAAATGGGCTGTGATGGGGGGGGGACCTGAACTGTAAAAGGGCTATGGGGGGGGACTTGGACTGGAAATGGGTTGTGATGGGGGGGGACCTGGACCGGAAAAGGGCTATGGGGGGGGGGGACTTGGACTGGAAAGAAATGGGCTGTGATGGGGGGGGGACCTGGACTGTAAAAAGGCTATGGGGGGGACATGGACTGGAAATGGGTTGTGATGGGGAGGGGGACCTGGACCAGAAAAGGGCTATGGGGGGGGACTTGGACTGGAAAGAAATGGGCTGTGATGGGGGGGGACCTGAACTGTAAAAGGGCTATGGGGGGGACATGGACTGGAAATGGGTTGTGATGGGGAGGGGGACCTGGACTGGAAAAGGCTTATGGGGGGGGGGTAACTTGGACTGCAAATGGGCTGTGATGGTGCAGGGGGACTCAGACTGCAAATGGGATGTGATGGTGGGGGCTAGGACTGGAAATGGCCTGTGATGTGAGGGCTAGCACTGGAAATGGGCTGATGAAGAGCTAGAATAGGACTGGAAATGGGCTGATGTGGGGCATGGGAGAATGGGACTAGAAGGGAGTGGATGCTGGGTGGGTCTAGAACTATAAGGGAACTGATTTTGGGGGAGGACTAGAATGGATGGGGAATGAGAAAGGAGAGGGGAAAAATATTTTGTGTGGAAGAAAAGTCTATGATGGACTGGGTATTGGAAGAGTAAGAGGGGCTTGAAAATGGAAGGGTGAAATTTAAATGGATGATAAAGGAATAAGGAAAGAATTGGGGGAAAGAGCAAAAGGGAAACAATCAGTATGTTAAAGCAGAAATAGAGAAAGAATGGAAAACATCTAAAAGAGAAGAAAGGACAAATGGATAGCTCGCAGAAGACACGAAGAAACCAGAAGAAAGTGACTGGAGCAATTGCAACTGAAAAATAAAACGCCCAAACAGAAGGTAGAAAAAAACTTTTTATTTTGAATTTATTAACTGGAATATGTCTGGTCTGGGAAGTGTGTATTGATAACATCTTTGCGTTTTTGTTTAGTGCAAGAGGAAATTACTTTATAGTTTTATTTCTCCAGTGTTGTACATTTCATGTTTGGATTCTGGGGTTCCCAGTTTAATTATTATCTGACCAAGGAAGTTAGCCTACACGTATCCTCGGTAATTTTTGTGGGTGGGGCTGGGGGCGGGGCAGGGGTGGGACTAGGGGCGGAGAATGGGTGGAGCATGGCGAGCCACAGGTGTCGGGTTTTTCTCGGTGAAAAAGTTGGCAACCCTAGATTTGCACAGCCTAATTGGCATTTTGTGCATGCAAATCTTGAATAGGTCTTCTAAAATTACCCCTATAGCCAAATATGAGCATAAGTGTATGCATTTATCAGGAAGACATTCCTAGAGGTGGAGTTGGAATACAGACTACATGTGCATAAATTTTTGCATTTCCAAAAGTTTACATGTAAGTATCCATAGGAAAAATGCACTTGCAAATAGCAGATGCAAATTTGTGCGCATAATACTTTTTACAGCTCATTTTTCAAAGGGAAAGTCTAAAAGTAAGAAAGACATGCAGGCTTTATGCTTTTGCAAGTTGCCTCCTAAAAGTACTGTGGTTTTCCATCCGGAGCAGGCATTTACGGAAAGCATTCCTAGGGTCATGTTTTCGGTAGAACTGGAAAATAATGTGCACAGACTGCATGCTCTATATGCATTATTTTCCATAAAAAAGTCCTCTCCTAAAAGGTTTCCAAGGGAACATGTGTATATATATATATATATATATATATTCTGTTTGAAATCTGGTGCAAAGTCTGGATAAAAAGTACACATGGTCTTTGTCCCAGAGTGAACCAGTCTAACAACTGCCACCCTTGAAATATCACATCTCCGTTTGTGCTCTAAGTGTTTAACAGTGAGCAAGAAATCCACCGTTCTACATTTCCAGGGTACGTTTCTTCAAGCCTCTGGCATTATTAGACATGTCATTCATTTTAGGGGGTCATTTACTAACAGCATGCATAAAATAAGCAGTAAGCGGTCCATTGCTCCCTGGTAGGAAAGATAGCCACGAAGAATACAGCTTACGAGGTCAAACACAATTCATTTTGCATAATAATGAAATGCTTTGCTTGTCATTATGATTTAACTCTCATTGTACTACAAAAACATTCATTAGGGATAAATACGGCACAATTTTGCCATTTAACACACTTTGGGACTCTTTTACTTCTATGGGCATAATGGCACTTAACACATGTTAACTTAATTAATATGCATTAATCATTAATAAAAGGAGCCTTTTATTTGGCCAAAAATGTACATTATTCTCCTAACGTACTCCTCTAAGGGATAGTTACAAAGCTGCAGTAACATAATGCATTTTACCACAGTGAAATTCGATGTGAAAATCACTAACCTGCTCTACCTCAGGACCACAGATGAATGATTTCCATCGAAAATGTCTTATTCTGTTGCTGCAGCTGGGAATATTGTGCAACCCTAGCTGCAGTAATACAAAGATAATGGGCCTTAAGTCAGGCCCACCATCTTTATAGGGGCCAGTGGTCTATTAATGCTGCGATTTACCCCTGAATCTGGGTTCTTCCCATCACACACACCCCTAACCAGAACATTCCCTCCAAATCCACTGCCATCAGACACTCACTCCATCCCACCTACTGAATCCAGGTGCTCCCTCTAAAGCCAAAAACCCTTAACTAGGGCCAGCCCAACTAGTAAGTAAACTAAGTGGTCGGCCTAGGGCGGCCGCTTCCATGGGGCATCTAAGAGCAGGGCATTCAGAGCTAAAATAGATTCTGACAGTTGGGGGGGGCATAAAGCTTAAGGTTTGCTATCCTTAGCAGTCAAACTGCCAGATAAGGGCAGGGGCAGCCCAAGGGGGGTGCGGGGCCATGTGTGGAAACTCATTGCAGGGCCTCATTTGCATAAATATTTGCATAATGTTAACATGCGCTAACGTTTAGTAAGCATGCCTCTTAATGAGTGGATAAAGGAAGACTACCAGATTTCTACATTACTGTACTGCAGTGCCAACCACCAGGCCCATTAGGAAGTACCACAAACACTGCCCATTTAGAACCCATAGCAAACCTGCTGTATCATAACAACACACTACCAGGACTCACAAAGCACCCAACCCCTACCTATCAAAAGGCAACACTGGAAATATTAAACCAATACATCTCAGAGAATACCAATACTGGCACTGTCAAATAGAAACTACAGTACATGAACAGAATACCTCAGCTCAGTTGCACATGCAGAACATAGACCATCACCAAACAAAGAACAAGGGATCACAATTTAGAAATAGGAAGACAATAATTAAACTGGGAACCCCAAAAGCCAAACTTGGAATGTACAACACCACTGGAGAAATAAAACTCTAAATTAATTTCCTCTTGAACTAAACAAAATGCAAAGACATTAACAATGCACATTTCCCAGAGTGACATATTCCAGTTAATAAATTCAAAATAAAAAAGTATTTGTCTATCTTTTGTTCGGGCATTTTATTTTTCAGTTGCAATTGCTCCAGTCACTTTCTTCTGGTTTCTTCATATCTTCTGCTGCTGTCCATTTGTCCTTTCTTCCCTCTTCTAGTTTTTTCCCATTCTCTCTCTACATCTGCTTTAACATATTGATCTTTCCCTTTTTGCTCTTTCCTCTATTTATTTCTTTCTTCCTTTTTCATCCACTCAAATTTCAGCCTTCCATCTTCAGTCCCCACTTACTCTCTCAATACCCGGCCAAACGTAGATTTTTCTTCCCTCCCACACAAAATATATTTTCCCCTCTCTATCCTCACTCCCGCATCCCCATCCCCTTCTAGTCCTCGCCCAACAACAGTTCCCTTCTAGATCCAACCCCACCCAACATCTGATCCCTTCTAGTCCCATTCTCCCATCCCCCCACATCAGCCCATTTCCAATCCTAGCCCCCCCCATCAGCCATTTACAGTCCTATCCTAGCTCCCTATCAGCCCATTTCCAGTCTAAGCCCCACTCCATCAGCGCAGTTCCAATCCTAGCCCCCCCATCAGCCATTTCCAGTCCTATCCTAGTACCTCCATCAACCCATTTCCAGTCCTATCATAGCCCCTCCATCAGCCCACCTGCAGTCCAAGTCCCCCCCATCAGCCCATTTCCAATCCTAGCCCCCACATCTGCCATTCCCAGTCCTATCCTAGCCCCCATTGGCCCATTTCCAATCCAAGCCCCACCCCCATCAGCCCATTTCCAATTCTAGCACCCCCATCAGCCCATCTCCAGTCCTAGCCCCTCCATAAGCCCATTTCCAGTCCAAGCCCCATACCATCAGCCTATTTCCAGTCCTAGAGCCCCCTACTACTACTACTATTTAGCACTTATAAAGCGCCATGCACACCGCACTGCACAGCTAGCCTACAAGAGGTGGCTAACATACAAGAGACAGTCCCTGCCCATCAGAGTCATGCTCATCAGAGCTTACAATCTAGTTAGAACAGTACAGAGCATTAGTCAGTTATGCGGAAGGTACGGTGTGGTACAGTTTGGTACAGCTTGGTCTATAGTTTGGTCATAAACGTTAATGGGGGTTAGGGTAGGATGAGGATGGAAGTCAGGATATGAACGCAACGGTGAAGAGGTGGGTCTTCAACCCGGATTTTAAGAGGGCCAGGGAGGACACCTGGCACACAAACGCAGGAAGGCTATTCCAGGCGTGTGGCGCAGCAAGGTGAAAGGAGCGCAATCACGGTGCAGTTCACGGTGCGGGTGAAAGGCATAGAAAGAAGCGATTTGCTAGCGGAGCGCAAGTATCGAGAGGGGACGTAGGGAGAGATAAGAGATATGAGGTATTGAGGGGCCATAGAGTGAATGCATTTATCGGTCAGCAAGAGAAGTTTGAATTGGATGCGGAATTGAATAGGGAGCCAGTGAAGTGACTTGAGGAGAGGAGTAATGTGGGCATGGCGAGGCTGGCAGAAGATTAGTCGAGCGGCGTGATTTTGTATAGATTGGAGGGGAAGGAAGTGGCTCACGGGGAGACCAGCGAGGAGTAGATTGCAGTAATCGAAACGAGAGGAGATTAAGGAGTGGATAAGCGTTTTGGTGGTATGTTCAGGGAGGAAGGGGTGGATCTTGCTGATGTTGTAGAGGAAAAAGTGGCAGGTCTTAGCTACAAGCTGGATATGAGCAGAGAAGGAGAGAGAGGTGTCAAAGATGACCTCTAGATTGCGGGCCGAGGAAACAGGAAGGATAGTAGATCCATCCACCTGGACTGAGAGAGGGGGAAGTGGGGGGGGGGAGGAGTTGGGTGGAAAGACAAGGAGTTCAGTCTTGGCCATGTTCAGTTTCAATCGGCGATGAGACATCCAGGCAGCGATGTCCGAAAGACAAGCAGAGATCTTGGACTGGGTTGCCGGAGAAATATTAGGTGTAGAGAGGTAGATTTGGGAGTCATCGGCATAGAGATGGTACTGAAAGCCATGGGAGGCGATAAGCGCGCCAAGGCCTTGGGTATAGAGAGAGAAGAGGAGGGGGCCCAAGACAGATCCCTGGGGTACACCTACATGGAGCGGGGTAGGGGAGGAGGAGAAGCCGCCAGAGCATACACTGAATGAACGATGGGACAGGTAGGAGGAGAACCAGTATAGTACAGAGTCCTTGAAGCCAAGCGAGGAGAGGGTGGTGAGGAGAAGGTCATGGTCAACGGTGTCAAAGGCAGCAGAAAGGTCAAGAAGGATGAGGATAGAATAGAGGCCCTTAGATTTAGCCAGGAACAGGTCATTGGTGACTTTTGTGAGTGCCGTTTCAGTGGAGTGTAGGGGACAGAAGCCTGATTGTAGTGGGTCCAGGGGGGTCTGGGAGGTGAGGAAGTCGAGGCAGCGGTGGTGGACTGCTCGTTCTAATAGTTTGGATATGAAGGGAAGGAGGGAGATGGGTCCATAGTTAGAAGGCATGTGGGATCAAGTGAGGGTTTCTTGAGGAGGGATGTGACAACAGCATGTTTGAAGTCAGCTGGGGCAGTTGCAGTGGAGAGTGAAAGATTAAGGATATGAGTGATGGAAGGGACAATGGTGAGGGAGATGGAGCGTAGGAGATGGGTGGGGATAGTGTCTGATGAACAGGTGGTGGGTTTGGAGGAGTAAAGAAGAAGTGTGGTTTCCTCTTCAGAGATCAGGAGGAAGGAGGAGAGGGTAGCAGGGGGAGTATGGATGGGGAAGGAGGAATGGGGGAGGGGAGGTAGATGAGGGAGTAGGGAATTGGAGGGTAATTTTAAGGATTTTGTCATGGAAGTAGTCGGCTATGGTTTGGGCAGAGAGGGAGGGCAGGATCGGGGACGGGGGGCATTGAGGAGAGAATTGAGGGTGTTAAAGAGACGGCGAGGGTCAGAGGCAAGGGAATTAGTCAGATGGATGTAGTAATCTTGTTTGGCAAGTGCTAAGGCTGACTGGAAGGAGCCAAGCATGAATTTGAAGTGTAGAAGGTCTTCCAGGGAGTGGGATTTGGACCAGGCTCGTTCGGCAGAATGGGCACAGATACGTAGGTAACGGATTGTGGGTGAAAGCCAGGGTTGGGGAGTAGATCATTTTACAGGACGTGAGGTGGGAGGGGCAAGAGTGTCAAGGGCTGAGGATAGTGTAGCATTGTATGAGGATAATGCTTCGTCGAAGGACTCGGAGTATAAAATGGAGGAAAGAGATGGAGAGATGGTGGAGGAGAGAGTCAGGGGATTAATATTATGAAGGTTTCTAAGTAGGTCGGAGGAGACAGGACGAGGTTGGGATGGCGGGAGCTGAAGAGTAAATGTTAGTAGGTGATGGTCAGATGAGGGAAGGATTGATTTGCGGAAGTTTGAGGGAGTGGAATTGGAGAAGAGTATTAGGTCAAGGCAGTGGCCGTGTAGGTGTGTGGGGGCAGTGGAGCAGAGTTGGAGGCTGAATGAGGAGGTAAGAGCGAGGAACTTTGAGGCATGGGGGTTGGAGGGGTTGTCGACGTGAATGTTGAAATCACCAAGAATGAGAGTGGGTGAGGAGGGATCCATAAAGGCAGAAAGCCAGGAGTCGAAGTCGGTGAGGAAGGTTGATTTGGAGTTGTCGGTTGGGCGATAAATAACAGCTACATGGAGGGGAAGTGATGTGAGGAGGCGAATGGAGTGGGCTTCAAAGGAGAGGGGGAAGTGTGATTGGGGTGGCAGGAGGGGTTGGAATTGGCAGGAGGGGGAGAGTAGGAGGCCACGCCACCACCGCAACCAGTAGATTGACGTGTATGGGAGAATTGGTAGCCCCCATAGCAGAGAGAGGCAATAGATGTGGTGTCATCTGGGGGGAGCCAGGTCTCGGTCAGGGCAAGAAGGTGAAGGGCATTAGAGATGAAGAGATCATGAATAAAAGTAGTTATTTTAATGACTGAGCATGCGTTCCATAGGGCGCAAGTAAACAGGAGAGCGGAGGGGGGGAGATAGAGGGATATGGATAAGACTGGATAAGTTACCTGTGGATTTCTTATCAGAGTAGCGTGGGGGTCTATTTCTAGGATAGTACCGAGATTTAGAGGGAGTAGGGTGTGGGTGGGTATGTCTGGGTGTATGTGCTCTCCAATAGGGACATGAGGGAGGGGAAGTGAGGGATAAATTGATGGTATCAGATAGGTTATTTGAGGGATTATATTTGAGGGTAGGGTTGGAGTTGATATCAATGGTTGAGTGACTGTGGGATGAATGGGGGAAGGCGGAAGGAGGGAGGAGTGGGATGCGGATGAGATTAGATAGGGTACGTGAGGAACTTTCTTTAGTGTGGGAGAGAAATCAGGGGGGGGGGTCAGGGTTGGGGTTGATGTTACCTGATGAGAGAAGGAGAATGAGTATTAGAGAGCGAGGTAAAGTGAAGATAGTACGGCGGAAGCAAGGATGGGGTTGCCTAAGAGAGAGGGGGGTTGGTTGAATGCGGGGGAAGGTGTGAAAAAGCTCAAGAGCAGGTGCAAGGCTAGGGGACAGAACAGAGGGAGAAGTGAGGAAGGTGGAGAGGGGGGCAGGTTGAATGCGGGGAATAGTGTGGAGAGGCTCCAGAGCAGGTACTAGGCTAGGGGGCAGAATGGGGGAGAAGTGAGGAGGGGAGGGAGAAGAGGAGGGAGGATGTTGATAGGAGGGGAGGCAGTTGGGGAGGAAGAGGAAGAGGAAGAGAATGACAATGAGATGTGGGGCCATGGTAGTGAGCAGCAAGGTCTGAGCAAACAATGGGTAGCAGTTCTACGCGAGCAATGGCAGCAGTTCTATGCGGGCAATGGCAGCAGTTCTATGCAGGCAATGGTAGTAGTTCTATGCGGGCAATGGCAGCAGTTCTATGCGGGCAATGGCAGCAGTTCTATGCAGGCAATGGTAGTAGTTCTGAGCGGGCAATGGCAGCAGTTCTATGTGGGCAAAGGTAGCAGTTCTGAGCAGGCAATGGATAACAGTTCAGTGCAGGCAATGGCAGCAGTTCTACGCGAGCAATGGCAGCAGTACTATGCGGGCAATGGCAGCAGTTCTATGCAGGCAATGGCAGCAGTTCTATGCGGGCAATGGCAGCAGTTCTGAGTGGGCAATGGCAGCAGTTCTATGCAGACAGTGGCAGCAGTTCTATGCGGGTAAGGGTAGCAGTTCTAAGCAGGCAGTGGATAACAGTTCAATGCAGGCAATGGTAGCAATTCTAAGCCGACAATGGGTGGAGGAGCGATTGTGCTTACTCAGATCCAGGGGGCTGCAGTGAATTGGAGGAGCAGGATGGATGGACCACACCAGAGCGCTCCCGGGCCCGTGCCGAAGTGCCACGCCAAAGGGCCCTCTGACAAGGCCCTCTGGTGCAGGCACACCGGCTGGAGCACGCCGCTTAAAGGGCTGATCACCCTTTGATCTCCTGGCGGCGTGTGATGATGGCTCCGGCTGGAGCACGCTGCTTAAAGAGCCAATCGCCCTTTGATCTCCTGGCGGCGTGTGATGATTGCTCCAGCTGGAGCACGCCGCTTAAAGCTACCGGAGTGAAGAAAAACTGCACTCTTTACTTCGGCGGCTGTAGAGAGGTGAGTCGGGGCCTCCCCAGCTGTCTCTGAAGCTGGCCCTGCCAGGAGTCAAACAGTATGTGTGGGATGTTGTTGGCACGGGGCCCTGTGCGAACAACATTCTCGCACAATTGATGTGCCGGCCCTGGATA
The DNA here is from genome assembly GCA_033557465.1 of Ichthyophis bannanicus. NCBI lineage: Eukaryota > Metazoa > Chordata > Amphibia > Gymnophiona > Ichthyophiidae > Ichthyophis > Ichthyophis bannanicus. Next base: position 629,130,355 of record CM066034.1, on the reverse strand, counting down.
AGGGTACGCACCAACCCTGTGCCAGACCACCCCTCTCTGAAACATGTATACAATTATGCACAAAGTAGTTATGCACATATTTGTATCCATGCATGTGGTGAGCAGTGTTTAAATATCTCTTTGAAAACTGCCCTCGCAATGCATCTATTTTTCCTGCTTAATCTCGTAGTTTTAAAATACAGATAAACCAAACCATAATGGCATATTTTCTTTCCATGACATTTCCACAAACAGGCAATGAGGCCAGTCATTTAAGTGCAGTGTCTGTTCAGATTCTACAAGGAAGCCACTGAAGCACTAGTCTTAAAAGACACCTTTACAAATGGTTCCCACAAATATATTTTATTTCATAATTTATCATCCAAACCTTATGTTCATATTCTAGCTACAAAAAAGGATGTGGATTTTGATATTTTTTTTCTTCCGACAGTAACAAAAGTTGCATTACAATGTTGTCTGAAGGGATGTTGGAATGGATGGTGAATTTGATTAATGCCTCCTTTGAGCAAGGAAATCACGCAGAAGTGCTAAAGGAGACGATGGTAACTCCGGTTCCAAAAAAGGGCAGGAAGTCAAGATGTGAAAATCTCAGGTCAATGTTCTCCCTTTCATATCTGGCTAAAATAATGGAAAATGGAAGTGGTGGGTCAATTACATATTAATGTAGAGGAAGTAGCAGGTTTAGATGAGAACAGCGCTGTGGTGGTGGTGACCAATCTTATTTATCAAAGGCTAGGGACAGAGGAGAGGTGATTTTGGTGGTAACATTAGATTTGTCGACTGCCTTTGATTTGGTTTGAGTATGATATTTTGATACAGCGATATAGTCAGCTTAGGATGAAGGGGAAAGTGATGGCCTGGATTTCTTCATTTTTGCAAGGAAGAAGGTTTACAGTAAGATGGAGAGATAAGATGTCTACTGTTAGATATTTTACCATGCAGAGTGATACAGGGGTCAGCCCTGGCCCCATTTTTTCATATTTCCATGCAACCATTGGAGAAGGCAGCACCGTACCTAGCCCATTGCAAGTGGTGCAGACCTACGAGGCGAAAAGAAATAGGTGTGCATTTGGGGCTGCCGGCCTCGGCTCCCCCTCACACTGCCTGCCCTTTCCCTGCTGCAGCTTTTTGCATTTCCTTGGTGATGGTGATGGTGGTGGCAGCAGCATAGCAGATATCCAATTCTAAAAAAAAGAACATGCTGGTCTTTCAGTCTCTGCACTTGCATGCAAGTCTGATCCCTCTCTCCTCTGAAGAATACCCGCGTCAGAAGAGAGAGGGATCAGACCAGCCATTCAAGCGCAGAGTTGCAAAGATCTGTGTTTGAAGGATTGGTTGTGTCCCTCCCTCCTCTGATGCGAGCATACGTCAGAAGAGGGAGGGATCAGACCTGCATGCAAGCGCAGAGTCAGAAAGACTCGCGTGGGGTTTTTTTTTGTTTTAATTGGATGTCCGCTCTTCTACTGCCACTACCACTGCCGCCACCAAGGAACCACGAAAAGCGTCAGCAGAGCAAGCAAGGACAGGCAGCTCAGTGAGCCAGCTGGACATAGAGATATGGGGTAAGGCAAGATGCTGGGCATGGGGCAAATGGCAAACCTGTGATGGGGGGGGTAGCGCCAGATGTGCAAGTAGCATATGGCACATTTATGGCTTGGTATTATCCTGGGAGAAGGTAATAAGGAGGCATTTTTTTGGGGGGGGGGGTCCATATGCTGCTGGGTCAAGATATTGTGCTATCAGGTAATTGAATGAGTGTTTGGGGCAAGTGTCTGAGTGACTGGAGAGTAATTGCATGATGCTGAATGTGCAAAAATCAGAGGTGCTGGTTTGTGGGGAACTTGATCCAGCAACAGCTGGAGAGTGGCCATGCATTGATGGCTGTAGGTTGGAGTGCAAGGACAAAATAAGGGATTTGAGGGTGCAATTAGATGGATACTTGTTCTTACAAACCCAGATTTCTAAAGTGGTCCAAAGAGCCTATTGGCAATTTAGATAGTCTCATCAGTTACATCCATTTTTCGATAATGGAACCATGTGTCATGTAATGCAACCATTAGTGATCTCAGTTTTAGACTACTGAAACCTCCTGCATTACCAGGTTTTCTGTTGCGGTATTTGCAAGTGGTCTAAAATGCAGCCGCACGTGTGCAATCAGGATGACGGAGGAGTAAATCTGTAGCTGACGTGCTGAGACAGCTTTCATGGGCTCCCAATTCATGAGAAAAGCATATTTACACATTTTCTTTGACCTTCAGAAGTTTGTGAGAGGGAGGTCCCCCTTATTTACAGGTCCTGCTGCAGTAGTCTCAACTGGATAGTGGGCTGAGATCCAGCCAGGGCCACCTACTGGCAATTCCTGATTTTCACCGGGTGTGACAACAGAAATGGAGAAGATTTGCTTCTGGAGTAGTAGCACTTACCAAGTATAAAAAGCTCCCACTGATACTTCAGCAAGATCAAGACTGGGGGACATTTCACAAACGATTAAAGACTTTTTTATTCCCAGGTCCATTTACAGGGGCTTTACAGGAAAAGGAGGCTGATTTACAAAAGCGATGGCAGAACTGGTGGGTGGATGGTACAACTGTTGTGAGTAGTAACACTGTTAGTTTTGTTGTTTTATTGTTGTATTGTCATTATTATTATTATTGTGAACCACTTAGAATTACTTGCATATGTGCAGTATAAAAAGACTTTTAAATAAAAAATAGAAATAAGATACAGCTGACTTGGAAATTACTATTAAACGTTCAGCCTGAGGTGGTGGGAGGAGATCCAAGATGGCACAAATCACGCTGCCATGATTTCACCGAGTTCAATTCTTCTGTCCTTTACTAATTTTTTCTGTGAAATGGGTGTTTTTCAGATATGGATAAGTAAGTGTTTGTCTTTCAGAACAGGATCTGATTGAGAAGTGTATAGTTTGAGGCATCAGAGTAATTTATTTTAGAGAAATTGGTGTTGGCTTTGGCATAGCATTGCCAGCACTTAATGCATGGTTGAGTATTGAGTATCAATCACCTCTACCTGGCCCAGGATTGCTGGGGAGCACTGATAGCTTAATTGCATTGGCAGCCTAAAATATCAAGTGCTAGAAAGTTTACAAGGAGGGAAAGTTGAGCTACCTGCAAGAAGATGGAAATGACAGTGATGAGAGCTCTTGTAGAGAAACAGGGTCTGTTGCTCCTTCAGTGACTGGAGATGTGCTGGGGAGGGGCAAGAGGCCCCGGCTCACCTCTAAAAGCTGCTGAAGTGAAGTGCGTCTATTTCCTTCACTTCGGCAGCTGTACTGAAGTTTAGAATGCTGCCGTGCTGAGCGTCGGGAAACAGGAAGTCCCCTTTGACCTCAGCGCGGCAGCATTCTAAACGTCAGTACAGCTGCCGAAGTGAAGGAAATAGATGCACTTCACTTCGGCAGCTGTAGAGGTGAGCCGAGGCCTCTCTGGCTCCCTTTTAAACCTGTTAGCTAGTCGTGGGGTTCTTCGGGAGGGGGGGAGGGGAGGGGTATTTGGTCTGAAAATGGGCTGTGGGAGGTTGCTAGGACTGGAAATGGGCTGGGGGGGAGTTGCTAGGACAGGAAATGGGCTGAGTGGAGGGGGGCTTGAACTGCAAATAGCTGATGGGAAGGGGGGCTTGGAATGGAAATGGGGTGTGGGGGGAACTGGAACTGGGCTGAGTGGAGGGGAGGGGAGCTTGAACTGCAAATACCTGATGAGGAGGGGGACTTGGACTTGAAATGGGCTATGGGTGGGGGGCTAGGACAGGAAATGGGCTGCGTGGAGGGGGGCTTGAACTGCAAAAAGCTGATGGGGAGGGGAGCTTGGAATGGAAATGGGCTGTGGGGGGAGCTAGGACTGAAAATGGGCTGTGGATGGGAGGCTTGAACTGAAAATAGCTGATGAGGAGGGGGGCTTGGACTGGAAATGGACTGTGAGGAGGAGCTAGGACTGGAAATAGGCTGAGTGGAGGGGGGTCTTGAACTGTAAATAGCTGATGGGGAGGGGCGCTTGGAATGGAAATGGGCTGTGGGGGGAGCTAGAACTGGAAATGGGCTGATGGAGGAGCTAGTATAGGATGGGACATGGGCTGTTGGGGGGGCTTGGATTGAAATGGACTCATGGAGGGGCTAGGACTGGAAATAGGCTCATAGAGGGGCTTGGATTAGAAATGGGTTGAGTGGGGGGGGCTAGGACTGGAAATGGGCTGGTGGAGGGGCTAGGATAGGACTGGAAATGGGCTATTTGGGGGGCTAGGATTGGAAATGGGCTGTGGGGGGGCTTGGATTGAAATGGACTCATGGAGGGGCTAAGACTGGAAATAGGCTCATGGGGACTTGGATTGGAAATGGGTTTAGTGGAGGGGAGCTAGGATTGGAAATGGACTGATGGTGGGGCTAGGAAAGGACTAGAAATGGGCTGATGGGGGCTGGGATTGGAAATGAGCTGATGGAGGGGCTCGGATAAGACTGGAAATGAATGGGGGAGCTAGGACCGGAAATGGGCTGATGGGGGGCTAGGACTGGAAATGGGCTAAGTGGAGGGGGGCTTGAACTGCAAATAGCTGATGGGGAGGGGAGCTTGGAATGGAAATGGGCTGTGGGGGGAGCTAGGACTGGAAATGGGCTGTGGATGGGAGGCTTGAACTGAAAATAGCTGATGGTGAAGGGGGCTTGGACTGAAAATGGGCTGTGAGGGGGAGCTAGGACTGGAAATAGGCTGAGTGGAGGGGGATCTTGAACTGTAAATAACTGGGGGAGGGGGCTTGGGATGGAAATGGGCTTTGGGGGGAGCTAGAACTGGAAATGGGCTGATGGAGGAGCTAGGATAGGATGGGACATGGGCTGTTGGGGGGGCTAGGATTGGAAATGGGCTGTGGTGGGAGCTTGGATTGAAATGGACTCATGGAGGGGCTAGGACTGGAAATAGGCTCATAGAGGGGCTTGGATTAGAAATGGGTTGAGTGGGGGGGCTAGGACTGGAAATGGGCTGGTGGAGGGGCTAGGATAGGACTGGAAATGGGCTATTGGGGGGTTAGGATTGGAAATGGGTTGTGGGTGGGGCTTGGATTGAAATGGACTAATGGAGGGGCTAAAACTGGAAATAGGCTCATGGGGACTTGGATTGGAAATGGATTGAGTGGAGGGGAGCTAGGATTGGAAATGGACTGATGGCGGGGCTAGGAAAGGACTAGAAATGGGCTGATGAGGGCTGGGATTGGAAATGAGCTGATGGAGGGGCTTGGATAGGACTGGAAATGGATGGGGAGCTAGGACTGGAAATGGGCTCATGGGGGGCTAGGACTGGAAATGGGCTGATGCGGGATTAGAAAGGAGCGGATTCTGGGTGGGGCTGAAACTAGAAGAAAGCTGATGTTGGGGGAGGACTAGAATGGGATGGGGCTGGGAGAGTGAAATGGAGAGGGGGAAAATGTATTTTGTGTGGGATGGAAGAAAAATCTACAATTGGCCGGGTATTGGGAGAGTAAGTGGGGCTTGAGGATGGAGGGGTAAAATTTGAGTGGATGAAAAAGGAATAAAGAAAGAGATGGAGGAAAGTGCAAAAGGAGAAAGATTAGTATGTTAAAGCAAATGTAGAGAGAGAATGGAATAAAACTAGAAGAGAGAAGAAAGGACAAATGGGCAGCAGACGATGGAGAGTTAGCAGAAGATACGAAGAAACCAGAAGAAAGTGGCTGGAGCAATTGCAACTGAAAAAATGCACAAAAGGTAGAGAAATACCTCTTTATTTTGAATTTATTAACTGGAATATGTCAGCTCTGGGAAATGTGCATTTTTAACCTCAGCGTTTTGTTTAGTACAAGAGGAAATTCTGCATGTGTAACTGAGCTGAGGTGTCTGTTTATGTTGTTTCTATTTGACATTGCCATTTGCTCTCTTTCCCCAGTAGGTCATATACTGTTATTCTCTGAAATGTATTGGTTTAATATTTGCAGTGTTGCCTTTTGATAGGTAGGGTCTGGTGCTTTGTGAGTCCTGGTAGTGCTGTTAGGATATGGCGGATTTGCTATGGGTTCTAAATGGGCAGTGTTTGTAGTAGTTCCTAATGTGCCTGGCGGTTGGCACTGGATTATAGTAATGCAGAAATCTTTTAGTCTTTCTTTGTCCATACACTCATTAAGAGGCATGTTTACTAAAAGTTAGTGTATGGTAACATTATGCAAATATTTATGTGAATGAAGTCCATTATGCAAATGAGGCCCCTCACCGAGTCTCAGCACATGGCCCTGCAGCCCCCTTGGGCCGCCCCTGTTCCTTAGTGACATTGTTGTGTACCATACAGAGCTCTGACTCTCTTGGCATCAAGGAATCCTACCAGAGAAGTCAGCAAGTAATTTTAGAGGTAATTTCGAAAGCCAATGTGCTCGTAGAGAATATGGGGCCCGATATTCAAAGCGATTAATGTGGTTAGCAGAGCTGCTAACCATGTTAATCCCAGTGAACAGATATTCAGTGGCACGTACATGGTTAGTGCCACTGAATCTCCATTGCTGCCGGCTCTAAACACCTCGATGCTAACTGCTTAGCCTCGGGGCATGTCTGGGCGGAGTGGAGGTGGCAGCACTCGCTAAGTGGGCAGCGGTGATATTGAGCCACTGCTCAGTTAGTGATACACAGTGAAGGCCAGGTGCAGGCATCCCTGGCCTAACCTCTGCCATATATCGCTAACCTGGCAGCTGCCTGGTTAGCGAGCGGCCTATGCAGGGACCCAGGATATTCAGTTCCCGGGCCGTATATGACCCAGTATTGAATGTCTGGGTTTAATATTCAGCAGCACTAGCCACTGGTGCTGAATACTGGGGCCATGCTTTCTAATCATTTCACTAATATTGTCTCTGCTGTTTAAACTTAGGTCTAGGTCTAGGTCTAGACTCAGGATAAGACTCAGGGAAAACTGAGATATTAAACCAGAGATTTGAAAATCTGAAAAAACTCAAAGAAGCTATCTTTCAGGATACCAGTACTCTCCATAATAAACTAAAGGGACTCAACTATCGCTGTAAAAAGCTGAATCAGAGGTTCATTAAATTTCACAAGTCTGCCCACTATATTCCCTGCAAGATGTGTTAAGAAATATTCCGTGGATGTTCTTGGTATGCTCACAGAGGTTTGCCCCCCAACTATTAAGGCGCACTTCCTGCCTAATAATAGTCTTCTTGAAACCCACGGGGATTCCATACAAGATTTAATATCCCTGGAGACCTCAAATTTAATCTTGATTTTGAAAAGTTCACTGGATGGGGAGTTCACAAGAGCTACCTTATTGGCCTCATATGTTCCGAAATCAGATAGCAATGGGATCCTGAGTCTGTATCTTTGAAACAAGGATAAGCTGTTTTGGAGAATAGGAAGTGGGGTTTCCTGATGTAATTAATTTGAAATGAGTTAAAACAAAATAGTTTCTTAAGATGTGCCAGGAGGCTTTGACTCCTGAAACAGGCTTTGATTTTTGTTGTTTTCCATGTAATTCTTTGATTAAATTTGAGAATAACTGCTACATCTTTTATGGCCCCAAACATTTAAGGAGCTTCCTAAATAATGGACTCTGTTAATGTAAATGTGAATAAAAACTATCATTATCCATGTTGTGATAGATGCCATCTAATATATTACACTGGTAGCATTCTAGCTTATTCTTACCTTTGGAATTTCCCAGAAGTTCTTTTCAAATGTAATTAGTCCATTTTCTTGACAAAATCTGCCCTGAAAACTGGGGACTTTGAGTGAGTCACTTGTGGAAACATTTTTTCCTTTGTGTGATGTTGTTTTAACCTGTTCTTTTTTATGACAAATGGACTCTGTTGCTTTATCTTTTAAGTTTTTCTAGATTATTCAAAATTTTATAAATCATTTTTAAAAAAGAAACCTTGAGCAAGGACAAATTCATCCAGATCTGAACCTGAAAGAGGCTACTAGGCTCACTCATCACTACAAGAAATTACTTGAACTAATAATCTGAACAGATATATATATATATATATATATATATATATATATATATATATATATATATATATTTCAGGTTTGTTATACCACCCTTCACATACATGTCAAGGCAGGTTACAATATAAAACATAATCAAAACAAATAAAAAGAAAATATACTTACAAAATCCATTAAAAAATCAAGAAAATAACACTAGAGAAAGAAATAGCAAAGGTCTCACATTCCATCCCTGTTTCTGTCAATGCCAATCCAGCTACATATAGCATAGACCTACCAATCCTGAAATGCTAAGTCAAAATAAAATGTTTTCAGTGAGCAAATACAGTCCCCAGGATATCGTTTTTATACTGAGACCTTTATCACTGAAGGGAACTTAAAAGACTCATAATTAAGAGACGGCGAAGCATGTAAAATAAAGTACAGGGTCTGCCAGTGAGTTTTCAAAAGCCCCTCTTTTTGGAAGCTAAGTGTCCCTGGATATATATTTTATCCATTTCTGTTCCTGCCTTTGAGCTAGTTATAATCCCATGTCTTAGCGTATCTCCGAAGCAGAGCTTGCAGTTTCATGACATTTTCCTGAGAATACTGTAAATGGCATATTGTTAGACTTCACTAGCTTTTGTTTCCTTTATTCTCCTCTCTGGTTTTCCCCCCTCCTTAAAGCTAACATCCTTTTCCTGCATCCCCAGAGAGAAAATGACTGATAGCAATGGGTTCCTGTTCACAGACAGCTTTAGGACGCTGGCAGAATCCAGAATTTCCTTCAATAAACTACACTACCCTTTCTCAGATAGGTTTTTCGTTCCTTACACAGGAATCAGTCTCACATTGTTTGCTGATCTTTGACATTTCCACACTAGATGGGAGGGTTTGAAAGTTTTTTCCGTTCTTTGTTGCAAGGGATGGATTTTCCCCTTACATTTGTCACTTAAGCAAGGTTTGAGGAGGTTTTCAGTAGCCTTGAAGTCTGAGCTTCAGAACGAACACGACATAATATTTGACGGGACCTGAAAAAAACATGATGGGGAAATTTTTCCTCATATGCTGCTTGACAAGGCTTGTGGAAGTGGCTATCTGTTTGAAAAATCCACATGAATACCACAGTGGGGCATCTCCCCGCCATACTAGGCCAGAGGCTTATGGGATGTCGGAGTACCCATATAAGCCCCTTTCATACCAGGAAGACTCGAACACTGAGGGAACTGAGGAGAGCTTGCTTGATGGTCAGAGTCCCACTCATTCTCAAACTAGAGGACAAGTGTTTGCAACACAACGGGAACGACCCAAGAGAGGGTAAGAAGAAGTATAATATTCATAACATGCATTTGCTAAAATTAACTCAAGGAAGAATAAACGGTCTGCCTATGGCTGGTAATAATTACATAGATCTGAAAGGCTTCTTCACAGAACTCACTAAAGGTTCAGACACAAGGCTGAATGTGTTTCTTCCAACAGGTCCTGCTCTAAAAAACAAGATAAATGAGCTTATTTGGCTGCTTGAGTTCTAGTGGTAATAGCATGAGACTCAACTAGGGGTCAGAGGTAACATTTTTAACATGGAGCTTGCACAGGGCAGGAGTGACTAGGTATCATTGCTGCTCCCCCACTTGATACCAGGGACTACTAGATGTCAGGAGCTGGGGAGTCTAGAGTGGTGGGGACTATTTTGTTTGGATGTTGGTGGTTGCAGGTGGGGAGATGAAGGGTTGATGGGCTGGAATTGAATGGTAGGGGTGTTAGGTAGAGGAGTCAGCATTAAATATCGGGGAAGGAGTGGGTCTATGCAGCAGGTACATTAGGGGGCCTGCTTACTTGTGCATTGCTGATAGCAGGGCTACAGACATGGAATTGGCAATGCAGTTTTAATGGATTGTAGATGCCTGCCTTGCACAGAGGATTTTGGGGCAGATGCTAGGTACAGCCCCAAAGGTTACTGTACAAGCTTAGCACTTAACGTGCGTAGACCTTTTCACATAGCTCACAACAAGTGCAAATATTTACTGCACTTTAGTAAAAGGGCCTATAATAATAAAAATAAAATGCTTAACAGCGAACTTTGAAAATAGTTATTATTAAAGTAAACTAAAAATAAGAAAACTAACAGTAAAAATAAAACATCAGCATCTATAGAACCAAATGCAAAACTGGATTCCTTTACTTAGCTGTTAAGTTCCTCTTTTATACAAGGTCCTAAGTATACGTATATACTTGGGATAGTTTTAGTATTCATATCCTCATTTATTTTGGCATAGATTTAGAAACCTGTATGTTAGAAATCAGATCATAATGAAATATCAGTGTACAGCAAAATCCTCCACCCACCCCCAGGTCCACTTAAACACTGTCCAGCAAAGAAATTCAACTTTGAAGCCCTGCTGAGATGACAGGCAACGTTTTCAATTAGACTTTAGTAAAAAATTGTTAGAAGAGATCAACGAAGTAGTGGATTAGCAGTGATAAATTTACTCGGCTACATTTTTAAGACATGACAATGACTACTGCAGTCCTTTCAACAGGGATATTAGTGCTCTCAAAAATTTGCATTTTAAAGCATTCATATAGCCTCTGGTCACATTCGTTGAATATTTGCTTTTATCTTATTGAACATATTTTTTATATGTATTCATTTTTGTATGGCAGTCTACATGCTATTTAGAACCTGCCCCATCCCCACTCACTAGCCTTAATAACATGGGGAATTGGCAGCTAAGGTGTCTTTATCTACACACTAAATATAGTTGGATCACACCTTTCCAACAGTAGTTTAAGGTGTGTTGCATTCAGCTAGAATATTTCCCTATACCTAGAGGGTTTATAAACTAAGGGGCATGTTTACTAAAGCATGATAGCTGGGAGTGCTGAGTCGAGCACATGAATAGTGTGCATCCTATCCCCACAGTAACTGGGAGCGTGCAGCAACAAGGCATCCACATTAAATTCCCACGCTACCCGGGAACCGCACAAAACGGCTTGGTAAGGGTGGATTTGAGGAGAGAGTAGGTGTGAATGGCTGCACGCAGCTAGCATGACTGTGCTAGTGGCTCATCTGACCACGAAAGATGCCACTAGCAAGGGCATAGATAATACCTGCCTCTGACCAGGTACTAATGGTACCTGCCACGCCGGCGTGCCACAAACAGGTAGTACAGCCATAATTCCCATAGAGTTAACAGCCCAGAGATATCCCACACATATACCAGTCTATACAACCTTGGTTGGCACTGTTAATATTCAAAACAGGCAGTTGCATAGGGCAGTAGCAGCTAAGGCAGATGGGGTGCATTGCCCTCCCTCCCTCCTCCAATGACGGGGATTGCATGTGGGTGGGTGGGTGGGTGGGGCATCCCCCTCCCCCTCCACATGAATAGTGCTGTAGCTAAGGGAAGCATGTTCAAGAAAGTCACACATGAGTGGGCAGCCAGTGCTGGGGAGAAGTTGGGAGATAAGGTATGAGTTCAGCGAAACACCCTAAGATGGGCCACATAGAGTTGGAGATGACTGAACACAGTTGGGGGTGGGTCATGCAAATGAGATATTACAGCTAGTGGCAAATTGTAGGACTGGCACATAATTGTGCGGTCTGACCACCACCTCCCCTACATAGGGGTCCATGATCGGTGCATATGTGCACCAGAGGAGCTATGCCCATTCCATAGGCTTTGTTTCTGGAGGCTCATGGGACCTCACCCAGACCACAAGAGGAATTATCTGTGGCACACTGGTCAGAGCACCCTGGTCATTGTCCTCTTACCAGGCATGTTGTTTAGGTGATGAGCTGTTCCTACCACCTGGGGAGCATTTATGAGCTCCTTGGAACTTAAGTGTCCCTCAATTACCATTAGCTGGGGACTGATTAAGAACATAAGAACATAAGATATGCCATACTGGGTCAGACCAAGGTCCATCAAGCCCAGTATTCTGTTTCCAACAGTGGCCAATCAGTCTCCCCAAAAGACACAGGTTCCGCTACATAAGGGACGTAAGACCGAAAGGCACAAAAAATCCCTTAAATTTCGTTGCCTCTTCCAAACGCATCTAATATTCCTCTTTTCCAAACCGGGAACAGAATTAACCACCTTAAGATGTTTTTTTAGGATCCGCTGAATAGAAAAGCTATGAAGGGGAGGATAGTCTTAAATAGTTTACCCTGTAGCTTCATTGCATGTCCCCTAGTCTTTCTATATTCTGATAAGGTAAACAATCAATCTACGTTTATCCGTTCCACTCCATTCATTAATTTATAGACTTCTATCATATCTCCCCTCAGCCGTCTCTTTTCCAGGTTAAAGAGCCCCAACCTTTTTAGCCTTTCTTCATAGGAGTATCCTTCCATCCCCTTTACCATTTTGGTGGCTCTTCTCTGAACCTTTCTAAAATCGCTATAATCCTTTTTAAGATATGGCGACCAGAATTGCACACAATATTCAAGGTGCAGTCTCACCATGGAACGATATAGAGGCATTATAATATCTTTTGTTTTATTTTCCATTCCTTTCCTTATCATACCTAGCATTCTATTTGCTCTCTTGGCCGCTGCTGCACACTGGGCCGAGGGTTTTAACATGGTATCCACAATGACGCCTAAATCTTTTTCCTGGGTGGTGGTTCCTAATGTGGAACCTTGCATCATGTAACCATAGTTTGGGTTGTTCTTCCCTAGGTGCATAACCTTGCACTTGTCCACATTAAATTTCATCTGCCATTTTGATGCCCAGTCTTCCAATTTATCAAGATCCTCTTGCAATTTTCCACAATCCTCTTGGGTTTTAACAACTTTAAATAGTTTTGTGTCATCTGCAAATTTGATAACCTCACTCGTTATTCCACTTTCCAGGTCATTTATGAATATGTCAAAAAGCAGCGGACCCAGCACAGATCCCTGGGGTACACCACTATTCACCTTTCTCCATTGGGAAAACTGGCCATTTAGCCCTACCCTCTGCTTTCTATCTTTTAACCAGTTCCTGATCCACAATAGTACACTGCCTCATATCCCATGACTCTTTAGTTTTGCCAAAAGTCTCTGATGAGGGACCTTGTCAAAGGCTTTCTGAAAGTCCAGATACACAATATCAACTGACTCACCTTTGTCCACCTGATTATTCACTCCTTCAAAAAAACATAACAGATTAGTAAGACAAGATCTTCCTTGTCTAAAGCCATGTTGGCTGTCTCCCATTAGGTCATGACTATCTACATGCTGAGTAATTTTATTCTTTATGATGGTTTCTACCATTTTTCCCGGTACTGATGTCAGGCTCACCGGTCTGTAGTTTCCCGGATCACCCCTGGAACCCTTTTTAAAAATTGGTCTTACATTGGCAATCCTCCAATCTTCAGGTATTAGAGATGATTTTAATGATAGTTCACAGATTACTAATAGCAGGTCTGCAATCTCGTATTTCAGTTCTTTCAACACCCTTGGATGTATACCATCCGGCCCAGGTGATTTGCTACTCTTCAGTTTATCTAATAGTTGTAATACATCTTCCCGATGTATCGATATTTCCTTCAATTCTTCCGCACCTTTAAATACCACTTCAGTCATGGGTAACATCCCTACATCTTCCTCAGTAAAGACTGAAGCAAAGAATTCATTCAATCTCTCCACTATCGCCTTGTCGCCTCTTAGTGCTCCTTTAAACCCCTTTATCATCTAATGGACCAACTGACTCTCTCACAGGTTTTTTGCTACGAATGTACTTGAAAAGGTCTTTACTTCGCGTTTTTGCTTCCGCAGCAAGCTTCTTCTCAAATTCTCCCTTTGCCTGCCTTATCAATGCCTTGCATTTGACTTGCCAGTGCTTGTGCTGTTTCCAGGTTTCGTCATTTGGCTCTTTTTTCCATTTCCTGAAAGATGCTTTTTTGGCAACAACAGCCTCTCTGACTTCACCTTTAAACCATGCTGGCAGTTTTTTGGACTTCCTTCCATGTTTCTTAAAGCGTGGAATACAGCTGGTCTGGGCTTCCAAGATAGTATTTTTCAACAACAGCCAAGCCTGATGTACGTCTTTAACCTTTGCAACTGCTCCTTTTAGTTTTTTCTTAACTGTTTTCCTCATTTTATCATAGTTTCCCTTTCGAAAGTTAAAAGGTAGTACTGTGGATTTCCTTACTATCCCTCCTCCACTAATTAAATCAAAGGCGATCATGCTATGATCACTATTGCCAAGTGGCCCCAACAACCTTATCTCTTGCACTAGATCTGGTGTTCCACTAAGGACTAGGTCTAATATGGCTTCCCCTCTGGTCGGTTCATGAACCAGCTGCTCCAAGAAGCAGTCATTTATTTCATCTAGGAACTTTATCTCCCTAGCATGTCCTGACGTGACACTGACCCAGTCGATACCGGGGTAGTTGAAATCACCCATTATTATTACTGCACTGTAACTTTTGTTAGCTTCCTTGATTTCTTTGAGCATTTCATCATCCATTTGGTCATTCTGGCAAGGCGCTCGATAGTACACCCCCACTGCCATCGCCTTCCCCCTTTTACATGGAATTTCAATCCATATAGATTCTACAGCAGATTTTGTTTCCTGCAAAACTTTAATCCTTTCTGACTCAATGCCCTCTCTAACATAGAGAGCAACCCCTCCACCAATTTGATCAGCTCTATCATTACGATATAGTTTGTACCCAGGTATCACAGTGTCCCACTGGTTGTCCTCCTTCCAGCATGTCTCTGATACTCCAATCATATCTAACCTTTCATTTAGTGCTATATATTCTAACTCTCCCTTCTTATTTTTTAGACTTCTAGCATTTGCATACAAGCATTTTAGAGAATGTATTTTACTCATATTAATTTGGCTATTGTTAGACATGGGTAATTTGGGATCTTTAAGCTCAGTCTGCTCCATACTTGAGGGCATTTGGGCTACTTTACTCTTTTGTGGAACCTCTCTGATTTTGGTAGTATCCTTCAAAGATACATTCTTCCGAACCATCCGCTCTTGGGCGACTGTCGGCTTTCCCCTAATATCTAGTTTAAAAGCTGCTCTATCTCCTTTTTAAAGGTTAATGCCAGCAGCCTGGTTCCATCCCGGTTAAGGTGAAGCCCATCCCTTCGGAAGAGCCCCTCCTTTCCCCAGAATGTTCCCCAGTTCCTAACAAATCCAAAACCCTCATCTCTGATTGGGGGTGCCTTTCTCCATGGTGGTGAATTGGGTGTACTGGAGTGTTCCCTAGAGCTCTCACCATATTAGGAGCATAGATTGCTTCTGTGGATAGCCTCCCACTCCCAAGAAGTAGCTTGGCTATGGTGTTGGATGTCCCCCTCCTGGGTGTTCTATCTGCCAGACTGAGGGTCTGTGTTTGGATAACCTGAACCCCATTTAGCAGGAGGGATGGATGGCAGAGAACCACGGTTGACCCGAGGGTTTCTTCCGCCCTGGGCAGACTCTCCAGGCTGCCCCCCAAAGATTGCAATGCTGCCTAGTCTGCCATGCCGCCCCCCTCCAATTTCTCACCTTGGGGAGGGAGAGCAGCATGGTGATACCTCCACTGCATCAGGATTTAAAATGCCCACACTAGCACACTCACAGCCTGCTTCTCCTGTCCCCCTCCGACACAACTTCCTGTTGGAGGGGGCAGGAGTGGCAGGAAGTTGTATCAAAGGGGGGCAAGAGCGGCAGGCCATGAGCACGCTAGCATGGACACTTTAAAGCCTGATGCAGTGTGAAGGTGGATGCAGGCAGGGGAGTGGCATAGCAGGCCGGGCAGCGATGAACTGCCTCTTCACTGTGAGGGGAAGCGATGCCTCCCATTGGGGCCTATGGCCCTAGGCAACCACCTAGATTATGGGTCAACCCTGCAGAGAACTCCTTCCAAATACATCCAGATCTGAGTGGTCTCTGTGTTAGACCAATAGATCTGCCTACTGGCCCATTTCGCACTCTCCTTCACCCACATGAGGGGGTCCATACTCCTTGCTAGCAATGGTTCAGTGGCAGGTGTATGAAGGGCATGATGGGAAGCTCCCACACACTAGAGGCATGGCCACCTGTCCCTTGCACCCTCGGTTGTTAAGCACCCTGGGTGAATCAGAATGAGAGGGTTTCATACTCTAGTGCCCACCTGCTGGGCACTGACGACATCCTCCCTTCACAAATATGGGGCCCCCTTCTCATATGGATGAAGCATTTGTGCCCCAACTCCCACTGACACGAGCGCAGCACAGTCTTGATGCAGGGGCTTGTTTCACTGGTTTTCATGCCCCGCTCTCTTGTACTTTGGCCCATATTTCTGCAATGACCAGCAGGATGCAAATATTTCTCTGTCAGCCTTCTCTGTCCTTTACTGGCCACTTGCTTTATACTCTGTTGTTAAGGTTGTGGGGGGTCATGTATTTTTGTCTGCTCACTCTTCACCCATTGCATTGCTCTTGCTCCTTTCTCAAACATTTTATGGCATGGATTCCCTTTGCGTTGGCACACCCTTCTACTACAGCTATCCTTAAGGGTCCCATGTCATGCACCTCTGGTTCCATGGCAGGCTGCAGCCACCTGGATGTGTCCTCTCTCTCATCCTGAAGACATCTGCAAAAGCTTTCAACCCTCTCTACACAGCACTGCTGTGGCTCCAATGACATATAGCTGTCTGGAGGGGGGCACATTGGTATTAGCACGCAACTGCAGAGGGCAAATACAGCATGCCTTCACAACAGGTATTCATACCCAATGCACGGTCATTACTAATGCACAACTGCTGCGCCTAGTATAGCATTACTTCCCTACTGTGGCCACGCCCCTTGAATTTACCACAGCTGCACCACCCCTGCCATAGTAAAAGCGCACACCAACCACACACTTTTCCCGCATTACTTTAGTAAACATGCCCATAACTTTTTATACTTGAGGCAATAGAGGGTTAAATGACTTACAGGAGCAGCAATGGGATTTGAACCTTGACTTCCCACCCAGTACAATAACCACTAGGCTATGCCTCCACAGTTACATTCCTCCTCCCCCCCCCCCCCACTCCATTTTTACTCCCTCCTGGATTTATTATTTATCTATTTAAAAGGATTTCTATACCTCCTTATCAAATCAAAGTGGTTCACAATACAACTAAACATGTTACATAGAACGGTGGTGAGGGGCATGCAGTGGGGTCTTATAATGGGGCTTTGTACAGTGTGTTCAAGTTGGGATTATTGTAGTATAACTATGTACAAGGTGAGCTAAATACAAAGTGAGCTAATTACATGATGTATATTCTGAAAACATTCAAAGGACTCAATGGAATGGGTCAGTTAGCGAGAGGGGGGTTGGGTTGGATTGACAGGAACAGGCTGAGAGGGGATTATGAGGGAGGAGGGGGTGAGATCATTTGAGAAGCAGTTACGTTGACTCCTGTGTTCAAGCTTATATTACGTCTTCAAAGTGCTCTATGAAGAGTGTAGTTTTGAGCAGCTTTTGAAAGTCCTTGAGATCTTCAGTGGATCTTAGTCGGTCTGGGAGAGAGTTCCATAAGGCAGGAGCTGCAAGTGATATTGCTCTTCCAGATGTGGACTGGTTCACTTTGGTGTGAGTGCTGGGGGTTGTAATCTTGTCCATGGTACGTTGTCTCCTGGGTCTATTGCTGGAGTCGGTAGTGATGATTCTTTTCAGACTGTTTGCTGATAGATTATGTTTGATTTTAAAGATGTTCAATAGAGTTTTATATTTGATGTGGGACTTAATGGAGAGCCAGTGGAGGTGGCTTAAGATGGGAGTGATGTGGTCGTGCTTTGAAGTTCCATTTATGATTCGGGCAGCAGTATTTTGTGCCACCTGTAAGGGGCAGAGGGCATGCTTTGGTAGCACAAGGTATATGGGGTTGCAGTAGTCCAGGATGGGGGCGATTATAGCTTAGCAAACAATGCAAAAGTGTTCTAGGCAGAGAAGTGGTTTGAGTCATCTGATGACTTGCAACTTGTGATAAGCATTCTGGGTAGTTTCGCTTATGTGAGATTGAAGGTTCAGCTTTCCGTCCAGTGTGATTCCGAGGTATTTCACTTCAGGTTTGAGGGTATCGTGGTGGTGTTCAGGTTGATTGAGGTAGGGGGGTAAATCTTGAGTCTCACGTGATGATGGTCACTTCCGTTTTATTGTAGTTTATCATTAGGTTGTTTGGAGATAACCAGCACATCATCTCTTGAAGGCAATCCGCTATTTTTGTGTAGTCCGGTTTGTCAAGGTTGATTGGAGTGTAAATCATTATATCATCTGCATAAATGGTGTAACAGATTCTTGAGGCTATTGATGATGGAGCAGATGGGTTGAATGTATAAGTTAAACAAAAGAGCAGAAAGAGAAGAACCTTGAGGCACGCCCTGACTTGCTATGAATAGTCGGGATGTGTTGGGTCCACTTTTAACCTGTAGTTGTCTGTTTGTGAGGTGTGAGGTATGAGGTAAACCATTTCAAAGTGGTAGCGTATACCCTATCTCTTCTAGTCTTCTCAGTAAGATGCTGTACGATATTGAGTCAAAAACGGAGGTGATATCGATGAAAATCATGAGAACTCCCATCTTGATGTTATCAATAACTCTGATGATATTGTTAAAGAAGAATAGCAGGAGGGTTTTGACACTATGGTTCAGTCAAAAGCCATGTTGGTGTGGGTTTAATGAGGCATGTGAGTCAACATGATCCCGGAGTTGACATTGTACAATTTTTTCGATGATCTTAGTCAGGAAAGGGAGGCTGGAGATGGGCCGGTAGGCGGCTGGGTCATTCTTGCTTAATATAGAGTTCTTGGTTATTGGACAAACGGTTGCCAGCTTTAGGGCATCTGGGATGTTGCCGTGAGCAAGGGATTGGTAAACGATGTATTGAATGATGTGACTGAGATCCTCCTTTGTTGATTTTATGCAGGCCATAAGGCATGGATCAGTAGGAGCTGTGCTGGTGTTGAGTGCTTGAGATTATTTGAGTGGTATGCTCAGTGGAAGGGATGCTGAACGTTTCCAAGATTTGCTTAAGTTCTGTGTGTTTGGGTGGCTTGATTGGGATGTATCGTGGAGAGGCTTTGAATTTGTTTTACAGGAAGTCTGCGAATGTATCGATTCTTCTTCCCTGAGGTTGGGATCCTTGGTGAGGGTACGCACTATTTCAAATAGTTCTCTGGGTCTTTTGGCAGATTTGAGTACAATATTGGTATAGTATTCCTTTTTTGGTTGATTGATGAGATTGTTATATTCCTTTTACTTTATTCGGTAGAGTTCTTGGGTAGTGTTAGACTTATTCCGTCTCCAGCGCCGTTCTAGTCTTCGTAGTATTCTTTTTACTTTTCGTATCTCCTTTGAGTACCAGGGAGCTGATTTAGGTTTAGAGCCTTGCGATTTTGAATTCCTGGCCTCTGGTGCTGTAGCTGCATTAGAGATGATCGTGTTCCAGTTCTCAATTATATTGTTTAGGTCTTTGGAGTCTTTGTTCAGGTTGGGGAGTGTTTCTTGGAGAAATTTGTGTTTCTCGAAGCACTTGAATCATTTCTGAGTGGAATTGGTCCTGATGTGTGTTTAAGCTTGGAATCTGTATATCAATTTTTATTCTATAATGATCTGACCATGGTACTGGTGTAATTGTGGGGGCAGTGACGAGATTGAGTTCAAGTAGTTGGTTGGGTACAAAGATGAGGTCTGGAGAAGATTCAAGTCTGTGTGTGGGGGCTTTGATAAGTTGGGTATACTGTAGTGTGTCCATTGCAGTCAGGAAGGATTCTGCATCTTTATTGTTGGCGGACTTGAGATTGAAGTCTCCAAGAATTAGCAAAGGTTTGTTAGGAGCATTGATTGCACAGACAGATTCCAGTGTAGAGGACAGTTCATCCAAGGAAGTGTGTAGGGCCCTATATGTGAGACACAGGACTAGGTGCATGTTCTCAATGATGATCATATTGCAGAGAGTAGTACTTGAGGTGGATCTGATCTTGAATTTTAGGTTGCTTCTTGCTAGGATAAGAATGCCTCCACCTATCTTGTGTGTGCATGGGCAGTTGAATGCTGTGTGCGTGGGAGGAGTTAGTTGGTTGAGTAGAACATTGTCTGGGGGAGCAAGCCATGTTTCAGTGATGCATAGGACATCTATTTGGTGGGACTCTATGTGGTCTACCAGGGTGTTTTTTTATTTTTATTGATCTGGCATTTATAAGTTCTATGCTGATCGAGGGTTTCGTCTTGAGGTTGATGTTTGGTTTATGTGGGGTTGGAGAAGTGCCTGTGTGCAGACTGTGAATTTGCATAGTAATGAGGTGTGATAGTTTGGAAAAGAGGCGTCAGCAGTATAGTGTTTTTGGAGAGTGGGGTAGCTTGCGTGTGGTGGAGAAGGATATGCATGAGGATGTGGTTGAGGAGGATAGCAATAGGAAAGTAAGTTGTTTTTACCACTGTGAAAATTTGTTGAGGGGGATTATTTGGTGTGTGGGGGAGTGTGAAAGAGAGGGGAGGCCGATTAGCTCGTAGGAGTAGGTATGATGTGGCATTGATTCTCTGGGATTGAGATAATTACCTTGTCTGAGGCAAAAAGAGTAAATTCTTTCGGCATTGGCAACAAACTTGCTTGTGTTGACCTAGTTCTGTGTCTTACTTGTAACTTTTCACTGAATAAGGATGGGAGGTGAGGTTTGGTTGATCAGTTCTGGTTGTGTAGCTGTGGTTACCTTTTTCTGTGGTGAGCTGTGTTGGATGTGTTGCATCTCAAAGAGGCGCCTGCCTTCCCCCTTCCGTGCTCCACCTAAGGGCCACGCCAAAGGGACCTCAGGCGCGCCCAATGGCAGCTGCAGTTATCCGGGGAACTCTGCCTTGATTGGGCTGGAGTTGCAGAGTGGAAGGGAAACTGCTCTCCTGCTCCGAGGCTCTACCCCGATCAAGAGAGATGAACAGATGGTGGTTTGCTGTCCTTGGTCGTGCGCCTGATGGCGGCTGCAGTTATCCAGAGAGCTCTGCCTTGATTGGGCTGGAGTTGCAGAGTGGGAGGGAAGCTGCTGTCCCACTCTGGGGATTGTGAACCCAAATAACCCTTCAGCTCCATGTCAAAAAGTACAGGATGAGCCAGTTCTTTCCTTGTATCTGTGGCTGTTTTAGAAACTGAAACTACAAATGCACAGATCCAGCAGCAGATAAACCAGGACTAACTCAATCTGTCCCTTTTAACATGGAGCTATAGATGATGCCCCTGCAGCATCTCCAGCCCCAGCTGAACTGAGGAGTCAATGCCAGGTCCAGACCCTCATGCCCATGTTTCCAACATGGCAGAGCACCATTGCTTAGTCGTCAGGGCAGTCTAAAGAACTGTAAATGTCAACAAGTTACTACACTGTTTCCCAGTCCTCAGGATATCCCTAGCAAGTCAGTTGTCACTTTCGGGCTATGCACAATGACGATGTATGAGATAGTTTTCCATGCAGTATCTTCATTTGATGCCCATCGACCTCATGTACAATCATTATGTATTGCCTGAAAACCAGACAGGCTGGATATGTCCCAAACACTGGGTTGAAAACCACTGGGTTAATATGATATTCCTCTTCTATGGAGCTGTACCTAATGATATACAGACAGAGCCCATAAAATATTATAATGTCTACAAACTTGTCACACTTCACCCTTAAAAATAATCACAACATGGAAGGATCAGCGGTGAGGTGGAATCAGTTTATTCTGGGGTATGTGGCCAAAAATAATAGCTATAAAACCTGTTTTTGTGGTGTGTGGATGGTTGGGGGTTTTTTTTTACAGTTCATAGCTTTTCTTATTTCCTTGTCTTCTGAAATAAAATACCATATCTAATAAGCTTAGAAATATGGGAAACAGAACCTGAATATAGAATGCTTTCATTGGCATCTAATGCATTATTTTATTTAGAAATTCATGTCCTAAGCATGCCTCATTGGTATTCGTTAACAGTCTCTTGAGCTTCTTTGCAAACAATCAAAATTCGGACAGGCCCTCTTGATTTATTTGCTGAACAAGTTCTGGCTTACTTCATATGAGGATAGTACGTTTAGGAGTATAGCCTGACCTGAGAGCTCCAGCAATCCTAGAGGCACTTTCAAACAGCAGTCCATCATCTGATGGAACTAAATTTGTCACTGTGCCACTGAGAGGAATAAAAGTAAATTTTAAGAGATGCACTCTGCAAAATGAGGAACTTAACTGTTACCAAAGGTTGTACTCAGCCCAAAATTCAAAGCAAAGTACGCTTTCGCTGCTGGCAAGCAAACACATAATTTGCTTACTGGTATATTGTGAAAAGCTTTATAGAGAGTATCAGGTCATTTAAATCACTGAACGCAAAAAACTATCCATATAATTATAGGCCAGGTTTGAGGTGGGACGGAGGCGGCCCTAAAAATTATCCATTTAGCAATGATATTCAGCTGCTAAATGGAAATTGCTGGCACAGTTATTGCACTACACATTTATTTATTGCCTGTACTTATATAGATGGGTGCAGCAAATAGACATATTATGATAAGCACTGCTTAGTATAGTTACTGTGCCAGCAAAACATTTACCCCGTTTAGAGGCTAGTGTATTGAATTGAGATAGCATGGGTCAATGACCCATGCTAATTAGCTCATGTTAAATGAGTTTGGAGGTAAATTTCTTGCATTATATTTTGGGCCCCTTTTACTAGTGCAGATAGCACATGCTAATGTCCGTTAGTACACGCTAACCATTAATAAAAGGGGACCTTATTGAGTTAACAGTGATGTGATCACAAGACAGCTTAACCACAGCTCTTTGCCGCTGAAGTCTTACTCTGGATATTCAATGCCGTGGGCCATATCCAGCCACATTGAAAATCCGGGTTGTCACACAGCCCAGAAACTAACTGGGCAGCAACAATATTGAACCACTGCCCTGTTAGCTCCCAAGGGCAAGGTTAGGTTAGCCTTTACTCATGGGCTGCTAACCGGGCAGGGGCTCGGTATCACCACTGGTCAGTTGCGATGGATGCTCCTCTGCTCTGGCTTGGAATGCTCATGACACACCCTGACATTAACCTCATAGCAGTGGGGTCCGGCAGCGCGGTAATATGTTAGTGCCGCTGAATATCCCACTTAGGGGCATTTACAAGGTTTACTGGTCTGTACTGTGTAAATGCCTTTGAATTTCAGGCCCATTATTCATTAGTGTATAGGTAATGAGCTGATTAACATGCATATGTGATGTGCAAATACAAATATAATAATAATGGGCCTAGTATTCAGTGCTGGTAGCTAGAACTGTTTACACAGCATTGAATATCCAGGTTAGCCACTCTTGGCGGTTAGTAAGCAGGCAGCAGTGATATTGAGCCACTGTCCAGTAAGCGATATGCGACCGAAGTTAAGCCACGGTTACCCTCAAATGGCTTTCATTGTGTATCGCTAGCCAGGAAGTGATTCAATATCGCTGCTGACCGGTTGCTGATTGGTGCCACCTCCGCGCCACCCTAGAATTCCCTGGCTAACCCCAATGCTAAGCAGTTAGCACTCGGGTGTGTAGGGCCGGCAGCAGTGGATAGTCAGTGGCATTAATCATGTTAGTGCCGCTGACTATCCCGTTCACCATGATTAACGCGGTTAGCAGCTCTGCTAACCATGTTAATCACTTTGAATATCAAAATTATGCAGCTCATTACCTGTTTTGCATAATTGTATGTTGATGTTTGCAATAGCTAAGTAGTGCATCTTAATAACCCTGTTAATTCACATAAACCTCATGACACATTTATAGTGCTTTAACATGTCAATGCTATTGTAAACATCAACACAATTTAAGGTAAATGTACAGGCAATCTGTAGCAGAACTTGCACCAGGGGAAATTCAACAACTACTCAAAAATGCATTAAGTTAGTCCAGTAAAAAGGTATTACCTTATTTTCTTTGTTTTCTTTTTATTTATCAACCATTAAAGTGGACTAATATGGCAACTACACACTATATCAGAATTTCCTAAAACCTACTGGAGAAATCCACCAATTTTTGTTAGTGGCTTTTTCCCAAGTCTGATAAAATTTGAGAGAATTTCAATATTCTGCATTTTGAAATGCATTCAAAAAATTCAAGCAGTGCGGCTACCAGCCAGAACAAAACATCTGCACTGGCATGTATACAGGGCTTATATTCTAGCAGTCTGGACTGCTGTTGCTACCATGTTTTGCGTGCATGTCATAAATGTTGTCTAACACTTGCGCTATATGAGAGAGTGTGTAGGCAATATCAGTGGTGCCACCCACTGACACAAAGTAGCATGCAGCAACAAGTAAAACATAGAAAATGATGGAAGATAAGGACCAAACGGTCTAATCAATGTGCCCATCCATACCAAATACTAAGCTCTACAATTCTTTTTCTCTCCTTCAGAGATCCTCTGTGCTTGTCCTATGCTTACAGGAATTCAAATACAGTTCTCATCTCAACCACCTCTGCTGGTAGAAACCACTTGTGCATCGACCACTCTTTCCATAATTAATATTTCTTCAGATTATTCTTGAGTCGATCTCCTTTCTCCTTCATCGTATGCCCCCTTGTTCCAGAGCGTCTTTTCAAATGAAAGAGGCCCGCTTCCTGTGCGTTTACGACACAGAGGCATTTAAATGTCACCAGGGGTCAGAACTGACTTGAAGGCGCACACATCTTATCTCCCCATCCTGCCTTTCTTCCAAAGTATACATATTCAAATCTTTAAGTCTGCTCCCATACAGGTCTGGTGCAAGGATTGGAGGCACCCTAGGTGGGCCCTTCCATCTTGCCATGCCCCCCTTGTGGGCTTCCTGCCCTTATTGCCATCACTGCCAGCCTTCTCCAGGGCTTGCAACAGCAGCAATAGTTCAGAAACCACGAGACAGCACTTTTTTTAAGTCGGTGGCGCTGTCTCGCAGTGTCTGAGATCTCGA
Organism: Ichthyophis bannanicus; assembly: GCA_033557465.1. Taxonomy (NCBI): domain Eukaryota; kingdom Metazoa; phylum Chordata; class Amphibia; order Gymnophiona; family Ichthyophiidae; genus Ichthyophis; species Ichthyophis bannanicus. The sequence goes on along the minus strand of CM066034.1, from coordinate 629,105,517 downwards.
ACCTCGGCCTCTTCTGTCCCCCTTCCGGTTTGAGATCTCAGTGAGACTTATTGTATACAAAGGCACTATCTTCGCCTTCTTCCTGCTGGTCATTCCTTTCTCTATGCAGCCAAGCATCCTTCTATTTTTGCTGTCAACTTTTCTATCTGCTTGTCCACCTTAAGATCACCAAACACAAGCAACTCCAGAAGCACTTTACCCCCTATACTGTACTGCTCCATTGAGAAGTTGAAGTCCAAATTCATGACCCTGCATTTTTTAGCATTTTATCCTAGTTACCAAATTCAATCTTCAGACTTCACTAGATCCCTGTTCATGTTATCTGCACCTTTCAGGGTATCCAATCTATTGTTAATTATCATCTGCAAAGAGGCAAAGCTTACTGACCAGCCCTATCACACTATCACACCACTGTTGACATTCTTGTCCTCTGAAGATATGTACTTAGCTCATACTTTTCCATCAGTAGTTCCAAGAAAGTTACATTCAAGTACACTGCTCTCAGGAGGTTTACTAGCTGTGGGCAGATTTCATAGCATGAGACAGAGTAGCACAAAAGTTACATGCCTATATGCAGCAAGGGGAGCGCATGAAAATGAGGTGTGTGCAAAAAAACTTTGGCATAAAGGGGAGAGGAAGGGGGACACACCAGGGCCGGCCCATCCACTAGGCGAGCTAGGCAATTCTGTCTCTGCAGGGGGAGGCGGCCACCACATTTGGAAATACTGCTGCTTCCAGCCTCCCCCCCCCCCCCTAACGGAATCAGCAGCAGCTAGAGCGGGCAGTGCAGCTGTCCATGTGTGCTGCTGCCTACTGCCCCCCCCCCCTCCAGCTGCCGCTGATTCCATTTGGGGGGAGGCTGGCAGCGGCAGTATTTCTAAAAGCAGCAGCTGCCTCCACCTCGAGACAGAATTGGAAGCAGCTGGGTGAGGCGGCGAGGCCAGGGTGTCTGCTTAGGGTGGCAGAAACCCTTGGACTGGCCCTGGGCAATACATGCACAGACAATAGATGCACTACTGGCTGTGCTGACATATCCGCATAGATTTCATGCACTCACGCCGGCACAGTGGTTTGCACATGGGGATGACTTCACATGGCACAACATGCTGGAATGATCCAGTGCCCAAAACCTTTAACACAGTGAGTATTTTTATTTATTTATTTGTTTATTTAATGTCTCTTTTATACCGCGCTCTTTAGAATCAGTGCGGTTTACAGGTAACAAATCTGTGCAATGCAGGCAGGGCCTACACTGGACTTACAATAAACAGGGGTTTCTATACAGGGCTAGCAGGGGAACTATGTACAATTTAACTGGCTGTCACGTGCTATGTGGAGTAACTTCACAAGCCCTAGTATGGCATGCCCACAAGCAGAGACTGGATCTATATCATCTTTAATTTCCTCATACAAGGACAAAATGGCTCTTGCGCATCAATGATAGCTGTGCATGACATGCCTCTCTGGGAGTTCATCCAGCGCTGCCCTTGAGGCACCATCTACAGGGCCTTATGATGAGGACTTAAGCCTATATCTCCTCATCCTCCTCTCTCCTACCTTCTTCCCCTGCATTCCCCCGATCGGTGTTGCACAGGTCTCTGTTGTGCTCCCCATTTCTTTCAAGTGCAGCACAAGCTGGTGCAAGGAGCAAAGCCACCAAAGAGTAAGAAGCAAAAGACATTTCTTCTTGCAAACCGAATGTTTCACTTATATACTCAGAGATCCATGCTGAAGATTTTCACGCTGAAGGAATAATTTCACCAGTACACACACTGAAACTGTCTTTCTCTGCATGCACAAGAATTTTACACCACCTCAGACCAGGAGTATGGACTGTGGTGCTCATGAACTTTGCACTCAGCCATCTAATCCTCTACACTCTTCTCTGCATCGGGCAAGGACCTCATTAGCATCTCATTTCAATACTCGCAGTTCATTTGGGTATCATTTGAATATACATGAAGCTGTTAAGTGCACATTCCTTTCTGCACATTAATCTTTTCTCTACATTGGTCGCTGGTGGTAGTTGTGCATATATGTTGTACTACCTGCATGCAAACAGTGCATTAGTGCTATTGCATGAGCCTGTAAGCCTGTGCCTGAGGCGATAGAGAGTTAAGTAGTTTGCCCAAGGTCACAAGGAGCACCAGTGGGATTTGAACGCTGGTTTCCCTGGTTCTGGCCCACTGCTAACCACTAAGCTATTCATCTGCTCCATCGGTATTACTCTGTTGGTTTCCGCTGGAAGATGTATGAGACGGTTCAGCTCTCTACACATCCTGCATGTCTGATGTTGGGATGTGCATGTGCAGTACACACGTTATGTAGCAACTCTTCTGGCATTCTGTAAAAGAGAACATTCATTGCAGGTCCAGCCCGTACACTAGGCAGACTAAGCGGATGCCCAGGACAGCAGGCCCTGGTGGGTGGCAGACCAGGATTTTTTGAACTGGCGGCTTTGTGCTGCCACTTTGATGTCCACAATAGGCCTTGCTTTTCGGCACAAAAACCATGGCCTGCCCCCCTCCGATGCAACTTCCTGTTGGAGAGGGGTAGGAGCAGGCACGAAAGTGGTGGCACAAAGCCACCGCTTTCAAAACAGTCATGCCACTGCTGCCGCTTCCACCAGGGGATGGGGATAGGCGCAGGGTGGCGGCAGCAGTAGGAGGCGCGGCGCAGTGGGAGCTTCTGCCTGAGGCAGCAGAAACCTTTGGGCTGACCCTGATTCATTGTGCTAGCTGTATTAGAAGAGAGTAGCAGACAGTGAAGCACAACTATCAGATATGTTTGTGCAGAGCTTTGTCATATGCACTAAGTGATGTCAGAAATAAGCTGGTTTCTTAGTTTGCCTGATTATTGGGCCAGTCTGTATGTTGGCACACCTGGAGTTAAAAAGCAGCACTGTTATAAGGCCCGACAGTCATACCTGTTGAACTGTAGCAGAATATTACTCCTGGTTTGAGCATATAGCACTACTTATTTCCATAGTCCAAGCAGTCCAACTCAGCTATCAGTCAGAACCACTCCCCTGAGTCAGGGTCCTAAGATACAACTGCAGATCTCCCACTAACATTGACTCTAAGCACAGAAGAGGGTTGGGGCAAGAGCACATGAGTTTTCCACTGGCACCCGACACAGAAATTTGCCCTGCTACTGATGGATCTATTAATAGCCTAGAATGGTGTCGCATAAGGTGGGCTATCAGGTCTATTGACTCCAAGAGTCTGGTTGCCTTCGCTTGTGGATGGAAATGTTGCACTTTTTACATTATAGTAGAGGCAAAAGATGGTCCAGGATCTTATAGAAACGTGTAATGGCAAGTATGGAATTGCCTCCTCATCACTAGTGTCTGACATGTCGTTCTCTTCTTCCTGGGCTTCTGTCATTGATGAATCATTTTCTTCCTCTCTCTCTCCTCCTCTGGTGCCCACTAATGGACTCCCAACGCCACTGGCAGGACCCACCCACTAGATCTAGCCACTTCCCTCTCAATAGCAGCAGCTTCCTCTGTCGCAGGCACGGACAGTGGCAGATAAGTACCAGACCTAGGAGGCTTAGTGCTATTAATACTATAAAGACACCTTCTTCATACGCCAAAACCAATCTTTCTACTTCGGCAAGGGCTCTATCCCTTGCAGCACCTGCCCCATAGAACTGCCTCCCGAAATTAAGGACTTTCAGAAGCAGCTAAAGACTTTTCTATTCTATTCAGAAATCACTTCGAGACTATCTATTAGGACATAATGTTTTGCAGTATTAGTATTTGTATCCTTCATGCCTCCGCCCTTTTTTCTTATTTGCAATGTTCTTACTTGTTATATGAACCGTTTTGATTGAAGGAGAAGGCGGTATATATAACCTGTTGAATAAATGAATGAATAAATAAAGTTAATGGAGGTGGCAAAATCAGAGTGAATAAACCAAGCTATCACCACCTCTCCTGCTCCTCACTATTACAGCACTCTTCCCTTCTTAAATCAGGTTTAAACAAATCCCAGGTGCCAGGTCACCATTTGTGCCTAGAAATTGCACCATGGCACCTGGAAATTCATGCACCCAATATTTTTTTCTATCCTGAGTTGGCTACTTCTGAAAAAAATTAGAGCTCTTCTGCAGTCTGAATTGTACAGTTCTGAGTAGGTTTGAATCATGGGTTGCAGGAATTTCTGATCTGATTTTGCCATCTTAAGATTTGCTAGACCTGAGACTGTAAAACCATTATAGAGGTCCCTGCAACATACAAGTCAAACTACTGAGAGCCACACAGTCAAGACTGCAGAAGGACTGTTGTTTTACAGACAGCAACATAAAGGAGAAATACGGATCACTTCGACCATCTTTTCATGGGTCTGGTTGATCAAAATAAATCTGGCTTTTTTTATACCTATAAAAAATGAACTACAGGGGAGGGGTTGCTTTGGACGGATGACTTTAAACTCTGATTTAATGTGTAGAGAGGCTCTGAGTTGTAAAGACAAATAGCAATCTTGCTCATCAGAACTCCAGTGAAAGTAACTCCAGTGAAAGTATTCGTAGCATGGAGGCCTTATGATTGAAAAGTATGTAGAAATCGTTTAACATGATATCATTGATCATGTGATTGCCTGTAATGGTGCACAGGGTAACAAGCTTTATACAACAGCATACAGAAATGGTTTAAACTATATTCTGGGAGTGTAGGTATAATGTTCTATAAGTCCTTGCATTTTAATATTTAGTTAATGTAATTCTTCCTTTGTGTGAATATAAAAACTTCTGTGGAATTAAATCTACTTGCTTCTAAGGGGCATGTTTACTAAACACCGTTGCTGTGCGGGTTCCCGTTAGTGTGCTGGTGCCATATAAGGAGTGGGCGGGCCAGGCAGAAAAAAGAAAAAAACCGGACCGTACGTGTGTGCGTCGCGCTAATGTGCGGGGCCCACATTAGCGTGTGGGAAGGCTAAGTGGGGCGCTGCTACATACCCAAACAACAGAGCCGTAGTACAACGGTGAAGACACTGACCTATGGTGCAGGGGCCAGGGGTTCAAACCCCCATTGCGCTCAATGAAAAAGACCAGCTAAGGCATCAACTTTTATGGGCAAAAGTGGTGTAGGAGGTATATTGATTATGGGCGGCAGAAGGCGGCGCACTCTTTTTTTATATGGCATGAGGCGGCGCACTGTACATTGTGGGCGGCAGATGGCGGCGCGCTGATAAAATGGGGCAACAGAAGGCGGCGAGCCTGTGGGCAGAAGGCGTCGCGCTGATGTGTGAGGGGGCAGCCCAATAGTGGGAGGGATAAGTGGCGCGCTGATGTGCAAATAGCAGGAATGGAGCCATAGCACAATGGTTAAGACACTGACCACTCGTGCAGGCATCATGGGTTCAATTCCCCACAGTGCCCATTGAAGACAGCTGGCTGAGGCATTATTTTAAGGGGCATGCCCATGTTGGGCAGCATAAGGCGGCGCGCTGTTAATGTTACGCGGCAGAAGGCGGCGCACTGCTAATTTTGTGCGCCACAAGACGGCGCGCCGATGGCTACAAGGCTGCGCGCTGCTGCTCACACACAGGAACAGAGCCACAGCACAATGGTTGTGACACTGACCAATGGTGCAGGGACCAGGGGTTCAATCCCTCACAATGCCCATTGAAAAAGACTAGCAGAGGCAGTATGTTTTATGTTGTGGAGTGCTGTAGGAGGCCCACTAATTTTATTTTGTGATAACAACTAGAAAACGCACGCTCACAGCATGTTAACATAAGGCAGCCCATAAGGCACATGTGACAGTGCACCGTCCGCCAAGGCACCCTAGAATGTCCCCTATAGGGCAGCATGTATGTTGCGACACAGGATAATGTATAGTGCACCCTATATATGCCCTCGAGTATGGAGCAGACAGAACTTAAAGATCCCAAATTACCCATGTCTACCAATAGCCAAATTAATATGAATAAAATACAGTCTCTAAAATGCTTGTATGCAAATGCTAGAAGTCTACAAAACAAGATGGGAGAGTTAGAATATATAGCACTAAACGAGAGGTTAGATATGATTGGAATATCAGAGACATGGTGGAAGGAGGACAACCAGTGGGACACTGTGATACCTGGGTACAAACTATATCGAAATGATAGAGCTGATCAAATTGGTGGAGGGGTTGCGCTCTATGTTAGAGAGGGCATTGAGTCAGAAAGGATTAAAGTTTTGCAAGAAACAAAATTTGCTGTAGAATCTCTATGGATTGAAATTCCATGTAAAAAGGGGAAGGCGATGGCAGTGGGGGTGTACTATCGTCCGCCTGGCCAGAATGAACAAATGGATGATGAAATGCTCAAAGAAATCAAGGAAGCTAGCAAAAGTTACAGTGCAGTAATAATAATGGGTGATTTCAATTACCCCGGCATCGACTGGGTCAGTGTCACAACAGGACATGCTAGGGAGATAAAGTTCCTAGATGAAATAAATGACTGCTTCTTGGAGCAGCTGGTTCATGAACCGACCAGAGGGAAGCAATATTAGACCTAGTCCTTAGTGGAACACCAGATGTAGTGCAAGAGATAAGGGTGTTGGGGCCACTTGGCAATAGTGATCATAGCATGATCGCCTTTGATTTAATTAGTGGAGGAGGGATAGTAAGGAAATCCACAGTACTACCCTTTAACTTTCGAAAGGGAGACTATGATAGAATGAGGAAAACAGTTAAGAAAAAACTAAAAGGAGCAGTTGCAAAGGTTAAAGACGTACATCAAGCTTGGGTGTTGTTGAAAAATACTATCTTGGAAGCCCAGACCAGCTGTATTCCACGCTTTAAGAAAAGTGGAAGGAAGTCCAAAAAATTGCCAGCATGGTTTAAAGCTGAGGTCAGAGAGGCTGTTGTTGCCAAAAAAGCATCTTTCAAGAAATGGAAAAAAGAGCCAAATGATGAAACCTGGAAACAGCACAAGCACTGGCAAGTCAAATGCAAGGCATTGATAAGGCAGGCAAAGAGGGAATTTGAGAAGAAGCTTGCTGCGGAAGCAAAAACGCACAATAAAGACCTTTTCAAGTACATTCGTAGCAAAAAACCCGTAAGAGAGTCAGTTGGTCCATTAGATGATAAAGGGGTTAAAGGAGCACTAAGAGGCGACAAGGCGATAGCGGAGAGACTGAATGAATTCTTTGCTTCGGTCTTTACTGAGGAAGATGTAGGGATGTTACCCACGACTGAAGTGGTATTTAAAGGTGTGGAAGAATTGAAGGAAATATCGATACATCGGGAAGATGTCTTACAACTATTAGATAAACTGAAGAGTAGCAAATCACCTGGGCCGGATGGTATACATCCAAGGGTGTTGAAAGAACTGAAATTTGAGATTGCAGACCTGCTATCAGTAATCTGTGAACTATCATTAAAATCATCTCTAATACCTGAGGATTGGAGGATCGCCAATGTAACACCAATTTTTAAAAAGGGTTCGAGGGGTGATCCGGGAAACTACAGACCGGTGAGCCTGACATCAGTACCGGGAAAAATGGTAGAAACCATCATAAAGAATAAAATTACTCAGCATATAGATAGTCATGACCTAATGGGAGACAGCCAACATGGCTTTAGACAAGGAAGATCTTGTCTTACTAATCTGTTATGTTTTTTTGAAGGAGTGAATAAACAGGTGGACAAAGGTGAGTCGGTTGATATTGTGTATCTGGACTTTCAGAAAGCCTTTGACAAGGTCCCTCATGAGAGACTTTTGGCAAAACTAAAGAGTCATGGGATAGGAGGCAGTGTACTACTGTGGATCAGGAACTGGTTAAAAGATAGAAAGCAGAGGGTAGGGCTAAATGGCCAAGTTTCCCAATGGAGAAAGGTGAATAGTGGTGTACCCCAGGGATCTGTGCTGGGTCCGCTGCTTTTTGACATATTCATAAATGACCTGGAAAGTGGAATAACGAGTGAGGTTAACAAATTTGCTGATGACACAAAACTATTTAAAGTTGTTAAAACCCAGGAGGATTGTGGAAAATTGCAAGAGGATCTTGATAAATTGGAAGACTGGGCATCAAAATGGCAGATGAAATTTAATGTGGACAAGTGCAAGGTTATGCACCTAGGGAAGAACAACCCAAACTATGGTTACACGATGCAAGGTTCCACATTAGGAACCACCACCCAAGAAAAAGATTTAGGCGTCCTTGTGGATACCATGTTAAAACCCTCGGCCCAGTGTGTAGCGGCGGCCAAGAGAGCAAATAGAATGCTAGGTATGATAAGGAAAGGAATGGAAAATAAAACAAAAGATATTATAATGCCTCTATATCGTTCCATGGTGAGACCGCACCTTGAATATTGTGTGCAATTCTGGTCGCCATATCTTAAAAAGGATATAGCAATTTTAGAAAAGGTTCAGAGAAGAGCCACCAAAATGGTAAAGGGGATGGAAGGCTACTCCTATGAAGAAAGGCTAAAAAGGTTGGGGCTCTTTAACCTGGAAAAGAGACGGCTGAGGGGAGATATGATAGAAGTCTATAAATTAATGAACGGAGTGGAACGGGTAAATGTAGATCGATTGTTTACCTTATCAGAATATAGAAAGACTAGGGGACATGCAATGAAGCTACAGGGTAAACATTTTAAGACTAATAAAAAAAAATATTTTTTCACTCAACGTGTAATCAAACTCTGGAATTTGTTACCGGAGGATGTAGTAAAGGCTGTTAGTGTAGCTGGGTTTAAAAAAGGTTTGGACAAGTTCCTGGAGGAAAGGTCCATAAACCATTATTAAGAAGGGACCCAGGATATCAATGCTTGAACCAATACAAGCATTGTGGAACCTGTGTCCCTTGGGGAAACTGCTAGGTACGTATGACCTAGATTGGCCACTGTTGGAAACAGAATACTGGGCTTGATGGACCTTGGTCTGACCCAGTATGGCATATCTTATGTTCTTATGTTCTTATATGGATGGCAACCATAAAGTGCCGTATACGGCGCCCCATAAAGCGCCCTCAGAGGCACCTTATGGGTACAGTACGCTCAGGGTGTTATTGCTGGCAGCAACATATGTACAGTAAATTAAAAAGATGCTATGGACACCCCTATCACAGAACCCCACTGTGGGTTTGAACCCATGACCTCTGGCTGTACAGGGAGTGATGTAACCATTGGGCTACAACTCCATAGCTGTAAGCAAGCCCCTGGCTGGCTGCAGATAGCCTGCACGTCACCTCACAGACAGTCTGCCGGTGTAAACAGGATAGGGTTAGGCCACACGTACCCATGATGCACTGCACATGCAAATTAGCTGTCCACAAATGGACACAAGATGGGTAATGCACCCCCACAGCACCTCGGCCCTGTTGGGGGGAGTGACCGGGTGCACCCACACAGCACCTCGGCCTGGTAGGGGGCACTGACCGGGTGTTTTACTGGCACAGAGTAGCTACACACCGTTACATCGTGCAGATTCTGTGCTCACCCTGAGTGTGCAATGAGGCGCCCAGGACCAGGTCCACAACACCTTCCATGGCTGATGGAGGCCAAGCGGGAGTTCCAAAGCAGTGTTAATGTGTAAGATAGATAGTTTCTGCACAAACACCATGGATATTCCAGTCAGGCTCAACACCCCCTGGGAACCCCCACCAGGGCCCCTCCCCCCAGCAGCAAACATGGCTCCCCCATCAAGAGATCCACACTGTACCTCCCTGCAAAGGTGGCAGTAGAGGGCAACATCAACCCCAGTCCCGCTGAGGAATGAACACCACCACCCACAACACAATAGCAGACAGACATAGGACCAGGATAAGGTAAGCTGCACCCCACCACCAGATATTCCCCTGCAGCAAGCCACCAGCCACTGCACCTTGCAAGCCATTCCAGCAAGACACATACCAGCTACAAACAGTCTGCTGGTTAGTCCATAGTGCATGTTCCCAATGGAGACACATGCACCCAGAACTGGTCTGCCAGCATACACAGCAAGCAGATAAATCAGTGACTGGGCCCCAAATAGAAACCCATACCTATCACATGAGAGAAATACTGTATAGCACTATGGGGGTGCCTAGCCATGCTGTGGTCACTGCACAGTCAGGGTGAGCGTGATCTCCCAGAAGGACATGCTTTGGCCACCCTGTCTATGTAGGTGGTGGCCGGACACTACAATGTCCCTGCCAGTGCCCTATGCCCGGTGCAGATGCATCCTGGCCAGGCTACCCTGTCCTGGCTATACCCATGGTACCTTGCACCTCATTATGCACATTGGCAGGCCAATACTGGCAACAGTGCTGGCAGTGTGGGCTGTGGAAGGGGCTTGCAGCCAACACCCACTATATAGCCAGACACACACTTCCACACCTATGCCATCATGGTGCTACTATTGAGGAAGTAATTAGCCTTGCCCACCAAACCGGTCCTGAGCACGGCAAGGCATGGATATGGTACGCAGTACAGCTGGGGGTCACTCCCCAGGGTGGTAAACACCGTCAGAGGCCAGGCCTGGAGCATGCACCGCAAACACCTAACAGATTGTTCGGATGGGGTCAACTAGCAGTATGTGCGTAACGTATGGATATCTAGCTGCCTGTGCTCCTAGCAAACGTCTCAGAGCTGTGTACCGTAATCCTCAGGTGTAGGGTGACATTGGTAAGTTATGCAAGTGCTAGTTTTGGGAGATGCATGCAGGGTCCAATGGTCTGCCTCTCCAGGAGACATTGGCCAATGAGGCCTGTGGGTGTGGGTGTGTCTGCCCTTGATGGCTGCTGCTTTACAGCACAGATTCCCAACTCCAGTCCAGGTTTGCATCACACTGTTCTGGTTTTCCTGCTGTCCCTCATGGATATGCATGAGCTACATCTACATACCATGGGTGTGGTGCATAGATATACAGCACAGGCATTTGTATGAGTGGCATCATGGAACCTGACTGGTGTGTGCCCCACCAGGACTGCATTTGGGTGATTCTTCTCTGGGTACTGGCCCTGTTCATGGTGTCTTTGCTCAGTGGGGTAAAAGATAGACGTATTGCCATTGCATATGTCCTCGCCAGGAAAGGTGTGCCCTTACTATCACTGTTTACTTGGGGGAAAAATATGTGGGCAAGATTGGCAGTTGCCCCAGTTGGGCTTTGAACATGTGACCTTCTGCTTTTGCATGCAGTGTCTGTGTGCACTGCACCACTGTATAGCCACAGATTGGGTGGATTCCCTGGCATGTCCATGACTGTGGATCTGGCAGGGCCTGTCTGTTGCAGTCTGTTGCAGTGGACGGTGGCAGCCTGCACATGGCTAGGCCTCTGTCTTCTGTCGCTAGCAGCCACTGCCCCCTGCACCACATGTACTCGTCCGCCAACATGCTGGCATGAGCTCCTCCCATAAAAAGCAGGTGACCTGATTGGAATGTGGCAGTACGGGACTGCATTTGGGGTACTTGGCTGTGGGTAATGCCCATTGTTGTGGTGTGTGTGCGTTGTTGGGTAAAATATGGGTGTTTTCCCCATGCTTATGTCCCCTGCAATACAGGGGTGTCTGCGCTATCTGTGTTTAGTGGTGGGTAAAATATAGGGACTGGGCTGGCAAGTGCCCCAGCTGGGCTTTGAACCTCTGACCCTCTGGTCCTAGAGGTACTGACTCTGTCTGCTGCACCACACTATGGCCACAGAGACAGTGCAGCCCCTGGAGGTAGTAAGCCTGGCAGGATGGAGTCACAAACCCTGCTCTACGCAATTTTACTGTGGGCATATGCACCCTGTCTGGTGACAAACGTGCACATAAACCACGGAAATGACCACGGGAACTGGGGGAAACAATATCACCACGCTGGGCAACAGTGATATTAATGGGCAACCATAGCAAACACTCCCAGGACAGCTCCACAACAGGAAATGTTGTTTGGAAGAGTCTCCGCTCCGTAAACCCTTCCAAAATTCATTTCTTTTTTCTGGAGCTTTGTTGGGTGTGTTTTCTGTATTTGCCCATCACTATAACTGTTCCCCAGCTGAATTACTATTTTTAATAGTTCTGTTGTGGTCATTTCCTATTTTTATGTGCACTTTTGTGCTGTGCACATGTATCACACTGCTCACGTTTTGCTGGTTTCCCCGGTTTTCCTGTACATTGCTGACGAAAATGGTTTCTCTTCCCTTTAAATGCTTTCTACCGCGAGTGTTTCACTCGCGGTAGTTTTTACATGCAAATTCGGGCCCGATACTGTGCGGGGACCCTCTCCCCTCCCACTCTCCACCCATTGACCCCGTCCCTCCGCCCCTCCGGAGCCTTCCTCCGCGCTCCTTTAGCCGTTCCACGCCTCTAGCGGACATTTGCGGGCCCGCACTTGTACGGGGCCCGTTAGTGTGCCGCGTACCTGTGCGGGGGTGACACGCACGTGTGCGGGGCATTTAAACGTGTTTATGCGCGTTTCAGTGGCGCGTTGCCGTGCGCTATTTTGCGGCACGCAAATTTGCGGACTTTAGTAAACATGCCCCTAAGACTCATTAAAAAAAGGAAGGGCTGTCAGGTAAGGTCTTTGGAGATTATACCAAAATCTGCAATACAGTTATACACCCAGGAAGGTGTAGATAACATGAGGATGGATCTAGCTGAGCTTGAAGAATGGTCTAGAATTTGACAGCTGAGATTTAATGTTAAAAATTGCAGAGTCATGCATTTGGGCTGCAGCAATCCAAGGGAGCAATAGAATATTTATTTATTTATTTTATTTACATTCTCTTATATACCGCGCTATTCTGCATCAGTGCAGTTTACATTGAACAAACTGAAATTACATTGAACAGGGCATTATAACTTGGAGATAACTATTTTACAGGGAACATGGGCTATGGAGGGTTAAGTGGCTTGCCCAAGACCACAAGGAGCACCTGTGGGACTAGAAACCCCAATCCTTCCGGCCTAAGGTTATAGGGGTTAAAGTACTTCTGTCCATAAAAGAAGAACGGAACCAAGGCGTGATTGTGTCTGATGATCTTAAAGTAGCTAAACAGGTAGAAAAGGGAACAGCAAAAGCTAGAAGGATGCTTGGGTGCATAGGGAGAGGAATGGCCAGCAGAAGAAAGGAGATGATAGTGCCTCTGTATAAGTCTTTGGCACAATCAAATTTGGAGTATTGTGTGCAATTCTGGAGACCGCACCTTCAAAAGGATATAAACAGGCTGGAATCTATACAGAGGGTGGCTACTAAAATGGTTAGCAGTCTTCATTGTAAAGCATATGAGGACAGACTTAAGGATATTAATATGTACACCTTAGAGGAAAGGCGGGATAGAGGTGATATGATTGAGATGTTTAAATACCTCCGTGGCATAAATGCACAGGAGAGCCTCTTTCAATTGAAAGCAAGCTCTGCTACGAGGGGACATGGGATGAGAGTGAAAGGGGATAGATTCAGGAGTGATATGCGGAAATATTTCTTTACAGAAAGACTGGTGGATCCATGGAATAGTCTCCCAGTGGAGGTGGTAGAGATAAGGACAGTATCTGAATTCAAAGAAGCATGGGACAAACACAGAGGATCTTTAAAGGAAAAAAAGGGGACTGTTGTAGTAGTTGATATAGAAGGACAGACTAGATAGGCAATGTGGTCTTTTTCTGCACCCTTCCATTTATAATGAGTCTTAGAAGCAGAATCGGGTACAAAGGGCTTGGATGGTCAGGACGTGCCCTGATTCTGTGCCACTGGACGTCCGGCTCCCTCCCCATACAACCCTCCTAATGCTCCTGTATGGAGCCCCAATGCTGTGGCGTCCCATCGCCATGCACCAGGACATAATGCAGGAGCCCCAATTCCCCACAGAAGGTCAAAGAAGCTGTTCCCTACCATCTGACCCGCAGAGGGGCCTGCCAAAGCCAGAGTCTGGTGGCGGGGAACCTCATGTTGCCGCTTACTTAGGTTGGTTGGTCCTCCACAGCCACTCTGCTCCCTCAGGGGACTTATTCCACCTCCAAGCTGGAATAAGTCCCCTGTCTAACTCTTCAACCCCAGACGTACAGGGACCCGACCAGAATCAGCCCTGTACGTCCAGGGTCACTGCCCGCCTCAGTCCCACCCACGCTCCTCCTCCACTCCCACTCCTGCCCCTGTCCAGAGCTCCCTGTACAATGCCGCTGTACATGCGGGGAGCCTGGTGATGAGAAATCACTCCCTGGGAATAGCGGGGGTTGGATGTCCAAACCAGACGTCCACCCCTGCTATTCGCACATTGGAATGACCCCCTAGCCACCTATGTAACTTTATGAAATACTAGTGCAAATCCTGAAGAAATTGAACCTTCCTTCAGCAGGTGTAAATGTCAATAAGAGTCAATCCATGTTCTGCCCAAACTCAACCCCTGTACACACCTACTGTACAAATACATGCCAGCTTGCACTGTGCATAGTTTTAGGTATGATCTAAATTTTTTAAAAGATATCTCAAATGATCTGTGTAAATGGCAAAAGAAGTATCACGTGATAATCAATAAAAAGGAAGGAAAAAGACCTCAATATCAAAAGAGGACATTGATCAGGCCTCTACAATTTTATTTATTTAACATCTTTTTTTATACCATTTATCTTATAGACAAAGCAATTCACAAATAACTTTATAGATTTACAATTAACATAACTTAGTATAATTTAACTTAAAGCTGCAAATGTAAAGGGGATGGAAGGATAGTCCTATGAAGAAAGGCTAAAAAGGTTAGGGCTCTTTAACCTGGAAAAGAGACGGCTGAGGGGAGATATGATAGAAGTCTATAAATTAATAAACGGAGTGGAACGGGTAAACGTAGATCGATTGTTTACATTATCAGAATATAGAAAGACTAGGGGACATGCAATGAAGCTACAGGGTAAACTATTTAAGACTAATAAAAGAAAATATTTTTTCACTCAACGTGTAATCAAACTCTGGAATTTGTTACCGGAGGATGTAGTAAAGGCTGTTAGTGTAGCTGGGTTTAAAAAAGGTTAGGACAAGTTTCTGGAGGAAAGGTCCATAAACCATTATTAAAAAGGGACCCAGGATATCAATGCTTGACCCAGTACAAGCACTGTGGAACCTGTGTCTTTTGGGGAAACTGCAAGGTACGTATGACCTAGATTGGCCACTGTTGGAAACAGGATACTGGGCTTGATGGACCTTAGTCTGACCCAGTATGGTATGGCATATCTTAAATTATAAAATTTCAACAGTGAATTAGGGTACATGTAACCTAATCTTCTTGCATGGCTGAATTGCAGACATTAAAAATATTAGGATGTGGTTAATATGAGGAGATTGAGGGTGATATGTATCATGTAGAAGTTGACATGTTCAAATTACTTAGGTTGGTGGTGGGGTGGTGTGGGTAATCAGTCGAGAGAAAGATGGAAAGTGGCTTTGTCTGGAAAGTTCATTTCTCTATCCTTTAGGGCTATGTTAGGTGTCAATTCAGAAGTATTACAAGAAGAGATGGGTTTTAGGTCTTCTGCAAAATTCAAGTATCTCGCTGATGGATCTTGAGTTGTCTGGGCGTGTATTCCAGACTGATGGTGCATATAACAGGAAGGTTCTATTGCACGTGGTTTGTGTGCTTTTCGTTTTTAGAGTTGGAATGCTGAGTAAGTTTTGACTGAGTTGTTGTCTTCATCTCGCGTCAGGAACCTTTTGTAGTAGGATATGTAGATGATCTGCTGATAGGCTGTGCAATGTCTTAAAAAATGCAAAGTATTGCTTTGTATTTAATTTGGAATACTATTGGGAGCCAATGTAATTGTTTTAGTATTGGTGTGATGTGGTCATGCCTCGATACGCCTGTCATGATATGAACTGATATGTTTTGGGCCATTTGGAGTGGTTGTAATATGCGTTTTGGTATTCCTTATAAATTCAATTACAGTAATTGAGGTATAGAGTTATCATGGCCTGGCAAACTGTTAGGAACATCATCAGTCAGAAAAAGCTGCTTGTGCCCATTGCCACTGTTGCACATCCCGAAGAGGGGCAACAGTGGTGGCAAATGGGTGCAGGAGGGGGGATGCAAGGGTTGAGGTTCACCTATAGTGCCTCATCTCCTTGCACCAGCCCTTCCTGTGCCTCAACTTATCTAGCTGAAACTGTACCTTCTCTCCTCTTTCATCTGGAAGCTTTCATACAAGCCACATACAAGTTTACTGGGTTGCTGCACGCATTCTAGCTTTCTATACCTGGACCAGTTTAACCTCTTAACTGGGGAAGATGAGTTAACTCATCCTTCTGTTGCCATTTAACAAATGGGGAAGATGAGTTAACTCGCCCTCTCAATCTGCCCAGGGAACCCGAATACTGGAAAGTGAAGACTTACCTCTGCACCAATCAAGCGCTGCTCCCCCGGTCACTTCCGGCATCAGCAATCACTCAATGAAATCTGACAGACACCACGGGTCCAGAAAACAGCAGCAAACCCTCCCACTACTACTACTACTACTACAAAGCTTTTGTATAGCGCTACAAGACGCACGCAGTGCTGCACAGACACATGTAAAAGATGGTCCCTGCTCATCAGAGCTTACCGTCTAGTCAAGATATACAAAACAGTAGTTGTAGGAACAGGATACAACTAGGGGGAATGGTAAGGGAACACAAAGGAGACCAGGCAAGTGAAAATCCGAAAGCAGCAGCAGAGAGGTGGGTTTTCAGCCTGGATTTGAAAAGGGTCGGAGAAGGCGCCTGACATTCAGACTCAGGTAGTTTGTTCCAGGCATAAGGAGCAGCAAGGTAAAGAGTGTGAAGTCTGGAGTTAGCAATAGAAGAGGACACAGGTAGAACGGATTTGCCAGAAGAGCGGAGTTCTCAAGGAGGGGTGTAGGGAGAGATAAGAGAAAAGGTAGTGAGGAGCTGCAGAGTGAATGCACTTATAGGTCAGCAGGAGAAGTTTAAACTGGATGTGGAAACAGATAGGGAGCCAATGAAGTGACTTTAGAAGAGGAGTAATATAAGCATGCCGAGGCTGGTGATAGATTAGCCACGCAGCAGAGTGTTGAATAGATTGAATGGGCGATAGATGATTCAGTGTGGGACGAGCAAGGAGTAGGTTACAATAGTTTAGACGGGAAGTGACTAAAGTGTGGATAAGAGTCTTAGCCAGGGGCAGCCCAAGGGGGTGCGGGGCCATGTGCAGAGATTCATTGTGGGGCCTCATTTGCATAATGTTCCTCATTTGCATAACTATTTGCATAACGTTAACATGCACTTTTAGTAAACATGCCTCTTAATGAGTGTCTGGAAAAAGAAAGACTGACAGATTTCTACATTACTATATTGCAGTGAGAACCGCCAGGCCCATTAGAAAGCACTATAAACACTGACCATTTAGAACCCATAGCAAACCCACTGTATCATAACAGCACTACCAGGGTTTACAAAGCACCAAACCCTACCTATTAAAAGGCAACACTGCAAATATTAAACCAACACATCTCAGAGAATACCAATACATCTCACGGGGGGAAAGAGAATAAGTGGGACTGTCAAACAGAAACTACATGAACAGAATACCTCAGCTTGGTTACACATGCAGAACATAGACCGTCACCACACAAAGAACAAGGGATCACAATTTAGAAATAGGAAGATAATAATTAAATTGGGAACCCTGAAAGCCAAACATGAAATATACAACACTGGAGAAATAAAACTATAAATTAATTTTCTCTTGCACTAATCAAAAACGCAAAGATGTTAGCGATACACATTTCCCAGACCTGACATATTCCAGTTAATAAATTCAAAATAAAAAGTATTTTTCTACCTTTTGTTTGGTCATTTTATTTTTCAGTTGCAATTGCTCCACTTTCTTCTGGTTTCTTCTGTCTTCTGCGAGCTATCCATTTGTCCTTTCTTCTCTTTTAGATGTTTTCCATTCTCTCTATATCTGCTTTAACATACTGATTGTTTCCCTTTTGCTCTTTCCCCCATTTCTTTCCTTGTTCCTTTATCATCGACTCAAATTTCACCCTTCCATTCTCAACCCCCACTTACTCTCCCAGTACCCGGCCCATCGTAGATTTTTCTTCCCTCCCACACAAAATATCTTTTCCCTTCTCCATTCTCATTCCCCATCCCCATCCCCATCTAGTCCTCCCCTCATCAGCTCCCTTCTAGTTCTAGACCCACCCAATCTGCTCCCTTCTATTCCCATTCTCCCATGCCCCCTATCAGCCCATTTCCACTCCTAGCCCCCCATTAGCCAATTTCCAATCCTAGCCTTTAACCTTTCCCAGCATTCACGGCTTCACAGATACAGCCGCCAGAGTGAAAGAAAAGACTCCTCATGCTGGCGGCTGAGCAGAGGGAGACGGGGCCTCGTGCAGGCTTCCCCGGCTCCCTCTGCAGCCATCCATCGTGCAATAATGAAGTTTGCGCGGAGCCCTGTGCGAACAACATTATCGCACAATGGACATGCTGTCCCTGGTCTTAGCAGTGTGTGTAGAAAGGAAGGGATAAATTTTGCCAATGTTATAGGGAAAGAAGCAACAGGTTTTAGCTACCTTGCTGAATGTGTGTAGAGAAAGAGAGAATAGAGTCAAAGATGACCCCAAGATTTTAAATTAAGGAAACAAGGAGGAGGAGTGTAGTGTTATCCACAGAAATAGAGAAGGGAGGTAGGTTTTGGCAGGAGGGTTTGCTGCTGTTTTCCGGGACCTGCAGTGACTGACAGACTGTCCAGAGAGGCGCAGGGGGATTGGTGATCATCGCACCCATTGCACCTCTCCCATGATTACCGATCCCCCTGCATCTCTCTGGACAGTCTGTCAGTCAACACAGGTCCCGGAAAACAGCGACAAATCCTCCCACCAAAACCAGAGCAGCTCAGTGAGTGATCGCTGATGCCTGAGGTGATTGGGGGAACAGTGCTTGGTCGGTGACACCAACAGGGACACCAACTCTGCTGTTGGCGAGTTCCCTGGGTAGCAGTTGGCTGGGCGCTATGGTTTTTCCCCATTTAAGGGGTTAAAAGAGCAGTGCTCTGTAATTCAGAATATTGTGTTCATATTAATAAAGCATGATTTTTGAATATCTCTGGCTGGAGTTTCACTACTGAGGAATATTTCCTGTCTAGTTCTTTTGAGCTTACCAAGAGGACATGAAGTTACCATAATGTAGAAGCTGGGTATTTTATAGAATGGACCCAAGATGGAGACAGGCAGCACTCATTGCTCCGGCGCTCTTGCCTAATGGGGAAGAAGAGGAAGGTGAAGCAGGGCAAGTTACCCCAGGCTGTCCAGCTCACCTCCTCTCCAGTTGCCTTAGCAGGTCCATTGGATGCCTTCATGTATTTTTATCCCCTAGCCCTCAAACTGTTGATGTTTTGAACGTGTCAGCATTGTTAGAAACTTCTGATTCAGAGGTGATTACTCCTGCTACATATCTACTTACATTAGCCCTTGTCTCAGATAGGGAATGGCTTCTCAAGCTGTTTTTCAGAAAAAGAAATTTGAGATTCAAAGGTTGTCTGGTTCGGATTTGTCCTGACCACGCCAAAGAAACCAAACACTGCAAGGGAGAGTTTTTGATCCCGCAGCCACGGGTTCTGCAGCTTGGGTGGTGGGGGTATTTTTTTCTTAAATACCCCTGTAAGTGTCTTGTCAAGCTGCAAGGTATTTCTTATATTTTTTTATTTCCTTCACAATTAATTTCCTTTCTGAATGCCCGCGGATCCTCTGAGATAGGGCAAGGAGTTGCTCCTACTCCGTGATATTTGAAATGCTGGTTGTTTAGTGTCTGTTTCTATTCCTGTAGTACATTATTTCCTACATCAAGGGTTTTCAGTCGTGGGCTAGAGGCAGGATTGCTTGGAATGTTTTTTTTTCCTCTGTACTTGTTTCGCTACCTTATTTTGTATGATGTTTTCCTTTCATAGCAATCTTTGTTTCCTATGCAAGTGATTTATGCTTGTATTATTGTATAAAATGCATAAATCAAAAAAAATTAAAAAAAGAAGTTGGGTATTTAAAAAAATATACACTGAAAAAGGTCCAAAAAGAGAAGACTAAAGGAAACCTCCAAAACTAGGTGGTTTTAAAAAATACGAGAAGTAAATCAAACATAAATATAGAAACATACATAGAAACATAAAAAACAATGGCAGATATATTCCATTCAGACTATCCAGTCTGCCCATCCATAAGAACTATTAAGCTCTACAATCCTTTTCTCTCCCTCAGAGATCCTCTGTACTTGTCCCATGCTTTCTTGCATGCAGATTCAGTTCTCGTCTCCAGCATCTCTACTGGGAGGCTGTTCCACAAATATTTTCTCAGATTACACCCTAGTAAATACTTTCACCTTCATACTATGACCCCTCATTGCAGGGCTTCCTTTCAACTGGAACATAAGGTCATAAGAACAGAAAGATATGCCTTACTGGGTCACACCAAAAATCTATCAAGCCCAGTATCCTGTTTCAAACAGTGACCAATCAAGGTTACAAGGACCTGTCAGGTTTCCAAAAGGTAGGCCTCCTGTGCATTTATCCCACAAAGATATTTCAGTGTTTCTGTCATATCTCCCCTCTCCCGCTTTTCCTCCAAAGTATAATATTGAGATCTTTAAGTCGATCCCCATATGCCTTATGACAAAGACAAATGGACATTTTAGTAGCCACCTTCTGGACAGACTCCATATGGTTTATATTCTTTAGAAGGTGCGGTCTCCAGAACTGTATACAGTACTCCAATGAGGTCTTACTAGAGATTTATACAAAGGTACTATTATCACCTTTTCCTGTTGGCCATTCCTCTTGTATGTATCCAAGCATCTTTCTGGCTTTCACCATCATCTTTTCAGCCTGTTGGTAATTTTAAGATCATCCAAACGATCACCCCTAGGTCCCATTCTTCTTTTGTGCATTGAAATACTTCACTTCCTACACTATACCGTTCCCTTAGGTTTTTGAAGCCCAAATGCTTGGCCTTCTATTTTTTAGAATTAATCTAGAGCTCAATAGCAGGGCAGTACACTGCAATTGGAGACTGTTGGTTCAATTCCTGGGTACAGGTTCTGCTTCTTGAATCAGTCAGGACTGGGGAATGCTGCAGAGGTAATGTTCACACCCCTGGAGGGATTAACAGCCTATGAAAAAGTGGCATTTAGTGGCCATACTTAGGTTTCATGTGGGCCAGGTTCTACAAAGAGCTCCTGGCCATGGACTGTCACATCAATGGCTGAGTTAAATGGCAGAGGGTATTTACAAAAGGGGGGAAAAACCTCCTGTGTACTTGTGGCTGAAGTTTCATGGCAATGCAGCGCAACAGAGCCTTGTTTTTATTAAGCTGAAAGCCCCAAGGAACTGGGCAGATCATAAAACATGGACTACTTCACTTCCAGAAAGTAAAAATGAAATGATCTCTTACGCATCAGCTATGACCAATCTATTGGAGATGCAACTCCAGATGGCATTGTCTTTTGTATCAACAATCCTAATAACCTCTAGAAGGGCATCGAGTTCAGAGATAATCAGTTGAGGCGCTGTGTATGCCTTATAGTGCTATACAAATGATCAGGAGTAGGAGTAGTAGTAATAGTGATGTGGCCAATGGAACAAAAAAGAAAACCCACTGCTATATCTCTCCTGATCCAGTCTGCCCAGGCCCAGAGAATAAATGCTGCCACTATCCCAGTCCACCACAAATCCCATTTGTGGCCCTCCAGGATCAAAACACTGAATGAGCACTGCCCTCCTCCAAGACCCAGACAGGAGGAGAGCAGGACCTACATAGCTCAGAGCTCAGAGCTCAGATCAGCTGTTTGAACCACATGGAAGCAGGAATGGGAAAACATTTTGGTCTGAGAGATGTAATGGGCATTATGACTAGATTGGGGGGGGGTGGCCGGCCAACAGGAGACTCCCTTCCCGCCCACCTAACCTAGTCATGATGCCCTATACTGCCCTATGAGCAAAAAAAATCAAAAAATGTCTCATCCTTTTTCCATAAGTTTCTCAGTTCAACAGTCTTACAACATACATATCAGTTTTGTAAAGTCAATTTTCTTAGTACATCTTTTTCATCTTGGTTTTAGTTTGCAAGCCCACAATATAGCACTGTACTTAACTTTTCCGCAGAGAAGGGAGCCCGCAAACTGAAACTGATATTGATCCCACTGTGGCCTCTAACACATCATCAGTGTGAGCTAGCAGATACAGTATATTTGTCATTAAAAATGACCTGCTGGCTCAGATTGATGGCATTTTAGAGAGGCCATGATGAGATCAGCGTCAGTCAATGGTAAGTGATAACAGGCTATGAGAAGGGCTTCTTGGGCCAATTTAACTATTTTAATTTAGCTAGGTGGCAAGCCAATTTTTTTGCGTCTGTGGGTCAGTTCTGGATTGCGGATCATAGTTTGCCAAGCTCTGCTGCAAGAGGGAGAAGGGTCATAGAAGAAGCATAGAAGCATAGACGGCAGATACAGACCATATGGCCTATCTAGTCTGCCCTTCCATACCAGCTACTACAATTCCTTTTTTTCCTTTAGAGATCCTCTGTTTGTCCCATGATCTATTGCATTCAGATATAGTCACCGCCTCTACCATTTATTTATTTATTTATCCAGATTTGTATACCATTTTCTCCTTCAATCAAAGTGGTTGTTTACATTAGTTGAGATAACGTTACACAGCTTGGGACAACATTAAAAAGGGGTTACGGGACATACACAGAGACTAAAGTGGGTGGGATCATTGAACATTTAGGCTTGTGAAAGGAGTCTTCAGTATGTTTGGTTCTAATATTCTATGAATAAATAGTTTTTAAGGGATTTACAGAAGTCTTTGAGGCGATTTATTTCCCGCAGTCCATCCTGTAGGGAATTCTAGAGGGCTGGTGCCGAGAGGGATATGGCTCTGTTGGAGGTCACTTGTTTTGTTTTATGGTATCCAGGGGGTACGCGGAGTCTATTGCTGCTGTTGCTTCTTCTGGGTCTGTGGATTATATCCCTGGTTATCAAACTGTGAAGTACATCTGCCGTGCATAGATGTATGATCTTGAATGTGTTTATGGTTGCTTTGTATCTTGCTCGTGCAGAGATTGGCAGCCAGTGCAGTTGCTGAAGTACAGGTGTAATGTGCTCGTGCTTGGCTGTACCAGTTATGATTTGGGCTGCAGGGTTCTGTACTAGCTGGAGTGGATGGGTAGCCTGCTTAGGTAGTCCTTGATATAAGGAGTTTCCATAGTCGAGTATTGGGGTGATGACTGCCTGGCATACAGTGCGGAAATGATCCTGGCTGAGGATTGGTTTGAGTCTCCGGACGAGCTTCATTTGTTGGTATGCCTTTGCAACGGTTTTGCTTATATGTGATTGAAGATTTAAATTACTGTCAAGGGTGACACCTAAGTATTTCACCTCGTCCTTTATTGGTATTGTTCAGTTGAGGATGCTGATGGCTGGAGGTGGGTTAAATTTGGGGTTCCTGGTTATGATCATTGCTTCCGTTTTGTCAAGATTTACCCTCAGGTTGTTCTCAGTGAGCCAATTGTTCATATCTTTGAGGCAGCGAGTCATGGGAGCCATATCCAGGCTTAGAGTGTCAATTGTGGCATACACCATAATGTCATTGGCATAGATGTGATATTGCAACATGGTGTTTGATAATGCCGCAGATCGGTTGGATGTAGATGTTGAATAGAATGGATGAGTGCTGATCCTTGTGGTATCTCCACTGGGAGACTATTCCATGCATCTGCCATTCTTTCCATAAGGAAATATTTCCACTTATTACTCGAGTCTATCCCCTTTCATCCTCATCCCATGTCCCCTCGTAGCAGAGCTTTCTTTCAAGTGAAAGAGGCTTTCCTCCTGTGCATTTATGCCACAGAGGTTTTTATACGTCTCAATCATATCACCTCTATCCCGCCTTTCCTCCAAAGCTGCAGGAAGAGCAACCTAGAAATGCATGACCTTCAGCCCTGCTCTTCTGCTGGCCAAGAGTTGGAGGGAATGTAAGAAGCTCCAGAAGAAGCAGCTTTGAAGTTCTGGTGAGAGCGAGAGTGGAAACTCAGAGACTCAGCAAGGGAGGCGTGTGGACAATCAGAAATTGGTGGAAGAAGTGGGTGGGGACTCAAATAGAAACATAGAAACATGATGACAGAAAAAGACCACAAGGCCCATCTAGTCTGTCCTTCCATAACAACAACTACAACAGTCCACTTTTTGCCTTTAGAGATCCTCTGTGTTTGTCCCATGCTTTTTTGAATTCAGTTACTGTCCTCGTCTCTACCACCTCCACTGGGAGACTATTCCACGGATCCACTACTCTTTCCGTAAAGAAATATTTCCGCATACCACTCCTGAATCTATCTCCCTTCACCCTCATCCCATGTCCCCTCGTCGCAGAACTTGCTTTCAATTGAAAGAGGCTCTCTCCCTGAACATTTATGCCACGGAGGTATTTAAACATCTCAATCATATCACCTCTATCCCGCCTTTCCTCTAAGGTGTACATATTAAGATCCTTAAGTCTGTCCTCATATGCTTTATAATGAAGACTACTAATCATCTTAGTAGCAACCCTCTGCACCGACTCCATCCTGTTCACATCATTTTGAAGGTGCGGTCTCCAGAATTGCACACCATACTCCAAATGAGGTCGCACCAAAGACTTATACAGAGGCATTATCACCTCCTTTTTTCTGCTAGCCATTCCTCTCCGTATGCACCCAAGCATCCTTCTAGCTTTTGCCGTCACCTTTTCTACCTGTTTAGCTACTTTAAGATCATCGGACACAACTACGCCTAGGTCCCGCTCTTCTTTAGTGGACAAAAGTACTTCACCTCCTATGCTGTATTGCTCCCTTGGATTGCTGCAGCCCAAATGCATGACCTTACATTTTTTAACATTAAATCCCAGCTGCCAAATTCTAGACCATTCTTCAAGCTTAGCTAGATCCCTCCTCATGTTATCTACACCTTCCTGGGTGTCTACTTTATTGCAGATTTTGGTATCATCCGCAAAGAGGCAAACCTTACCCGACAGCCCTTCCACTATATCACTAACAAAGATGTTAAAAAGAATCGGACCAAGGACAGATCCCTGGGGCACACCACTGGTAACATCCTTCTCCTCAGAGTGAGCTCCATTTACTTGTACTCTTTGTCGCCTCCCACCCAACCAATTTCTAACCCAAGCAGTAACTTTAGGGTCCATCCCTAGGGTGCTCAGTTTGTTTATAAGTCGCCTGTGAGGAACAGTGTCAAAGGCTTTACTGAAATCTAAATACACCACATCTAGAGCTCTCCCTCGGTCCAACTCCCTGGTCACCCAGTCAAAGAAATCAATCAGATTTGTCTGACAAGACCTGCCTCTGGTGAATCCATGCTGCCTCGGATCCTGTAATCCGCTGGACTCCAGAAACCTCACTATTTTCTCTTTCAACAGCATTTCCATTAATTTACTCACCACTGAAGTTAAACTAACCGGCCTGTAGTTTTCAACCACATCCTTACTTCCGCTTTTGTGTAAAGGCACCACATGAGCCTCTCTCCAGTCCTTTGGCACCACTCCCGACTCCAACGAGGCATTGAAAAGGTCAGTCAGTGGAGTTGCTAGAACGTCCCCAAGTTCCCTCAGTATTCTAGGGTGTATCCCATCCGGTCCCATCGCTTTGTCTACTTTAAGTTGAGCTAGTTTCTCACGAACACAGTCTTCTGAAAATTGTTCAAGATGTCCCTCGCTTCTGTTCTTATTTGTGGGTGTTTTCTGAGGTCCTGCTCCTGGTTCTTCATCTGTGAACACAGAACAAAAATATTTGTTAAGCAATTCCGCTTTATCCTTATCAGCTTCTACATATTCCCCCCCTGTACCCTTGAGTCTGACAATACCACTTTTGCCCTTCCTCTTCTCACTAATATATCTGAAAAATGTCTTATCTCCCCATTTTATTGCATTGGCTATTTCCTCCTCCTTTTGAATCTTTGCCTTCTTGACTACTTTGCTAGCTTCTCTAAATCTTTCCAAATACAGATGCCTGTCTTCCTTTCTCTGTGATCTCTTGTATATCATGAAGGCCTCCCTCTTTTTCTTCACTTTTTCAGCTACTTCCTTCGAAAACCATAGCGGTCTCCTGTTCCTTTTGCCTTTATTTACCATTTTAACAAAAAGGTTGGTTGCCTTTAAAATACCCCCTTTCAGTTTTGCCCACTGTTGTTCTACATCCCCCAGCTGTTCCCATCCCACTAACGACTCCCTGAGGTATTGGCCCATCTTCGCAAAGTTAGTCTTCCTAAAGTCTAAGATCTTCACCTTGGAATGGATTCTAACAGCCCTAGTCCTAATACTGAACCACACCATCTGGTGATCACTGGATGCAAAATGATCTCCCACTACAACATCAGAAACACTTTCACCATTGGTAAGCACCAAGTCCAGTATGGCCCCTTCACATGTGGGGTCTGTTACCAATTGCCTGAATAGTTCTCCCTGTAGAGAATCCAGGATCTCCTTACTCCTAGATGATACTGCAGCAGGAAAGTGCCAATCAACATCTGGCATATTGAAATCTCCTAGCAGTAGCACTTCCCCTTTCCTAGCAATGCTGCGTATGTCTTCAATTAACTCTCTGTCCACCTCTTCCTCTTGTGAGGGAGGTCTGTATATCACACCAATGCAAATAGATTTCTCTTTCCCTCTTTCTAGTTTAACCCACAATGCCTCCTCTCTCCCTTTTAAGCTCTGTAATTCCAAAGCTTTAATAGTAGTTTTTACATATAGTGCTACTCCTCCTCCCCTTCTTCCTACCCTGTCCTTTCTGAATAAAGTATAGCCAGGTATAGTTACATCCCAGTCATGGTTTTCTGTGAACCATGTTTCTGTAACTGCCACTAAATCTAAGTCAGCCACTCCCACCAAAGCTTCAACTTCAGAGATCTTATTTCCCATGCTACGGGCATTAATACACACTGCTTTCCATATGTTACCCCTGTTACCCATTTCCATAAAGGTATTTAATGTATCACTTACCTGGGGGCTTTCACTTACCTGGGGGCTTTCTTCACCCATCCCCAACGAATCTAGTTTAAAGCCCTCTTCAGTAGATTAGCCAGTCTACTACCAAAGATGTGTTGACCTTTCTTGGACAGATGGATGCCATCTCTGCTCTGCAACCCTTGGAACAGCATCCCATGGTCTAGGAAACCAAAACGCTCTCGAAGACACCATACACGCAGCCATGCATTAATCTCCAGGATGCGAGCCTCTCTGCCTTGGCCTTTACCCTCAACAGGGAGGATTGAAGAGAACACCACCTGTGCACCTACCTGCTTCACCCTCTGTCCCAGAGCCATGAAGTCACTTTTGATACGTTCCGAGGTATACCTGGCAGTATCATTTGTTCCAACATGGATTAGCAACATTGGGTAATAGTCAGTGGGCTTGATGACTCTCGGCAAATTCTCCGTAACATTTCGGATCTTGACACCAGGCAGACAGCATACCTCTCTGGACATCAAGTCTGGTCGGCAGATGGACGCCTCAGTACCCCTCAGAAGAGAGTCTCCAACCACCACTACCCTTCGTTTCCTTCTGGTCACTGATTCTGCAACTATGGGGTACTTGAAACTCTGGTTCTTCCCTTTCCAGGGATGCTTTCACCTCCTCCACTTCCAGGGCTGCATAATGGTTCTTCAATTCAAGGGCTGGAGAAGTTGGATTGGTGATTTTGCAGGCTCTGGTGACTTTTGTCCAACCATCGACATTCTGTTGACACCCATCTTCTCCTGTGCTGGAGAGCCTGGTTGCTGCAAGCAGCATCTCCTCAATGTACTTCTCACTGTCTTGAATGCTCCTCAGCCTCGCCACCTCCTCTCTGAGTTCCTCCACTTGTTTCCTCAGAGCTTCAGCATGCAGGCACCCTGCACATGGAACTGGTTCTTCAACTGGCAATAGGGCCTCTGTCTGGACCAAGGCAGAAGCTGTAACGGGGGCAACAGCTTTAGCAATATGATTTTTCCCAGCCATTGTTCTGTTTGTGGAGCTTAGGTATCTGTTAAAGCAAAAGAGAGAGATCTACGAAGTACCAGCTGGTTTCGCAGCTGTCCTTTCAGAGAAAAAGCAGTTAAATCTCTTTAATTATATTCAAAATGTGCTGGTCCAATTCACTGTGATTTGATAAAGGGGGAGGTGCCCTATAAAGCAAGACTGCTCACTAGGGGTGGGTGGGAGTCGGGGTGGGTAGGGAGGGAACTAACACCTGATTAGGTGTTAGCAGTTCCTGAACCTGAGGGGGTTACAGAGTTCAGCAATACTACTGTGCTCAAGTACAGATTCCCCTAAAACAGCAAAAATGAATTTAACCTTGCTTTAAAAAAATATACACAAAACCCTTTTAAGAGCTCTCAGTCAGAGAGCTAGCAATGTAACAAAAAACACCAAACAAAGAAACCCTCAAAACCTCACTTACTGTTTGATGTGTGGAGCCCTGGTTAAGAAAGCCTCCAAAGGGCAGGGCAAAGCAGCCTTTTTATGCAGGCTTCAATTGCACTCAGGAAACAGGCCCACTAACCCCTGATTAGTTATTTGGAGAGGAGAACTCATGGTAAGGAGAATGTGAAATGCTAGCTTTGTAATTTTTGTTTTGCATTGCTATTAAGCATGTACTTACATGTGTCTTTAGTATAGGCATGTTCAAGGGAGGAGTTTTGGCAGAGCACGGGCAGACACAATTTACACACACAAATTTTACACACTCACATTTATGCCACAACTTCGATCTAACCACTATTTCTGCCAGATTTTTGCTAGCATTTTATAAAAACCATAGATGTCTATTTATTGTTATAAAACATGCTAAAAATAGGGGCCTATGTAACCTTCACACATAAGCGACCTATTATAAAATTACCCTCTTACAGCATATTATTTTAATTTAAGCCTCCTTATTTCATATTAGATATTATTTAAATAGGTAAAACAATTATTTTATAAACTAGATAAAACCTTAAAACTTTATGTGGTCAATCAGGGCAGAGCGCAATGCTGAATATCTGCCCTGTAGAACCATACCAAGCTAGAACCGTGCCCTGTGTGAATCATGCAGGAACTCTCTTAGAGGGCTTTCTGAAAGCCCAGTGATGACATCAGCACCCCTTTTGTACTTGCACCCTGTGTGGTTCTGGCACTGGCTCCTATGACAAGCAACTCAGCATTTATTTTAAAAAAAAAACAATTACATGAAACATGTCACCTCAAATCACAGCAAACATTCTTGACTGTGGACTAGTAGCAAGGTTCAACGGTGGTCCCAAGTCATCCAATGTGATAACTTAAGGGTCATGTCCTTTCTTCGGCACTACAGCAACTTCTAGGAAGGTTCCCTCTCCAATGTTGAGAATCAAGGTGGAGGGAGGCATAACCACTGCTGCCGTTTATTTTTAAAGTACTTACATGGTAAGTGTTCTATTTTTAGTTTAAAAAGTAGTAAAAAAAAATTGCATCTTTTACGAAGTAGAGGCAAAGTTTGGGAGGTGATGGAAGGATGTTAAATTAAAGGTTCACCTCAGATGTCAGAATTCATGGTTGTGGCCCTGGGTACTGACAACCTGATTCTCCAGGGTCAAGGAGGACATTGTTATTTATGTCACACTGTTACAACAATCCATATGTTTTTCCATTAATTGAAGATAGATCTTGTATCCTTATCCTTTCCTATTCAGGAGATTTTGGGATGGGTATAATGAGCTTATTTCCATTACAAACAAAATAAGAGAAAACATTTATTTAATGTGCTAGAATGATTATCTCCATGTATCACAGCTAGCATGGCAAAGAGTGACTCTAATGAAAGGGTAACCGTGCATGCAGACCTTGTCTGCTTTCAAGATCTAAGGTAGAAGTTTAGAAAGGACGTCCAAGTGCAAATGGGACGTCCAGGATGAAACACACATAAAAATATTAGGGACATCAATGTTTCAGCCTGATTTTTGAAGCATAGATATCCCCAACGTGGACATCCGTAACCCCGTCCACAAGACATCCTGGCTACAGAATAGTAGGGTAGGTACATCTGGTGGATGCAAGGTTGCATATGAGGACATCCAGTGATGTGGCAAACTGGAAATATGAGCCCTCCCTCCCCGGCAGAGTTTGTCGTCAACACGGGAAACAAATGGGATAGGAGTTTACCTCCTCCTCCACACTATCTGGAAGTTGGCAGGCAAAATGAGTACTTTAACCCTGCTTATTCATACCTGAAGCAAGTATAAACTTGGACATGGCATGGAATGTCCAGGGCATTTCTGCAATCAAGCAAGGATGTTGAAGTTCTTGGTAACATCCCAGACATATCTACACCATGCCCCCTGTTCAGATTTGGACATCCTCATGCTGGGGACATCCACAGAACCATCTACTAAAATGGTTCTAAGGATGTCTCCCTGCTTTGGACATCTCTATACCTGTTTGCAGATGTCCAAAGCATAAATAGGTCTTCTAAAATAACCCCCATAAAGTCAGGACCAGAGGCTGGGTTGTAGTGCACACAATCTGCCATGCTAGCAGATTTTCCAAAACAGATCATCTCAATCTGCTATTTGAAGCAATAAATGAACAAAGCTGATGGAATTATTATGACCTTTCTTTGGAATTTTTACGTTATCCCCAATGCCTCCACCAGCATGATAGATTTAGTCAACTTCAACCTGATATTCAAACTGCTGAATATGCCATCCTCAAGTTACCTGGATAAGTTAGCTGGTTAACTTTAATTAGATTTCTTACTTCTGAATACTGGCCCCAAGATATGTTGGAACAAAAGGAAAAAGGAAGGCTAGGAATAAGGCCAGAAAGGACCCCATGAGGTCAAGAAACCAACATGCTGACAATCTGAGCAATCTAATTAAAGTAAACCTGAAAATACTAATGGAGGTATGCTGCTAGCGTGCAATCAACAGGTTGCTGACTTAGAGCTTTATGAAGAACTTGGGCTCAATTCCTTGGTCAACTTTTCCAGTTCACGTGCATAAAACATTCTACACCAACATTTAGTACAAACAGTTTACTGCCTGTCACCCTTTAAAAATGCATAAATAAAACAACCTGCTATTATAAAGTTGAAGAAAACCAAGCAACCTGCCTCTTCTAATTACTCCAGTGACATTTCAGGCTAAGAAAATTTGTTTTATTCAGGAAAGAGTTTATGACTGGAGGAACACCCATGCCTTCCCCATGCTCTTAAATGCTTGGGGCTGATTAAGAACTTCACCTACGCTGCCATTCTCATCCAGATTAATGAAGGGAAATGAGAACAATGATAAGCTCACGCAGTTACTCGGCTTCCTCCACTTTCCAAGAAAACACCCTGCGATGTAATCACATGTGACATAGATAAGATCCATAGATGTAACTTGCCGTATCAGCAGGGCTGGATGAACTTTAATGAAAATGTGCCCTCCTTCTGGGTCGGGGCTATATCAAGATTTGATGGGGTCTGGGAAAATACAGTGCATGGGCTCTCTCAACCCACATGTGGTTGAGTATGTCAAGCAAGCACCCATTAAATGAACATAGGGCCCCTTTTACTAAAGTGCTTCCACTAGCGTCCACTGTCAGTAAATGTTGATGCAAACTGGTGATGTAGAAATTTGACACTTGGAGCAAGCTAATTACTGCATTAACTGACAAACTGGACAGGGGATAGAGAATG
The DNA here is from genome assembly GCA_033557465.1 of Ichthyophis bannanicus. NCBI lineage: Eukaryota > Metazoa > Chordata > Amphibia > Gymnophiona > Ichthyophiidae > Ichthyophis > Ichthyophis bannanicus. Next base: position 629,073,909 of record CM066034.1, on the reverse strand, counting down.
AGCAGGGACATGGTACCATGTGTTAAAAATTAAGGCAACAGATAACATGGAGCAGTTGCAGGTCCAGCCCAGGTGTTGGTGCTCTAAGCAAACTTTAAGCCTTATGCCCACCCTGGCAGTCAGAATCTATTGTTTACCTTTGAATACCCTGATCTTTGCCACCCCAGCAGCTGCCTCCCTAAGTGGCTGCCGAGTTTGCCTGATGGTTGGCCTGGTCCTGGGCAGTTGATGCCACCTCAAGAGGCGCCATTAAGTGCATCTATGTTATCTGCAATCCAGTTAATGCACAATAGGTATATTGTCCTTGCATTAACTGGGAAGACGTTGGGCACACTCACAAAAGTAAAAGCAGAAGCTTTGCAGTTACCACACGTTAATTTTGACCACAAAAATATACTAACTGCAAAATTTTAATGCAACTTAGTAACAAGAGACCTAAGACTTTGATTAAGTTTATAAATTGTACAGACTTTTTTTAAATTATGGAAATAGAAACATGTGATCCTAAGTTTATTCTTAAGCATTCCCAGGACCAAATGTCCAATTTTGTATCTCTGGGAAAAATGCTTTTGGCCTCCCAAAAGCCATATAGATAGCTTTATCAATGGAAAATCAAAAAGGATTCAGTCAAAGATTTTGAGAGGTGTCTGCCATGTTCTTGCCTTCAAGAAAATTAATGTTACTTATTCTTTTCAAATGTGTTTTGTAAGACAAATAAGTCACTACTCTCTTGACTTGTTTATTTGTCATGTTTTATAGGCTTTTTCACATGCAATGTGTGCCTTCAAGTCAATGCTGACTCCTGGTGACCCAGCAGCTCCTGGGGTTTCTTGGCATTGTCACAGGAAGTAGATTGCCAGGTCTTTCTTCTGAGGCAATGGAGGCTTGAGTGAGTTGCTCAAGGCCACAAGGAACGGGAACCCTGGTTGTTTGGTTACCAAGCCTGTGCTCTAACCACTAGGCTACTCCTCCACTCCTTTTTCACATAGGGACATATTTACTAAGCCGGGATAACAGTTTGCACACGCTATTTGTAACGAAGTCCCATCGAATAACATAGGACCTAGTTACAAATAGCACATGCTAAGCATTAACCCAGCTTAGTAAACATGCCCCATTGTGTAGAACAGAATAAAACATGCTAAGTAACCTTTCTCTAGCCCTAACTGTTGACTCTCTCTGTTTTTTATTTCTCTTCTCTTTATACACTACTTTGCATGTGGAGATTCATTTCATTTCAGGTTGCCTAGATTGGAAGGCCAGGTGGGTGCCTATTTTCAGGCTATTTCATAGGACTTAAAGGTGTCCATGGCCCTTATTTTAGATGCTTCTTCACATGTAAACAGAGGCATTTGTATGTGTAGGTGGCTCCCAGTGCAAATGTACCAAATGATTTTAGGAAGCTGCAATTTGCACGAAGAGATCTACATCATGCCCAGATTTCATGGTAGCTTGGTTTGGGCACCCAAAATATTGACATGAATTCCATATTTTAGAAGGATCTCAAAACATTTTGGACAATGGCTTTTTACACCTTTCCCAAGACATACACAAGTGCGAGCTTGAAGGAGCAGTTTAAAGGCCAACATCCTTCCTCAGTCAATCTCCCAACAACAGCAGCAACCTCCCACCTCCTGGCACCACTCCTGCCATCAAAGTCCCCTCCATTAGCCCCTTCTATTTTAACAACCATCTCCAATCGCCCCCACAAATTAATAATCCCCTTGATGATCCCCCCCCAACCTCAGACCCCTCCACTCTACTAAGAGTCAAGGGAAGAATCAGAAGGTGAGGGTTTTGATAGTAAGGGGCCCCTCATAGGGTTGTTAATTTGGGGGCACCATTGCAGGTTGCTAATTTAGAGGGACTGATTCCAGGCATTTTGATGGCTGGGGTTGTGTCAAAGAGCATAGAGTAATTTTATATGCATGCAATAGAGTTTATTTGCAAAAAAATCCTTTATAAATTACCTGCTAAGAGGGCAATTTTCAAACAAGTTGAAAAGTGGACACTTAAGATACGACACAGTGTGCATTTCCCCTTCCAACCATTGACAGACCCATGGCCATCTGTTTGAAAGATCCCCTGAAAAAGTGTGTGGTGAAGTGTGTCCTTAAGGCAGCATATGGTATGTGAATGAAGGAGTATACATGATGTGTGTAGGGTGTGGTGTATTTGAAGTGTATGTTTATGTCTAAAAGGAAAATGTCAGAGAGGTATCTGCATGTGGGTATGTCAGGACAGGTGCTGGCTGTGTGGTGGAGGTATCTGTGGAGGTGGTTATGATATATATGAGGTGTATATGCTTGTTGTGTGATATGTATGTTTGTATCTAAAGGAGGGTGTTACAGAGGGTTTTATGTGTTTGTGTATTGGTGAGTCAGGATGGGTTTTGGCTGTATGATAGAAGATGGATTTTGAGTGGCGAATGGGTTCTTTGGGGTGAGTGCATAGGATGGGGAGGAATGTGTGAGATAGGGTGGGATAGAGGGACAGCTGTGTCTATAGAAGGGTAGAAGGGGTGTGTGTGAGAGGTATCTATGTACCCATTTGTGCACAGGGTGGGTGGAAATGAGTATGTACGATGTAGAAGGGTAAAAGGATGGGAAGGTTGGTGTGTCTTTTTTGTTTGATGGAGGCTGTGGCTTTGTGCACATGAGGTATGCAGGTGATACATTCTCTTCATATCTCCTTCCCATTTTCTATTTTTTTCCTTCTACCTTTTCCCTTCCCACCTTCCCTCTTGTTCTCTTCCTCTTCCCTTTGCTCTTTCCTTTATTTTCTCCATTCTCCCATGGTCTGTCTGCTTCTAGCGGTGTTGGCCCATTCAAATCAGCCCTAGGGTGGGATCCAAGGGAAGTGCTCATCCTTAAATGGTGATTATCAACCTCTAAAAGTAATACTTCAGAGCACCTGGCAATTGGGATCCAAGAAATGCCACTGCCTCTTAAATCCTACATTTTCAATCACCTTCAGAGGCTGATTATCTCCCTGATCCACCATGTCAGCTCCCTCAATCCCAACTGCTGCTTGCCTCATAACAATGCTAATTACCACCACCTCTCTTCTCCATGATGATTTGCTTTGATGCATGTCAGGGCTAATGGCATGCCACCTTACTGAGGGGAGAAGCTAGAGACTCTGGTTTGGAAACAGATTTCCTTTTTACTGTAGCTTTCCTGCCACTGCTATTTCCACTTCTAGATAAAGTCCCCAGCCTAGAATCAGTACCCTCCCTTGAAATGAGCTGGAAAGAGTACTATTTTGTAAATGATGCTACATGCTACTTTGGTAACATGGCCCATTAGCTTCCCTCTACTAATAGCCTTCCCATATTCATTGCATTCTGTATACCAGGCCCTTTTTTAAATCCAGTCGGAGAACTCACCTCTTAAAAGCTGCTTTTGGATCCTGATCCATGTAGTCACCTGCTCTCCAACTATGTGTTTCTTTACCATTCCCCGCCTAGACATATCCTTGTCCCCAGCTATTGTGTTGTTTGTCTTGACTAGCTCATGAGCTCTGATGAGCAGGCACCATCTTTTACATGTGTCTGTACAGCGCTGCATATGCCTTGTAGCACTATACAAATGATCAGTAGTAGTAGTAGCAGTAGATTCTCAAGCACTTTAAAATGCCTCCACACCTCTGAGGTTTTATGAGACTTCCTCTCTACTTCTTGGGGATGAGACTGCTGCTCAACCATAGGTACAGCAGAGGAGAGCATGAAAGGCCAGTGATATCCTTCCCATTTTATACTGTCTTCTCTTCCTATGGGGTGCTCTTGACCCTGGCAGCCCCAGTATTACTTTCTACCTCTTCACTACTTAACACACTAACAATATGGTCTTCAAAACCCTCTTTAGCCTTTAAACTTTCAATATTTGACAATTCTGATGCAAATCCCACCCATGAGGATCCAGCAGATTCTGTATCTGTCAAAACTAGCTCCATTCTGAACAGGGAATAGTTCTTCTCTGTTGGCTTCATCTACTGCTTCTCTCATCTTTCTCCCTACCTCACCCCACCCCACCCCACCCTGCCTTCTTTTTTATTTTCACTATGGGGGTCATTCTGAACCACGAAGAAGCCACCTGTACATGCAGGATGTATGTGTATCCTCCAAAACATCTAAAACCATATTCTGTACATTCATGGCCCTGCACGTACACATGGCACATAAATGGGGATCCAAGAGCATGGGGGGGGGGCCATAATGGAGACATATAAAGCATATTCCAGCACTACCCATGTACATCCACAGTAGTTCCCAAAGATGCCCAGGTTATACCTGCTGAAAGATGAAATAAAGGTAGGACTTAGAAATATTTCTGCCCTGCACCTCAATACAGCCCATAGTGGTGAATGGATGCGAAACCTATGCTGTGCACATTTGTGTCTGCAGGCTGGGAAACCACAGCATGCAATGTTCCTGAACAGAAAGCAGAGGAGAGGGAGGTTTGAGGTCGCAGTAACAAAACTAAACACCCCCACAAATGCACGGGGAAGAGCACAGGTGCCCTTACCGGCTATGCTGGCATTTGCTGAGTGAGCTAAAGGGGCAAAGCGTGAGTCCCCTAACAATGCCCACATCCTCGAAATGATACTGGTGATGGAGCCCTAGGACTCCTTATGAAAATGTAAGCCCAGCCATCAGTGCCATGTGCAGCACCCTGCTGGCTGGAGTGCTGCAGTCCACAATATGCCCTATGTACAGTCCCTGGATGTAGAGGTCAGATGTAAACCTATCGGAACATAATAATGGGAAAAGTCTATGCCAGTGGCCCTATGGCACATTTTGTGTGTACAGGTCAGTGTTGTGATTGATTACATATGTGGGCCTATGATTTGCAATGCGCATACAAGGTCTGACCCTTGAGGCTAAGATACGTGATGGGCTGTTTTGGCCTAAAGCAGCTCTGTGACTGTTTGAGGTCCACATGTGTAGGTATCGTGTATGTCTGCATGCATATGGAACTGTAGTGATCAGGTATGATGATGAGTTGGAAGTACTAATATCCATGGTTTTCATTCTATCATCTATGTTATTCAGTGCAAGGCATGCTGTTGGCAGACGTCTACTTCTGTGGGACTGCAAGTGAGAGTGCATGTGTGTGTGGTTGGAGGGCTGCACAGGGGGGGGATCTAGATTGCACATCCACATATCGGGGGGGGGGGGGACAAGTATGCCTAGCAGATACCTAGACCATAGGCCAACTGCAGCGTCACCAGGTGCAAATGAACAGGCAGGAGTGAGCAGGACAGGTCCACATTCACACACCTGTCCATACACTTCCCTGTCACTAATAAGGGGACCTCAGCAAGAGGGCATGGAACACCGTATGCCATGCCAAGATGCACCAGCATTGCCCTACACAATATGTATAGTTGTAGGGAGCGACGTTGGCGTCTCTGGGCATGTCTGTGTGGTGCTTGCACTGCTGACTGCTGTCATTCCACTGCCCCTTTATTAGTGATAGGGAAATGTTGGGCTGGTTGGCTATGGGGGGCCTGTTCTGCTGGATTCATGTGCTTACTTTAGCATTGTACAGACGTGTTTCTGAGATGTCCATACCATGCATACCTAGGTAGGTTGTATAGTGCCGTGTATATAGTGCTGCACTGCTTCTTGGGCCAGATGGATCACTCTTTACCTGTTTTCCTGCTACATTACAGTGCACTGCGATTGCTTTCTAGTGTTCTGGGCATGCCATAGACTAGTTTCTATCATCTAACCTGCATTCTCTTATGGGGATCATCAACTTACATTGTCATTCAGCCTCCAAACAGCTCTGTCTGTGCCCACAGCAGGTGCACAGCTGCCCGTTTTGAACGGGGCCATGGCCGTTTGCAGCTATATCGCAGAGATGGGCAGGGTCACAGACATACATCTTTTCAGAATACGGTGAGCACATGGAGTACAATGTCATTCTCAGTGTATACCCATCTTCAACCATCGTAGTACTGTGTGCAGGCCTTGCCTAGTTTGTCTATGTGGGTGATTCTGTGCACATGGCTGCGTCTATCCCCGTGTGTGTGGCATTGGGCTCTATTTCTACACATCATGCCTGCTGTGCAGATGTGCACGTTTTTGGAATGGACCCAGTCAACAACGTGGAAGGCAAGGAAGGAACTAATCTTTATTGATAACTTTTATTTCATAAAGCCAGGCCCGACACAGGCCGTGTTTCGCTTATGCCTTCATCAGGGGCTTTGGCTGTATGGTTAATTTTACTATTTTACCTTGCCACACTGTGAATGACTCCACAATTCTTCTTATTCAAAAATTTTTGATAACCAATATTGCAGCGTTACAGCACATGTGGTATTTTTGAACCGCTACCAGCACTGTCACTCTTCATACCTTCCTTGAAGGAAGTAGTGGTATTTGAGTTCCCTTTGCAAATACAAGAGAGGAGTATACAAAAGAATTTGTGATATGAAGAGCGACAGTGCTGGTAGCGGTTCAAAAATACCACATGTGCTGTAACGCTGCAATATTGGTTATCAAAAATTTTTGAATAAGAAGAATTGTGGAGTCATTCACAGTGTGGCAAGGTAAAATAGTAAAATTAACCATACAGCCAAAGCCCCTGATGAAGGCATAAGCGAAACACGGCCTGTGTCGGGCCTGGCTTTATGAAATAAAAGTTATCAATAAAGATTAGTTCCTTCCTTGCCTTCCACGTTGTTGACTGGGTCTGTGAGAGGCACGTGGATCAGTGCTTGTTTGTTGGACGTTTTTGGAATGGGCCTTCACGTGTTTTTTCTTGATTAGATTCTAAGCTCTGATGAGCATCTATATGTACAGCATGGCATATACCTTCTATCGCTATTCAAATGATTAGTAGTAGCAGCTTTGCCCCTCAAAAGAGACGGGTCCACTGGAAACTCCAGCTGTTGCTGCTCTTCTTTTAAAGAAATTTCTTTAGCTTGGTTGGCGAAAATAAATAAAAATAAGCAAATTCTAAAGGCATTAATTATTTTATATTATACAATTGTTATACAAGATGATTTTTCTATAGAGCCAGAGGGTGAGAGATCCTTGAAAATATATTCTCTGTTTCTCTGCTTGTGAAAAAGATGCACTAAGCTGTTACTCAGTCTTCTCTGTTCCCCACACACCTTTGTGAACTTTCTGCATCAGCTAGCATAGTAACATAGTACATGACGGCAGATAAAGACCAGCATGGTCCATCTAGTCTGCCCAGCAAGGCGGCAAGAGTAGGTGCACTTGCTGCTCCATGCAGGTCACCTCCCCCCACGCCTTTGTTTAAGGGTGTACCCACCACTCCATGTAGATCACACCTATTTGTTCAGATATAAGAGATAGTTATGCTTATTTTGGTTTTATCCTGTTGCTATAAAGGTATTTCACTATGTCTGTCCCATGCCATTTTGAATTCTATCACTGTGTTTGCCCCCACCACTTCCATCGGGAGGGCATTCCAAGCCTCCAACATCCTTTCAGTAAAAAAGTATTTCCTGACATTGCCTTTCAGTTTATCCCCTTGCAGCTTCATGTTATGCCCTCTAGTTTAACAGCTTCCCCGTCTTTGGAAGAGGTTGTTTGTCCATTAATACTCTAAGTATTTAAAGGTCTGAATCATATCTCCCGTCCCTCCTCTCCTCCAGAATGTACATATTTAGGTACTCAAGTCTCTTCTCATAAGTCTTATGACACAGGCTCCAAATCATTTTGGTCACCTTCCTCTGAACTGCTTCCAGCTTGTTTTATATCCTTTGTGATATACGGTCTCCAAAACTGAACACAATATTCCAAGTGAGGCCTCACCAGAGGCTTGTACAGTGGCATTAGTACCTCTTCCTTTCTGCTGGTAATTCCTCTCTGTATGCAACCCAGCATCCTTCTGGCTTTTGCCACCGCCTTGTCACACTGTTTCACCACCTTGAGATCATCAGAAACGGTCACACCGAGGTCTTTCTCCTGGTCCGTGCACATCAATCTCTCGCCCCTTATTACATACAATTCCCTTGGAGTTTTGCTTCCCAAGTGCATGACATTGCATTTCTTCACATTAAATCTTAACTGCCAAGCTTTAGACCATTCTTCCAGCTTTTGTAGAGCTTTCCTCATGTTCTCTACTCCCTGAGGGGAGTCCACTCTGTTGCAAATTTTGGTGTTATCTGCAAAAAGACAGACGACATGTCCATTCAGCCCTTCGGCAATATCACTTACGAATATATTCAACAGTACCGGCACACCGCTAATCACCTTCCTTTCACCCGAGTGGGTTCCGCTTATCATCACCCGCTGTTGTCTGTCAGTCAACCAATTTTTGATCCAGTTCACCATCTTGAGACCCATCCCCAAGCTGTTGAGTTTATTGATAAGCCTCCTATGAGGAACAATATCAAAGGCTTTGCTATAATCTAGATAGTTCACATCCATCGCATGCCCTTGATCTAGTTCTCTGGTCACCCAGTAAAAGAACTCAATCAGATTTGTTTGGCAAGATCGTCCTTTGGTAAAACCATGTTGCCTCAGATCATGCAGCCTGTTGGTTTCGAGGAAGTCCATTATTCGCTCTTTCAGGAGCGCCTCCATTACTTTTCCCGCCACAAAAGTAATGCTTTCTGGCCTGTAGTTTGTCACTTCTTCCCTATTACCACTTTTGTGGAGAGGTACCACATCAGCCCTTCTCCAGTCCCATGGAACTTCTCCTGTCTCTAAGGATCTATTAAAAATATCCTTTAAAGTCCCTACAAGAACTTCTCTGAGCTCTTTCAGTATCCTGGGGTGTATCCCATCTGGTCCCATAGACTTGTCCACTTTCAGTTTTGCAAGCTGTTCTAACACATCATCTTCTGTGAATGGCGTGGTATCTACTCCATTCCTATTTGTATATTTGTCAATCACAGATGGTCCTGCTCCAGGATTTTCTCTAGTGAAAGCAGAGCAGAAGTATTCGTTTAGCATTGTTGCTTTTTTAATGTCACTTTCCATGAATCCGTTCCCAGCACTTTTGAGTCCTGCAATTCCACCTCTGATTTTCCTCCTCTCCCGAATATACTTGAAAAAAGTCTCATCGCCACACTTCACATCTTTAGCCATCTTTTCTTCTGCCTTTAACTTTGCTTTCCTTATCTCTCTTTCTGTCTTTTAGATGGAACTTGTATTCTTTTCTGTGTTCCTCTGTTTGTGAGCTGAATTTTGTGAAAGCTGTGTTTTTTGCCTTTATTTTTTGCAGCCACTTCTTTGGAGAACTAAATAGGTTTCGGTTTCCTTTTCCTCTTGTTTTTATTTACTTTCCTTATGTATGTATCTGTTGCACCTTTTATTGCTTTCTTTAGTTTAGCCCATTGCAATTCCACTTCTCTTAACCCCTCCCCCCATACCAACTCCTCCTTCAGGTACTTGGCCATTTTACTAAAGCCAGCATTTTTGAAGTCTAAGATTTTGAGTTTGCTGTGATTGGATTCCACCTTGGCTTTTATCTCAAACCACACCGTGTGATGATCACTGCTGCTCACATGGGCACTCACCTGGATATTCGACATGCTATCTCCGTTGGTGAGCACTAAATCCAGCATGGAGCTCTCTCTGGTCTGTTCCATCACCATTTGTTTAAGTAATATATCTTGGAAGGCATCCACAATTTTTTTTACTTCTTTCCAGATTTGCAGAAAGAACACTCCAATCCACATCAGGTAGATTAAAGTCACCCAATATGATTACTTCCCCCTTCATGGCTATCTTTGCAATATCTATAATCAAGTCTCTATCCATTTCTTCGATTTGAGTTGGAGGCCTGGAGACCACACCAGTATGGATGACAGTGCCATCTCCTCTTTCCAACACAATCCACAGCGCTTCTTCTTTTCCCCACGTCCCCTGCATTTCAGCAGCTTTAATATTGCTTTTGACATACAGGGCTACTCCTCCTCCTTTTCTACACTCTCTGTCTCTTCTAAATAAATTAGAGCCAGCTATGGCTATATCCCATTTATGTGACTCGTTAAACCATGTTTCTGTAATGGCCACAATGTCCAAGTTCATTTCCACCATTAGGGCTTCCAGATCAGGAACTTTGTTGGCTAGGCTGCGTGCATTTGTACTCATTGCTTTCCAGCATTTGTTGAATGGCTTGCCTGCCTTTTGCATGGATTTTGTTCTATACGCCCTTTCCCGCTTGCCATTGATGTGTTGTTCAAGTGTGTGGCTGTTTCCAATGTTTTTCTTTTGCTGGGAGTAACGTACTGAATTTGTCCTTCTCCATCCATCACCCTTTTTCCCTAGTTTAAATGCCTGTCCACATAATGCCTGAATTTTTCACTTAGAATCCTTTTCCCTGCGGCAGAGAGATGTAGTCCATCAGTACAGTATAGTCTCTTGTTGATCCATGTGTTTATTTTATTTTATTTTATTTACATTCTCTTATATACCGCGCTATTCTGCATCAGTGCGGTTTACATTGAACAAACCGAAATTACATTGAACAGGGCATTATAACTTGGAGATAACTATTTTACAGGGAACAGATTGATGCTCTTCTCTGCTTGATGCTCTTCTCTGTCTTCTAGCCTAGCTGTGACATAATCCTCCATGGGATTTAGATCAGTCAGGCAGGAAAAGGTTTATTTGGCTGCTTGTCCAAGAGTTTCTACATGATTTGCTGAAGTGCCTCATGCTTCTGGCTTGTTCCCCACCCCGCTCCTATTCTTCACCTCTCAGACAGGCACCACTGTGTCTGGGTTCCATACACCCACAATAAATGAGATGAATAGGATGAATGCAGTTCAGTAGCAGAGAAACTAACCATATACTGTACACCAGGGCTACTCAAATTGCTTGCGTGGCGGTCCGGAAATTTGTACAGAGACACGACTGGGGTCCAAACCAAAAGGTTCAAGTTAATTGACATCAACACCTTGGCAAACCAGTTCACAAATTTATATATAGACTTTGTCATAATGTTATAGTAATTTAAATAAGAACACTACAATAAAAAATTAGGTTTTTTTCAGTTATTTGTATTTTATTTATAGTAAGATTTTAGTACATAACAGGAAAAATAAAATACAATGTAACAAACATGTATTTTAAATATTAATTAGTTTTACCGCTTCAACTCTGAAGTTTAACGTAAGATGAATGTTTTCCATAGCATTTCAGCAATAAAAATCATTTCAATGCAATGTATGAAATTTGTCCTTAAGCTTCATAATGTTCTTGTAATCTGGCAGGTACGGTGTTTCAGCAATCCTCAAAGCCTGACTCAAATGTTAGAAAATGTCTGTATTTTGACTTAATATTCATTGTTGAGAAGGCTGATTCACATGTGTACATTGATCCAAACATAGTTAGGCAACTAATGGCAAGTCGGTTAATGCATTGAAACTGAGAATCATTGATAAATCAACACCAAAAATTAATTAAATCCACTTCCTGAAACTTCAATTTTAATGTTTCTTCTGCCTGAAGTTCAACAGTTTCAAGCTGAAGCCTTGCAGGTGATATGGAAAACTTTTCCTCAGCTACACATATCCATTCACCAACAGGAGAAACTGAAAATGGACAGGAAACAGGAATAAACACTCCAAATGGTTTAATTCCATGAAACATTGGTTAAATTCATGTTTGACTTTTTCCACAAATTCTGTGGCAGCTCTTAGTAGTTGATATGTGGGGTTGATACTTTTTGTTGTTTGAAAATGCAACAACTGACCAGTGGCCAAATAATCTGAAAAGATTACCAGTTTAGCTTTGAAAAGCACAACAGGTAGTCACAAGAGTTATTACTGTCTTGTCTCTCCCCTTGTAAAATTAGATTAACTGCATTTAAGTATCCAGTTATGTCAACTAGAAATGCAACAGCTGCCATCTGTTCAGAATTATGCATAAAGTCTACAAACTCGCCAACCTTTTTTGACGGTATCATATGAAGGAAATCAATTACTGCATCGCGAAGGTTCCAAAATCGTTCCAAAGCTTTCCCTTTACTCAACCAATGTACGTCATTGTGGAGAAGAAGATCATAGTATTCTGAAGAAGTTTCTTTAAGCAAGCTTCGAAACAGGCGATGTTGTAGTGAAGAATTGCATCTTATAAAATTAATCAACTGCACCACAACGTTCATAACATTTGCAAACTCTGTATTAAACTTAGAACATAACACGGACTGATGAGTAATACAGTGGTAAGAGTAATTTAGGATGCATTTCTTTGAAACGATTTATCAGCCCCTTGTCCCTTCCTGTCATGGCTGGAGCTCCGTCTGTTGTTATTGAAACCAATTTAGTCAAGTTAATATTATAATGATCAAAAAATTTCATCAGCGTGCTAAAAATATCTTCACCTCTGGTCTGTTTGAGCATCAGGAGCAATGCCAACAAATCTTCTACAAATTTTTTACCATTATAAAAACGTACATAAACACACAATTGTGAAATATCAGTATTGTCGGTCGACTCATCACAAGCTAGTGAAAAAACATGAGTCTTTTGTAGGTCCTCAAGCAGCTGTTGAAACACATTTCACATTAGGTCCTCAACCCGGTGGCTTGCCGTGCTATCGGACAAAGGAACTGCGGCGATGGAATCAACTATTTTCTTGTCATCGAAAAAAGTTGCCGCTACCTCAACCATGCACTCTTTGACAATCTCTGCATTGATGAAGGGCTTTTTTCTTCTTCTCAATGTCCATGTAACACGCAGGGAAGCCTCAGTAGCCTTTTGCTGTATGGTGGTGGTTTTTTTCATAATCATCATAGTCTTTTCCAAAGACAATTTCATAGATTTTACTTTATCCAGACGAAGACTGGACCCTGGCAGATATTTAACATTAAAATCTGGGTGTTTTGTTTCGTAATGTCTCTTTATATTTCCACTTTTTATCACTGCCACAGTTTCATTACAGATTAAACATACCGCTCTCACGTTGGACCTATCTGGCAAAATAAACAAATACTGTTCCATCCATTTCTCCTGAAACAAACAATTTTCGCTATCGATTTTACGTCGCATCTTCTGCTTTTCCATTTTCTAGCACTCAAATTGAACTTACATTTATAATTGTTTTATATGAAACCTGAGAGGCTGGGGGAACTCCTTCTGCAGCAGCACCGAGGAAGTGATGTCAGAGGGATGGGTGCTGCAAAACCGGCCTAAATCATTTCGGCCAATGGCCTTCTTCAGGGGGTGTAACTTCATAAAAATAAAACAAACATAAAATAATAAATAAATGATAATGAAGCTTAAAATCACATTATATAATACTTTTTATGTGTTTCAATTAAACAGACAAAAAAGATAAAAACAGCCAATGCATAAAAAAAACATTAAAAATAATGAACATGTAAAAGAGCAATAAGCACATAAAAAACTGCGAAGACCAGAAATAAATAGTAACACAAAAACCATGATTAATCATATGAGGCATTCACTAGGAGGACCCACTATCGGGCACTACAACTCCAAGCACATGCAGAGACACAAAAGGCAATGCTGAAATCTGTACCTGGGAGGGATGAGGAGGACAGCTAAACAGTGAATATTAAAAACATGTAGGGCAGGCTATTAATCAATCCATATGTAAAGCGCACTGCTGCCAGACATGAAGAGAGACAGAGACTTGACAGGCTTTTTAACAACGCTCAGTTTCACGCCAAAGGGAGGTCAAAGTTCAAAACTATCACTATTTGAATGATATCGCTATTTGAATGGTAACGGCGGGAAGGGCTCCTATCGCTGCTGTGGCTTCTCTCACCTCGGTGGCGCTGAAGATGAGCCGGAGACACCAGTGAGGGAGAACAGGAGACTTCCGCAGTGCCAGTTAAAAGCCAAACGAAACCTGAGAGGCTGGGGGAACTCCTTCTGCAGCAGCGCCGAGGAAGTCATGTCAGAGGGGGTGGGTGCTGCAGAAGGTGTTTTCCTCCGAGGAAGTGATGTCAGAGGGGGCGGGTGCTGCAGAAGGTGTTTTCCTCCGAGGAAGTGATGTCAGAGGGGGCAGGTGCTGCAGAAGGTGTTTCCTCAAGGAAACACCTTCTGCAGCACCCGCCCTCTCTGACATCACTTCCTCGGTGCTGCTGCAGAAGGAGTTCCCCCAGCCTCTCAGGTTTCATTTGGCTTTTAACCAGCACTGCGGAAGTCTCCTGTTCTCCCTCACTGGTGTCTCTGGCTCATCTTCAGCGCCACCAAGGTGAGAGAAGCCGCAGCAGCGATCGGAGCCCTTTCCGCTGTTACCAAAGCCGTTCTTGAAGCCACGGATGCAGAAGGCGCCGGGCCGGTGTAGAGCAGTTTGACCCCCAATTTTTTGGACCTCGGCGCGGTCTGTTCAGAAAGCCTCCGCGGTCCGCGATTTGAGCAGCCCTGCTGTACACTGCTATTTGTCATGCTTCACCATTAGAGCAAAAATGAATGCACAACCGTAATAAGTAGGGGCCTAAAAGAACTAACCAGACATTCAAAGAAAAGGATGGTCCTTTCTGCATTCACCCGGAGTGAACTTCCTTTTTAGGAGCAAAGAAGAACTAATTCTGTTTTCTTTAAAAACACCCGTCTTTTTTCTTCTTCCAGTTGACATTTCCTCTATCCAGTCTCTGGGGCACAGAAACCAGGGCCCAACCCCCACATAGTCTTACATAACATCCCAACGATTAATTATACAGTGCAATCAGTAAAACAGAATGTCATTCTATTTTCATTTCATGCTGTATTACACCAGTAAGGATCTGGTATGCAATTATGCAAATATGCAGTTAAGATTGGACATCGTGAAACCAAAAGGAAATATAGGCCACGGACAGAGAAAAAATGCAATGATATTAATAAGGAATTTCTGAATTGTATATGGTTAGATATAAAACATACTAAAAACTCATTTATTTACTGAGGGCCCAATATTCAGCACCGGCAGGTAATTCTGCTAACACAACTAGTCGCAGGCGCTGAACAGTAAACTCTGATATTCAGTGCAGGGTCATATCCGGCCCTGGTAGTAATATCCGGGTTGGCCATTTTTGCCTATTGGTAACTGGTTAACGGAGATATTGAGCCACTGCCCAGTTAGTGATATGCATCAGAAGTTAGGCCAGGGTTACCTGCATCTAGCTTTCACCACATAACACTAACCGGGCAGTGGCTCAATATCACCGCTGACTGGTTAGCAATCAACATTGCCTCCGGTCCACCCTGGAACGCTCCCAACACACCCCAATGCTGAGAGGTTAGCACCTGGGCATATTAGTGCTGCTGAATAGCCCATTCAGCACAATTAATATGGTTAGCAGCTCTGCTAACCGCTTTAATCGCTTTGAATATTGGGCCCTGAATATTTTGTGGTTATCTAGAAATGTGATAGTAGGCTCTTATTTTTTCTTAATGCAGAAAATGTAATTTTGTACTCTGATTATGTCTGAACTGTTACTGTATTGTTCTGTTTTGTGAATGTGGTTGTTACCTGCTTGGACCTGTAGCGATTAAGTGGGACAAAAACTGGATAAATTAAATAAATAAATAAAAGCATGAATATAAACCCAAGAGGCTTATTTAACCTGAATGACATTTGCTTAAACCAACTCTCAGAATATGCATTTAATAATATGTCTATACCACCTCCCTCACTCAGAGTCACTCAAGCTGGTTAACAAAAGACAATTTAAAAACAAGTTACCACCAAGTGTCACCTAGTGGACTCTGTAAAATATTACAGATATACATTCAGGTAACAACAGGGAGTTAGCAAATTCCAATTTTCTTCCTTACTCATTTAGTGCTGTATCCAGGGTAGAAGAAGAGTTCAAGAATCAAGAAAGCAAGTAAAGCATTCAAAATATGTGTTTTGGTATATCCTCAACATAAATTGGATTACAGAACATTCAATAACTGGAGGAAAAGATGACTAAACCCACTTCTGTCCTCATCATCACGCACATCAAGAGGAAATATATATAAGCCTGCAGCTTTATTAATGTCCTGACAAAGGAATCCTGCCTAGATACTTAAGCCCTTCTATAAATATAATAAGCCCTCCCTTAGTGAAAAAGAGAGCCAAGTAAGAGGTATACACAGTATGATTATCTGAAAACCATCAGCCTGCCTTGTGCAAACAAGGTCACAGAGCTCTCCAGGAATCTGCTCTTCACCAAGTGCTATTGGGCAGCCTGTCCCTTTCCAGCCATCCAGGTCATGTATAACTACATTCAGGGCCGGCCCGTCCATTGAGCAAGAATGTTTTTTGCACAGGGCCCCGCGTTTCAGGGGGCCCCGCGCAAAGAACATTCTGCTTTCCTCAAAATTACATTAAAAAAAAGCTGGCTCTCTGGCTGCTGCCGCTGCCACCGTGGCAGAATGCAGTGTCCCGTGGGGCCCCCTCTGCGCCGGCTGAGCCCTCTGCCCGGCTTTCAGATTCGCGAAGGGAGAGTGTCTCTCCCTCGCGTCTCTGTTAAGCCCGCAGGGGCTAATGGGAAATTTCCCATCAACCCCTCGCGTCTAAAGGGGCTGATGGGAAATTTCCCATTAGCCCCTGCGGGCTTAACAGAGACGCGAGGGAGAGACACTCTCCCTTCGCGAATCTGAAAGCTGGGCAGAGGGCTCAGCCGGCGCAGAGGGGGCCCCGCGGGACACTGCATTCTGCCGCTGTGGCAGCGGCAGCGGCAGCAGCCAGAGAGCCAGCTTTTTTTTTTTGGACTGCTAATGGGCTGGGGCGGGGGGGCTGTTAGGACTGCTAATGGGCTGGGATGGGGGGGCTGTTAGGACTGCTAATGGGCTGGGGGGGGCTGTTAGGACTGCTAATGGGCTGGGGGGGCTGTTAAGACTGCTAATGGGCTGGGCTGGGGGGGCTGTTAGGACTGCTAATGGGCTGGGGGGGTTAGGACCGCTAATGGGCTAGGGGTGGGGGGGGGGGTTAGGACTGGTAATGGGCTGTGGACTGATGGGGGCTGTCTGGCGATGGGGTGATGGGGGGGTTAGAACTGCTAATGGGCTATGGGGGGCTGTTAGGACTGCTAATGGGCTGGAAGGCTGTTAGGACTGCTAATGGGCTGGGGGGTGGAGGTGGGTTAGGACTGCTAATGGGCTGGGGGGGTGGGGGTGGGTTAGGACTGCTAATGGGCTAGGGGAGTGGGTTAGGACTGCTAATGAGCTGGGGGGGCTGTTAGGACTGCTAATGGGCTGGGGGGGTGGGGTGGGTTAGGACTGCTAATGGGCTGGGGGGGTTTGTTAGGACTGGTAATGGGCTGTGGACTGATGGGGGCTGTCTGGAAATGGGGTGATGGGGGGGTTAGAACTGCTAATGGGCTATGGGGGGTGGTTAGGACTGATAATGGGCTATGGGGGGGCTAGGACAAGAAATGGGCTGATGGGGAGGGGTTAGGACTTGAGGTGGGCTGATGTGGTTAGGACTGGTAATGGGCTGTGGGCTGATGGGGGGGTTAGGACTGGCAATGGGCTGATGGGGTTAAGACTGGAAGTGGGCTGATGGGGGGGTTAGGACTGGTAATGGGTTATAGGGGGGGCTTAAACTGAAAATGGGTTGATGGGGGGGTTAGGACTGGAAGTGGGTTGATGGGGGGCTAGGACTGGTAATGGGTTGGGGGGTTGCTATGACTGGAAATGGGCTGAGTGGAAGGGGAGGCTTGAACTGCAAATAGCTGATGGGGAGGGAGCTTGGAATGGAAATGGGCTGTGAGGAAAGGGAGCTAGGACTGAAAATGGGCTGATGGAGCAGCTAGGATAGGACTGGAAATGGGCTGTTGGGGGGAGCTAAGATTGGAAATGGGCTGTGGTGGGGGCTTGAATTGAAATGGACTCATGGAGGGGCTAGAACTGAAAGTAGGCTCATGGGGGGGGGCTTGGACTGGAATTGGACTGAGTGGAGGGGAGCTATGATTTGAAATGGGCTGATGGGGCTAGGAAATGACTAGAAGTGGGCTGATGGGGGGCTAGGATTGGAAATGAGCTGATGAAGGGACTCAGACTGAAAATGGATGGGGGAGCTAGGACTGGAAATGGGTTGATGGTGGGCTAGGACTGGAAATGGGCTGATGCAGGGACTAGAAGGGAATGGATGCTGGGTGAGACTGGAACTAGAAGGGAGCTGATGTTGGGGGAGGATTAGAATGGGATGGGGCTGGGAGAGTAAAATGGAGAGGGGAAAAATATTTTGTGTGGGAGGGATGAAAAATCTACAATTGGCCTGGTATTGGGAGAGTGTGGGGATTGAGGATGGAGGGGTAAAATTTGTGTGGATGAAATAGGAATGAGGAAAGAGCAAAAGGAGAAAGATTAGTATGTTAAAGCAGATGTAGAGAGAGAGAATGGAAAAAAAAACTAGAAGAGAGAAGAAAGAACAAATGGACAGCAGACGATGGACAGTTAGCAGAAAACATGAAGAAACCAGAAGAAAGTGTCTGGAGCAATTGCAACTGAAAATAAATGCACAAAAGGTAGAAATATCTCTTTATTTTGAATTTATTAACTGGAATATGAAACCTCTGGGAAATGTGCATCATTAACGTCTGTGCTTTGTTTGGTACAAGAGGAAATTAATTTATAGTTTTATTTCTACAGTGTTGTTGTACATTCCATGTTTGGCTTTTGGGGTTCCCAGTTTAATTATTGCCTTCCTGTTTCTAAATTGTGATTCCTTGTTTGGTGATGGTCTATGTTCTGCATGTGTAACTGAGCTGAGGTATTCTGTTTATGTAATTCCTATTTGACATTGCCACTTGTTCTCTTTCCCCAGTATTCTCTGAAATGTATTGGTTTAATATTTGCAGTGTTGCCTTTTGATAGTTAGGGTATGGTGCTTTGTGAGTCCTGGTAATGCTGTCAGGATACGGCGGGTTTGCTATGGGTTCTAAATGGGCAGCGTTTGTAGTAGTTCCTAATGTGCCTGGCGGTTGGCACTGGATTATAGTAATGTAGAAATCTTTTAGTCTTTCTTTATCCATACACTCATTAAGAGACATGTTTACTAAAAGTTAGTGTATGGTAACATTATGCAAATATTTATGCAAATGAGGCCCCGCACCGAGTCTCCGCACATGGCCCCGCACCCCCCTTGGGCCGCCCCTGACTACATTAGGGGTTACCAGTCTGTTGCGACCCATGACCATGCAGGCTCACATTGCAGAAGACCTCGGTAGTCTTCAATAAGTCCTCTAGCAATGCCCTGACACACAGCTGGGGCCCTCCCTTGTTAGAAGCGACTTAGGCCTTTCCCCACATCTAACCCCTACTTGAACTGTGAAGAATAATATGCCAAGAAACAAAATATACAAGGCAAAGTGCTGCATTCTAGAAAAGCAATCTATTTCGTACGTATCGTCTGTTGGAATAGCAAATTGAATAAAATTAAAAGTATGTGATTTTCCTAAGAACCTTACATGGCAAATGTATTTACCTTACCTACCCTGCTATGACTTCAAAACATGATTCAGTTGTATTGAGACAATGATCTAGTTAAAAGAAGCATGTTACAATGGAAATGGCAAAAAGCCAGCAGGAAGAGGGCAAAGCACTATCCAGCCCCTCCTTTGTCCTCCTCTGCTACGATAAACCTCTCCCCTAGCATGCCCATGTATCTCTGTGATCCAGTCACAGTCCCTATTCAGGAGAAGATAGACCTGCAATATTGAACATGTGTAACGGCCATCAAAGAACTGCATGCTATGTCTGTATGCCCTCTAGCTGCCAGACGTGCTCTCCTGGCCACATAATGAGCCAGAAGGTCATGGCACCAGCAGAGAGTAATGCTAAATAGACAATATTCTCAATGGGGAAAGACGAATAGTGGAGTACCCCAGGGATCTGTACTGGGTCCGCTGCTTTTTA
Organism: Ichthyophis bannanicus; assembly: GCA_033557465.1. NCBI lineage: Eukaryota > Metazoa > Chordata > Amphibia > Gymnophiona > Ichthyophiidae > Ichthyophis > Ichthyophis bannanicus. The sequence continues at coordinate 629,054,112 of CM066034.1, read as the reverse complement.
ACATATTCATAAATGACTTGGAAATGGGAATAACAAGTGAGGTGATCAAATTTGCAGGTGACACGAAATTATTCAAAGTTGTTAAAACACAAGCAATTGTGAAAAATTGCAAGAGGGCCTTGATAAATTGGAAGACTAGACCCCCAAATGGCAGATTGAATTTAATGTGGACAAGTGCAAAGTTATGCACTTAGGGAAGAACAACCCAAACTACGGTTACATAATGCAAGGTTCCACATTAGGAACTACCACCCAGGAAAAAGATTTAGGTGTCATCATGTATAATATGTTCAAACCCTCTCCCCCGTGTGCAGTGCAGCCAAGAAAGAAAACAGAATGCTAAAAATCATAAGGAATGGAATAGAAAATAAAGTATATTATAATACCTCTGCATTATTAAATGGTGCAACTGCACCTTGAATTTGTGTGCAATTCTGATGACTATATCTTAAAAAGAATATAGTAGAATTAGAAAAGGTACAAAGAGCAGCCACAAAAATGGTATAGGGGATGGAAGGATAGCCCTATGAGGAAAGGCTTAAAAGATTAGGGTTCTTCAACTTGGAAAAAAAGATGTCTGAGGGGAGATACGATAGAGGTCTATAAATTAACGAATGGAGTGGAATGGGTAAACATAGATTGGTTCTTTACTCCTTCAAAAAGTAGGAAGACCAGGCGACACGTAATGAAGCTACAAAGTAACCCATTTAAGACTAATATGAGAAAATAGTTTTCACTCAACACATAATCAAACTCTGGAATTCATTACCGGAGGATGTAGTGTAACTGGGTTTAGATGATGTTTAAACAAGTTCCTGGAGGAAAAGTCCATAAACCATTATATTAAAGAGGACCAGAGAAATCCACTGCTTGCCCCGGGATAAGTAGCATGGAATCTGTAACCTTTTGGGAACCTGACAGGCATTTGTGGCCTGGATTGGCCACTGTTGAAAATAGGATACTGGGCTTGATGGGCCTTGGTCTGACCCAATATGGCATATCTTATGTTCTTATTACCATAGCAGTTAGGCTACACCATGGTAAAAATGCATCCTGACCACTCATTTGCCCCTCACTACTCGCGGAGTTTATAATGCACATCCACGTTTCTGAAATTGTGCTTGAACTTGCATGTGCCTTCTTTTTTTTTTTCAGATCTTCTAGGTTTGACGTCCCACATTGCACTTGGACATCCCATTGTGAAATGTGCCTCACTGGCTAAAAAAGACCTTCGCACATAAGCGACCTGGAACCGGAGATCTGTACTCGGCGCTCTCCCTCCGCCCTACTCATCCCCATTACTTGTATATCTTATTGAAATAATTCCACAGACACTGCACTTGGAAAAAAGACCAGGTCACAGCTTTATTGCCCAATAACAAACAATTTAACAAACCACTCAAGAAAAAACAGCCCATTATACCCCCCCCTCTCCCGCAGCGGAGCAAAGCCTCACCCGCCATACTAATAGCAAGGTGACCTCGCTTCCGCCACCTGGCCCGGTCCCCACCGGTCCAGTTAATCCCACCCCTGCTCGACTTCTCCATATCACTAGCAGAAGCCTGCTCGGGGTACTCCGGGTCGCGGGCACCCTGTCCCGCCCAAGTATCCTCCGGCTCCGGACCCCGGAAACCTCCGGGATCCCGCCAACGCTTCCCCCTTCCAGCTGTGACAACCCCTTATGTCCCCTCAACTAACCCTCCCAATAATGGGCGGGAGGGCGGGACTCCGTTCACTACCCGGCTCTCCAAAACATGTGCTGAAGGCTCGCTCTGGATGCCTCAGCACATGGCCCTCGCTCCTCACCTGATTGGCTCTTGCCGCTCGTGACCCCGCGGCTGAGCCAATCAATTTAAATAATGCCGCCGATGTCCCTTCGCGGCTGTCTCTTCCCTCTCGCACCCCCCCCCCCCTCGCCGCTTCCTCAACGGGCCGGGAACCCGCGCCGGAGCTCGCCACCGGTTAACGGCGGCCTCCGAGACTTGCCCTGCGGCCTTTAAGTAACCGGAGATCTGTACTCGGCGCTGTCCCTCCGCCCTACTCATCCCCATTACTTGTATATCTTATTGAAATAATTCCACAGACACTGCACTTGGAAAAAAGACCAGGTCACAGCTTTATTGCCCAATAACAAACAATTTAACAAACCACTCAAGAAAAAACAGCCCATTATACCCCCCCTCTCCCGCAGCGGAGCGAAGCCTCACCCGCCATACTAATAGCAAGGTGACCTCGCTTCCGCCACCTGACCCGGTCCCCACCGGTCCAGTTAATCCCACCCCTGCTTGACTTCGCCATATCACTAGCAGAAGCCTGCTCGGGGTTCTCCGGGTCGCGGGCACCCTGCCCCGCCCAAGTATCCTCCGGCTCCGGACCCCGGAAACCTCCGGGATCCCGCCACCGGCATAGTCACGCCCCGTGACTTGCCACCCCCAACTTATCTGGGCTCCAGCTGTGACCTGTCTGCATTACCACCTACCACCCTCTCCAAAGCTTCCTGCCAATCATTGAGGAGAAGGTCAACCCCCACCGGTGCTAAATGTACACCATCACCCCTGTACAACCCGGAGCATGCAACATACACCCAAGCATGCTGAACTTGACATCCCCCATGCTCAACCACCCACCTCCCAATTTGCCTATTGATCTTCGTCAAACCTCGGGACCAGCAACACTGACCCCAGCACGCCGGCCTCGGGATGACATCCGACCAAATAAGCACCACCCCTTCAAACATTTGCATTATCTGGGCAAAGTCTCTTTTTGCTGCATTGATCAGCTGCTTGCAGGTCCACGATGTCAAATCATTCCCTCCCAGGTGCAACAGCAGGAACCCAGGCAGTGTCCGCACTCGTGCATGGTGACGCAGCAAGGGCAATAGCTGAGGCCAGTTCAGCCCCCGCTCCCCCAGCCATGAAAGGCTCACCACATCAGGGTCCAACCCCAAATTCAGCCCGATAGGTCTGTTCTCTGCACGCCGTCCGGCCCAGAACACAAACGAATGCCCCAGCATCCAACAGCCCCGCAGACCTCTGCCCCGATCTGAAAAAGAAAAACAATGGTTAAAGAGCCATCCCCCCCCCCCGCCCTTTCATCATCGCACATATGTCTGAAAAGCGCTGGATCGCCACCGGCCAATGGCTTGTATCTGGGAAGCAGACATTCCCGCCCGTGCTGCGCTAGTCGCTGCTCAGATGCGAAAGGAATGCGCCGCAAATTGGCAAGCGTCAACCCCCAGCTTCCGCAAGCCCAAACGCAATACAGCTGTCACCTGATATCTGGTGACCACCCGGGCATCCGCATGCACGAACAGCCCCCCTGCGACCTGCGGGCGGCACTCAAGGAACGCCCTCATTGCCTTAACCGGGCACGTGTCCCCAGCAATCTCCCGCAGGACCACCCATTTGCCCCTCCCCCTTTGGTCCGTCTTTGATCTTTTTAAAAGGACCTTCAAACACCCATCTTGCACCTGCACATGCTGCCTCAATAAGCTGTTCTCCACACCTCTCTTTGTGGACTCTGCCACTAATTCGCCAACCCTAAAGGCCCCAAAAAAGGCCACACAAAAGATAGCCTGAAAAAGCTTGGCTTCGTAGCCCGACGTGGCCACCCCGGGCAAGGCCGTACACAGACCCATCAATAAGTCATGTTTTAACGGGCGGCGCTGATCCAGCATAACCGGTTTCGCCCTCGCCCATCCTTGCATCAGCTTCTTAACCAAAAACCCCCCGCCCAATGGGGCCCAACCCACCGCTTTTGCGAAAAAAAGAAATCCCGCCAAATGCCACGTACAGCAGTGTGCGAGACCCCCCTCTGCTTCGCACTAACTATATACGCTCCCAATAATTGATCCGGAATTATCCCCCCACTCCACCCCTGCTGATGCAAGAAGGCGACTACCCTCTCATATCCTCTGCAATATGCCTCCCAGGTCTTGGCTGCCACCGAGCCGCGCAGCATCTCTCTCATCTCCGCAGGCCAGAGGTCCATAATCTCCACGGGACCTCGCATCCCACCGCAGCCGCCTCTGGCGCCAGCATCCGGAAACGATCCCACTGCAAACGTGAAAGAGCATCAGCAATGCCGTTATTATGCCCAGGTATATGTCGCGCTCGCAACATCACGTTCTTACACAGACACTGTAACACCACCTTTCGCATTAAAGCTGCCACTTGTGGGCAACGTGGCGTATAATTATTCACCACACTCACCACACTACTTTTTTATTACCCAATCTCCCTGGCCACAACTCCAATGCAACCAAAATCGGGAAGAGCTCTAAGAACGTGATATTCTTTAATAGCCCCTCGTCCTTCCACGACGCCGGCCAGCTCCCCGCACACCATTCCCCTCCAAAATAGATACCTAAACCTGTGCCTCCCGCCGCATCCGTGAACAACTGCAAATCCTCACTGGAACACTCCCCCTCAACCATGACCACTGACCCGTTAAACTCAGTCAGGAAGACATCCCATACCAACAAATCTTCCCGCAAACTCCTGTTGATTCTAATACGGTGATGAGGCTTGGATGCACCCATCGTTGCTAATGCCAAACGCCGCAGGAAGACACGACCCATGGGTATTACCCGACAAGCGAAATTCAATGAACCGATCAGAGCCTGCATTTCTCTCAGAGTGTACTTAGATGATGCAAGCGCATTCGCTACCAACACTCGTAGCTTCACCACTTTCTCGTCGGGTAGCCGCGCCACCATGTTCACAGAGTCCAATTCAATGCCCAAAAAGATTATCTTAGACGCCGGCCCCTCAGTCTTTTCTGCAGCTAACGGGACACCCAATTCCGCAGCCATCTCCACAAAACCCTCCAACAAGGCTCTGCACTGCGCCGTCCCAACTGCCCCTACAAATAAAAAATCATCCAAATAATGAACAATGCTGGCTCGGCCCACACGCTTCACCAAAACCCATTGCAAAAAAAGTGCTGAATGTCTCAAAAAACGCACATGACACCGCACAGCCCATGGGCATGCATTTATCGAAGTAGTAGGCCCCCTCGACTTGGAAACCCAGGAGATGAAATGACGACGGGTGCACCGGCAGCAGTCGAAAAGCTGCCTCAATGTCCACCTTGGCCATCAACGCACCTTGCCCCGCCTTTCTAACTAATTCCACTGCCCTGTCGAATGACGCATAACGGACCGTGCAGCATTCCCGCGGAATGTGGTCATTCACGGATTCCCCTTCAGGATAAGACAAATTATGAATTAGCCGGAATTTCCCCGGCTGCTTCTTCGGAATAACACCCAGAGGGGAAACCACCAAATCCGCAAAAGGGGGCTCCATGAAAGGGCCCGCTATCCTACCTAACGTCAATTCTCCCGCCAATTTTGCTCGCACCACCTCTGCAAAACGCCGCACAGACGACCCGTTCCTCCCGACCTTGTTCTGCACCCTCCCTTCAACCGGAATCACAAATCCCTCCCTGAAACCCTTAAGCAGTATCTCCCCGTCTTGTTTTCTCGGATATTGGCAAAGCCACTCTCGCAATACTCCCACCCGAATTGGAGAGGGAGCTACGCCGAACATCGAGCTCTCACTTGGCCGCTGGCGGTACACCCCCCAAGGGTCCTTTTTTGAGACATTTCGTTGCCGAGTGCCCTCTGCCGCAATTCGAACAGGCATGTCGAAATTTGCAATGAGGGAACGGGCAGGAGGACTTGTTAAACCGCCAACATAGATCCCCAACCCCGGCCCCTGACTTGTTCGACCCCCCACCTCCCGCCGTCCGAAAGGACCAATTCCCTACCACATTAGCCCCCCCCCCCCACGGTTTTCACCGCCCCTCCCGCCCCGCTCACTGCACCCGACCGCATGAACATTTGCGTGAGCCACAAATTGATGTCCTGACTGCCCCACGACAATGTCTTGTTCTCCTCCATTTTATCTCGAAACTTCTCGTCGTAATTTAGCCAGGACCACCCTTCATGTGTTTGCGACGCCTCCAGAACAGAGTCCGCATAGGACAAGAGCATCCCGTACTGCTCCGGGTAACATTTGCTCCACACACTCGCTAAGCGCAAAAAGGCCCTCATCCAATTTACAACGGTCCACGCCACCTTACGCACTCTTCCAGCCTTTTCATCCTCTTTCCTCTTTTTTCTACTTTCCCCCGAACGCTTACGTCCCTCCAACAGGCGAAAAATGTCAATGTACCGTCTCTTACGAATGCGCCTCCTCAACTTCTTCGGCACCCCTTCCCACAATTCAGACAAAGCAGTCACTGCAGCTGACCCCCCACCGGAAGCGCCCTGCTCTCCACTTGAACCCCTGTCTGCCGACGAACTCGTTGACCCACTAGAAGACGACGACGAGGACGATTGCGATCTACGCCTCCGATGACAAATATGTTTTCGTTTCCGGGTAGCCTTTTCCGCCTTTTTTCCTCCCCGCCCTCCTGCTCCCCTTGCAACTCACCCATCACCGCTGCCTCCGAAGACTCCAGGCTGCGCTGCGGATGCAGCTCTCTGACCCCATCATCCACCGTGCCCGGCTCACACTCCCCGCGGACTGCACCACCAGCCGAGGGTCCCCCACGCGCTGGCACCACCTGCACCTCTCCACTCTCTGACCTGAGTTGCTGCACTCCCACATACCGCTCTCCTGCAGAAGCCATTGTCGCCACCTGTGAAGAGAAAAAGGGAAGAAATGCAGGGGGAACAACCGCAGGCCATGCAGACGGCCAGGCACCTGCCCAATCAACCCTGGAAGGTCCAGGCCCACCGTGCATCCAATGCTCCCAACCATGCTGCCCAGCAGACCCGGGCCCCCCAGGACTCCCCGAATACCTCCCGCTCCCTTCAGCAAGCCCAGAAACCCCAGCTCCCGCACCCCCCGCAGGAATGACCCCAGTACTGACCCCTGGTCCTGCCGCACTCACCTCTGCCCCCACGCTAGCCCTTTCCTCCCCTGCTAGGCCCACCCCATCCGCTGCCTGCTGCCGCCCAACTGCAGACCTTGTACCCCTGCCACCCCGCCCCCCAGATATAACCTTTGCTTTCCTCCCCCCCCCCCCACCAGCACGCTGTCCTGCTCTTGGAGCCACACCCCGCACAGGCCCAGTCGCTCCTACCACTCCGCGCCCTCTCACATTCCCCCTTCCCGGAGTCCCAGCCTGTTCCCCCCTTGACAGCCTTTCCTGTCCCCTTAAGCCCCGCTGCTGCCCGCGGCCTCTGTGCATGCGTGCCGTGCTCCGAGTCTTCGGCTCTGTGCCTCCTTTTCCCCTCTCAACCCCCCCCCCCTATGCTCCCGCGTCTGCCCGGCATGGCCCTCCTATGCCGTCCCTTATCCGTTCGTGTGTGTTTTATTTATTTTATGTTCCTGTGGTTGTGCTGTGCTCGCTCGCTTTTAATATTGTACGCCCGTTCTTCGATCCCCAGCCTCCTGCCGCAGTTCTTACCCTGTTCTCCCCCCGTCGGTCACGTCCCACCTCAGCGCACTTCCCCGGAGACAAGGAACCACAAGCAAAAGGTGGAGGGGTGGGGGGTAGGCCCGATACAATACCGACCACGCACTCCTGCCCTCGATGCCGCCGCTGCTACCCTTCAGCCTCCTTGTGCACCAATCGGCTCCGGTTTCCGTTTCGCTGCACGGCTCAGCTCCGCTACTCCGTTCACTACCCGGCTCTCCAAAACATGTGCTTAAGGCTCGCTCTGGATGCCTCAGCACATGGCCCTCGCTCCTCACCTGATTGGCTCTTGCCGCTCGTGACCCCGTGGCTGAGCCAATCAATTTAAATAATGCCGCCGACGTCCCTTCGCGGCTGTCTCTTCCCTCTCGCACCCCCCCCCCTCGCCGCTTCCTCAACGGGCCGGGAACCCGCGCCGGAACTCGCTACCAGTTAACGGCGGCCTCCGAGACTTGCCCTGCGGCCTTTAAGTTATAAAATTATCTTCTTATGTCTATAAGCTAATTTTTCAATTATCTTTCCCCCAAAAAAGATACATTTGTGACTAGGTGATAGCCTTTTAAGTTTTTCTGGTCAAAATCAGATTTTCTAAAGGCAAGTTTAACAGTCTATTGCAGGGATGAAAACTGATACTGGGTCCTAGTGTCTGTGTAAGGAGCCTTTTTATTAAGTGCCACTAACCAGTTAATGTGCATTGTAGCATGTGTTAACTGGCCACAATCAACACTAATGTGCTGGCATGCCAGTTACCAACCGACAAAATGCACGTTGGATGGCATTCATGCACTAATGTGGAGAGTGGGTGGGTTAGGTACAGAGTGTGGGCATAGAGAGCACACTGGGCACAATTCCCATCATCATGACAATTGGTTGAGTGCACCTAACAATACCTTGATGGCTATCATTAGATGCATCCACGTTAATTGCACCACATATTTAGATACTCAGTCGCATATTAACTGCAAGAAACTTGCAGATCATGCCCCCGACAGTTAACACGAAGGCTTTGCATGTCACATGAGTTATAAACACACGTTGAGAAAACCCAGGAGCTTCTGGGTCGCCAGGAGTCAGGACTGACTCGAAGGCACACATTGCATTGAGTGTTGTTTTACTGGGATTTAGTAAAAGAGTCCTTAAGACTCCTTGCATTTTAACGGTTCATACAACAGCTATGCTTCATCCTTGCCAGACACAAATAATACTGAATCTATGGTGAAAACTATCTTTCAAAGGAAAGAATCAATTAGAACTATCATATCTTAGAAGGGAGCATATAGAAAAATGATGATTCCTTCAACTAAACAAGAGGAATCCCCTTCTCAATGGACATCTGAGTCACAAATCCCTTCCATCTTTGTTGCTATCTTTGCAGAGTTTTTAAGTTCTGGACTGTCTGTGATTATTCTGCTCAACAATACTTCACTTGCTTTCGGAGCACTGAGTCTTTCAGAAAATTAAAAAGCAGCACAAGGCAAGATTTCCATACAAAGCCTTTGAAGCTCCTTCAGGAAAAAAGGAAAAAGTGCTAATGAGATATTTTATGAAGTAATTTCCTGTACATTTTGAAGAGAGACATACATAGTCTAATGTTTAGAGCAGCAGGTTGTCATCCAGGCTTCAAATCCCTTTGCCATTCTTTGTGATGTTCAGCAAGTTACTGAACCGTATGCTGTCTTATGCTAGGTACAAATTTACATTGTATGATGTTTGGGGACAGAAAACTCCCTATTGTACCTGAATGGAACTAATGAGAAAAGCAATAGCTCCCTTCTCTTACAATGCTGTTGTTTTTAAGTGCCATCAAAGCAATGCCGACTCATGGCAGCCTCTGGATAGTTGTCCTAAAATGTATTCGGTTTTCATTCAGATGGGTAATTGTTGATAGAGTGGCATCCATCGCTATTATTGTATCAATCCATCGCACTCCTGTCCTTCTTCATTTGAGTTGACCAACCTTGCCAAGCATGATATCTTTCTCTAATGACATTTCTCTTTGCATGTTGTGTCCAAAGTATGAAAATCAAAGTCTTGTCATTTGAGCTTGTAAAGAACTTAGGTGTGATCTCCCCTAGAACTGACTGATCTGCTCTTCAGGCAGTCCATGGCATACACAGTATTCTTCGCTATTACCATAATTCGAAGGCATCAATTTTTTTCCTGTCTTTCTTCACTGTCCAACCTTCACATCCATAAGGCATTACACCATGGCTTTGTACGCAGCAATTCATCTCTGCTCTTGAGAATCTTGTCTAGGTCTTTCACAGCCATTCTGCCAAGAGCAATGCATCATCAGATTTCTTGACTTTATTGGTTACACAGGTACACTAAAAAAAATTTTTTTTAAACTGCCTCTAATGTTTCGATTGATTTTTACGTTGTTTGGTGCGCTGAACCCAAATCTGGTAACCAATTTGCTCCATCACGTACAGATTTTTTGCTACATTGGGTTAGCAGTTTGAGGTGAACGTTTCAGATTGAGTGCGATCGAGATAAAAGTTTCTTGGATGAATTCTTTATACTAATTGTTTAGTAGTTATTTAAATAAGAATAAAGAAAATTGTAACAAGGCAGCACATAAGAATAGAGTAATGTCAACAAAACACACTGTGATGGTAGCAAAATTGTCTGCACTTAAAACAGCCACATACATGTGCACAAACATTGAGCATATAAGAGCGAGGTTAGACACAAAGCAAAGCAAAGAAATGTGCAAAAAATGTTGTACAGGTATGTATGTAAGAATAGAAAACGCAAACCGCACCATTGCAATACAAGAAGACAAACACCCGATGGTGTGAAAATAAAATTCTAATAAATGAGATCCGACACTGTGGTAATAACTAGCAAATTTTTATTTCAAAGTTTAGTAAAAACACGATATTTGTCAACACAGTTTCGATTTTAAAGTCATTCTTGGGTCAATCAATCTCCTGGTGGGCCCGTTTCTTCTTCCCCCGAATGCTTCTCTTGGTGCGCTGCTTGGCATATTTTTCATCTGGGGTTTCCCGCAGCAGCAACCAGCAGAAATCAGCCATCATAGTGGTGTTCCATCTTCCTTGGTACCTTCTCTCTGCGTCCTTGATGTCCTGGTGAAACCTTTCACCTTGTTCTTCACTGTACGCCCCCAAGTTTTCGGGAAAGTAGTTCACATGGGAGTGCAAGAAATGGACTTTCAGGCTCATGTTACAGCCTTGTTCTTTGAAGGCATTGAGCATCCTGGCAACAATATCCTTATAGTTCTCATCCCGCCTGTTCCCCAAGAATTTGAGAACAACATCCTTGAAGGAATCCCAGGCTTCTTTTTCCTTCTCAGACATCGTTTCAGCGAATGCTCCATCTGAAATGAGTTTCCTTATATCAGGGCCAACAAACACTCCTTCCTTTAGCTTTGCTTCAGAAAGTCAGGGGAACTTTGAGCAAAGGTACCGAAAGCACTCACCATCTTTTGGAAGGGACTTGATGAATTGCTTAATGAGACCCAACTTAATGTGGAGAGGTGGTAATAGAATTTTATCACGAGGTACCAAGCTCTCATGAAGAACATTTTTCTCACCGGGTCTCAAATACTCCCGAATTGGCCAGTCTTTTTTCCCCCAGTGTAGGTCGCGGGCCCGGCTATCCCACAAGCAAAGGAAGCAGGGATATTTGTTGAAACCGGATTGCTGCCCTAATAGCATGGATAGAATTTTAAAGTCTCCACAAATCATCCACTTATGCTCATCATAACGAATCTTCTGAAGAATCAGGGCCAAATTCTCGTATTTTTCTTGGAGAATAACAGAGTGAGCAATAGGAACTGAAGCAAATGTGTTGCCATTATGAAGAAGAATACCTTTTATGCTGTCTTTTGACGAATCAATGAACAGCCGCCATTCAGCAGGATCATACTTGAGTTTAAAACTTTTCCATCACTCCGTATATATCGTTGCAAAATACCAAATCTTCCTCTTTGCTGAAATACTTCAAAAATTGTGTCTCGCGGTTGCGGTACCAATAAAAAGTTGTTCCTGGTGACAATAGATTTTTCTGTTTAAGCCGAGAACCTAGCAGTTGGGCAGCATCTTTTGGGAGTCCTAAATCCCGGACTAAATCATTCAATTCAGCTTGAGAGAAAAGTTCAGGTTTCGGATCTGGTTCAGTTTCAAACTCGGAAGTACTGGACTCATCGGGAAAAGCCATCTCATGAGTCTCATCATGATCAGAACCGTCCACACAAATATGATCCAAAGATTTTGGTGGTTCAGGCACAGGTACTTGGTTGCTATGAGACATAGGCCTAATTGCTGAGGGAAGGTTGGGGTAACTTATTACGTTCTTATTTTTTAAGTTGTATCCCTTCACAATGCAAGAGCAAAAATAGCAGTCACTGCTGTGGTCTCTTTGTTCACGCCACATCATAGGTATTCCGAAACGAAATGCTTGTTTTTTACCTTTCATCCATAAGCGTAGATCTTCCTCACATGTCTTGCACACTTTGTGAGGAGCCCACAGTTTGTCTTGATCACCTAACTTCAAACCGAAATAGGCGAAATATACTTTTTTAATAAATGCAGAAATGTTCCTCTGCCGCTTTTTCACGGTATATTCCCCACAAATAAAACAAAAACTGTCCGGAGAGTTGACGCAACCTCTGGCTCTGTAGGCCATCACAAATACACAGCACTGCAAACTACAACTGTAGTGAACCACTTCGGAATAAAGCTGGATTACGACTGAGCAAACAAAAGGTAATAATGAACTTGCAAGAAACTGAAATTTGACAGGAACGTTCATGTCGCAACCACCGTGTTTGAGCGAATGAGGCGAGGCGAACAGGAAAGAACATGCGCCAGCGCGAGTACTGGATTTAGCCCCCCGCCTCCCAATTGTCCTGTTAATGTATAAAATGAATACAAAACACTCTAAAATATCATGAGGGAGTGTTTCTAGTTAGTTAACCATTACAACCTCTATTTTGGGCCAAGAAAATAAACTGCAGTCGGCTAAAAAGAAATTATGTGAACTTTCCTTATATGGGTAAGAAATCTAATTTTGCAAGAAAACGTGACGTGATGGAACATTTTGGCTATTTTTCCTGGATTCAGCACCCCAAAATCTATAGGAATCAGTTGCAAAACTGGAGGCAGTTTTTTGGTAGTGTACCTGTGTTATTGATCCAGGCAGGTTAAAGTTATCTACTACTTCTATGTCTTCTCCATCAAAAATGAAATTTTTGATTTTGCTAGTTGTCAGGATCTTAGTCTTCTTCATGTTAAGGTACAGGCCTAAGACTATGGGCCCAATTTTCATCTGGAACCTCACCTAACTTTAACGCACAGGGGGCTAAGCAGGTAGCATTGAAAAATCGGTGCTACCCGTTTATCCCTTTCATCCACCCCTACTCCACCCCTAACATGCCCTGATGCTAACTGCATAGTGTCTGGGTATATTAGGGACTTATCCACGTAGGTGCCTTTCGAAAATTCCAGATAAAGAATTTATACGGGTAACTAGGGCAGTTACCCGTGTAAATGCCTTTGAAAATCGGGCCCTATGTTCCTCAATGTTGATAAGCAGATGGTCTTTCAGCCAGTATTTATTTATTTATTTACTTTTATATGCCACGCTCTTTGAAATCAGTGCAGTTTACATATAACAAGAACAAAAGAACAGTTTACATTGAACTGAAACAATGGAATGGTAAATGCTGGGGTAGTAATGACATAGACCTTGTTTATGGTGGCTGGCTGTAAGCTTGTTGGAACAAGTATGTCTTTAATGCCTTCCTAAAGGATATCAGATCAGGGATGGCTCGGATTTTTGGAGGTAGGGTGATCCAGTGGGTTGGTGCATATAAGGAAAAGGCATGATTCTTGGTGGATTGGGTACATGTCATCAGCATAACGAAGATTGTTGATAAGTCTTCCACCAATCTTTACTCCTTCATACAGTCCTGCTTCTCTGATGATATAAATTAAACATGTAGGGGGAAAATATGCAGCCTTATCATACACCTTTGCTGATTTTAAACCATTCTCTTTCTCCTTGTTCCGTTTGAACTGTTGCTTGTTGATCAATGTAAAGATTGTGAATGAAAATGTCAGGTGTTCTGGTATGCCCATGCTTCTTAATATGGCCCACGGTGTTTTACATATTGTATGGGAAATTGACTACTCAAAATTAATTCAAGTGTATATAGGATTTCAGGGTTCATATTAATTAAAAATGTTCCAGTCATGCTTGCCTTTAATGTAGCCATTGTCTTTACAATTCTAAAAGTAAGTTGCTGGTCTCACCTGATAAATATACAGATTAGGCATATCTGTTCTGTGTAATACTTGAGAGCCAGGAGGAGCCTACAGGCTTCGAAGCTGTCCTACATTTACAATCTGAAATCATATTACCAGCTTAGAGTACACCTATGCAACCAGTCCAACATAAAATGGCATCTGTACCATTGCCTGAGATATGGGCTACCTTAAAGAAATACATGTGCATTTTACTAAAGGTAATTTACAAACACACTGACATTGTTTCATTCTTACAATGGCACATTTGGTCCCTTTCATTTTGTTTTTTTATTTTTGCTTTTTCACCTTTTTACAAATTACACAAAGCAATAAGAAAGAAAAAAACATCAACAAGTTTGAAAGAAAGAAAACAAAAGAGGCAGAGAAACATAGTTCTATAGCCCACATCATGGGGAGTGTGAATACCCTAATGGCAGAATGAAAAACAAGGTCCCTCTCATTTTGAACTGTATTTTTAGACAGTAGAATATGAAAAAATATACAAGGGTGTGAATACTTTTACAAAGCATGACACATTCAGTGCTTTGTATACATATATACTTGGACCCTAGCAGTAGTAACATGAAACTACCTCTAGGGATCTCAGACCCTATTTTGAACCTAGCAACAGCAGAGGCAAGAGTGACTGGGGATCGCTTCTGTTCCAAAACTGCTACACAACTAGGGATATATAGAGGTAGGCCTGGAGGGGCCTATTTGGGGCTGGGGGGCTTTGGGCGTTCTGTACAGGGGAAGAGATCTATGTGGGGGGGGGGGGGTAAGGGTATCTTCAGGGGCAGAGAGAGTCTTTGCTGGGTCATGGGACCCTCATTAAGAAAGACTCCCGAAGATCATCGGACCACGCATTAGCAGCTCAATGCTCCTCTGGAGTCAAATAAAGCCGCTTATGAGGTTCATCACAAGCTACTTTATTCATTTACTGCAGGCGTTACTAATCTGCAGTATTGAGTTACCACAGGTTAGTGACTCCCATGGTAATTTCAGCTGTGGCACAATGTGAAAATGTTATAGCAGCTTAGTAACTAGCTCCCTGAGTCTTAGTTTCTGCTCTCCCAGATCCCTTTATTCTCAGTATCTGCCCTTCTGCCTCTAGTTCTCTTTTCCTAAGCATCTATTGCCTCTTCCTTTTTTCCCATATCTATTTGTCTCCTTCCCTAGTAACCTCCCGTGCATATGCCCTTGCTTTTCCCCCTCACAATATCTGTCTGTCCTTTTTGCCCTTCTCCCAGCCCCAGCATCGCCCTCTAGCCCCCTTATCCTGGCTCCCCTGGCACACGTGGGTTTCTCTCTGAAATTCGGCAGGCCATGGGAAGCAGTGCAGTTTTTGGCCCATGATCCATTTGCACCTGTGTGAACAAAAGTGCAAATGTTATATATAGAAGATCCAAGCGGAACTGTCAAAAGTAAATTCTCACCTGTACCTTCCTTCCCCTGACCCAGTCTTGCCCCTTTCTCTCCTCCTTCCCAGTAGAAGTGCTGCAGAGGAGAATGGGCAGATAAAATGGAAAATTGCCCTCACTTTGCAAATAAAAGTTAATAAAAGTGATACAAAGTAATGCCTTGCTATTAGACTAACAATATATTTCTTGACTATCTTTTGGAAATTAACACTCCTTCCCTTAAACAAAAAGTCAGAGCAAGGACTGATATTACAAAAAAATTACAGAATTTTCTAACAATGGTAGGGCGAAGAAAAGAAAGTTGATCGGTCAGAATGAGTGATAAAAAGGTGAAAGAGAAGCATTAAAATTATTTCTGGCAGTGAGGTAAAAACAAAATCTCAAACTTCTGTTAAATCATTTTCTATCAGTTCCAAAGTGTTTGATCTTTTAATTTTTAATGTTTTATGTTCCACACTATCTGCAAATGTCTTATAGCTCCCACACTATTTGATAAGAATTCAGAAAGAGGTGGATTCAGGAATAGTGAAAGGATAGATTACTTCCCAGGAAGGGAAATGGATGCATGGAAGAATTTTTGGTCGAAGCAAAGGAGGCATTTCAGAATGTGTAAAACAATAGGCAGATTCCATAGTCACAGGAAAGAGAAGAGAAAGGCAGAGAGAGATAAAGAAAGACTGAAAATACTGTAGTAGGGTAATGAAATCAAATCAATTAAATGGCTTCTATGATCATCACATGCCATCAAATTTTATGGGATCGAGTTTCAAAGGTTTAACAGGCTAACTTCCAGAGTTAGCCAGTTAAACATCTGTTTTCAAAACGTTTTCCTCATGAACCAGCTAAATTTATCTCTAACTTCACAGGGTAAACAAATTTAGCCAGGACAGATTTATGACTTAATTTATGAATTAGCAGAAATTCTGCCTGAGGCAACTCAGTTGACGTTACTAATGTATGCAAACATAGTAGTAGCTACTATGATCCAATGGAAAAAGTGGGAGCCGTAGTAAAATAATGCACGCAAATGGTAGCATATATCCTAATGCCAAGAGCGACCGTCAATAACTCTAGCTGTGAGTTAGATGAACAACTCCTGCAGCAATAAATAGTAGACCTAAATCTAATCAGCTGACCTTTGGCTTAGGATAGTTTTCAGCCAAAAGAAAAAACAGTTAGGTTAAGTCCCCTGGGAATTGTATATCAGCTGAAAAGTCAACTAAAGATAAACAGCTAAAATGAATGAGCTCTCTTATCTGCTTAGCAAATCTCAATAACGTGAACCTACGTTTCTGTGAGAATGATAGAAAAGTATTAGTGATTCTCCTCATGTGAGTTTGTGCTGCCAAAGCTCTGAGTCATCAGCCTACTGCAATCCCTCTTTTACTGTGTGAATCTGTGATTAACTCACACCCTGACCTAAAGATCAGCGATCCAGAAAAACAAATCAATATGCACAAAACATGCCCATGATATTAATCACTCTTTACAAATTACATACTCCAAGACAGCTTTATTTGTTGCTGGTTACACCTAGCAATATGTCCAAAGAACCTAAATATGAAGAAAGTGTTTTTTAAGGCATTAAGTGCCCAATATTTAGAGCGATTAACGTGTTTAGCAGATGTTCTAACCGCATTAATCGCACTGGCCGGGATATTCAGCGGCACACACATGGTTAATATCGCTGAATATCTGCAGGTGCCTCCGCTGCGTGCCCGATGCTGATAATATTTGGAATACCTCAGGCTGCAGCTCTGGCCCTTTTCAAATCCAGGCTGAAGAGGCTGCTGCTTTCGGATCATGACTCACCTGATCTCCTTTGTGCTTCCTTACCATTCCCCCTAGCTGTATCCTGTGTCTACACCTACTGTGTTGTCTGTCTTGTCTAGGTTGTAAGCTCTGATGAGCAGGGCCCATCTTTTACATGCGTCTGTGCAGCGCTGCGTACGTCTTGTAGCGCTATACAAATGCTCAGTAGTAATAGTAGAGTCACTGCCTTTATCACCTCTGAAAAACTCCCTCTGTCCTATGAATGTATGTTCTGTTCTGCTATTTAAGTTACTTAAAGTCTCATTGAACCAAGCCAGTATTCCTTCTATCCCAAAAAGAAAAAAAAATGGATCCACTTGAACCAGCAAGCTATCAGCCTATCTCTTCTTTTCCATTTTTGTCCAAAGTGGCTGAGAATAATAGTTTTCAAAACGTTGCAAGCAGGATGCTCTTGACCCTGACCAGTTCAAATTTCATCCAGCCCACAGTTTATTTAACAGGTTTTATATACTGTTTTATCATTTCAATCAAAGCAGTTTCCATTGAAACTTAAACTTGGTAATGTACATTAAACGAGGACATTGATAACTTGGATTTTTCTGAGGCAATGGAGGGTTAAGTGACTTGCCCAAGGCCACAAGGAGTGCTAGTGGGACTTGAACCCTGATCTCTGGGTTCCCAAGCCAGTGTTCTTAGCCATTAGGCTACTCCTCAGGGGTTTACTAAATTTCTGTCCTGCATTTAATACCATCAATCCTGACTGGTCAGTTTTGGTGTGGTTTGATTATATACTATTTGAGCGGTTATCAACAGATGGGAAGAACAGAACTTAACCTAAATACAAGGGTTCCCCAGGTATCTGCCTACAAAAACCATACTAATATAGTAAATGCTGATGCCTAAAGACCGGCCTGCCCATCTAGTCTGTGCAGTAATGTGCAGGGGTTATACCTGCTACTCCATGTAGGTTACATTTCGGATTTCAGCTTTACTTGATAAGCTACCTATGATAAGAATGATTCAGTGGTGTACAATTTAACTTATAAAAGTTTTTTAAAAAGTTACATACCGAGTTACAACTTACTATGCTTTTGTTTAGAGTTCTACATACTGTATGTTCTATCTGCAACCTCCTTGCTGATTTAGGCGTCCAATATAGACTTTACAGTGATGATGTGCATTTCTTTGTCCCCATTGAGCAAACCTGTGATATAGCCAGGACCAGCCCAACCATAAGATAAATGAGGTGGTTGCCTAGGGCCAGAACCGTACCTAGCCTTGTGCAAGCGGTGCAGCCACACAGGACGCAAAGGCTTAAGGAGTGCATTTTAGCTGTCTGCTGTTTCCTGCCGCCACCACTTTTTCTTCTCTCAGCGGTGGCAGTCAATGACAGACAGCTAAAATGCGCCCCTTAAGCCTTCTCGCCAGCATGCTAAGCAGATCTGTCCCTCCCTGCTCTTGTGCTTAGCATGCTGGCGACTTGCATATCGGGCGCGCCTCTTCTCTCCCACCGTGGGGGGGAGGGGGGCACAGGGCATGATTTACACTCGGTATGGCCCTGCCTAGGGCAACAGCTTCTGGTGGGGGGGGGGCCAGCAAAGAGCAGGAAATTCAAAGCTAGGCAATAGATTCTGACAGCCAGAGGGGGAGTAGGGCTTAAGGTTTGACAAGGACACCAACACCTAATGTGAGCCTACACTGCAGGCGCAGACATTTACACGAGTTGCAGAGCAGGTGAAAAAGCTGTAAATTATAATATTTTACAATCTAGATGCATACTTGCATACTCTGCTCACACTTCACCCAAGTGCGCACACACTGGCAAAATACACAGCTTGATGCCAAAGCACAGAGTTTTATGCTGACTGGTATCTTATGAGGTCATTTCTATCTGGCCACATATGTATGGGACTGTCTTTATAAAATTAGCAAAATAAAAAGACAGCAGAGGATGATGATCAACTTGTTATATTAAAAAAATACCCTCTTAAAAACCGTAATGCTCTCGTGAACAATCAGTGATCAATAGCAATACTGGCAGGAAAGAGTCCTCAATACTAGATAGCTGAGTCATCAACTTATGTACAGTGCATCACCGGTCATAAAAAACCTTCAGTTCCAATGTTTATACTATGTGAACAATAAATATTCCATATAAAGAAATGTTCTTATTTTAAACAGTTTTTTCTTTTTCACTCCAACAATGACTCATCCGAGAAAAGGAGAACCAGTGTCATGACCTTATAAGTCAATCAGCATTATAACATCACATATCACAAAGTGCTAGCTGACTGTACCCACTTCTTTATCAAAATAGAATATTAAAGCAAAAATAAATGCAAGAAAATTGGTGAGAAACATAGAAACATGACAGACCATGAGCCTGATATTCAGCACCGGCAGCCAGCGCAATTACAGCAGCAAGCCGCCGGCGCTGAACATTAAACATGGCTATTCATATGCAGCCCTGGCATTGAATATCCAGGGTCGCCGCAGAGCTCGATCACTAACTGAGCAGTGGTGATACTGAGCAACTGCCCGGTTAGCGATACGCGCTGAAAGATAGGCCAGCGTTTCATTCGCCTGGTTTTCAATGCAGATCGCAAACCGGGCAGCTGCTCAATATCGCCATGATGAGTTTGCAATTGGCTCCACCTCCACTCCACCACAGAACACCCCCGACATAGCCCAATGCTAAGCGATTAGCATCGGGGCGAATCCTGGTGTTACAGCGGCACTTACCATGTTAGTGCTGATGAATATCCAGCTTAGGGGCATTCACACAGTTTATATGTTTGTAAACCATGTAAATGCCTTAGAATATTGGGCCCCATGTGGCCTGCCCTTCAATATCAACTACTATAGTTCCTTTTTTTCCTTTAGAGATCTTCTGTGTTTGTCCCATGCTTTCTTGAATTCAGTTACTGTCCTTGTCTCTACTATCTCCACTGGGAGACTATTCCATGCATCTACCACTCTTTCCGTAAAGAAATATGTCCGCATATTACCCTGAGTCTATCCCCTTTCACCCTCATCCTATGTCCCCTCAAGTCTCTGATGTAGGGGGGATGGGCTCCCCCTCTCAGTCACTCCTCTGATATGGCTTGGACAGCAACATAGCTATTGTGGAGTGTGTCCCCCATCTTGGGGAAAAGGCGGTACTCAAGCCAGAAGGATCTGAAGACCAAGCACAATAAGCTCACATGCTTGCGGCAGCCTGCGCCTTAACCACATGGGGTCCATAGGATCAAGAAGCACCCCCATAGCCCAACACATGGAACACCCACCTCTGAGAACTGACATCTACAATGGGAGGGTGCAAAGCAGTCCACTCACACCCATGCTCCCCCTTACCAGGAAGAACACTGCATAGAGGTGGCAAATCTCAACCAGCTCCCAGGCTAAGCACCCCAGCTTCAGGGACCTAAAGGCCCCCCCAGACCACAAGAGCTTTCCAGATCCATGGAATGCCTTATTTTCTGGGCATGGGGATCAGGAAGGGGCCACTGATCATTGAACTCCAACAAAGCAACAAAGTACATATTCAGTGCTAGAAATGTTTAGTAGCTGCTCAGAGCCAGTAGGCCTCAGCTCTATCCTCCCTTGAACAGGGTGAGGAGGCATCTGCTCACAGGAACATGGCCATGGCAATGGCATGACCTCCAGGTGCATATATGCACTGCTACATGCCCCCTCCTATACAGGGGAGGTAGGGGTTGGATGTGCACCTTTTGATGCAATACTCGTCATGTTGCCAGTATATGAAACACCTAGGTTGCCTGCCCCACCCTCTGCTGTACGCTGCTGGCTCCAACTATAGCTGTGTGGCCAGTACTGGCTGAAGCATAGAGCACAGTCCCTATCTCCTGACACCTCCACAGCACACACCACCAGCAGCCATTTGATATCTATCCATTAAATATGCAGACATGAACAGCAATCCATCAAGACAGATGGTGATGTGCCTGTGGATGTTTGCACACTGTCTCAGCAGGGTCACTCTTGCATTGCAGACCCTGGGGTTTGGAGCTGCCAGGCTTCTGTGGTGCACTGCGATGGCAGCTGCACTATGCTGTCCCTCCTCCCTGCTGGCTTAGGCAAGTAGCTAAATATTCTGCTCATTGCCTCTTTTTCTTCCATTGTAGCTGCCCTGTTTTTGCCTGTTTCCTAACACTTGCGTATGAACCACGCATTCATAATGTGAGCAAAGCCTATGCAACTACCTCCTGGTCAGAGGCAGGCGTAATTGTTGTGCCCTTGTAGAGGCATGTTTGTGTCACTTGCAGGTGACTAGTGTAACCTCCCCCCCAGATGCACTTCATGTCCCCGCCCACTCTCCACCCTAATCCCCCCACTTATTCACTCACTGTTCAAGTAGCGTGGCATTTTTTGCGTGATCGCCTTTGGGCAGCGCACTCCTTGCTACCATGTAACTAAAATGCGCATTAGCCCCACAGTAAACCCAGTTCTGCCAGCTACCATGCTTCAGTAAACATGCCCTTATATATTTAGTAATTTTGTTCTTTTTAATGTTTTCTGCCATCTTGCTTGGCACTCAAAAACCAAAAATAGAGCAAAAATACTTTCCAAGCAAAACTTTAAATTATATATTGGAAGACCAGCCTTGAGGGGTGCCCCCCTCTCACGGCTGTTCTTCCGTTTTAATCAATAATTTGGCTCTTAATTTACAGAACTATTTTTTCATTTATGTGAGAAAAAAGCACAACACTTCGTGCCTCTACACAACCACCAATAATGAAACTTGCTGTGGAACCGAGTGTGAAAAATTCTTCAGTTAAATGTTCTTGTAAACAAACTCCTCACAGTCACAGATAAGACAATGCAAACAGTTGTTTGTACTTATCTGAACCACATTTTCAACAGCCCCACGCTGATATCAGTAAACCTTGTGGCAGCAATGACGAAGATCCATACTACATTTGTTCAAAATACTATTCCATTTGGCATAAAAATATCCATCATCAGTAAACATTTTCGGGGATTTCAAAATCCGTAATCTTCTCAAACTCATCTTAGACTTTAAATTTTGGATCATTGTAGCTTCATGCAATTGAATCCTGACTAATTTCTTATTAAGATTCAAGAGATCCAAAAAGAAAGAAGACCGTGACAAGGCATCAAAGTCATCAAACAGTGCTGGTCTTTGAGCCAACGTTTGGATCTGTTCCTCTGAAAATGCAAAGATAGCTTGATTGGCTTTTAAAATTGGTTCCTTAGAAGAGGAAGATGTATCTGTGGCCATAGTAGATGTTACTGTTATATAAATCAAAAATAGCAAAACTCTATAGAAATACAGTCAAAAACCAAAAATAGAGCACAAATACTTTGAGCAAAACTTCAAATTATATGTTGGAAGACCAGCCTTGAGGGGTGTCCCCATCTCACAGCTATTCTCACATTTTAATCAGTAATTTGGCTCTTAATTTATAGAACCATTTTTTAATTTATTTGAGGTGGAATAACTTCCCTGGACGTTGTTTTGTTGTAAAGTTGGGGCATGGAAGGGGCTGGAGGGGCCAGGGTTTCTTCCCTACAGCCCAACTCTGGGCTTAGGAGGCCGGATCGCGAGTCAACCTATGGGGAAAAATCCTTAATTTTTGGTGGCCAGCATAGCGGCAGTTAAATGGAGCTGCAGTGCCATGGCAACAGGATGCCATGGCTCCATTTAAATGCCTGACTGAGTTATCCGGGCAGTGCCTGCTTGTGCAGGCCAGGACTGAATCGCAGTCCCAGCCTGCACGTACAGGCCTCATTGCAATTCTGATCCCACAGGTCTAGATGTGCCCCATGGGATTAGAATTGCGATCCCCTTTGTATGTCCAGCTCAGACTGGACATACTACTCCTACTACTATTTAGCACTTATATAGCGCTACGCATGCAGCACTGTACAGGCATACATACAAGAGACAGTCCCTGCTCGTCCGAGCTTACAATCTAGTTGAGACAATATAGAGCATTAGTCAATTTGGTGGAAGGCACAATATGGTCTTAACAATTTAATCGTGAAAATTGACGGGAGTCAGGTTGAGACAGAGGACAGAAGTCAGGATACAAATGGGATAGTCATGCGGGACAGAATCAGTCCCATACTGTCCTCATGTCCACCACCTCCACTGGGAGACTATTCCACATATCTACCACTTTTTCTATAAAGAAATAGCTCCACATATTACTCCTGAGTCTATCCCTCTGCTGATGGGGCACATGCTGACAGGGGGCTTCCGGTTCCCAGATTATCTTCCTTGGAATCCTTCATTTGTCGTCCAGCTTTGGTGGTCCTGGCATTTCAGACCCAGGTGTCTCTGGTTCCTTTCGCTCTCTCTGCTCAGTCAGAGACACAGGGTAGTCAAAGCGCAACCCTGACTCCATTGCCTCTGATCCCAGCAGAGATGGAGTCTGGAGGTTCAGACTGTTTTTGCTGTGCCAGAATTCTGTAGGGCACCTCAGATTACAATTCTCCTTCAGACGATCAGGACGATTCCTGCATTATTTACCTGTTTAGGAAGGAGGAACTGGTGGTATTAATTGCTCAGGTGTCTTCCTTGCTGCAGTATTCTGATCTTCTTGTGGCAGAATGGATGCTGCAGGGGTGTGGGAGTCTACTAGGGCTTTTCCCGTCTGGAGGTTAGCAGAGAATAGTCTGCTCAGAGTCTGAAAGGGGTTGGGGTTATGAAGAGGCTTTACTCCCTGCCTCAGGAGGATTGCACTGTGTGGTTCAGCATGCCTCAGTAGACATGTCTGTCCTGGTGGTCATGAGGCAGACAGCCATCCCCCTAGAGGTTTGAACAGCTATTTAAAAAAAAATGTGGATGGAAGCTTTTTTAAAGTCCCCTTTCACTCTCATCCTATCCTCATAGCAGAGCTTGCCTTCAATTGAAAGAGACTGTCCTGTGCATTTATGCCATAGAGGTATTTTAATGTTTCTATCATATCGCCCCTATCCATCCTTTCCTCTAAAGTATACATATTAAGATCTTTAAATCTGTCCTTATATTCTACATAACAAAGACCACTAACCATTTTAGTAGCCACCCTCTGCTCCGAACCCAATCTGCTTCTATCCTTTTGAATGCCGGTCTCCAGAATTGTACACAATACTCCAAAGGAGGTCGCACCAAAGACTTGT
The DNA here is from genome assembly GCA_033557465.1 of Ichthyophis bannanicus. NCBI lineage: Eukaryota > Metazoa > Chordata > Amphibia > Gymnophiona > Ichthyophiidae > Ichthyophis > Ichthyophis bannanicus. The sequence continues at coordinate 629,030,069 of CM066034.1, read as the reverse complement.
ACAGAGGCACTATCACCTCCTTTCTTCTGCTGGCCATTCCTCTCCCTATACACACAAGCATCCTTCTGTCTTTCACAGTCACCTTTTCTACCTGTTTAGCTACTTTAAGATCATCAGACACAATTACACCCAGGTCCCGCTCTTCTTTTGTAGGCAGAAGGACTTCACCCCGTACACTGTACCGTGCTCTTGGATTTTTGCAGCCCAAATGCATGACCCTGCATTTTTTAGCATTAAATTTCAGCTGCCAAATTCTAGACCACTCTTCAAGCATAGCTAGATCTGTCTTCATATTATCTACTCCTTCCTGGGTGTCTATTCTATTGCAGATTTTTGTATCATCCGCAAACAAGCAAACCTTTCCCAACAACCCTTTCCTCAATATCACTAACAAGGATGTTGTTTACTGTCCAGCTTTTGTATCTATATGGCATTATTGAAAATACTATGGGGTTTGGACAAGTTGAATCTTTGTATGCAGAGATACATTTCTGCACAAGTATAAAAGGAAATAGGTAAATCCTATCTCCAAAACTCTTTACACAATTTGCCTTGCCCCCTGTTGCCTTTCCAACCACAATGCACCATCATGTAACCAACATCCCTTCTTTGGTCTGTACTCCACCTCTCTGGGAATAGGATGCTTCAACACTCAAGAATTCCACAGAACAGCTTCCACAGAGCAACTTAGAGGAGAATAGGAGAATGAAGAAAGGGGTATTCATCTACCTCACACAACAGATGGTCAAAATCTTTGGTTAGAATGTGACATATTTGGCAGGTATTCATAAGCTTTAACCATTTTCTTTTTTAATGATTTATTGAAGTTTTGTCAAGAGGGGATCTTTAACACTGACATTCCACAAAGGAAATCAAACAAATTATTACAGCATAGCTTTTCCAGCATGCCTCTCTCTCTTTGGGTTCTGGGCCTCTGTCACTAAGACTTCTGTAGTGTTTGTAGCGGTAAACTAGATAGTTACCATTAAATTTGACCAGACAGTGTTGGCATCCTGAAAACTATACAGGCATGTAGGAACCATGCAAGCGCACTGTGATCAACCAAATTTAGGGCTGCAAAGAACCACAGAAGCAGTTGATGATGTACCTTGATTGACAAAAGGTACCCAAAAAGAAGTGTCAGAGAGCCAGAACTGATGAACGAGGTGCATTTGGTAAGGAGAGACCATGGCTAAGGAATCAAAGTGCTTTTTGATTTGAACCAGAAGTTCTTTATTTTCACATGGTGCTGTTATTAGGGTTTATCAGTTAAAACAGGGCTCAAAAAACAGTCATAATACACAAAGTAGTACAATTTGTTCTGTTCCTTCCACTTTACTCTCCTACTTGCCTGAGTCAAAACCCAAACATACCTTGATTTCCCCATAAGTATGAATAGGGAGTGAAACAACATGAAAATAAATGAAATGTTGCTTGTGGTTTTCTTTCATTTCATTATATTACAGCCCAAAAGGCAACTGTTTATTTCACTGCATTTTTCACTTCATTCCAAAATGAATTCACGTCCCTATTTGACATGTATGGAAATTGTGGGATGGATTGGATACTAAATGGCAAGGTTTTGTGGGGACACACATACACAGCTATGGTTATCTTATAAGCCTGCTTTTCTGTCCACAGTATCATGACATAACCTTATTCTCTACAAATCTATGATTCTCCATCCAGTCCTTGAGGCACACCCAGCCAGTTGGCTTCTCAGGATATTTTTCATGAATATGCATGAGATAGATCTGCATAGAGGCAGTGCATGTAGATCTAGCTCCTGCTTATTCACTGTGGATATCCTGAAAACCCAACTGGCTAGGAATGCTCTGACTGGGTGAGAGCCACTGCTGAGGAGTCAGTATGATTTTCATTTATAGCAGTCTGTTCCTTTGGGAACATGATAATATCAGTTACCTTGTGGAAAAATCAGCCAGTTGAGTTATTTGGGGAAATTAAAAAACGAGCAGTCCTCTGGGAATAGTACACATATTTGTATGACGAGAATTGTGAACACACAATAACTTATTATAAAATCCATGCTTCCTAATATTGTTTCGGGCAGGCATTTACCAAAATAGATATTTGTCCCAAGCATTTAGTGTTTTCAAAACATTTAATCACAGTCTTGTGTTAGTATTTTTTCTCGTTCAACCTCTTCTTTCTGAAAGATACTCTGCACCCCCCCCCCCCCCCCCATCTAATAACAGATAGGGCTCTTGGATCACAGAAATCCATACACAAGGTAAGGTAAGGTTAATTGATCTTCATCTTTAGATAATACACAAATCTGTAAATAATACACAACACACTTGTATTATAAACACAGGACCAAAGCGCTTTGGGAGAGCAAGCTAGGCGGCTGCCTATGTTTACTCTGAAATCAAAGCTTTAGGCCTCTTTATTTATAGGCAAAGATTCCATTACACAGCATAATTTCACTTTATTATTCTACGTCTCACATCATGTATATTCATAATATACATATTCTATTCTACGTCTAGTGTTACGTATATTCATAATATACTTTTCTATAGGCATGCACGTCATGGACAATCATGAAAAGACATACATATATTCTCAGACATGACTATGTAGGCCTTAATTCTAATTAATCCTAACACTGACAATTTAATATCTCTGACCAGAGACAGCGGGACTGCGAAGCTGGGTAAACAACTTGCCTTTTACTTATCTTTCTAATAACATAGGCTAATGTTTATGTTATCTCAACCTTTTACCCAATTTCTTCTACAGAGTTGTTCAAGGATGGTATTAAAGAGAGCGCTACAAATGATATTAACTCTTTCTTAGGGCTTATGACTGACTGTGTATTCAACCCGGTACACTAAAGCTTACTTTCACTTTCTATAACCATATTTACAGAAGCATTCCAAATGTACATTTTAAACATCTTTCTGCAGAAAACAAACTATATTGTCAGAATTCAATAAGCTTTCTTTTCCTTACTTTCATGTGGCTTCTATTATTTTCCAGAAACTGGTGTTCCTTTGTGCAGTCCAAACTTGTCACATTTGCAGCCTCCTGCAAAACAGAGAAATACATCGTTAAGTCCCAACAACCATGTCCACAAGGGATCCCAGGACCAGAATGTCAGAAGGTCATGTGAGTACACCTGAAAGCTCTTTAAGCAGCAGCTTTGGGCCCGATTCCATCCTGAATGTCTGGGCCCTCTGTGTGTCTGGTCAGAACCGATCGCACAGAGGGAGTCATGATTCTGATCCCGCAGGATCCCGCGGGATCAGAATCATGAACAGGCCTGTACATGCAGGCCAGAACCCCGATTCTGTCCACCCTGCATGTACAGGCCTTCCCTGGCTAACTCAGTCAGGGCTCTTCACTGGAGCTGCAGCGCCATGGCATCCAGTTGCCATGATCCCCAGCCACCAGCTCCTGAAGCTGATTCCCTGCAGCCCGACCGCCGATCTGACCTCCTAAGGCCAGGGTCGGGCTGCAGGGAATGTCATTGGCCCTCCCTGCCCCATCCACGCTCCGGGCCCGCTGATCACTGGTGACTAGGGGAACTTATTCCATTTCGGAGGTGGAATAAGTTCACCGTGCAAGTCACCGACCCCGGATGTACATGGCCGACATTAGAATTGGCCCTATATGTCCGGGGCCGATGACCACCCAACTGCCCGCCCCTTTCCCACCTCCATCTACCTTCCCCCGTAGAAGACACAGGGAAGGTAGACAGGACCAGGAAAAGGCATGAATAGTGGGGATGTAACGTCCTAACGGGATGTCCATCCCTGCTATTCATGGCTCGGAATAACCCCCTTTATCTTTAATATTCTAAAGATTTTTCCACATGTAAAGTCTTTTACAAAATATGTACATGCACACATTGAGTACACAGACATTTACACCTGCCTTAAAACAGGTACATATGTGTGCATTGGCATTGGCATGCTATGTGGGCTGGATCTGAGAGCCTATTTTATAAAGCCCATAAGCTTCTATGTTGCCTTTATAAAATATATATATAATAGAGAGCACAAGGCCACCAATATACAGGATAAAGTTAACAATTTTCTTCAGTCTCTGGTCTACTAGGCTTCACAAAACCTAGTGCAGCCTACTAGACAAGAGGCTGGAGAAGGTAGACATGTAATGGAGTTTGTTAACATTACAAATATATTGCTGTTGCTGCATGTTGGCTTCCCCTGATGCAGATGGGATCAGATTGCCATTAGAACATAGTGGCATGCGATGAACTACGTCGGAATTTGTTTGGGAATACATAAGTCTGTGGAGCTTGGAACTAGCCTGGAAACGTTTAGAAAGCTTCTTTACTGATTATCAAGTGCTTTATTTCACAAAAAGATATGGTGTGAGTTGAGATTTTCACAGGATGTATTTTATATTTAATAGTAAAAGGACAACTTGGTAGAGGCGAATAGAAAATTGATTCACGCACCTCGTGTATAGCGAGTCCAACAAAAAAAGCTTTTTTTATATTAGTACAAGGAAGCATGTGACTATTTAATATTGCCTTTATAAAATAGGCTTTAAAAAGTCATCTTTTTTGGATTTCTCGCATAGTAATCTTGTTATAAAATCCGGTCCTAAATGGGCTACAATCATCTTGCGAGGATCCTGGAAAGCTGCTGTTCTCTATAATGTTCTCCTCTCCTGCCTTCCCCTCATTCATTCTATGATTGCCCCTTAAGAATATTGCAAGCTGTGCCTTCAGATCCCCAGTTCTTTACTATAAAATTATCAGGCAAACATTAGACCGAAAATTCTGGGCCATTGTATTAAAATATTATAACATTTATTTTTTATTTACATTTATTCCACAATATCCACATTATGCTCTTTGCAGTATACATCATCAGTATTAAGCAATAAAAAAACCATGCTTCTGTTTTTCCCAGTATCATTAATAGTGCATTGAACCGAATGCCCTTGGGTTCGAAGACATTGGTCTTCCAGGAGAATATGGTTCTTGACAGCCTTCTCTTATGTATGCCTTGTTTTTCTAGCAATCTTAGTGCCTGTTTCCTGATTGGCCCAAAGTTTCCCTTTCTAGTCTTGAGCTCATGGAAACCCTTCCTGGATTTTTTGCCTCCCTAATCTGTTGACTACTGTTCTAGATACTTAACACCAAACGCTTTCTTGTGCCATGCTCCTAGCCCTGTAAATTCTAAGAAAAGTAACCTGGAACCCTTGTTAAAATTATTTCCTTGTTTAAGTCTTAGGGGTGTGTTTACTAAATGGTGGTAAGGGAGTAAGTGTGCCATTTACGTATGGTAACAGCACACGTGTCCCCTTAACATCGCAAAAATGGCAAGTTTCCGTGCGTAAAAGGCTTCTGCAGCGTAAAGGAAACAGGAGACGGGGAGCAGACAAGAAGGGGCGGAAAGTGAGAGGAGAAGGGGCAATAAAACCGTGTGTTACTTTAACGCCTCTTGCGTTAACACCCCTAAAAGCCTCTTACCGCCTGTGACCTTACCGCAATGTAAAACCTCGTGGAAAGGGCGTCTGCAGAGGGGATAGAGCCTATTTTAATGTGAGCAGTGTGATGAAATGACACTACAAATACCTGCCACACACTAGCAGTGATGTGAACCTGCAGCACAACCAGCAGAGACCATCTTTCAGTGGACCAGGTGCTAAGCACCCATCCTCATCCTCAGGGTGACAGCTGAAACCCATGAAGCACTGCATATGCAAAACAACTGTCTGCATCTGAAGAACCAATGAAGTATACACTGATCCAGCACATCAGCTCAGTAAAACACACTGACTGTGTGTGCTACATGCACATAACTGGGGGATACGTCGTTCCCATCCTATGCCACACACTGACATTGCGCCATTTTACATTGGCATACCCTGTGCATTGGTACAGCTGCCTCACATATACTCGTGCACTTTACTGGATGCCACGTAGGGTGCCCACGGATCTGGCAGGTCGATCAGCTCCCATCTGTCATTCCATCCATCACATTCAGATTGACTTTCCTTGCTGCTCTTTTATCAAGCTTTAGGGCATTAAGGTGCATGCTTGACGTCCCGTTAACACATGTTAACTGGCCCATAACGCCGGAATGCCTCCTATATGTACAGAGCCCTTTTTGCATGTAAAACCCCTTATCGCTGCTGTTACCACTCGCTAATGCCTGCTCCCTTAATGCACTTTAGTAAACATACCCCAAGAATAGCAAAAGCAAAGGCAGAAGAAAAGATGGCTAAAGATGTGAAGCATGAAGGGAAAACGTGTTTCACATATATTCAGGAGAAGAGGAAGATCAGAGGTGGAACCGCAAGACACAAAAGTGCCGAGAACAGATTCGTGGAAAGTGGCATTGAAAAAGGGAAAATGCTAAACAACACTTCTGTTTTTACTAAAGAAAAGCCTGGAGAAGGACCACCTATGATTGACAAATATACAAATGGGAATGGAGTAGATACTACACCATTCACCTTAGATGATGTGTTTGAACAGCTTATAAAAATGAAAGAGGACAAGGCCATGGGACCGGATGGGATACATCCCAGGATACCGAAAGAGCTCAGAGAGTTTCTGTCAGGACCTTTACAGGATGGTTTTAATAGATCCTTGGAGACGGGAGAAGTTCCACAGGACTAGAGAAGGGCTGATGTGGTACCTCTTCACAAAAGGAGTAATAGGGAAGAAGTGACAAACTACAGGCCAGAAAGCCTTACCTCAGTGGCATGGAAAGTAATGGAGGTGCTCCTGAAAGACAGACTACTAGACTTTCTCGAAACCAACAGATTGCATGATCCGAGGCAACATAGTTTTACCAAAGGAAGATTATGCCAAACAAATCTGATTGAGTTCTTTGACTGGGTGACCAGAGAACTAAATCAATGGCATGCAATGGATGTGATCAACCTAGATTTCAGCAAAGCCTTTAATATGGTTCCTCATAGAAGGCTTATCAGTAAACTGAACAGCCTTTGGAAGGGTCCCAAGGTGGTGAACGATCAGAAATTGGTTGACTGACAGATGACAGAAAGTGATGGTAAATGGAACACCACTCGGATGAGAGGAAGGCGAGTAGTGGGCATGCCCCATGGATCAGTCCTGGGACCAGTACTGTTTAATGTATTTGTGAGTGATATTGCTGAAGGACTGAATGGAAAAGTCTATCTTTTTGCAGATGACACGAGAATTTGCAACAGACTGGACTCCCCTGAGCGAGTGGATAACATGAGGAAATATCTACAAAAGCAATAATGTTTGGCAAGTAAGATTTAATGTGAAGAAGTGCAGTGTTATGCACCTGGGATTCAGAAATCCAAAGGAATTGTATGCGATAGGGGGCAAGAGGTTGGTGTGCACAGACCAGGAGAAGTATCTCGGAGTGATTGTTTCTGAGGACCTCAAGGTGGCTAAACAGTATGACAAAATGGTGGCCAAAGCCAGAAGGAAGCTGGGTTACATACAGAGAGGAATTACCGGCAGAAAAGAGGAGGTATTAATGCCACTGTATGAGTACAAGTTGCTGATGAGGCTTCACTTGGAGTATTGTGTTCACTTTTGGAGACCATATCTCACACAAAGGATATAAAAAGACTTGAAATGGTTCAGAAGAAGGTAACCAAAATGATTTGGAGCCTGCACCAGACTTATGAGAAGAGACTTGAAGACCTAAATATATAAACGCTAGAGGAGAGGAGAGACAGGGGAGATATGATACAGACCTTTAAATACTTAAATGGTATTAATGAACAAACAAACCTTTATCAAAGATGGGGAAGTTGTAAAACTTGAGGTCATAGCATGAAGCTGCAAGGGGGTAAACTGAAAGGCAACGTCAGGAAATACTTTTTCACTGAAAGAGTGGTGGATGCTTGGAATGCCCTCCCGGTGGAAGTAGTGAGGGCAAATACAGTGACAGAATTCAAAATGGCATGGGACAGATACAGTGGATCCCTTTATAAAAACAGGATAAAATCAAAATAAACAACTCTTATATCTCAACAAATAGGGGTGACCTGCATGGAGCGGTGGGTGCAGCTATTATTGCCACCTTGCTGGGCAGACTAGATCGACAATACTGGTCTTCATCTACCGTCATATACTATGTTAAACTTTGTATGGCATTCAGAACTTCTTTTTTAGAATAGACAACACAAAATAAAAGATACAAAAAATAAATACAATAATTGGCGTAAAGCATATAATAGCACTTTTAAGATGTGTTAATGCTATCACAAACATCAGTGCAGACTAGTGCATTGACTTTTTGAGCTGTTCATTTTTACACTATGGGGGTCATTTTGGAAGTCCTTTTCATGCTTTGGACATCCGAAAATGTGTATATAGATGTCCACAGTAGAGACATATCCAGAACCATTTTAGAAGCTGGCTCTGGGCATATCCTCAGCGTGTAGATGTCTAAATCTGAATGGGGGCGTGGTGGAGGCATTCCCAGGAACCTGGACATCCCCCTTAATTTCACAAATATCATGGACATCCAGCATCACATCTAAGTTTAGATCTGCTCCAGATACCTGAAAAGTGCTTGTTTGGGATAAAAAAACATCCAGAGGGGGCAGAGAAGATAGTCCTTCATCATCCCCAGTACTCAGCACAATATCAACATTAGCAGCAGTGGGAATTGAACCTTTACTGTACTATCCTTTGCCCAGTATTCTAACCATTAGGCCAATCTAGACAGTAATGTCCCGAACTATGGTTCTGGGAAAGTCTGTATAGACACCCCCCCCAGACGTCCACGTTTGTGAAATTATGTCTGCTTCTGGATGTGTCTATGCAGCTAATCTTCCACCAGCCTCAATATTCTCATATAACCCCTCTTCTCAAGTCACTTCACTGGCTTCCTATTCATTTCTGTATCCAGTTCAAACTTTTCCTACTGAGCTATAAGTGCACTTATTCTGCTGCTCCTCACTTCCTTTCCTCTCCTTGGTAATTCCACTCTTCTGGCAGATCCCTTTTATCTGTGCCCTTCTCTTCTATGGCCAACTGCAGATCTTGATCCTTGCTCCTTGCTGCTCCTATGCCTGGAACAAACTAATTGCATCTGTGGCTTGGGCTTCATCTCTGGCCCTTTTCAAATCCAGGCTGAAAACTCACCTCTTCAAGGCCGCTTTTCGATCCTGAGTCGTTTAGTTTCCTATGTGTCTCCTTACCATTCCCCTAGATATAGCCTTGTCCTCAGCTGTTGTGTTGTCTTTCTTGACTAGATTGTAAGCTTTGATGAGCAGGGACCATCTTCTACATGTGTCTATACTGCGCAGTGTACACCTTGTAGTGCCATACAAATAAATTGAGGTAGTACTTCTTATTTTCAGATGTTCTGACTTAGACATCCCAGATTGCACTTGGATGTCCCTTCTAAAATTCCCCTCTATGAGCCTGATTCTAGAAGGGGAATAGTGGGACAGCACGTCCTGCAGGGACATGCTGCCCTGGTGGTATTTTGCCTGACAGAGCTGCTGTGCGTACAAGCAGGGGATGTGGGTGTGATGGGGAGGGCAGGGGCGGACCCGACCCCCAGACATACAGGGCCGATTCCATTGACAGCCCTGTACACATCCAGGGATCACCAAGGTGATGGCCTGGTCATTCTACCTCAGAGGTGGAATAAGGGCAGGCAGGCAGCCCTCCACAGGAGCACAGTGGCCCATTGTCGAAGCAGCAGGCCACCGGAACTGTGTCCCACCATCTGATCCAGGCTCTGGCAGCCCCCACCAGGGTAAGGTCTAGGGCACTACGGGCATGTGGTGTGGACATCCTGCTGGCCATGCTAGCGCACACTGGGCTGTCTTCGGGCCCGCTTCTGTATGTCACGGGAACGTTTTGCTCTTGCGTTACAGAATTGGGTCCTAACAATCCTGTCCTGCTCAGGGCCGTCTGGACGACCCGGACGTGCTCTTTTCTGTATCGGGCTCCACGTGTCTCTGAAAATTCTGCTACCTGATCTCACGTAGCATGTCTTATTTTGGCGATCCTTGCATTCTGAATTCCTGACTCAAACATGTTAAAAGCTTTACTTCTGCTTTCTTAGAAGAAAAAAGCCCATGGCCATCATAAGAAGACTCAAACCCCTCTTCAGTCAAGACCACTTCAGAACAATCTGCCAGGCAATAATCACACCCATACTGGATCATTGCAACACCTTATTTCTCGGTCTGCCAAAACTGACTATTCAACCCCTTCAGATGGCACAAAACACTGCTGCCTACATTATCACAGGATCATCAAAACACCAACATATCACTCCACTCAAGTCAACTGCACTGGCTCCTGATCGCCTCCAGAATCAAATTTAAAACAGCTCTCAACATATACACAATTCGGCACAACCTAACTCCTGACATTCTCAAGAACCTAGTCAACACTAACACAAGGCACAAGACCCAGACGATGGAATACAATGGACACTATCCAGACACCTAGAGGCCTATTCTAATTTGGATGTCCCGCCTGCTGTGCGTCCAGTCGGGACTGGACACACAGAGTTAGACAGGATTCTGATTCTGCAGGGCATGTCTAGCCCTCGTGGGATCAGAATCTTGTTTAAACCTGCACATGCAGGCCTGGACCTGATTCTGGTCAGCCTGCACATACAGGCACCTGCCCGGCTAACTCAGTCAAGGCTCCTGAATGGAACCGTGGAAGCATGGCATCCATTTGCCATGACACCATGGCTCCATTCAGGAGCTGCGATCCCTGACCACCGCCAACTTTTTCCTTTCCCCACAGCCTAACTCCCAATCTGGCCTCCCAAGGCCAGGGTCGGGCTGCAGGGAATCTCCTGCAGCCCAACCACCCTTTTACGTGCCCCATGCCTGCCATCCCTCCCCGTCTAGGTGAACTTATTCCACCTCAGAGGTGAAATAAGGTCCCTGTCTACTCTGCCAGCACAGGATGTACAGGGCTGACATCAGAATCGGCCCTGTATGTCCATGGCTGCAGACCATTGACAGCCCACTCTAACGCTACCTTTGCTTCTCCCCTTTCCTGCCCCGTCTAACCTTCCCATACAATGGTCGTACGGGAAGGCTTGGCAGGGGAGGGAAAGACAGATGAATAGTGGGGATGAAAGACCCAATTGGATGTCCATCCCCGCTATCCGTGGTTCAGAATAGACCCCCCTAACACATACCCTAAAACTACCTAATCTACGTCAAGTAGAGCACTGTCTCTAGTGGCACCAGCCCTATGGAATTCCCTGCCAGATGACCTAAGAGTCACCCCTGATGCCAAGGACTTAAGGAAGAAACTCAAAACCTACCTCTTCACAGAACATAACGGAGACATCACTTAATGCACTAAGCCCCCTTCCTACTTATCACGTTGCCCCCTAACAAAACAGCTCCTATAACTCAAAACATTGCCTTGTAATTAATGTATATATGCTCTTTGTAAAAAGTTACTACTAGGAACACACCCCCTTCGTCCCCCTACCCCACTTGATCTAGTAATATACCCAACTTGCTATGTAATCTGTTGTTTGCCATGTAAACCACTGATTGTAGGAGAAGGTGGTATACAAAACCTGTTAATTTAAAAAAAAATCATCATTCCTATAACTTCGGAGATTGGGGTTGCATTTCAAAATCCCATTGATCACCTAGGATAAGTTAGCATATATGATTCTCCCTACCTCTGTTTGAAATGGTTTATTATGTCAGGAATTCAAAGATTTTTATACCCAATCCCAATAAGTACAGTTTCAGGTCCATAGGAATATCCTCATTATTTTTCCTATCTGTTTTTGAATCTCCTCTACTATTGTGAGCATGTGGACACAAAGCAGGCATTGGGAAAGTTTGCTAAGATAGTAGGGCAGTTGCTGCTGACTGCCGGGGTAAGTCTGCTCAAGTATAGGAAAAGCGTCTCTCAAGAGAGAGGACTCATTTGCTTTGATAAGCTGATGTTCACAGTGAAAGATTTGATTATTTTCAAGTTTGATCCCCCGTGCATGGAAGGTTAAATAACTAATTGCATCCCATAAGTAGTAGGTGTGTGTGATAAGTATGACACAGACTCATTTGATCCACTCCAGGTTTTACAGGTACTGCCAAATCGAGACACTGCCATTCAGCTCTTTAATTTAATTTAATTTTCCTTCTTGCTCGTGTATTTAAGTCAGTTTTAAAGTATTATTTTGCCAAGGGGATGGTGATGGAGAAAGGTGCATATGTTATTAGGATACCTTTCCTTTATGTTGGCTGTTCTTTTGTGTGATGTACTGTAGCAACATAAAGGGTGGAGGAAGATGATGTAATATGATCTTCTTGGCTCTGTTCTGTGCTGAACTTACAGTGAAAAACAATAAAGTTGCCAAATAAAAGAACGATTTCCTTGTGCTGGAAAAAGCCAGTGAGAACATTAACTGAGAATACTTCTTTACACTAAAGCAAAATGATTACTTGCTTGGGAAGGACAAACTGCTGCAGAATTAATGTGGGCCTCCACTGGTCACTGATACTGTAGTTAAGATGAACTCGATTCCTTCTGGCTCTAATCTAGACTCAAGAGACCTCAGCACATTCGATGATCTTTTTGATTTAAGGATAACATAGATTTTTGGTGCAGTGGATCAGACTGTTTCTAGCTTGCTCTTCGAAATTATCTATTTAGATAAACGAACTTAGATAAACCAATACAGATTAGAATGAATGATAATATAAGCAATATGAGAACCTTAGGAAGGAAGCAGTCTGTCCAAAAGATCCTCTGATCTAAGCAGGAAAAGGATATGCTGTATAAAACAGGGCATAAGTACAGGCCGTGTGCAATTTTAAACTGTGACTGATGGGCAAGGATCACAGAAGGTGGAGACTTTAATTCAGAGAGTTTAAGACAGTCTCAAGAAGGCTAATGACATGAATTATGGAGGAAGGGGGGGTCACACTGCCAACTTTTCTCAGACACCAGCAGGGGGAGAGGACTGGGAAGCAGAGCAGGTGGCTGAGAGGTCCCCTCTGAGCCTGAGGACATGAAGGAACATATGCGTTAAAATTACTGTTCTATATGTAACATAGTAGTTTATGGGTCAGTATTTTATGGGTGGTGGCTTTTTAATGCCAGCTGCGGCAGCCAAAAACAACAATGGATATTCAGCACTGGCATCGTGATAGTGGCCAGCACTATCTAAGCAGCAGCGATATTCAGTCTAACATGCAAAGAGATTATCTAGATAAATGGACCTCTTTTGTGCTGTTTCTAAATTATCTGGAAAGTTTATCAAGATAACAGACTTAGAGATATGTTTATTAAACCGCAGCAATGGATAGCACAGGGTTTAGCATGCACCAGGTGCACTGCAATAACCATTACCATGTGACAAATATGCTGGGCGGAGACTCAGCAATACAGGGTGGAGCATGTGCATTACAGTTAGTTGGCATCTTTAATGCATTCTAACCATCAATGTTGCACTTAGTACAACCTCAATGGGTAGCATTAAGCACGCCTGCAGTAATCACATCAAACCGCCATTTCTTAACGCAGGTCTGGCACCACACCTGTACTACATTTCTAGGCTTAAGACATGATGCACTACCACATTTTACTATAAATGCTCCCTAACTGGATAATGCACTGCTCCGCCCATGCACTGCTATCCCGATAAATAGTTCTGAATATTGACCCCTTATTGATTAAATACTACTGAACCATCCTGGATGTCTTTTTGTTTAGCTCTGTGTTTTTTTCTTTATTGCTTTATAATAATCCCTCTCTCTTCCTGCCTCATCTCACTGCCTTCCTTTCCCTCCCCTCCCTCACTTCCCATATAGCTCTTTCCCTTCCACTGCTGGTCTACCACTCCAGCCTATATTCCTTTCTCTTGCCCATAGGACACATAGCTTCCATCCTCCCCCTTCCCCATCAAACACCCTCCTTTCCAGCAGGCACCCCTCTCTCTTTTCCCCTCTACATCCCATTTCCCTTCAGGAATCCATCTTTTCCTCCTCATCCCCTTCCCCCATCTCCATTAGGCACCCCTTGTCCCATCAGGCTCCACTCCCCATCAGGCACGCCTTGCCCCCTCTTCCCCATCAGCAAATCTTCCCCAACAGGTACTCCTATTTTCTCCTCCTCCCTCATTCTCCATCAGGCACCCTACTCCCCCATCTGGTCCAACCTTTCCATCATTCCTCCCTCGTCTCTCTTTTTCCCACTATATCTCTTTTCCCATCAGGCAATTCTCTTCTTTTCCTCATCCTCCATATCCATCAGACACCCTTCTCTCCATTGCTTGCTCCTCCCCTTCAGGTTTCCCCTTCTCATCAGGCACCCCTTCTCTTTTCCCTGCTTCCCCCTGAATTCCCTATTAAGCATCCACACCCTTCCTACCTGCTTCTCCATCAGACATACTTTCTTCTCTACCATCAGGCACTCTTCCTCCCCTAACACCCCCCATCCCCTTCTTCTTTCCAGCTCAGGTACCCTCTTCCCAATCCTTGAAAGCCCATGATTCTCCAGCCTCCTGAAGCCTGTACCTCTTTTTCCCTTCAGTTCTTGTTTTCATGTTTAAGTACATGCATCAGTACAATTCTCTGAGCTTCTCTAACTGCTTGTACTGCTCCTCCCCACCCTCCCACCCCCACCAATCACTGATCATCCATCTGAAACACTTGGTGCGGTTCAAAAGAGAAACTCATTGAGCTGTAGAGGGGGAGAAATAGCACCAACAGCTAGAGGAGCTCAGAGAGGTGAGAGAAATGTAAGAGAACACAAAACCTAGCAACATCCCTTCTTACTCATGGTCCAGCTATGCTTGATCGAAGAGTAGAGTGTCTGGTCACTAATTGGTTCATAGGAAGGGTGGGGGATGCAACAGTGGGGACAGTCAGCATCCACCAGTCTAATTGAATTCCTACACATCGGTGAGACTTGGGTAGAAAAGTGAAAGGATAACTATTATGGGGCTAGATAGCAATACCATATGGAAATTAGTAAGACAATCATCTAAATGGCTATGGGATACCTTTGAGAAATGCATAGGAGATTCTTTTTCTTTCTTTGAATAGCTTTGCTTCATAGGGATTAATACGCTAAGGGGTAGAATTCTGAGCAGCATTTAGTGCAGATGGATGTCCGGTTCAGATGTCCATCCCCGCTAAACGCTTGGCTAGCAACTCCACCCACAAAGCTCCCCGCACATACAGCAAAGATGTGCTGGGAGCTCTGTATGGGGGCAGGAGGGGATGGGGCTAATGGAGGTGCAAGGGTGGGACGGAGGCTTGACACCTACCCAGGACATGCAGGGCCAATTCCAGGGTCAGCCCTATATGTCCAGGGTTGGCCACTTGGACGGAGGACTTATTCCACCTCAGAGGTGGGATAAGTCCCCCTGGATGTTGCAAATATGCAGGATCTGGGCCCAAGAAAATAGGTAAGGGGTGCAAGAGGTTCCCTGTGACCGATCCTGGCCTCAGCAGGCCTGATTGGGGGTCAGGGCTGCAGGGAAAGAATCATTTTGGGGCTAGCTGGGGAAGTGCCAGGACATCTGGGGTGCCTGGATCAGGGCACATTCTGGATGTCCTGGCCTTATGCTGCGATTCTGCTCCTGAGGGTCATCTAGTCCCCGCGGGAGCAGAATTGGGTGAATCCCCAGGCTGCCTGGATGTCCAAACGGCCCAGGGATGCACATCCCTGAATTGGCCTCCACATATTTAAATGCACAGTTGGTATTTTCTATGATCTTACGGTTGTGTAATTTATTAAAACTTGCAAATACTGCCAGTCAGCCCTTTTCACAATATTTAGGGATTTTTGGTTTTTCTGGAGGGGAGGGAGGTAAATCTCATCAACACCCCCCTTCCCCATGGAAGTACCAAGTGCCAAGTATCCTGGGACCCACCAAGCCGGTCCCAGATCTAAGGACCTATTAAGCAAGGTTACTGGGCACTGGGACAATACAGTAGTATTAAGCATTTTAGTAGCAAAGGAGGTAAAATTGAGAAACAGGCCCTAATTAAGCAATGGGTCCCCCTATATATATAACTAGATAATTAGAGAAGAACCTTAAAAATCATTTTCATTTTTTAATATCTGTGGAACAAGCGCTGGCCGCCCCAAGTGAAATCACACCACTGCCAGCCTGCTACCTTAACTCAAAGCATAGCAATTGTACCAAATCTGGTATATATGGAGACTGAGTATGAATTTAGATTGAGCAAAGGGGTATCCAGGAGAAGATGGCAAAAAGACAGAGGTTAGGAAATCAATGGATATTGGGCAGAGATGAAGAGTAGATGGACATATCTAAGTATCATAACAAGAGGTGGTATTTAGAGTTAAACATATAAATCAACTTGAGGTTCAAAGGAGTATGGGGAAATGGCAATATATCTAAGCTCATTTGAGTGTATGTTATATATTTTTAGTGATAATTAAAAGAGCACTGGAATAAATAGTCACTATCTATGTTTCTGCAGGTACAGGGGACTTCTGAAGCCAGTGTACCAAGTGAAGCAGAAAGTTTTAACATCCTTGGAATGGAAGTGTTGTCCCGGGTATACAGGAGCAACCTGTGAACACAGCGGTAAGGAAAGAAAATAATATTTAATCCTTGTGACCTTGGGCAAGTCACTTCACCATCAATTGCCACAGCTACAAACTTTGATAGCGAGCCCTCGGGCATCAGGGAAGAATGTGATCATAAATATAACTCACCTTGAGCTATTACTGAAAAAGATGTGCGCTAAATCAAAATAATAATATTATGCGGGGAGAAGCAAGGGCATAGGCTGGATAACGTGGAGATGGCGGGGCAAAGGGGTGGATGCTAAGGTTAAGGTGCAGGAAAGGCAGGTTAAATATATATTGGAAAAGGTGGATGGTGGGTGGATGCTAGAGAAGAGAGAAGGAAGTATAAGAAAAGAGGCAAGGGAATGGATTCCAGGGATGATTGAGACACAGGGAAATGGATACTAAGGAAAGGGAAAAAAGAGGCAGAGAACAAGCAGAAATGAAAGAGAATGAGGCTGAAAAATTGACTATTTTTTGTACAGAAAATTGAGAAGTTAAAAATGAAGACAAGCAGAAGATTGGATGTTGGGTTAAATAGAAGGGCAGATGACGGATTACTTGACGATATGGAAGTGATGTTGGAGTCATTTCTTCCTGTAACAATTGAAAGGGTTAGGGAGTTGCTTGAAACACTGAATATTACTCTTTCCTCGCTGGACCCAGCCCCCATTCAATTTTCAAACAATGTTCGGATGGTATGTTGGAATGGTTGAAGGAATTAATTCTTTCTCTACAAAAGGGTATTATAGCCCAACAACTAAAAGAGGCAGTGTTTTCACCTGTCTTGAAGAATGTAGATGCAGATAGTAGTCATTATAAGAAATTTTGCCCAATCTTAAATTTACCCATGCTGTCTAAATTGTTGGAAAAAGAGATTTATAGCCAGATTAGTGGATATTTGGAAGATTATAATTTGTTAAATGAAGAACAAGGGGATACTTGAATAGGGAGTGGAACAGAAAATGTACTAACTGCAGTATTAGATCATGTCTGCTTCTATCTAGATAAGGAGTTTCCAGTTTTGTTGATATTTTTGGATATGCCAACAGAGTTTGATTTAGTTGATGAAAGAATTCTAATCTAGCACTGCCAACAGATTGGTATAAGAGGGATGGCCCTAATTTGGATTCAGTTTTGGTATTTTTTAGAAAGCAGAAGCTTTAAAGTATGAAAATGTTTGGTCAAGTAAACATTACTGGGATGGGGGTTACCCCCCTTCTACCTGTATTGTTTAATATCTATTGTCAACCCTTAGGGAAATAGATAAGAACATATGGCCTAGTATTTTATGCATGCTATGCAAGCTTTTGAGCAGTTCTGACACCTGAAAACCCAGCAGCTCCTGGGTTTTCATGGCCGTTTCACCAGAAGTAGACTGCCAGGCCTTTCTTCTGAGGATATGAAGAGTTAAGTGATTGACCAAGGCCACAAGGAGTGCTAGTGAGAACTGAACCCTGATCACTTGGTTACTAAGCCAGTGCTCTAACCACTAGGCTACTCCTCCACTCCTGTTTTATATACTCAGTTGTTAGTCAGCTGTTAGCACCACTGGAGAGAGAGAGAGAGGGGGGACACGAATCTCTGCAGAGTACTAGTTATTATTTAGATGGGTTGGAGCCAGAGCTGCTTCAACCCTTTAAGGCGCCTGGGCAAACTTTGGAGAATGGGCCCCCCTGCAGCAGGAGAAGGGCAAGGACATGATTACAGCCCAGATGCAAACTGTCTGCTGACAAGGATACAAACAGACAGAAGGGATCTTTGCCATGATCATGGCTATCCTCTTCTTTTCTGCCCATGGGAGAGGGGATCTCTTCAGGCAGACAGTTTGCATCTGGGCCACAATCACAGCCATGCCCTTCTCTTCTGTCCATGGGGATCCAATCTCCTGCGGGCAGAAGAGAAGGGGAAGGCTGTGATTGCAACCCAAACTGTCTGTCTGCTGGCATCATCTCTTCTGTGTGCAGACAGAAGGAATTTTTGCTATCCTCTTCTGCCCATGAGAGAGGGGATCCCTGTGGACAGAAGAGAAGGGCATGGCACTGATCGCGGCCCAGATGCAAGCTGTCGGTCCATGATCAGGGCAGTTTTACCCTATGAGCAGTAGGCCAGTTGGGCCCCCATTGTGCAAGTTGCTCATAGGTAAAAGTGCCCCTGGATGGAGCAGAGTGATTTGGATTTAAATGTAGATAAAACAGTTTAGGGGTCATTTCGAACCATGTTTAGTGGGGATGGACGTCTGGGTCAGACGTCCATCCCTGCTAAACGTCGGGAGCGTATCCCCTGCCCAAAGCTTCCCGTACGTACATAGGAGATGTACGGGGAGCTCTGGATGGGGGCAGGAGGGGGCAGGCCAAGGGAGGAGCAAGGGCAGGCTGTGGGTGAGGATGCGACCCCGGACATACAGGGCCGATCCTGAGGTTGGCCCTGTATGTCTGGGGTCGCCAACATGGACAAGAGACTTATTCCACCTCAGAGGTGGAATAGGTCCCTCAATGTCAAAGGATGGCAGCACAGGGCCAGGTCAGTGGGGCGAGGCAGTGCAGGAGCTTCCCCACAGCCCAACCGTACCTTTGGAAGGCCGTATCGGGGGTCAGGATGCGGGGCATGAACTTTGCGGTGGTGGCCGGGGATCGCGGCTCCTTAATGGAGCCATGGTGCCATGGCAACAAGACACCACAGCACTGCGGCTCCATGCAGGAGCCAGGGCAGGCCTGTGCAGGGAAACAATGGGATGTCCAGTGGCACAGAAATGGACGATGGCCTACACGTCCAGGTACGAGCCCAGCCATTTAGACCCAATTCTGATCCCGCGTGAACACCTAGCTCCCGCGGGCTCAGAATCGGGGACTAGACTGGCCCGTCCAGATCCTGGACGTCTGGGCAAGCAGGACATTTCCCCTTTTGAATCAAGACTTTTGGGAATGGGTGAAGTAGAGAGGAATATGTTGCCAATTCCACTCCTGACTGGTGGTAATTCTATTCTGTGAGTTAAATGGTTCCGTTCCTTAAGGGTTATGATTGAAAAGGATGGGATTGAACTGAGCAGATTTCAAATGTAATCTCAAATCTGCCTCAGTCCAAGGTAGTTCAATATGTATACTATAAATTAGTGTGACAGCTTAAGCCATATGGGGGTGAGCAGGAATTATGTATTTTAGCTCAGTCTTTGTTCTTGAGCGTACTAGATTATTGTAATGGTTTGTATGTGGGGTTACAAGGTAAACTGCTCAACAAGTTACAGAGTGTACAAAATACAACAGCTTCCCTCACTTGGTTTGCAGCTGTTGTGCTGTGAGGGCTTGTGTGCATCAGTGATGCTGAGGGCTAAGCTATCGATAGCTTAACTACTGGCCGGGTCTCCCAAGATGGACAGGTCTCAGTTGAGGTGCTAGACCAAGACAACCACCCATCTGGGCAGCAGCAGAATGGGATGGTATTGGTGGCGGAGGATCACATTACTGTGACAACAGCACAACACTAGAATTAACTCCATGGGTTTTCATGGTAATTTACTTCCAGATCTTGCCACAAAAACCCAGTGGATAGTCACAACAAAACAAATTGCACTATAGTGCTGAAAGATGAGACTCCCAGGTCAGAAGGCATTCAACTGGCTACTGGGGAGGGACCTGAAGACTTTTCAGAGTAAAGTCATCATTTATGATGTGGTTGGATCAAAGTCCTCGGGACATCTGA
Source organism: Ichthyophis bannanicus (assembly GCA_033557465.1). Classification (NCBI taxonomy): domain Eukaryota; kingdom Metazoa; phylum Chordata; class Amphibia; order Gymnophiona; family Ichthyophiidae; genus Ichthyophis; species Ichthyophis bannanicus. The sequence continues at coordinate 629,009,854 of CM066034.1, read as the reverse complement.
CTGCTGATGTAGCTGTGCATGAAATGAGTCACAAGCTGCAAAGATGTCTTACATATTGGAACATAGACGCTATGAAGCATAAACCAAGGGAAGTTGGAGGTGATCAACAATGACATGGAACATGTACAACTCAATCTGTTGGGTGTCAGTGAACTAAAATGGACCGGCATTGGGCACTTTGCATCATATGATCACATGGTCTACTATGCTGAAATGAAAGACAAAGAAGAAATGGTGTTGCATTTATAATTAAGAAGAAACTTGCAAGAACTGTAATGAATCAGAAATTAGAGGAAGAACAAGATCAGCTTTTTTAAAGCTACAAGAGTAGTAGTAAAGGCTGTTAGTGTAGCTGGGTTTAAAAAAGGTGTGGACAAGTTCCTGGAGGAAAGGTCCATAAACCATTATTAAGAAGGGACCCAGGATATCAATGCTTGACCCAGTACAAGCATTGTGGAACCTGTGTCTTTTAGGGAAACTGCTAGGTATGTATGACCTATTTTGGCCACTGTTGGAAACAGGATACTGGGCTTGATGGACCTTGGTCTGACCCAGTATGGCATATCTTATGTTCTTATGAAATACAATGCAATCAAAGAATGCTTAATTTATATTCATCCACAAGGAATGCCCATCAACACAGCTATAATTCAAGCATATGCCCCAACAGCTGCAGAAGAGGATGAAATTGATGAGTTCTATGAACAAGTACAAGCTGAAATTGACAGAGCATGCAAACAGGATATCCTGATAGCCATGGGTGATTGGAACGCAAAGGTTGGCAACAAAGAAGAAGGCAGAATGGTTGGAAAATATGTACTTGGCAACAGAAATGAAGCTGGAGAAAGACTGATAAAACTTTGCAAGACCAATAATCTAGTCATCTCAAACACCTTCTTCTAGCAACACAAGCAGCAACTGTACACATGGACGTCACCCAATGGATTGTATAAAAATCAAATTGAGTACATCTGTGGAAGTCAATGATGGAAATACTCTATAACATCAACAAAGATAAAACCTGGAGCTGACTGTGGTATAGATCACCAACTACTAGTATGCAAACTCAAGCTAAAGTTGAAAAAGAGCAAACCACTCATGAATGTAGTAAAATATGATCTTGAGAATATGTCACTGGAATTTAATTTGCTGCTTTAGATATAAATGAGAGAGCTCCAGAAGAGTTATGGGATGACATCAGGAATATGTTGGAAACAAGGGAGAAGTCTCTACAAAAGGTCAAAAAGCAAAAACGGCCAAAATGGATGATCAAAGAAACTCTGAAAATTGCCCACAAACGCAGAGAAGCTAAAGCCAGAGGAGAAAGAGAGGCAATCGCAGAACTCAACAGAGATTTCCAATGTGCAGCAAGATAAGACAAGACAAGAAAAGGAGAAGTATTTCAATGACACATGCAAGGAAATAGAATCAGAAGCTATTAGAGGAAGAACAAGATCAGCTTTTTAAAGCTACAAGAGTTAAAGAAAAATTCCAGCCTCCAATTGGAATGTTACAAGATACTCAAAGATCCATGTTGAATGATGCTGAGAAGATCAAGAAAAAGTGGAAAGAATATACAGAGTCATTATACCATAATGATCAAGTGGACCAACAGCTGTTTCAACCTGTACCTTATGATCAGGAACCATTGGTGATGAAAGAATTTGTCGAAGCAGCATTGAAAGCCTTATCAAAGAACAAACCACCAGGCATTGATGGCATTCCCGTTGAAGTATTACAGCAATTGAATGCAGCTGTTAACATATTTACAAGGCTCTGCCAGGAAATTTGGAAGATAAAATTATGGCCAACTGACTGGAAAAGATCTATGTTTATACCAGAATTAAAGAAAGGTGATCCAACTGACTGTGGAAATTATCACACAATCATTCTGATCCCACATGCCAGCAAGATTCTATGCAAGATTATTCAGCAGAAACTGCAACCATACCTGGAACAAGAACTGCCTGAAGTACAAGCAGGTTTCAGGAAAGGAATGAGAAACATCATCATGGATGTGAAATGGATCCTTAAAAAGACAAAAGAATACCAAAAGGATATCTATATGTGTTTTATCGACTATAGCAAGGCTTTTGACTGTGTAAACTATGAGAAACTCTGGGCCACATTAAGAAGCATGGGTATTCCAGAAACACCTGATCGTTCCCTTACACAACCTTTACATTGATCAAGAAGCAACAGCTTGTATGGAAGAAGGAGAAACAGAATGATTTAAAATCAGCAAAGGTGTATGACAAGGCTGCATACTTTCCCTCTACCTATTTAATTTATATGCAGAACAAATCATCAGAGAAGCAGGACTGAATTAAGACAACTGAGATGTGAAGATTGATAGAAGTCTCATCAACAAACTTCGCTATGCTGATGATATCACCTTACTGGTTGAAAGTGAAGACGATCTGAAAAATTTGCTTCTCAAGATCAAGGAACATAGGGCCCAATATTCAAAAACCCTTATTCAAGTAACTTCCTTAGTTACCCGTGTAAGGACCTTATCCGGGATATTCGAAGGGCACCTACATGGGTAGTGTCCTTCAAATATCCTGGCTAAGTCCCTAAAGCACCCAGATGTTAACCGCATAGCATTGGGGTGTGTTAGGGGCATTCCCGGACAGAACGGGGGTGAAGGAAAGGGCTACACGGGTAGCCCTCTGCGCCTCTTTAGGGGGCAGAGGCATTGCGGGTAGCATCGAAAATCGCTACTACCCGTGTAGCCTCTGCAGCTCCCAGGCCATGCAGGCTTACCTAGATTTTCACTTCTGCCAGTACGGAAGTGAAAATCCGGATTAAAGGGGTCGGCGGGCAGGCTATGCACCACTGCAGCACATAGCCTGCCCAACTCAATATCGGGCCTATAGTCTTAAAATGGGCCTGCACCTTCATGTAAAAAAGACAAAGATAATGACATCTGGGAAAATCAGTAAGTTCCTCATTGATGGAGAAGAAATTGAAATAGTGGACCATTTTAACCTACTTGGATCAACAAACAAAGAAAGGACAAGCAGTCAAGAAATCAGATGACACATTGCTCTTGACAGAATGGTTATGAAGAACCTAGACAAAATTCTGAAGAGCAGAGATGACTCTCTCCATACAAAGATTTGACTTGTTCAAGCCATGATATTTTCAATAATGTCATATGGATGCAAAAGTTGGACAGTGAAAAAGATAGACAGGAAGAAAACTGATGCCTTTGAATTATGGTGCTGGCGACGAATACTGTCTATACCATGGACTGCCCGAAGAACAAAGCAGTCAGTATTAGAGGAGATCAAACCTAAGCTTCAACTTTCATACTTTGGACACATCTTGAGAAGAGAGAGATCATTAGAGAAAGACATCATGCTTGGCAAGGTAGAAGGTCAACGCAAAAGAGGAAGGCTAGCAATGAGATGGATCAATATAACAGCAGCAGCTATGGGTGCCACTCTGTCAACAATGAGCTGCTGACTGAAGACCAGATAGTTTAGGACAATTATCCAGAGGGTCACCATGAGTCAACACAGACTCAACAGCACTTAACAACAATACAACAGTTAGATTTTTGTTGGAGAGAAAGAAAAAATGAAAGTTCTCATACTTTATGGGCCCGCTATTGAATTGGGCAGGCTATACACCACTACGGTGCATAGCTCTGCCCACCAACCCTTATCCTTGGATATTCAATGCCACGGTGACAATATTGAATATACGGGGTCACCGTGCATGCGCCGGAGCCGCTGAAGCTAACTGGGTAGCAGCGATATTGCACTGCCAACTGGTTAGCTTCCATGGGTAAAACTAGGCCAACTTTTGCTACATCTAGTTTTACCCGCTCATCACTAACTGGGTAGTGTTGCAATATTGCCGCTATCCGGTTAGCAAAGCCTCCACCTCCACTCTGCTACGGAATGCTCCCAACATGCCCCAATGATAACCGCATAGTATCAGGGCATGTAGAAGGGTTAGAAGGGGATATTCAATGGCACAAAGACCGTGATACTTCTTCTATTGTCGAACCTCACTCCAATGGGTCCTGTTTTGCCGTTACAGCTGCCTCAGAAAGTATCTATATATCACCAGTAATATTGCACTCATGATCTTCATAACATCATAACATTTGTAATATAAATATCAGTCCCATAACCAGCTTTGCTGTCCTGTTATGTCCACCAACTTAAAACTTTTCTTTCATATCACATTATGTGGGAGTGTTCACCAAGAACCATGCCCAAACTATCACCGTTTTCATGACAAATTAAAGAAAAACCAATGGGCAAGAATCTACATACTACTGCTTCATGTCATCCAAAAACAGATCTCCACACATACTGTAACTCACCAAAGCACCTTTCTACAATTCCTTTACTGAACCAAGGGGCACTGTCAGAACAATGGCATGTCATGCATGCACTCATTTAAAGCGCCACCTATCATCAACCACCATTAAAATCAAGTATCTAGTGGCTAGCCCATAATATATAACCTTCAGAAAAAAAAAATAGATTTACTCTGTTCCAGATCCAAATGAATAGCGTCCTGTCACACTATATAGAATTGAGATCATATCTAAGGTTTTTCCCTTTCCTTGGGATTTTAAGTTGGTATTAATACCAATTTCAGATGGCAGCTGGACATCCAGGCAACAACGTCTGACAAGCAGGCTGATATGAGCCTGGATTCCTGGAAAGATTTCAGTTGCAGGTAAATGTGAGAGTCATCAGTGTAAAGATGGTATTGAAATCAATGGGAAACAATCAGAGCACCAAGAGATGGAGTACAGAGAGAAAAGAGGTCCTAAGAGAGCTCCCTTCGGTGCACTAACTGAAAGAGGGATAGCAGTGCAGGAAGATTCACCAGAACAAATACTAAAAGTGCAATGGGAAAGATAAGAAAAAAAAACAAGACAGAACAGAGCCCCTAAACCCAAGCGAGAACAGGGTTTCGAGGAGAAGATGGTGATCGACTGTCAAAAGTAACAAATAGGTCAAGAAGGATGAGGCTTGAGTAAAGGCCCTTGAATTTGGCCAAGAAGAGGTCACTAGAGATTTTGACAAAGGCAATTTCAGTAGAATATAGAAGAGAAAAGTCAAATTATAGTGGATCCAGAATGGCTCAAATGAAAGAAATTCAAGACAGGGGCAGTGAACAGCACATTCAATTAGTTTAGATATGAAATGGCATAGAGAGATGAGCCAATAATAGGAAGGGCAGATAGGGACTAGTGAACAGGACCGTACCTAGCCCTATGCGAGCGGTGCAGTCGCACAGGGCACGAAGGCTTGGGGGGAGCATTTTGGCTGCCTGCTAGTGCCTGCCGCCACTTTTTCTTTTCTCAGCGGTGGCAGGGCAACAGCAAGCAGCCAAAATGCACCCCCCAAGCCTTTTTGCAGCACTTTAAGCAAGTCTGGTCCCTCCCTCCTCCGACATGACATCAGAGCAGGGAGGGGCAGATCTGCTTAAAGTGCTGGCAACTTGCAGATCAGGCATGCACCCCTCCCCTCCATACCTCCATCCAGCGCTCCCTGCTCTTTCCCTGCTGCCAGCGCTGCCATGAAAAAAACAGAGGGCGGCAGCAGCAGGGCAAGAGCAGGCAGCAGCTGGACGGAGGTATGGGGAGGAGAAGAGGAAAGCGCTTGATGTGCAAGTCACAAGGGGCGCGATTCCAGCTAGGTATGGCCCTGCTAGTAAAGGTTTTTTGAGGAGAAGTGTAACCTTAGCATGTCTGAAGGCTGCAGGAATAGTTGCTGTGGAACAGGGAGAGGATGACAACAGGAGAGATAGAGCTCATAGATAGGTGGAAATGGGATTTTAGAAAAGGAAGAAAGAGTAACAGAGGTTAAAGGAAGGATATGATAGTGGAGAGAGGGAGGGGAGATAGAAGTAGAAATGATCCTGTGGAGAACTCAAGAGTAATCTTGTGAACCTTTTCATCGAAATATTCAGCCAAAGGTTTGGGAAGAGAGTAAAGGAGGGGTTGAGGGCACTTTGAGGAGAGAAATGAGTATTGCAAAGAGATGGTAAGAGTCAGAGGCAAGAGAGTTTGTCAGATAGACAAAGTACTCTTGCTTGGTAGGATTTGAACTAAAGACACTCAGCAGAGCAGGCACATGCATGTAGATAGCAGAATTAAGAGATCTTATAAGGCTAAGGTACAGCATGCCTCACAAGGTGTGAAATGGGAGGAGCAAAAGCATCCAAAACAGAGGACAGCATAGTGTTATAGAAAGAAACTACCTCATCAACAGACTCAAATGACACAGTGGAGGAGCAACTAGAAAGACAACAGTAGGGAGAGTAGAGGGGTCAATAGCCTCCACCTGCTCATACAACCAGAAACCAGCGCACGTCCCAGAAGAAGTCAAACACGCAACCGAGTCAGCACCCCAAATGAGTACAAGCACACACGCAAGGACACAACAGACAGAGCTCTCTCCATGGCTGCTCCAACAATATGGAACAATCTACCGGACGATCTAAGGGCAACTCCAGACCTCAAAGACTTCAGAAAACAACTGAAAACCATGCTGTTCATAGAGCACTATGGTCACATCACATAACCTAAGAGAACGGATAACAGCACTCCAAACCTCCCAAACAACTGAATATATAAAATATGATTCTAGCACCACTGTAAATAGCCCACCCTGTATATAGCTCAAACAAATCAAGCACCCAACACATCCCTCACACAACTAAGTTTTATCCTCACTGCATGTACAACACACACACTTTACCTGATTGCTTGCTGTGATACCACCTTGATTATTAAGATAAGGCGGTTTAGAAATACTGTTAAATAAATAAATAAATAGCCATAAGATTTATAAATGCGTTAGTAGAGACAGGACAAGACTGTGACAGAGGGTGGTTAAGTGTGAATGCAGCAGATGATGTTCAGATAGATGAAGAGGGTAAGCAGTTGGAGAAAAAGACAAGGTTGAGGCAGTGACTATGCAGGTGAGTTGGGGCTGAAGAACACAGCCAGAGGTTGAATGAGGAGATTAAGGCAAGGAGCTTTGAGGCATAAGAATCAGTGTGGTCATCAATATATGTTGAAAACCCCAAAAATGAGGATAGGGAAGGATGTGTCAAGAAAGAAAGCCAGGTGTCAAAGTCAATGAGAAAGGAAGAGGTGGACTTGTCAGGGGGTTGATAAATGACAGCTACCCAGAGAGGTAATGGAATAAATAGGCAGATGGAGAAAACGTCAGAGAAAGAAAAGAAGAAAAACTGAGGTGGAAGGTTGGGTTGAAACTGACAGGAAAGAGAGAGTACAACACAACACCACCAGCACAACCAACTGTGTGAGGTGTATGGGAGCAGCAACTGAAGCAGGAATGAGAGCAGCAACCGAAGCAGAGTCTTCAGGGAGAAGTCAGGTCTCCATTAGAGCAAGAAGAGGAGACAGAGTACATAGTCCACAGGACAAACAAAGGGAGAGAGGAAGGAGAGGGATATGAATAAGATTAGAGGAGTTGCACCTCTGCTGCCATCCAATACCACCATTGCTGCCCTCTCTGGGACCAACAGCAGTAATAGCCACACAGGGCTTACCTTCAGGTTTCAGTTTTCTTCTGCCGATCTTCGATGCCGACTTACTGCACAAAGGAAGAAAATCTCTCACATATATATTCATTGTGGTTATCCTAAAAACCTGACTGGCTAGGCATGCCCCAAGGACTGGGTTGAGAACCCCTGCTTTAAAATAATGCTGGTTTAAAATTTAAAATTACAATAGTGCCAAAAAAAAAAAAAGTTTCCATGTTCAAGTTTTTTCTTGACTTATTGTATACTTATAAATATAAAATAAAAATTACAATAGTGCCATTATACTGTATGGTCTGAAGCATTAAGCAGTGGATTATGTGGACTGAATGTATTGAGCCAAGAGACTTGGAGGACTGTGTGGATTGACTATAGATTTATGTATTAGCATGCATTCAGCATGAACCTGAAATTTCTTTCTACTGAAGATTACAATGTTTTCATGGTTGCAACACTGTATCATGTTTGAATCATTCTGTCTATGAAAGAGTTGACTATAGTAACAGGATATGAGCCACATTAGAGATCACTACAGCACATGTAATTGATTTTTAAGTAGCCTAAAACAGCTAGATGAGGCAGGGCATGCAATATATCAGCTTTAAGGACACTGAGTGCACATGCAAAAAAATTACATAAATAAAGGTGAGATGCAGATGAAGAAATGATTTTGCTGAAATAGTGCCATACAAGTACTGCTGCTGCTTTCTCTTTTCCTTTTTTCATATATTTATATACACTGAGGGGGTTATTCTGTGCCACGAATAGCGGGGATGGACCGCCCAATGGGCTGTCCATCCCCGCTATTTGTGCCTTCACCTGGCCTCGACTAACTTCCCTGCTGACTCGGAGGCAGAGTCTGGCCTGTCGCCGGCCATGGATGTAGAGGGCCAATTCTAATGTCGGCCCAGTATGTCCGGGGCTGGCAACATGTGCGGGGAAGTTATTCTACCTCTGAGGTTTTATAATCATATAGCAATCCATCCCCAAGGTGGAATAACTTCCCCAGACGTGCTTTTATTGAAACTCCGGGACACGGATGGGGCAGGGGGTGGCCGGAAGACATTCTCTACAGCCCGACCCTGGCATTAGGAGGCAAGATCGGGGGTCAGGCTGTAGGGAATTCGTTTTAATCTCCAGTGGCCAGTATCACAGTTCTTCAATGGAACCATGGTGCCATGGCAACATGATGCCATGGTACCACAGCTCCATTGAAGAGCTTTGACTGAGGTAGCCAGGGACACGCATGCATGTGCAGGACGGTTTGCGATTCTAATCCTGTGGGGCTAGACATGCCCCACAGGATCAGAATCACGATCCCCTCTGTACATCTGGTTCAGTCCGGACGTACAGAGGGGAATGACATCAAGGACGGAATCAGGCCCTGAGTAACTATATAAGAATATAAAGATAAGATTTCTTGAAATACTGTGTACTGATAAGGTTCCCTATTTTATCAAAGCAAATTTTTTGGTTGGTACTTAATTGTGGTTTGTAGTAGGGTTTACAAAGAATTTCTTGCATCAATAAAGTCAGATTAGCTTTAAATCTATGGCTTTGACATCATGAAAGTGTGCTGCCTCTGAGAGAAATGTTCATCCTCAACTCTGAGCTTTGTCGCTCACGCTCCACTATAATACCTGATTGATCACTGATGTACAGAAACCACAGGACACCTCAGAACATTTTTCTCTTGACTATACAGTTGTACAAAATGGCACACAAAGAGGAACTGTATAAAAATTGACGTCTGGGACCGCTTTGCATGTTTCTGGCACCTACGTCTACAAATGTTATTCCTGCAGTGCAGAAAATTGTACCAGACTTATCAATATCAAATCAATGGAGAAACACTGGAACAAAACACTAACAAATAAGCCACAATGACTCTTTCATTTCTCAATTGTACAGCAGTATTGGACAAAAATTTATATGAAGTATATGATTAGAAAAAGTCAATGAATTGATGCAATTAAATAAGGAAAATACAACAAAAAAAGGCAATACAATAGCTATTAATATGTGGCCTATTCAACTCTCAATTACAGATCCTAATGCTGTTCAAGTTCCAACCAATCAGGCAACAGGAATGGAGGGAGAGCAGGCCAGGTCTGCCATATACGGTATGTTCTCGAACTTTATTGGTTTAATCAGTGAAGCTGTGTTTGCTTATCCTCCAATAGGACCATGATTTTTAGCTAGTTTGTGTCATTGTCAGTAAACATTGCTAAGAATTGTGTTTTATAATCACATAGCAATCAAACTGATGGATTAATTCACCCTTCCATCTTCTTTAATTCCTATTAGAGTGTTGCTCCTTGAATTGTAAAAGCAGTTGGGCTCTATGTGGACATGAAAAATCTGTATCTTACCTGAGTATCACATCTGGAAAGCAACTGACCAGCACTTAATTACTCTGTCACAACTTCATTTATTCAACGGGGAGGGTCCCAACTCACCCATCCCCTGATATGATCCCACCAATCACATTCCTACCCCGATCCAGCCCCCACAAATCAGATCCTGTCCACCATCAAGATTCCCCTCCAATCCAACACACACCTCCCAATAGAACCCTCCCGTGGGCAGCATCACACACACCATGAAAACCCTCCCCTGATCAGTACTCCCACCCCTTACAAGATTCCTTCTCTGAATTAGTCCCTCACAATTCAAATCCCCCCAACAGTAGCTCCCAATGACAATCCATGACAATGAACAGGACCTCCCTGGAAAGGAATCCCCTCCCCCTCACAGTCCATAACTCTACCCCCAACCTCCCTGGGACTCACCCAAGGGTTTCTCTGGTGTCTAGTGTACTTGGGCAGAAACAGTTTCCCTCTGCTCCCACCCTGGAGTTGCCAGGGTTTGAAATGGGGACTATGACTCCTAAAGGTAGTCTCATGGTACTGCCACTAGGGGTCCAACTTCCATATAAGATCAATCGTTCCTTATATGGAGACCCCTAGCAATAGTACCGCAAGACTATTGCTAGGGGTCCATAGCTGCTATTTTGAACCCCAGCAGCTCTGGGCTAGGAGCATAGAGGAACCACTCCTGCACCGGTACACTAGTCAACAGGGAAGCAACAGGGTAAGTCCCAAGGGATCAAGGTTTATGTACTGTGGGAGAGCTTTCTTTATGGAGGGAGATCTTGTCAGGGGGTTATCTTTGGAGGAGTCTCGTTTGTGCAGATTGCCTGAAAGCCAAAAACTCCCTTAAAAGGTAAGTAATAAATATTCAGTCATTTATCACCATTGACAAAGACCAGGGTACAGAGGTGGCGAGACAAAATTCCTATCTTCAAGAAACAATGATCTGGTTGCAATATCACATACCCATAGTTCAACCTGGCAACATCATAGTAGCTCTGGATGTCTAGGAGATATAGCTCTTTCAGTTTTTTACCTTGAAACTGTGCTAAAACTGAAGCAGGTTCCCTAAGTCTGGAAATCCAATAAGACTGGGCTGTCTATGGCCACCAACAGGCTAGGTTTTCAATGGGTAATGAATATGCATGAGAGAGATTTGTATACAATGGATATATTTGGCATACAAATCTCTCTGATGCATATTTATTAAGGATATCCTAAAAACCTGGCCTGTTGGTAGCCCTCGATAACTGGGAGTGAAGACCAAGAGTCTGCGGCATCTCAGATCTCCTCCATCATTTCCTCCACATTTCTGGGTCATCAGCAGCTTCTCTCTTACTTACCCAGATACGATTTAAGCAGCATTGTTTATGCACTGGTAGACCAAGCCACTGATTATTACAGTTTTCTGTATTATTATCTTCCATTGTCTTTTCTGTATTGTCCTCAGCTTTTTCCAGAACTTATTAACAGCTTATTAACAGGTTTCTAAAGCAATGAACCACATTTTAAACTAGCAAGGCTATTATTTAAGGTATTGAAAATAATGTTCCTGCTGATTTGATGGATCTAGTTACACAGTATACATGATCCTGTTCATTCTGTTCAGCAACACACGTACTGTTTTCTGTACACTCTCTCGTTAGGTACTTACTCTCATACCCCACCCTTCTTTACTCATTCTCACCCCTCCACTCCCCTTGCTTACTCTCCCATCCTCTTGTTTACCCCATTCCCCCTTGGCTCACTCCATTACCTCTCCCTTCCTTTGGTTCAGGCTCTCTTTCTTGATCTTCCCCCCAGTAGGCCACTCCTGCTGGCTGTACTTCTTACATGAGACTGCCAACTACCTACTCACCTTGTAAAGCTATGAGGTTTGGCTGAGCAGGTCCCACAAGACAAGGCACTGTTTAGGTCAGACCTCATAGTGACACCAGCAGAGGAAGAATCAGATAGTTGCAGGTAATAAGCACCGCCCCTGCTTTCCTATTGCCAGAGCAAAGGCAAGGTGAATTGGAAATACTAGAAGAGAATTGGCATTGTCAAAGGATCACATTGGAGGATGCTGGTGATGGCGCACTACAATATGCAAACCCATGACATCACAAGGATTAATGATACAAATGAAGCAGTCAGCTCCTCCCCACTCCCACCCCATATGAAACCCTATGCAGCCACCCAGACTACACACTCCAAAAGCTAACCACAACCCCAAATACAGTATATTTTTGGAGCTGTGCCAAGCATTTTTTGATCATCCAGACCATTCCTTTTCAAGACTATTGCTATTTACAAAAACTTGGATATCTAGATTTCTATCCTTCTTAGGCCATAAACAGGAGATGAATCAAGAACAGTGTGTTCAATTTGCTGAGGGCAATGTCATAGTCTCCCAGTCACATGCACACGTGTCACTTCAAAGTATTGCCCTGCACACATGCTTCCTGAGTTTCAGTTCTTCCTCTAGGTGGCTTGTTCCATTTCTATTTGGTGAGAAGAAATTGTAGAACATGGGTGCATAAGTTCAGTCCTTGAAGGTCAGGTTTTTTGGACATCAATAAGGGTTATGCATGAGATAGATCTGCATAATATTAGCCCCATTGCATGCAAATTTATTTCATGCATATTCATTATGGATATTCTGAAAATCTGGCCTGCTTATGGCCCTCAAGGACTGAACTTGTGCACCCCTGTAATAGAGCTTAGTGGTTGGTATAGATGGGCAGACTGGATAGGATGTATGGTTTTTATCTGCCATCATTCTTCTGTCTCCATGCAACTGGATTCTGATCCAGTACCACAGTTTCCTCAAAGCCTGCAGAGAGTAATTTTATAACTAGGCAACTAGATAAAGGAGGAAAAATGCACCTATTTTTTTTACCTGTTTACAAGGTCAACATATGCTTGCATGTGCCTTTATAAAATACAGTCTCTAAATATTTCCTGTACAAAGTTTCACCAGTTCCAAGGAAGGTATGACTAGTGCATGGCCTGTACATATCCACTTACTTTCTATCTATGCCCCATTTTCACTCAAACACTGCTCCAAGAAATTCCGATGGCCAGCCTGAATCAAAATACACGTGATATGTTTGCCACATGTAACTTTTGAATACATACCAGTACAATTTTATGAGTCGTTTACTTGTGGAAAATGGTTTACAAATAACCCCGAGGGGAAGCAGAGTCCCCCATTACTTGTCCAATACCCCTTTAAGGAATGCATGGTAAATACCATTTATTTATTTGGTTTTATATACCACGCTATTTTAAATCAGTGCGGTTTACAGTGTAACAACTCAGTACAAAGAACAGGTTTATATTTAGATTCTATCTATATGAACACATACAGAAAGTAATTTTGCAAAAAGGCAACTAGCTAGGGAAGGCACATATATTACACCCATTTTACAAAAACAACATACGTGCCTATGTGGAGTTATAAAACACCTCCCCAAAAGCTCCTCCCCAAGGCTACCTGCTCTATGACAGTCATGACCTTTCTTCCTAAGTTAGCATGAATATGCACTATTTCTAACCTAGGGGCCATGTTTATTAAGCCCCACACTGGTAACACGTGTGTGAGTCATGTTACCAGCATGGGGCTTCACACCAGATGCATGGGGCGCGTACATCCATCCCCCTGCATTTACCATGGTGCACTGTGTTCAAACAGTCTCAGGAGCAACTAACACCACGTATTAAGGTGGCATGACTTGCACTCCCAGTACACGCACTAAGTGTAAGTAGCACTGGCTTGAAATTGCTGCAATACCTGCACCATGGTGAGAATGCCTCTTTCCCGTCCGGTCTCCGATGCATGCTGAAAGTGCAGTATGAGTATTTCAGCATGATGCTGCTATTATACACTACCTGGTAGTGTGCATTAGTAAATAGGTGTGTATGTTAGAACTCTGTGCCAGTTCGATCCAACTTCAAACACCAGGAACACCCAGAGGTTGAGAGGTCTTACGTGTGCACCAGGTGCAAGGAGCTCTTTGCTCTCAGGGAACGAGTCCGTTCTCTAGAGGCTAGAGTAGCAGACTTGGAAGACATAAGAAAGACAGAGAGGTATATAGACAAGACCTACAGGGATATAGTCCTGAAGTACCACCTCCAGTCTGGCAGCATCCCTGTTGCATGGAGAAGAGAGGTCACGTGAGAGGAAGTCTGGTGTGGCAGGAAGTGATCCTGTAACTAGGACCTGTCCTCCAGGTGATGTAAAACCCTCTCGCACCGAGGAAGTTTCTCCAGGGCCATGTGCCCATGAGGGAAGGGTTAGGACAGCCGTTATAGTTGGCGATTCGATCATTAGGCATGTAGATAGCTGGGTGGCTGGTGGACGTGAGGATCACCTGGTAAAATGCCTGCTTGGTGCGAAGATAGTGGACCTCACGCACCACCTAGATAAGCTCTTAGATAGTGCTGGGGAGGAGTCTGCTGTCTTGGTATATGTCAGTACCAATGACATAGGAAAATGTGGTAAGGGGATTCTGGAGGCTAAATTTAGGCTTTTAGGTAGGAAGTTGAAATCCAGAACTTCCAGGGTAGTGTTCTCTGAAATGCTTCCCATTCCACGTGCAGGACCCAAAAGGCAGGCAGAGCTCTGGAGTCTCAATGCGTGGATGAGACGATGGTGCAACGATGAGGGGTTTGGATTTGTTAGGAACTAGGGAACATTCTGGGGAAAGGAGGGGCTCTTCCGAAGGGATGGGCTTCACCTTAACCGGGATGGAACCAGGCTGCTGGCATTAACCTTTAAAAAGGAGATAGAGCAGCTTTTAAACTAGATAATAGGGAAAAGCTGAGAGTTGCCCAAGAGCGCATGGTTCGAAAGAATGTATCCTTGAAGGATACTACCAAAAGCAGAGAGGTTCCAAAAAAGAGTAAAGTAGCCCAAATGCCCTCTAGTACAGAGCAGGAAGAGCTTAAAGATCCCAAATTACCCATGCCAACCAATAGCCGGATTAATATGAATAAAATACAGTCTCTAAAATGATTGTATGCAAATGCTAGAAGTCTAAAAAATAAGATGGGAGAGTTAGAATATATAGCACTAAATGAGAGGTTAGATATGATTGGAGTCTCAGAGACATGGTGGAAGGTGGACAACCAGTGGGACACTGATACCTGGGTACAAACTATATCGTAATGATAGAGCTGAAAAAATTGGTGGAGGGGTTGCGCTCTATGTTAGAGAGGGCATTGAGTCAGAAAGGATTAAAGTTTTGCAGGAAACAAAATTTGCTGTAGAATCTCTATGGATTGAAATTCCATATAAAAAGGGGAAGGCGATGGCAGTGGGGGTGTACTATCAACAGCCTGGCCAGAATGAACAAATGGATGATGAAATGCTCAAAGAAATCAAGGAAGCTAACAAAGGTTACAGCGCAGTAATAATAATGGGTGATTTCAATTACCCCGGTATCGACTGGGTCAGTGCCACGGCAGGACATGCTAGGGAGATAAAGTTCGTAGACCAAATAAATGACTGCTTCTTGGAGCAGCTGGTTCATGAACTGACCAGAGGGGAAGCCATATTGGACCTAGTCCTTAGTGGAACACCAGATCTAGTGCAAGAGATAAGGGTGTTGGTGTCACTTGGCAACAGTGATTATAGCATGATCGCATTTGATTTAATTAGTGGAAGAGGGATAGTAAGGAAATCCATAGTACTACCTTTTAACTTTCGAAAGGGGGACTATAATAAAATGAGGAAAATAGTTAAGAAAAAACCCAAAGGAGCAGTTGCAAAGGTTAAAGACTTACATCAAGCTTGGGTGGTGTTGAAAAATACAATCTTGGAAGCCCAGACCAGCTGTATTCCACACTTTAAGAAAAGTGGAAGGAAGTCCAAAAAACTGCCAGCATGGTTTAAAGGTGAGGTCAGAGAGGCTGTTGTTGCCAAAAAAGCATCTTTCAGGAAATGGAAAAAAGAGCCAAACGACGAAACCTTGAAACAGCACAAGCACTGGCAAGTCAAATGCAGGGCATTGATATGGCAGGCAAAGTGAGAATTTGAGAAGAAGCTTGCTGTGGAAGCAAAAACGCGAAATAAAGACTTTTTCAAGTACATTCGTAGCAAAAAACATGTGAGAGAGTCAGTTGGTCCATTAGATGATAGAGGGATTAAAGGGGCACTAAGAGGCGACAAGGCGATAGCGGAGAGACTGAATGAATTCTTTGCTTTGGTCTTTACTGAGGAAGATGTAAGGATGTTACCCATGACTGAAGTGGTATTTAAAGGTATGGAAGAATTGAAGGAAATATCGATACATCAGGAAGATATATTACAACTATTAGATAAACTGAAGCATAGCAAATCACCTGGGCCAGATGGTATACATCCAAGGGTGTTGAAAGAACTGAAATATGAGATTGCAGACCTGCTATTAGTAATCTGTGAATTTTCATTAAAATCATCTGTAATACCTGAAGATTGGAAGGTTGCCAATGTAACGCCAATTTTTAAAAAGCGTTCCAGGGGTGATCCTGGAAACTACAGACCGGTGAGCCTGACGTCAGTACCGGGAAAAATGGTAGAAACCATCATAAAGAACAAAATTACTCAGGATGTAGATAGTCATGGCCTAAAGGGAGACAGCCAACATGGCTTTAGACAAGGAAGATCTTGTCTTACTAATCTATTATGTTTTTTTGAAGGTGTGAATAAACAGGTGGACAAAGGTGAGTTGGTTGATATAGTATATCTGGACTTTCAGAAAGCCTTTGACAAGGTCCCTCAGAGACTTTTGGTAAAACTAAAGAGTCATGGGATAGGAGGCAGTGTACTATTGTGGATCAGGAACTGGTTAAAAGATAGAAAGCATAGGGTAGGGTTAAATGGCCAATTTTCCCAATGGAGAAAAGTGAATAGTGGTGTACCCCAGGGATCTGTGCTGGGTCCGCTGCTTTTTGACATATTCATAAATGACCTGGAAAAGGGAATAATGAGTAAGGCTATCAAATTTGCAGATAACACAAAACTATTTAAAGTTGTTAAAACCCAAGAGGATTGTGGAAAATTGCAAGAGGATCTTGATAGATCGGAAGACTGGGCATCAAAATGGCAGATGAAATTTAATGTGGACAAGTGCAAAGTTATGCACCTAGGGAAGCACAACCCAAACTATGGTTGCACGATGCAAGGTTCCACATTAGGAACCACCACCCAGGAAAAAGATTTAGGCGTCATTGTGGATAACATGTTAAAACCCTCCATCCAGTGAGCTGTGGCAGCCAAGAGAGCAAATAGAATGCTAGATATCATAAGGAAAGGAATGGAAAATAAAACAAAAGTTATTATAATGCCTCTATATCGTTCCATGGTGAGACCGCACCTTGAATATAGAAAAGGTTCAGAGAAGAGCCACCAAAATGGTAAAGGGGATGGAAGGATACTCCTATGAAGAAAGGCTAAAAAGGTTAGGGCTCTTTAACCTGGAAAAGAGACTACTGAGGGGAGATATGATAGAAGTCTATAAATTAATGAACGGTGTGGAACGGGTAAACGTAGATCGATTGTTTACATTATCAGAATGTAGAAAGAATAGGGGACATGCAATGAAGCTACAGAGTAAACTATTTAAGACTAATAAAAGAAAATATTTTTTCACTCAACGTGTAATCAAACTCTGGAATTTGTTACCGGAGGATGTAGTAAAGGCTGTTAGTGTAGCTGGGTTTAAAAAAGGTTTGGATAAGTTCCTAGAGGAAAGGTCCATAAACCATTATTAAGAAGGGACCCAGGATATCAATTCTTGACCCAGTACAAGCATTGTGGAACCTGTGTCTTTTGGGGAAACTGCTAGGTACTTATGACCTAGATTGGCCACTGTTGGAAACAGGATACTGGGCTTGATGGACCTTGGTCTGACCTAGAATGGCATATCTTATGTTCTTATATATATACTGCTTGTATGTGTTGGCAGAACTTAGGTTTATGTATTTGTATCACCTTGAAATTTTATTAGCCCCAATTAAGGATATGTTCAAGGCAAAAAAAGTTGATTCTTTTTTTTTTTTTTTTTACTTTTTTCTAATTTTCGTTATTTTTTTCAGTTTGTTTCATTCATTCTAATAAAAATGTTTTAACATGCAGTGATTGTATGCACATTGTTCCCCTCGCAATGTTCCCTAGTTCATTATATATCAATAGTCCATTGAATTGTTTACTGGTTTGCAATGTTTAATGTTTATAGGTTACTTGTATTGCTTACTGTTCATTCAAAGTTGTTCCATGTAATGTTTTGTTACTGCTACCTGTAAACCGTGTTGATTTTTGGAAATGTGGTACCTAAACCTTTCAAATAAATAATCAATTAATAATCATTTCATAGGTTAAGGTACTTTAAATTGATTTTGTGCACATTGAATTTTTGAAGTGCACTAATGAGCTGAATGCACACTACTAAATGTGTATCCTTAGCACCTATTTCTGAATGTAAAATGCAGTTTTATGCAAAAAAAGCTTATAAAGTTACCACTCTCACCAACTAACTCACCAGCATCAGTGTCAATGAATTTTGCACAAAAATAGTCAAACGAATATACTGCTGTGACATACTCCCATTGTGGTGAAAAGTTATTTTATGAATGATTATAACAAATTCAATTTTTGAGATCAGATCACTTTCTTCTTTAGCTGAATCAACAGATATCATAAAAACAATTGACAATCAAGAGTCTCTTCTGGAGGATCTTCAAAACGATATTCATCAGACAGCCACTAGTCTTAAGGCACTGGAAGAGAATATCACCACCATCTATAAAGGAAATCAAAATAAATCAGGTAAGAGAGGTTCATGTTAAGACCACTCTATGGTTATGTTTTTACTTACATGGAGTCAGATCAGGGCTGTACCAATGGCTGTGAGAGTGGTGCAGCCACACAGAGCACAAATATGGAAGAGGCGCTGATATCATCACTGGGGTTCTAGGCAGCCCAACGAAAACAAGTTCCTGCACGCATCAGGATGGGTGGATGGGAAGGATGCCAGGTTCACCAGTTGCTCAGGGCGCATTGCTAGCTTGGGATGGTCCCAAGTCTGATACTATGAATTAGTGCATGGAGTCACTTGATTTCTTGCATGCCCATGCATAAAATAACTATATAGGGGCAACTGTCATACTGCCCATAGTGCTGCAAAATCCATGGGTACTTCTACCCCGACACAGAATGGGCAGTTATCAAAAGCTCATTTGCATGGGTAAATCCGTTTTAACTATAGGAATAGCTTTAAAAATTACCTGTTAAGGGGCTAATGATCTATTATAAAATTGTCTACCTATGATAAGGACAATTCTATGAAAGCATTTTTGCACATGACACCCACTTGCCCTCTCCACCTAGGGAACTTTATCCTCCTAGCGTAAACTTGTGTCTACATGACAGAGATCACAAGGTGATTATATTGATTGCAAGGTAGCATGATAGCGAGGCAATGTCAAAAGATCTCAAAACAGATAACTACTGCTGGTGGGAGACTCCAATATTAACTTGAGAACACAGTTCAAGGGACAGAAAAAGATCAAATGCAAAAAAGGTATTGTTCACAAAATACAGAAGATCACAAGAAGAAAAGAATATCGCATAAAGCTGAAAGAGACAAAGAAAAAATCAGGAAGGCAAAAACCAAGGCAAAAAGAAACAAGCTGTGACAAAACATTGCATTTCCTCTTTCCTCCATTTGGACACATATTGGCAGGGGGTCTTGGTTGGAATAGCTTGGAGAAGTGTGTCTTAGTAGGGTAGCAGTGGATGTGCGAGTGCTCTTTCAGTGTTTGCTCTGGTGGATCCTCCTCTGCTGCTATCCCGCTCTCATTTGGTGTACCCCAAGGATCTGTCTTGGGTCCACTCCTTTTCTCTCTCTCTCTATATCCAATCCAGTCCCTTGGTGCACTCATCTATTCCCATGACTTTCAACAACATCTTTACACTGACAACTCTCAGATCTACCTCTCTACACCTGAAATCTCTCCGGTAATCTCTGCCAGGATCTCTGCCTGCCTTTCTGATATTGCTGCTTGGATCTCTCTCCACCACTTGAAAATGAACATGGCCAAAACTGAACTTCTTATTTTTCCCCCAAACATTCCCCTCCCCTTTCTCCCTTCTCTGTCTCTGTGGATAACTCTACGCCTCCCTGTTTCCTCAGCTCGCAACCTTGAGTAATCTTTGATTCCTCTTTCCTTCTCCACACACATCCAACTAATAGCTAAAATCTGCCATTTCTTTCTCTATAACAGGCATGTCCAACAGGTAGATTGCGATCTACCTGTAGATCACGGAGGGGTCAGAGGTAGATCGCCAGCCCCACTTAGCTCCATCTCTCCAGCAGCTCGCCCCGTCGCTAGGAGAGAGCTCGTGCCAGCAGATCGTCTGCCAAAGGCTTGCTGCCGCTGCTGATCCTTTGCCTGTCTTTTTTCCCTTCCTGCGGGAATCTTGCCTGCGGGTGTATTGGGGGCGCTTGTTGTTTTCGTGCCAATAGTTTGTGGGTACCCCAGGTGGCCGCGCCTGCGCCCCGTGATGAGACGCCACAGGCCGGCGTCATACCTGGTCTCCTGTCTCTCAGAATCACCCATTCCTGCCCCCACCCCAACACCCCTTAGAACTGTGTTATATACCAGGCAATATCCATTCGCTCGGGCTTTACCTGAATACACTTACCGTATTAGTTGTGCTGTGTGCTGATCGTTGGTCACTTTATTGCACGCTTTCATTAAACGTTTTTCGGCAGACAAAGTGTCAAGAATTTGGTGATTTGGGTGGGTTTTTCCAATTTTGTTCTAACTTGCCTATGCCTTGCCTTCGAATTGGTTCAAACCACGGTGACTTTTGCTTGCCTCTGAAATTTTATTTTGCCTAGCCTTTGCATTGATTCTACATTGTGTGCAGAATTTATTAAATCGCGTGTGGTGGTATTGGAACTTGTTTGGCAGTATTTGATTTTATCTGGTTTGCTGGATAGGTGTTTGAGTTTTTTTTGACGATTGTTTGTTGGTATTTGATTATTGGTGCCAGTATGATGAATTCTTATTTTTACTTTTAGAACTGCATGTGTGGTTTTTGCATCTCCAGTCTGTGTATTGCACATTATCCAGAAGTCTTCAGTTCCTGTTGATCTTTAATACTTTGGGACAGTGACAGTTTTGGACCAGATTCAGCAGTGTTTATACTAACTTAGCAGATTTGTCCTTCTTACATCCAGCCACCCCAGTATAACAAAGATGAGTGTTCCAAAGAAGAGCAAAACCTACCACTTTCATGATGAATGGGAAATGGGCTACTTCTTCATCTTGGTGAAAGACAAGTGTTGTTGTCTAATTTGTAACGCCCCAGGATCCTTGCCCAAAAAGGGCAATCTGGAACGTCATTATAAGGCTCTGCATAGCAATAAGTTTGATGCTGATTTTCCACCCAAAAGTGAAATTCGTAAACTGAAGCTCAAAGAACTTAAATCAAAATTAGCTACTCAGCAACAGTTGATGGTGAAGCCAAGGTCACATTCCGTCAATGTAACCCATAGCATCCTTCAAGGTCAGCAACCTGATCGCAAAGAAATGCAAACCTTTCAATGAAGGGGGATTTGTAAAAGATTGTTTTCTTGAAGCAGCTGACAATTTTTTGAAGGATTTAAAAATAAGAAAGAGATCATAGCTGCTATTCAAGATGTACAATTGTCAAGAAATACCTTCATGCGGCGCAAAGAAAAGATGTGTGGAGACACAACTGAACAATTGTTGGCGGATATTTCAAATTGTTTGCTTTCTCACTCCAACTGGATGAATCTACAGACATAGGAGACATAGCCCAGTTACTAGTCTTTATCCGGATGGTTTTTGAAGACTTCAGTGTTAAAGAACTACTTGGAATGATTTCTTTAAAAGGGAAAACTACCAGTCAAGAAATATTCAGTTCTTTCCATTCTTTTGTGACAAAGTGTAATCTTCCATTGCATAGACTTTTTCCATCACTACTGATGGAGCAAGAACAATGATGAGCAGACTTGACCCATCAAAAACAGAATCCTACCGGCCTATCGCAAGCATTCCTCTACTCGCTAAAATAATCGAGAAGGTCGTCTACAGACAAATCCAACAACATATAGACATAGCAGCCCCCCTCGACCGCTGCCAACATGTCTTTAGAGAATCGCACGGAATAGAAACACTGCTCACCTCCCTCACCAACACTCTCAATAGAGGAATTGACAACGCGAGAGATCCTTCAACATTTCTGCCCTAATGTTCTACTATTCACCCCGTTCAAAGTCAAACAACTGGAATTCTCCAACCTTGTCAACTGCTTCAACGCAATTACAGATTGGCTAACTACCCAAAACCTCCACATTAACTTCAAGAAAACGGAGGTACTTTTCATGTCAAGGAACAAAAACTTCTCTCCCCCCACCAGCCTAAGAGTAAGAGATGCGGAGCTTCCAAGCCGTAATGCCATACGCTACCTCGGCATTATTCTTGACCAGCACCTGGATTTCAAGGAGCATATAAAAAACATCACCAGATCCATCTACAACAAAATCAGGACACTGAGACTTCTCAAACCTATGCTACCTGCTGACGACTTCCGAACCATCTTTCAGGCCCTCATACTACCACATCTAGATTATGCAAACCTAATCTTGTATGGCCTACCAAAGAACACCCTCAACCCTCTCCAACAAGCCATGAATGCCGCTGCACGTGTCCTCTGTGGTCTAGCCAGATCAGATCACATCACACCAATACTCAAGGATCTCCATTGGTTACCGATATACTCCAGGCTAACACATAAGATTCTGCTAATAACATTCAAGATTATCAACAACATTGCCCCCAAGTCTCTCAAGGAACTTATCACACCTACTCTTAATACTAGAATCAGAAGGACAACAACAGACAACACTCTGACTATTCCCAAAGACTCCATAAAATGCTCCCAAACAACCAGGAGAAGAACCTTTGCCTACTATGCTCCAAAATGTTGGAACGACCTTCCCCCAGAAATCAGAGCAATCCGGGATCTTCTACAATTCCGGAAAGCAATAAAACACCACCTCATTCTGCTCCACTTTGCCCAAGCTGCCACCCCGACTCTAAGAAACCAACCCCTTTCCCCTACTAAAGACTCCCACACAACATAACGCTCAAGTCCCATGCACTCACTTGTCAGTCCTAAAGCAACCTATGTACTTTCAGATCAAGTATCAACGATTATGCCATATCTTTATGTATATAGTTCCTTGTATTCCTCAACCATTCTGTTACATGTCAATATGTAAATAGTTTCCCATGTTCTCCAAGTTTTATTCCTTGTTATAATGCAATTTCAATCAGTCTTCTCTGATCTGAAAACTCTTTGTTAAATGTAAACCGCACTGATAACAAATAGTGCGGTATATAAGAATTGTTAAATAAATAAATAAATGATAGGTGAGGTTAATGGTTTCATAGCTCTCTGTAGAAAGCATGACGACTTCCCAGATTTCCTTTCTTACCACTGCATCATTCACAAGCAAGTTTTGGCAAGCAAGAGACTCAATACAAAGACTGTCATGGACATCACTTTCAAAATTGGAAATTCAGTTCATGGAAGATCACGTCAAAGATGGCTTTTCAATCTTACGCTTGATGGAGGGGCAGCAGAAATCATTTTGCACACAGATGTAAGGTGGCTAAGTAGGCACAAATTTCTGCAAAGATTTTGTGATTTGCTGAATGAAATAAGAAGGTTTTTGAAGGAGAGGGGAGATGACCAAGCAGAACTGGAAGATGAGGAGTGGTTATGTGATCTGGTATTTCTCGATGACTTTACAGGTGAACTAAGTGATATGAACCTTGAACTACAAGGTAAAAACAAATGCATTGGCGAGATGATGGGTACAGTTTCATCCTACAAGAGCAAATTTGAGCTAATGATGACTGACCTTGCAAACAACACTTTTGATCATTTTCCTAATACGCAGCACTATCTGGGACAATATCCAAATTTTGTTTTTCAGAACGAGAAGTATGTGACAGAAATCTGTTCTGTTATCCAGGAATTCTAAAATAGAATCTGTGACTTCCAAAAAATTGAAACAGTTGTGGAGTACTTGTCATACCCATTCAAAGTAGATGTGGACATTAAAGAAACTGCAGCTGGTATCAGTAAAAATTACTCATTGAACAAGCCATCTCTTGAAAACGAAATATTAACCCTTAAAAGTGACATTTTTCTCAAGATCTGTGCTGAGCAAGAATCATTTTGGAAGCTAGTGCCTAGAGACAAATTTCCCAACTTGAAAAGATGCAGTGAAGCTGTACACTCCTGTTTTGGTTCAACTTATTTGTGTGAATCTGCGTTTTCCCATCTGAACATGACAAAGAGTACACAATGTTCCAATATGACAGATGAACATCTCCAAGAGACTGGTCCTCATGCAATATTCACCCAACTTCAAAAAGCTGGTGGATGAAATGCAGGCTCAGACATCTCACTAATGAGCAAGAGCGAACTATTAAAGATTGTGCAAGATCAGCCTGGATCAATACTCAACCTAAATTACTCAATAAAAGTTAAAGAAAGTTATTAAGACAGTTAAAGTTATTACTCAATAAAACTTTAAGAAAAAATGTACTTTCCATTTCCCCTCGCAGTTCTTACTGGATCTTCGTCGCTCTGTTTTGTTTTTGCTTAATTTGCTTAACAGCTGATCACATCCAAGTAAATGACCGAAGGTTCATTAAAAATGGGGAGGGGGAATCCTTCAACTTTATTGGGTTAAAATTGAATTTGAAATTTAATTTTCATGGTGGTAGATCACCGGCACTTTTAGACGGAAAAAGTAGATCACAACCTGTTTGAAGATGGACATGTCTGCTCTATAACATCAACAACATTTGTCCATTCCTTTCTGAACTCACTACTAAGACACTTATCCACTCCTTAGTCATCTCCTGTCTAAACTATTGTAACCTATTCCTTGCTGGTGTCCCTCCGAGTCATCTCTCTCCCCTTCAATCTGTTCAACACTCTGCTACGCGGCTAACTTTACACCAACTTTACCATGCTCATATAACACTTCTTCTTGTCACTTCATTGGCTCAGACTTCTCCTGCTGACCTAGAAGTGCATTCACTCTGCAGTTCCTCACTACTTTTCCTCTCGTATCTCTCCCTACACCCTCCTTGGGAACGCCACTGTTCTGACTTGCTTCTATCTGTGCCCTTCTCTTCTATTGCTAACTCCAGACTTCACTTCTTTCACCTTGCTGCTCCTTATGCCTGGAACAAACTACCTAAGTCTGTACATCAGGCGCCTTCTCTGACCCTTTTCAAATCCAGGCTGAAAACTCACCTCTTTGCTGCTGCTTTATGTTTCCTCATCATTCCCCCTAGATGTATCCCATGTCTACATCTACTGTGCTGTCTGTCTTGACTAGATTGTAAGCTCTGATTAGCAGGAACTGTCCTTTACATATGTCTGTGCAGCGCTGCGTATGTCTTGTAGCACTATGCAAATGTTTAGTAGTAGTAGTAGAGTGTGTGTCTGGGTAGGTGATAATGCTGTAGGTAGTGGCCATGGTGTATATGAGGTGCATGTGTGTCTGTGAACTAATGGTATGATGTGGATAGCTCTCTCTACAGGCAGGGCCAGTGCAAGGGTACGATTGGGTTTTCTATGCAAACCTTGAGCCTTATACTTCCCCCATATTCTGATAATTAAACTCAACAAATCACGATCATTTAGCACCACCCCTCTCACAGCATTCCTTTAAAATGAATAATTAGGCATCTTACCTTGAAATTTTTAAACTTTCCTTTAGGCATATGTGTGTGTCCACCCTCCATGCAGGTCAAGGAATGTGATGATGGCTCTTTGAGTTGTGCAGCTGTCAAAATCTATTGTTTTGCTTTGACTGCTGTTGCTTTTTGTAGCTTCTCAAAAGGTGCCACCCTAGGCAGCCGCCTCCTTTTCTAATGACTGAGCTGGCCCTATCCACAGGCAGATATTAGTTCTTTATCTGTGGAGATCTGAGGGTGGGATCTCAGATAGTAGGAGGATGCGTGCAGGTGTTTATGTTTGTGTTTTAAGAGTATTTCTGAGTGTTGCAGAAGTGTGCTTGTTGGCAGTGTGTGTTGGGGGTCATGTAAGTATCTATTTGTTTATGTAGGTGTATATTTGAATATATGAGCGTGTGTTAAGAGTGTGTAAATGTTGGCAGTAAGTCTCAGAGGCAGAGTGTGTGAAGGCTGGTAGTGTATCTCAGAGTGTGTGTGGGGGGGGTGAGTGTTTGGGGTATGCGCATGTTGGCAATTTGTCTCAAAGACTGTGTGTGTGTATATATGAGTGTGTTATGGTGTGTGTTAACAATGTGTCTTGGACACTGTATGTATGTATTGTGTGTGTCATGCATGTGTATGATGGGTGATGTGCATGTGTGTTAGGGGTATGTACATGATGAAAGGCTGTGCATATATGGAGATGTGCGTGTGAAGGCTTCTCTCTCTCCCTTGCACTTTCTCCCTGTTCCTCCCATCCTGAATTATTTTCCCTCCCCACCTTTCACCACTCTCCCTCCTTGCACTGAACCCAACCCTGCAGTCTCTTTTCCCTGCCTTTCCTTTCACTTTTTCCATTCCTTCCCCTATTTTGTACTCTTCCAGTTTTCTTCCTCTCCTTGCACTTTTCCCTTTGCTTCCCTTCTCTAACTCCACTCCTTCCCTTATGTCCCTGTATCCCTTTACTCTTTTTCTCTTAATCCCACCGCTTCTCTTCTGCTCTGCCTTCTTTACCCTGCCCCCTCCTTTATGACTTGCCTGATCTCTTTTCCTTTAGAGATCCTCTGTGTTTGTCCCATGCTTTTTTGAATTAAGATATTGTCCTCATTTCTACCACCTCCACTGGGAAACTATTCCACAGATCCACTACTCTTTCTGTAAAGAAATATTTCTGCATATCACTCCTGAATCTATCTCCTTTCACCCATATCCGATGACCCCTCATAGCAGAGCTTGCTTTCAATCGAAAGAGGCTCTCCTCCTGTGCATTTATGCCACTGAGGTATTTAAAAGTCTCAATCATATCACCTCTATCCCGCCTTTCCACTAAGAAGCACATATTAAGATCTTTAAGTCTGTCCTTATATGCTTTATAAAGAAGACCGCTAACTATTTTAGTAGACACCCTCTGGAACAAACTACCTTTTGAAGATGTGGTCTCCAGAACTGCACACAATACGCCAATGAGGACACACCAAAGACCTATACAGAGGCACTATCACCTCCTTTTTTCTACTGGCCATTCCTCTACCTATGCACTCAGGCATCCTTCTAGCTTTTGCCATCACCTTTTCAACCTGTTCAGCTACTTTAAGATCTTCAGACACAATCACTCCCAGATCTCGATCTTCATTTGTGGACAGAGGTACTCCCCCCCCCCCCCACCCCACACACACTGTACCGCTGCCTTGTAGTTTTGCAGCCCAAATGCATGACCTTGCATTTTTTAGCATTAAATCTCAGCTGCCAAATTCTAGACCATAATTCAAGCTTAGCTAGATCCCTCCATGATATTTACTCCTTCCTGGGTGTCTACTATATTGCAGATTTTGGTATCACCCGCAAAGAGGCAAACTTACCAGACAGCCCTTCCACAATATTATTTAAAAAGATGTTAAAAAGAATTGGACCAAGGACAGATCCCTGTGACACACCACTTGTAACCTCCCTCTCCTCAGAGTGAGCTCCATTTACCTGTACCCTTTGTCGCCTCCCCCTCAACCAATTTCTAACCCAATTAGTAACTTTAGGATCCATCCCTAGGGTGTTCAGTTTGTTGATAAGTTGCCTGTGTGGAACAGTGTCAAAGGCTTTACTGAAATCCAAGTATACCACATCTAGGGCTCTCCTTCAGTCCAACTCCCTAGTCACCCAGTCAAAGAAATCAATCAGATTTATCTGACAAGACCTGCCTCTGGTGAATCCATGCTGCCTCTGATCTTGTAATCCATTGGACTCCAGAAACCTCACTATTTTCTCTTTGAGCAGAATTTCCAATAATTTACTCACCACAGAGGTTAGACTATCTGGCCTGTAGTTTTCAACCACATCGTTACTTCTGCTTTTGTATAAAGGGACATGTGCCTCTCTGCAGTCCTCTGGCACCACTTCTAACTCCAAAGTGGCATTGAAAAGACCAGCCAGTGGAGCTACTAGAATATCCCCAAGTTCCATCAGTATTCTCGGATGTATCCCATCTGGTCCCATCGCTTTGTCTACTTTTAGTTTAACTAGTTTCTCATGAACACAGTCTTCTGAAAATCGTTCGAGATCCCCGTCACTTCTGTTCCTATTTGTGGGTGTTTTCTGAGGTCCTGCTCCTGGCCCTTCATCTGTGAAAACAGAACCAAAATATGTGTTAAGCAAATTCTGTTTTATCCTCATCAGCTTCTACATATTCCTCCTCTTCATCCTTGAGTCTGACAATACCACTTTTGCCCTTCCTCTTCTCACTAACCTATCTGAAAAATGTCCTATCCCACCATTATACAGCATTGGCTATTTCTTCTTTTTGCATCTTTGCTTTCCTGACTACTTTGCTAGCTTCTCTAAGTTTTTCCAAATGTAGATGCCTGTCTTCTGCTCTTTGCGATCTCTTGTATTTCATGAAGGCCTCCCTCTCATTCTTCACCATTTCAACTACTTCTTTTGAGAACCATAGTGGCCTCCTTTGTCTTTTACCTTTATTTATAACAAAAAGTTGGTTGCCCTTAAAATATCCCCTTCAAGTTTTGCCCACTGTTTTTCTATATCCCCCAGCTCTTCCCATCCCATTAACGACTCCTTCTGAAAGCAGAACCTGGGGACTCCCACCAGTATTCCCAAGCTACCATTCTTTCTTCTGCTTATGAGATCTGTGGGATCCTTGTAGATCTCCTACACTGCAATCCACTTCTTCTGTCAATGGACCTGCTGATGCCCACCGACATTTATGAACTGCCATTCTGCTGCTTCTACCGATGGAACCTGGGGACTCCCACCAACTCTTGTGGGGCTACAGCTTCACTTCTTCTATGGCAGGACTTGGGGACTTCCACTGGCTCTTTTGGGTTGCAGTTCTACTT
This sequence comes from Ichthyophis bannanicus, assembly GCA_033557465.1. Taxonomy (NCBI): domain Eukaryota; kingdom Metazoa; phylum Chordata; class Amphibia; order Gymnophiona; family Ichthyophiidae; genus Ichthyophis; species Ichthyophis bannanicus. The sequence goes on along the minus strand of CM066034.1, from coordinate 628,980,828 downwards.
TATCTGCCATTGAGACCTGGGGGCTCCTATTGGCATTCCCAGACTGCTGCTCTGTTTCATCTACTGACAGGACCTGAGGACTTCCACTATCTCTTCCAGGCTGCAGCTCCACTTCTTCTCAAAAGAAGACACAAAAATGCATCCTAATCTCAGCCTCCCAAAAGGGAAATTTCAGGCAAATAATCTCTTTCTGAATAACGCTTCGTATAGTCCGTATCCTTCTCACTCCATCTGATAATTCAACATGGACACTACAACAATCATTTCTTACATAATTGTTTATTATTGCTTTGTTAGTTGTTATTAATTCTTCCACTCACCTTTCAGATGATGATACAAAACATATAAAAGATCTTAGTCTTCTATGCTTAAAAGCCAATTTCACCATCGCGGTGTATTCATGTGGTGCTTTGGAAACAGCTTCCTGACCGGTTTCACTGAAAGACGGCTTTCTTAAAATTGAAGTTTCCAAGTGTCTAGTAGAATTCGTATTGCACTGCATTTCAGCTCCACTTATTCTGCCAGTGCAACTTGGGGACCCCCACTAATTCTTCTCTTACAGCTGTTCTGCTGGATTCTACTGAAGCCCTATGCATCTATTTGTTGGTTCGTAGGCCAGCAAACAGATGCATATGAACAGATAGACAAATAGATGGGTCTCCCCAATAGGTGCTACCACTTTAGCAAAAAGCTCCTAAAATGGCTAAAGATTTTGTAAAAGAGGTGATAAGATTTTTTTCAGGTATGTTGACGAGAGGAGGAATGCCAAAGGTGAATTTGCAAGACTCAAAAGGTGATGTGGACAGATGTATGGAAAGTGATGAGTCAAAAGCATAAATGCCAAACAAATACTTCTGACATCAGATGCTAAGCTATGGCACTTACAGAACGGAAAAAGAATGGTGAATAAGCTGATGAAAAGGCTTGGATTTGAAAGATGGAGGATGAATAATCTGGTCCTTTATGTGATCTGAGATAAGTCATGATGACTTTTTGATAGCCCTGAAGCAGGACGAGTTCTAACTCCATAATGATCGTCTGAAAGATAGCGCTGTGTTGGGACTCAGTTTGTACAAGTGACTCAGTTTGCCTGAGTGGAATAAGTTTAATTATTTTGGGACTCGGATTGCTTAAGTTGAATTTATTGATCAAAATGAATTTTCTGAAAAGAAAGATATATAAATGCATGCATTTTAAAGTAAAATGGACTTAGGCATATATTAAATGCGGTAGCTTGGTCTGAAAAAAAAAATCTTTTTCTAGGCTAAAAGTTTGGGATTCGTGGGTTGTTTCTGTTGATTGATTATCCTAGAAGAATATACCATTTTAAATAGACCTTTCTTCCAAGGCAATGGAGGGTAAAGTGATTTACCTAAAGCCACAAGGAGTGCTAGTGGAGATAGAATGTTGGTCTCTTGGTCACCGGGCCACTGCTCTAACCACTAGGCAACTCCTCCCCTATACCAGCACCCAAACAGCTGAAAACCATCCTGTTCCAGGAATACCTCAACACGACCCCCACCAAAAAAGAACACTAACCTCTGATCTCGCCCACCTGACCCTCTAACTCAAAACTATACTAACCTGTCCATGTTCAAAGTCTGTCCCATGTCCAAAGTCTGTCCTATGTTGAAATCATCAATGTCGCCTCCCTGGTGATGGCCCCGCCCTTATACGTAAATTCCCCCCCCCCCTTTTTTGTAAAGCCGCTTTGACCCGGTGAAAAGCGGGATATAATTACAGCTAAATAAATAAATAAATAATCATTGTTAACTAATTTAATCAAATATTAAAGTTATAGAAGTGATATTGAAATCTAAATTAGCTTATTATTTTTGCAGGCTCTGAAGACCAGCTTCTTCAACAGGTGCTTCTGCCATACTTAGAAAGTTTTCTCAGGGAACATTTTAATCCAATGTGGGCAAACATCAACAAAAGTATGCAGGATCTTTCAAGCAGTGTGCAAAACATGTCTCAACACATTGAAACCAACAGGAAAAGCATAAAGAAACTTCAAGAAATAACTGCACCAAAGAAAGATCTTCAGGAGATGGGTGCAAAATTTGAATCAAAGATTCAAGAGAATGTTGTCAGAATAGACCAGCTAAAGCGAGAAATGGATAGCCATCTCCATTCACAGCAGGCAGGGATCCATTATAACCTTACCATGGTAAAAGCTGATACCGACATGAAACTGAAGAGAAATCACAAGATTCATCAGTCCCATTTTGCATTTTTGAACAGCAGTATAGCAGATATTAAACGGGAACAGGAAAATCTACAGGATGAGATTCAATTTCTAAATAGAAACATCACAGAACTTTGGCAATATTACCATACCAAAGATGAACACGCTAGCAAAATTAATGCCAATAAAGTTAATGAGACTCTTGCAGCACATGCAAAGCAGATTAAACATCTGTACCTGGATTCTCAATCAGCCTTTGAAGACATTTCCACTCTGAATAAGTGGATAAATGATCTAAGAGCTCAATTGAAGACTACAGCAAATGAATGTCAGGTATCTTTAATAGAGAAATCTCTAATAATAGAAGGCAACAAAGACGAGCTTCAAAAGCAGTTAATGGACTTAAACTATACCATCATAGGCTTAGAAGAAAGGAATCAGGATCTGCTAGACTACATTAAAAACTGTGAATGTCAGAGACTAATTTCAGACATATCTATACTTGAAGACGACCAAAGAAACATCACCAACAGTCTTAAAGAGTTTTTTCTGAACTTGGAAGAACTTAACCAAACAGAAATAAATTCTAAGAAAGCCTTGCAAAACTCAGTTGAAGATCTGTCAATGGTTCTTCAATCCATCTACCAGTCTTTGGCATCTCAGCAAGAACAAGGTAGAAATGTTAATGCTGGTGTTACACAATTTAAGAATGAAATGAAGAATTTTTCAGATGATGTTTTACTTTTGAAAGAGGAAGATGAGGTAATCAATAGCCGTATAAAAGACCTTGACAGTTTCTTTAAATCTCTTCTGGAAGATGCCTCACGTCATGACAGAGCATTGGTGGCCCTGCTTGGAGATGATATAATAGAAGTCTTGTCGGAAGAAAATCCAGAGGCTCTGAAGTTGTCAATAATTGAAATACATGAAATTCTGAATGATACCTTAAAAAAGTTTCAAAAGCAACATGTAGCTTTAGAGGTCCTCAAGGAAAAAATCCAAGTCTTGGAGATGCAAACCAAAGACAGTGATGCACTTCAATTTTCCAGTTCTTCCAACCTTGGAAATCAAATTAAGATCAATTCAGAAGAAAGTAACAGTAAGCAGGACATCTTTGAATACATGGAGCCAAACCATGAAGCTACTACTTCAGAAGACACACTGGATAATTCAGTATACAATGATATTTTGGCCCTAAAGAAAGATATAAAACATTTTAGCTTGAGAATCCAGCACTTGGAAATGTTTTGTTCAGATGGGAATTTCTGCTCTAACAGTACTTTATTAAGCCTAGTAGAACCACTTAATTCCACCATAGAAATATTAAGAGTGGATCTGCTGTCTTTCAAACAGCTGTTTCAGGAACACCAACACCTTTTCCAAAAGCTGTTCGGAAGTAACGAAGAGCTAACTGCTTCTAACATAAGTCTAGACATTACAAAGTTTCAGTCATTCATAATGAAACCCATGAAAAACTACCAGAGAGTTGAACAACAACAAAGAGACAAGAAACAGGCTAGCAAGGAAGGCGTGTATACAGGTGCCTACTCTAAGCAGAGTAAACTAAGTGAAAAACCTTTTGCAAAAGGTAGGGGTTTTTTTTACTAATAGTATTTCTAACATTTTTTTCTATACCATGCTATGTTATGAAGTACTCATTATAGAGACCATTTGAATGCCAAAAAGATAAGTACTCTGTTAACCAATGTTGACTATCCTGTTCTTTACACATGATGGGGGAGGATATTCAACGCAATTAACGCGATTAGCAGACCTGCTAAACTAACGTGGTCAGTACCGCTGTATGTCCCAATGCTGGCCAGTTAGCATCAGTGGTTTCCAGGGGACACCGTGGATTAACCAGGCAGCGGCGATATTCAGCCACTACCTGGTTAACCCTAACCAGCTAAAATTAAGACAGCTGAATGGCTGTCCTAACTTTAGCCAGTTTTGCAATCCAGGCAGCAGATGAATATCACCCTGACTGGATTGTAAGATCATAATCCGAGCAAACTGGATATTCAGTGCTGGGGCCCGATATCACCATGGCATTGAATATCTGTGGCAAAGTTAAAGCAGCAACAGCCAGCCGCTTTAACTGTGCTAGCCACCACCACCCCTCCATTTTTCTATACCGAAATGTATATGATTCTCATGTCTTATTGAAATGTAACTTGTATATGCGATACTATGCTGTTAAAAGACTATGATAGCCAAGGGAGTAGTTCAGATTTTATTTTATTTATTTATTACAGTATGTTATGCTGATCTAGGAAATTTAACCCTTAGAAGATTGCAAATATAGAACAAATAGCACAAAATTTGAGAATAACAAATTGACAAGATGATGGGTGCAACACACAACATGAAGTAGTAGTCTGGGAAGAAGAACAAAGTTCCCAACAGATCTCTTTATCTTAATGTTAATCATAACAATTGCCACATCCATCCTCCAAGGGCCCAAAAGCTCATTGGAAAAAAATAAGCCTTGGCCTTCCTTCAGAACAGCAGGTAATCTTTTTCCAACCAAAGTTCTACAGGGAGAGCATTCCATAGAGAAGGTCCTACAGCTAATAAAGCTCCCTTGCATCTCTTTACTAGGCATGTGCATTTAAGAGAATCAAGTGCTTTCTCCTAATGAATGAGGGGGGTGAGAAGGAACATAATCATCTATGACAGCCTTCATATAAAGAGGATTTCTCCTCTGGATTAGTCTTAAAAATCAATACAATGATTCTGAATTTTACTCTCCAAGATATGAGTAGCTAATAAAGTTTTTTTAGTATGGGACTGATACTCTCTCAGTACCCATACCTTCCAATGATGTGCATAGCTGCATTTTGAAGACCTGGTTAGACCTAAATTGCAATAATCCATCCCAGTCAGGATCAAAGAGTGCATGACTATTCTTAGATCTAGTGAAATAATGGTTGCAAGAAATATTGGAATTTTCTAACCAATTTCATTTAGAAAAAAAGAAGAATGAACAACTGCTCTGGCCTGCCTTCTCAATGAGAATTTGGACTCAAAGAGGACAAAGATTCTTACCTCTGACATCAAAGACATGGGCATAGTTTGTGGGGGGGGCGGGGTTGAGGGAGGGCATTGCCCCCCAAATGAGCTTGCTTTCCACCAATTCGGCGACAGCCTGCTCCCACCCACATCGCTCCCGCTACTTTTTCTGTGCCTTCAGAGGCAGCAGTAGCAGCAGTGGCGGACTGGCCTCCAATTTGAAAAAAAAATGTAAAAACGCAGGGGTAAGCACTTCCTCACAAGGAAAGCGGGTCTGGTCCCACCCCCTCTGATATGAAGCAGGCATCAGAGAGGGACGGGACCAAACCAGAGCAGCCTTCCTAGCAAGGAAGTGCTTACACCATAGGTTTGTTTGTTTTTTTCAAATCGGAGGCCACTACCACTGCTGCCTCTGAAGGCACAGGAAAAGCTGTGGAAGCAGCGCAGGTGGAAGGGCAGGGGGGACAGGAGGGTGTATGGAAGGCCGGAAGGGAAATGCTGAGCCGATAGACATGAAGGGGAGAGTAGAATAGCTGGAAGGGAAATGCTGGACAGATAGACACAGAGTAGAGTATGGAAAAGCTGGAAAGGAAATTCTGGGGAAATGGATACAAGGGGGGGGGGTGGATTGGCTGGAAGGGAAATGTTGAGCAAATGGACATGAAGGGGGGGGGGGTGTAATGGCTGGAAGGGAAATTCCAGGGCAAATGTTGCACATGAGGGAAGAAGAGGACAGATATTAAATAGGAAGTGTGGAGGAGATGCACAGGACAGATACTGGACACAAAGGGAAGGTGAAGCCAAATATTGGACACACCGTGCGGGGGGTAGAAGGCAAATGCAGTACACAGGAAGGGGGTGGTTGACAGATGTTGGGCATAAGCTGGAGAGGTAGAGACAGACATAGGTCGGGGGATATAAGGGGATGGAGTGCAGATGATGGATATGAAATGGGGGTATATGCTGAATATATGGTAGAGGATTTAGAGGGCTAGCGAGCAGATGCTGAACATGGGGTAAGGGCCATAAAGGGATACATAGCAGACACTGGACATGAGGTGGGGAGAGAGGGGGATACTGGAGATGAGGTGGGGTGAACTCTGGAAATGCTGGACATGGAGTGAGAAAGAGAGGGAATGCTGGACATGGGGGAGATAGGATGAGAAAAAGGGGAGAACTGCAAGATTGCATTGAGAGGGAAAGACAAGACAGGGCAGGAGAGAAGGGGTAGATGCTGAACACAAAGAGGGTGGAAGAGCGAAAGAGAAAGGAAAGAGTTAATTAAAAACTAGGGAATAAATGGCTGGGGAAGAATAGAGAGATGGAGTGAGAGGGTTGTAAAAAGAGGGAGATTGAGAACTGGATATAAGAAAGAAAAATGAAATCTAAGTTGATAAAGAGAAAAATAAATGGAAAAAAGCTGAAAGGAAAAAGATCAATGCCAGAGATGGATGTACCTTGGGGGAGCAAATGAAGAAGACAGGAGTGGAAAGAAGTGGCAGGTGGATTGCAGACTCTGGAAAAAAAAAAAAGAGGACAGAGGATACAGAAACCAGATAACAGGACATTTTATTTTTTAAGTGTTGAAATTCAATGCTGACTCCTAGTGACCCAGCAGCCCCTAGGTTTTTTTGACAAATTATGACTAAGTAGATTGCTGTGACTTTTCTTCTAAAGCAATGGAGGGTAAAGTGATTTGCCCAGCAAGGTCTCAAGGAGTACCAGTGGGAATTGAACCCAGATCACTTGGGTACTAGGCTGTTGCTCTAACTACTAGGTTACTGCTCCACTCCCAAGGAAATTAGAAAAATAAAATAGCTAGGCGATAAAAGCAAAGAATTTATTTTTCATTTAATGACTGGACTATGTCAGTTTGGGGATTTTATTTATGCCATTGCACAGTACAGAGGGAAATGCATCACTGTTTCTATTTCTTGTATTGCACTACATGCAGAGCCTAGCTTGATGGCGTTTCAATTAAATGTCTACATATTTTTACTTTGAGTTTGTTATAATTTATTCTGTATCTGGTGAGGGTCTGTGTTCTGCCTATGTGTCTGAGACCATTGTGTTCTGTTAGCATGGTGTTTCTTTGTTGGATCTGTAGTAATGTGATGTAAGGATGTTCTAAGGCAGGGGCGGCCCAAGGGGGGTGCGGGGCCATGTGCGGAGACTCGGTGCGGGGCCTCATTTGCATAAATATTTGCATAATGTTACCATACATTAACTTTTAGTAAACATGCCTCTTAATGAGTGTATGGATAAAGAAAGACTAAAAGATTTCTACATTACTATCCAGTACCAACCGCCAAGCACATTAGGAACTACTACAAACACTGCCCATTTAGAACCCATAGAAAACATGCCGTATTGTAACAGCACTACCAGGACTCACAAAGCACCATACCCTACCTATCAAAAGGCAACACTGCAAATATTAAACCAATACATTTCAGAGAATAACAATACATGACCTACTGGGGAAAGAGAACAAGTGGCAATGTCAAATAGGAATTACATAAACAGAATACCTCAGCTCAGTTACACATGCAGAACATAGATCACCACCAAAAAAGGAATCACAATTTAGAAAACAGAAAGACAATAATTAAACTGGGAACCCCAAAAGCCAAACTTGGAATGTACAACAATACTGTAGAAATAAAACTATAAATGAATTTCCTCTTGTACTAAACAAAGTGCAAACGTTAATGACGCACATTTCCCAGAGCTGACATATTCCAGTTAATAAATTCAAAATAAAGAGATATTTTTCTACCTTTTGTGCATTTTTTTTTTCAGTTGCAATTGCTCCAGCCACTTTCTTCTGGTTTCTTCGGGTCTTCTGCTAATTCTCCATTGTCTGCTATTTGCCCTTTCTTCTCTCTTCTAGTTTTTTTCCATTCTCTCTCTACATCTGTTTTAACATACTGATCTTTCTCCTTTTGCTCTTTAAGAACATAACATAACTTAAAACTCCACCTGTTCACAAAATGTTACTCTGGAACCTCCAACGATAGAAGCACAACCAGCAACCCACAAACTTTCCCTACACACCAGTCACCCCCGCATGTCAACTCCACAGACAACATGTAGTCCCCCTAACCATACCAACTTTCAAGAAACCAATGCAACACCCTCCCACTTCAGAGTACTGTACATAGTTGTAGTTAATCTGTATTTAGTTTCCCCGGTTTCGCTCCCATGTTCAATTCCCTGTTCTGTGTAAACTCAATGTTGTTTGTATATATTGCAGTATTCTTGTTCGATGTACACCGCGCTGATTTTAATAGCGCGGTATAGAAGAAATGTTAAATAAATAAATAAATAAAATAAACATAAGAACATAAGATATGCCATACTGGGTCAGACCAAGGTCCATCAAGCCCAGTATCCTGTATCCAACAGTGGCCAATCTAGGTCATACGTACCTAGCAATTTCCCCAAAAGACACAGGTTCCGCAATGCTTGTACTGGGTCAAGCATTGAAATCCTGGGTCCCTTCTTAACAATGGCTTATGGACCTTTCCTCCAGGAACTTGTCCAAACCTTTTTTAAACCCAGCTACACTAACAGCCTTCACTACACCTCCGGTAACAAATTCCAGAGTTTCATTACACGTTGAGTGAAAAAATATTTTCTTTTATTAGTCTTAAATAGTTTACCTGGTAGCTTCATTGCATGTCCCCTAGTCTTTCTATATTCTGAGAACGTAAACAATCAATCTACATTTACCCGTTCCACTCCGTTCATTAATTTATAGACTTCTATCATATCTCCCCTCAGCCGTCTCTTTTCCAGGTTAAAGAGCCCTAACCTTTTTAGCCTTTCTTCATAGGAGTATCCTTCCATCCCCTTTACCATTTTGGTGGCTCTTCTCTGAACCTTTTCTAATAACGCTATATCCTTTTTAACATATGGCGACCAGAATTGCACACAATATTCAAGGTGGGGTCTCACCATGGAACAGTATAGAGGCATTATAATATCTTTTGTTTTATTTTCCATTCCTTTCCTTATGATACCTAGCATTCTATTTGCTCTCTTGGCTGCCGCTGAACACTGAGTCGAGGGTTTTAACATGTTATCCACAATGATGCCTAAATCTTTTTCCTGGGTGGTGGTTCCTAATGTGGAATCTTGCATCGCGTAACCATAGTTTGGGTTGTTCTTCCCTAGGTGCATAACTTTGCACGTGTCCACATTAAATTTCATCTGCCATTTTGATGCCCAGTCTTCCAATTATCAAGATCCTCTTGCAATTTTCCACAATCCTCTTGGGTTTTAACAACTTTAGTTTTGTGTCATCTGCAAATTTGATAACCTCACTCGTTATTCCACTTTCCAGGTCATTTATGAATATATCAAAAAGCAGCGGACCCAGCACACCGATTTTTAAAAAGGGTTCCAGGGGTGATCCGGGAAACTACAGATCCTGGGGTACACCACTATTCACTTTTCTCCATTGGGAAAATTGGCCATTTAGCCCAACCCTCTGCTTTCTATCTTTTAACCAGTTCTTGATCCACAGTAGTACACTGCCTCCTATCCCATGACTCTTTATTTATTTTTATTTATTTACTACACACTTATATACCGCTACTTCCAGCGATCAGCAGCGGTTTGATTCATCTTTGGGGGATTGTCAATCAAGACTTGGGGGGGGTGGTATATACATAGATCTGAGGTCACAGCACACATGGTTAGCGTCTTCGGGGATGAATCATACATTCTTACATTTATATATACATATTTACATATTTATACATATCGCAGTTTTAAAATTCTCTCGCAGTTGATGGTCATAGTTGATTGTAATGATATCGGAATAGGTGAGTTTTTAGCTCTTTCCTGAATTTGGAGATGTCCTTGGTTAGGCACAGCTCACACGGGAGTTGATTCCAGATAGTTGGCGCAGAAAATGAGAAAGCTCTACGACTCGTACTTGTTTTCACTGTTCTGATGTTGGTGGGGACTTGCAGGGTTCCCGAGTTGATGGTTCTTCTGTCCCTATTTGTAGGTTGCATGCTGATCAGTGAGGATAGGAATGATGGGGATACGTTGTTTATTAGTTTGAAGGTGGTCACTAATATCTTGTATTGTATCCTAGCTGCAATTGGAAGCCAATGTAGCTCTATTAAAATGGGGGTAATGTGTTCAGCAATGCTTGTTCCCATTATGATCCTGGCTGTTACGTTTTGGGCCATCTGAAGGATATTTAGTGATTTTTTAGGCAGACCTTGTAAGATGGCATTACAGTAATCTAGGTGCGGTATAATGAGAGCTTGCGCTACCGACCGAAAATCACCGGGTTCTATTATTTTTCTTAGTGGTTGTATCACTCTCAGTTTATGGAAGATGGCTTTATTCGTTTTGCGTAGGTGTGTCTCCATTTTTAGGTTGCAGTCGAGTGTGACTCCTAGATATTTGATTTCATTTTTCGTGTTGTACGTGTTGTTGCACAGTGTGATTGTAGGGGGGGGTTGAAGTTTGGTTTACTGGATATGTACATGACTTCTGTTTTCTTATGGTTGATTGTCATGTTGTTTTTCTGTAGCCAACTTAACATCTCATCCAGGCAATTTTCGAGCAGTGTATATTGTGGGTCGGCAGTATCTAGTTGTGTATAAAGCATAATATCATTTGCATAGATGTGGTATTTAATATTATGCCTTTTGAAAATGTCGCAGAGGGGTAGCATGTAAATGTTGAACAGAAGTGCCGAGAGGGCAGAACCCTGGGGTATGCCCTGCATTTGAGAGAAAGGTTCAGCTTTCTCACCATTGAATTGTACTTGTGGCCTTCTGTTCGTTATGTAAGAGGAGAACCATTTGAGGGGGGTTCCCACAATTCCTATAGATTCTAGTTTGTTAAGGAGGATCCCATGGTGTACTGTGTCAAAGTCGGCAGAGATGTCAATGAAAATGAGTATAAACATTTTCTTTCTGTCTTCTAGGCCTTTGAGGAGGTTGTTCATTAGCGCTATCAAAAGTGTCTCAACTCCATGGTTTCTTCTGAACCCGTATTGCTGTTTATCTAGGGTATCACATTCATCAAGGTGCTCTTGAAGCTGTATGAGGCACTGCTTTTTCAATGATCTTTGCGAGGAATGAAATGCTGGAGATGGGGCGGTATGATGTCGGATCTTCCTTATTGAGTTTTGCCAAAAGTCTCTGATGAGGGACCTTGTCAAAGGCTTTCTGAAAGTCCAGATATACTATATTAACCGACTTATCTTTGTCCACCTGTTTATTCACACTTTCAAAAAAAAAAACAGATTAGTAAGACAAGATCTTCCTTGTCTAAAGCCATGTTGGCTGTCTCCCATTAGGCCATGACTGTCTACATGCTGAGTAATTTTATTCTTTATTATGGTTTCTACCATTTTTCCCGGTACTGACATCAGGCTCACTGGTCTGTAGTTTCCCGGATCACCCCTGGAACCCTTTTTAAAAATTGGTGTTACATTGGCGATCCTCCAATCTTCAGGAATTAGAGATGATAGTTCACAGATTACTAATAGCAGGTCTGCAATCTCATATTTCAGTTCTTTCAACACCCTTGGATGTATACCATCCGGCCCAGGTGATTTGCTACTCTTCAGTTTATCTAATAGTTGTAATACATCTTCCCGATGTATCGATATTTCCTTCAATTCTTCTGCACCTTTAAATACCACTTCAGTCATGGGTAACATCCCTACATCTTCCTCAGTAAAGACCAAAGCAGAAGACCATTTCTTTCATTATTCCTTTTTCATCCATTCAAATTTCACCCCCCCATCCTCAATCCCCATTTACTCTCCCAATACCCAGCCAATCATAGATTTTTCTTCCCTCCCATACAAAATATATTTTTCCCTCTCCATCCTCACTCCCCCAGGCCCATCCCCTTCTAGTCCTCCCCCTACATCAGCTCCCTTCTATTTCCAGCCCCACCCAGCATCCGCTCACTTCTACTCCCAATCTCCCATCCCCGCACATCAGTCCATTTCCAATCCTAGTCCCCCGTTCAGCTCATTTCAAATCCTAGCCCACCATCAGACAATTCCAGTCCTATCCTAGCCCCCCATCAGCCCATCTCCAGTCCTAGCCCTCCCATCAGCCATTTCCAGTCCTATCCTAGCCCCCCATCAGCCCATTTCCAGTTCTAGCTCCCCCATCAGCTATTTCCAGTTCTAGCTCCCCCATCAGCTATTTCCAGTCCTATCCTTGCCCCCAGTAGTCCATTTCCAGTCCAAGCCCCCCCATCAGCCATCTCCAGCCCTGTCCTAGCCCCCATCAGTCCATTTCCAGTCCAAGTCCCCCCATCAGCTCTTTTACAGTCCTTAGCTGTCCCATAAGCTATCTCCAGTCCTATCCTAGGCCCCTCCATCAGCCCTTTCCAATCCCTGGCCCTCCATCAGCCCATTTCCAGTATGAGCCCCCATCAACCCATTTCCATCCTTAGCGCCCCCATTAACTATTTCCAGTCCTATCCCCGAAGAGCCCCACAGCTGTCCAACTGCCTTTAGAGAGATCCCAGCAGGCCCCAGCTCACCTCTGACAGCGCCAAAGTAAAGAGCGCCATTTTTCTTCACTTTGGCAGCTGTGTTGTACTACAGGCTGCTGGTGCGCTGAGTGTCAGGAAATGGGAAGTTCCCTTTGATCTGGTGCGACAGCAGCCTATAGTACAACACAGCTGCCGAAATTTAGAAAAACGGTGCTCTTCACGTCGGTGCTTGCCGGGTTGCTTTTTTTTTTTTTTTATTAGTATACACTGTAATTTTATTTCAAAGTGAAAAGAATTACAATCAAGTCCACATCAAGGGGAGAGAAAGGGGCAAAAACAGGAAATATCATCCTTAAGAAAACAAGAGAAAACCCCAAATATATACTGGTCCCAAGATAACACTACTAACCCTAAAACTTAGAAAGGGAGTGAGTAACATTCTCTCCATCAAAATGCCAACCATACTGGGAGAGTGGAAGAAGTTATGACTGCAGTAGTTAGAGTGCTAGAAGCTAAATTTGAGCACCTTTATGAGAAGCTGGAGATGGCCAATTTTTAGCTGCGGATGAGTGAGACAGAGAACGGTGTTTCCACAATTGAAGACAGGTGGCAGCATACGAATTGGGAAATAGCAGCTCTAAAGACCCAAACAGAGAATCAGACTGCCAAGATTGATACTATGGAAAACCGGGCTCACCAAAAGCACCTACACTTTGTAGATATCCTAGAGAGCATCAAAGAAGTGCAACTGCAGGGCTTCTCGGAAACCTGAATGCCCTTGATGCTGCATCTGAACATTGAGCTGGGAAGTCTGCAAATAGAATGAGCACATCAGCTGGGTCCTTTTCCAGAAGGAAGAGACCAGACCATGCATCATTATACTTAAATTTCTTAACGTCTTACAGAAGGAAACCGTCCCCAGAGCAGAAGGGAGCCAGCAGAAATTAAAACATGAAGGCAAACAAATACTGATATTCTAAGACTATTCAAATATCCTGATACAACATTGGAAGGCATACTAACTGACTTGATTGAAGTTGTTTGAGTGTAAAGTGTAGTTCATGTCCCAATACCTGGCCAAATTCCTGATTTTCTATAACGGTACTGCACACATCTTCAGGACCTCATGTGAGGCATTCGTGTTTATTAACAAGCATGACATGGATGAGGTGTAGTAGGCCTAAAGGGGCCAGGTACCAGCATGTTAGAGTATTCAGGTAAGGCAATTGGATCAAGATACTCTAAGGTGCTACACCTTTAATGTACGAAAGAATTCCTTTACACTTCATAACTTCTGGTCTAGACCTAGTGTACTAGATGCTTTTGGTTCTCATCTATATGTATCTTGGAGGCCTTCGACAGAGATATAGAAACATAGAAACATGACAGCAGAAAAAGAGCATATGGCCTATCTAGTCTGCCCTTCCATATCAATCACTACAACTGTCCCCCTTTTTCCTTTAGAGATCCTCTGTGTTTGTCCCATGCTTTTTTGAAGTCAAATACTGTCCTCTTCTCTACTCCTCTAATGGGAGACTATTCCATGCATTTACCACTCTTTTCATAAAGAAATATTTCCACATATTACTCCTGAGTCTATCCCCTCTCACCCTCATCCTATGTCCCCTCATTACAGAGCTTATTTTCAATTGAAAGAGGCTCTCCAGTGCATTTATGCCACAGAATTATTACTATCATATAGTATCTCCACTATCTCGCCTTTCCTCTAAAGTAAACATATTGAGATCTTTAAGTCTGTCCCCATACGGTTTATAAGAAAGACCACTAATCATTTAGGTAGCCACCCTCTGCACCAACTCCATCCTGTTTATATCCTTTTGAAGGTGTGGTCTCCAGAACTGCACACAATGCTCCAAATGAGATCTCACCAAAGACTTATACAGAGGCACTATCACCTTCTTTTTACTGCTAGCCATTCCTCTCCCTATTCACCCAAGCATTCTTCTGGCTTTTGTTGTTGCCTTTTATACCTGTTTATCCACATTAATATTGTCTGAAACAATCACGCTCAGTTCCCGCTCTTCTTTCTTGGACAGAAGTACTTCACCCATTATACTGTACCGCTCCCTTGGTTTTTCGCAACCCAAATGCATGACCCTGCATTTTTTTAGAATTAAATCTCAGATAGCAAATTCTCAAAGATTCTTCAAGCTTAGCTAGATCCTTCCTCATATTATCTACTCCTTCCTGAGTATCTGTTCTAATGCAGATTTTGGTATCATCTGCAAAGAGGCGAACCTTATCCAATAGCCCTTCCACAAAAAAATTTACAAAAAATCTTAAAAAGAATCAGACCAAGGACAGATCGCCATAGCACACCACTGGCAACATCCTTCTCCTCAAAATGAGCTCCATTTAACTATACCCTTTGTCGCCTCCCACTCAATCAATTTCTAACCCACTCAGTCATTTTAGGGTCCTTTCCTAGGGTGCTTAATTTATTTATGTCACCTGTGCAGAACAGTGTCAAAGACTTTACTGAAATCTAAGTACACCACACATCTAGGCTTCTCCCTTGTTCCAACTATCTGGTCACCCAGTCAAATAAATCAATCAGATTTGTCTGACAAGACCTGCCTCTAGAGTAAACCCATGCTGCTTCAGATCCTGCAATCCATTGGACTCTAGAAACCTAACTATCCTCTGTTTTAGCAACATTTCCATTAATTTACTCACCTCAGAGGTCAGACAAACCCGCATGTAGTTCTCATCCTCATCCTTACTTCCACATTTGTGTAAAGGGACCATATCTGCCTTTCTCCAGTCCTCTGGGGCCACTCACGACTCTAAAGAAGCATTGAAAAGGTCAGAAAATGGAGCCCGTAGAATTTCTTCAAGTTCCTTCAATACTCATGGATGTATTCCATCCGGCTCTATCGCTTTGTCTACTTTTAGTTTAGCTAGTTCCTCATGAACAAGTATTCTGAAATTCATTTCAGATCCCCCTCACTTCTGTTCCTATATATGGGTGTTATCTGAGGTCCTGCTCCTGACCCTTCACCTGTGAACACAGAACAAAAATATTTGTTAAGAAATTTTGCTTTATACTCATCAGCTTCTACATATTCTTTATCTTCACCCTTGAGTCTGACAAAATCACTTTTGCACGTCCTCCTCTCGCTATCATATCTGAAAAATGTATTGTCCCCCCCCCCCCCCCCCATTTTATTGCATTGGCTATTTCTTCTTCCTTTTGTACCTTTACTTTCTTGACTACTTTCCTAGCTTCTCTAAGTATTTCTAAATGTTGATGCTTGTCTTCCTCTTTATGTGATCTCTTGTATTTTATGAAGGCCATCCTCTTTTTCTTCACCTTTTCAGCTATTTCTTTTGAGAACCATAATGGCCTCCTTTTCCTTTTACATTTATTTACCTAACAAAAACATTTGTCTCCTTTCACTTTTACCCATTGCTTTTCTACATTCCCCAGCTGTTCCTATCCCGCTAACACCTCCTTGAGGTATAGTCCCATCTTGACAAAGTTAGTTTTCCTAAAGTCTAAAACCATGGACTTTATCAGCCCTAGTCTGAACCACACCATCTGGTGATCACTTGATGCAAGATGATCTCCCACTATAATATCAGAAACACTTTCCGCATTGGTAAGCACCAGGTCCAGTATGGCCCCTTCATGTGTGGGTTCTGTTATCAGTTGCCAGAATAGTTTTACCTGTACAGAATCCAGGATCTCTTTACATCTAAATGACACCACAGCAGAAATGTGTCAAACATCCAGCATATTGAAATCACCTATCAGTAGCACTTCTCCTTTCATGGTATTACTGTTTATGTTTTCTATTAAATCTCTGTCCACTTCTCCTCCCTGTGAAGGAGATCTATATATCACACCAATGTAAATTGATTTCCCATTCCCTCTTTCTAGTTTAACCCATAGTGCCTCCTTGCTCCCTTTTAAGCCCTGTAATTCTATAGCTTTAATATCATTTTTTACATATAGTGCCAATCCTCCTCCCCTTTTTCCTATCCTGCCTTCCTGAATAAAGTATAGCTTGTTATAATTGCATCCTAGTCATGGTTGTTCGTGAACCATATCTCTGTAACCGCCACTAAATCCAAGTCGGCCTCCTCCATTAAAAGCTCAACATCTGCAATCTTATTTCTTATACTATGGGCTTTCCAGATGTTGCCCTTTTACCCATTTCTACAGAGGTACAGTATTTAATGTTTTGCTTAACTGAGGGCTTTTACTTACCTGGGGGCTTTCTTCACCCATCCCCAAACAAATCTAGTTTAAAGCCCTCTTCAGTAGGTTAGCCAGTCTGTTGCAGAAGACACTTTGACCCTTCTTAGATAGGTGGATGCCATGTCTGCTCTGTAGCCCTTGGAAAATAATCCCATGGTCCAGGAAACCAAAACACTTGATGACACCATCTGTGCAGCCATGCATTCATCTTCAGGATGTGAACCTCTCTGCCTCTGCCTTTACCCTCAACAGGGAGGATTGAAGAGAACACCACCTGCACACCTATCTGCTTCACCCTCTGTCCTAGGGCCATGAAATCACTCTTGATATGCTTGGAGGGATGCCTAGCAGTATAATTTGTTCCGACATGGATGAACAACATTGGATAATATCAGTAGACTTGATGAGTCTCGGCAAACTCTCTCATCTCAGCTTTTGGCACCTGGCAGACAGCACACCTCCCTGGACATCAAGTCTGGTCAGCAGATGGATACCTTAGTAACTTTCAGAAAAGAGTCACCAACCACTACTACCTTTCGCTTCCTTGTGGTCACTGATTCTGCAACTTTGGAATGCTTGAGCTCGGGTTCTTCTCTTTCCTGGAATGCTTTCACCTCCTCCACTTCCAGGGCTGTATAATGGTTCTTCAGTTCGAGGGCTGGAGAAGTTGGATTGTAGATTCTGCAGGCTCTGGTGACTTGTGTCCAACCTTTATCATTCTGTAGGCACCCATCTTCTCTTCTGCTGGAGAGCTTGGATGTTGCAAGAAGCATCTCATTAATGTACTTCTCACCGTCTTGAATGTTCCTCAGCCTCGCCACCCCCTCTCTGAGTTCCTCCACTTGCTTCCTGAGAGCTTCATCATGCAGGCATTCTGCACATGGAACCGGGCCTTCAACTGGCATCGGGTCTGTGTAATAGACTGTGTAATAGATTGTGTGGTGATAAATTCTGTGAGACTTAATGGATGTGCTATCAAGCCAGGTGTTTGTAAGTCTTGCAACTGTGTTAAACACTGGTTCTATGATTGGATGATTATGAGAGGTTCGGCATTTAAGGGAAGGTATGGGCAAGGATGTATAAGAGACGTGGGAGGATGGTTGTGAGAATGGTGGGGAAAGATGAACTGTACGAATATATTAGTTGTATGGTTCCTCCCGCAGTTTGGCGTCTCAAGGGCTTCGGGATGTTTTCAGAGACTATGTAAGAAATAAAGGAAGCCTGGAAAAGGGGTTATTAAGGGTTATAGTTACTCATAAGGGAAAGGAAATTGTGAAAACACAAATGTGGAAGGATACATGGATGAGTGTGACAGGTTTTCCAGAGTACTAGTGTAGGTCACATTTGGGTGGAGCTTGTTGAGTGAAGGAGTGTATGACTAAGTGGACAATGTCATGATACAGTGGTGATAAGATTGCCAAATGGATGCCATAACAATGGGGAGTTGGCTCCGGTACTGACTCATGTGACAGGAGAGCCCAGTCACATGTGAGTGATCCCCAAATGGTGGCGAGGAGACAGGTTACTTATGGGGGTGAGAGGAGGGGGAAAGGCAAAGTGAGTCCAGGCAGGTGAAGTTGAGGTACCTATAGCTGGGGAGTGATAGGATCAGTGAATGATAAGGATCCAAGCTGGGAGGGCCATCTGGGCAATTACTGACATGAGGATTCAGGTGAGAGAAGAATTTTAGGTTCTGAGGGATGACTTCTGGGAGGGCCCAATTGATTTCTTGAATGTATGTGGTTTACCCATCAAGCGCTCCAAAATAATTAAAGATTTAAGTAGCCATAGTGCTACACTGGTGCTTCTGCAAGAAACACATTTAACTGAAATAGAACATGGTATGTTAAACGCTTGTGGGTGAGAGAGGTTTATGGTTCCTCAGGAAGGGAGAAGAAGACAGGATTAGTAATACATATTCACAAGGATGTAGAGTTAACTTGAATAGAGGGGTGAAAAATCCCAAAGGTCATTATATATTTGTGAGTGGGCAATTACAAAGCCAATCTATTGTGATAGGGAATATATATGCCTCCAATAACTGTGACCCATTGTTTTTCGGGGAGCTGGTGCATAGTTTGTCTGCTCTGGATGTCTCACATATTCTATTGAGGGTGACTTTAATTGTGTGATTGACAAGGAGGTAGGACCACTGGGGGGAGGGGGGAGGCATTTCACACCAAATGCATAGAATCTTAATAAGTTGTGATAATTATGACCTAGTGGATGTGTGGAGGGTATTACACCCCACAGAATAGGATTATACTCACTTGTCCAGAGTGCACAGCACCTTGTCTAGAATAGACTACATGTAGTTGGCAAAGAATCTCTTTTCATTGGTATTGGCTGCTAGCATTGGTCCTGTGGAAATTTCTGATTATGTGTTGGTGTGGGTGGAATTTGAATGGGTAGTGGACTTAGGGCCTCATGGTTCTTGCTGCTATCCACTTTTTTAAAGCAGAAATGCAGATTCTCAGAAATTCGTAAGGGAGCAATTGACTGAATATGAGAGAGGAAATGAGATACATAAGGAGAGTGCATCCCTGTTTTGGGAAGCCGCAAAGGTAGTACTTTAGGAAGCTATAATAAGCATACCATTAAGTATCGTCAATACCTGGTGTTTCAGGTGGTTTATAGTTTATGATTTATTAAAACTTAATATATCGCCTTTCCGCAAAAGCAAAGTGGGGCTCATATTAGAAAGCCAGGTATGTGCCATATGATGGAGACATGCAGAGTGGCCAATGGAGGAGGCCGGAGGACTCTTGGCACACCAGTTGGAGCTGAATATAGTGCTGCATGAACATGCGATGATGTTTGCCATTATGAGCTCTATAGTTTTAGGTATAAATCGGGTCAACTGCTTTCTTCGCCAATTAGGAAAAGGAAAGAGAATAAACAAATATGGGCACTGAGGGATGGATAGGAAGTAATACATGATAACTATGTGCAAATAAGGAAAATATTTCAAGAATTTTTTCAGACTCTACACAAAGGGAGGAAACAGGGATTGGTTCAAGGTTCAATTTGATTGACTACCTTTGAAATAACACCTAAGTGGTTTACAGAGGTAAGATAAAATACAAATACAATTAAATAAAAAAAAAATAATAATAAAACAGTTCAGCAAAAGGCATCCATACCAGTCAATCTGTGGCCATGGTACCCTCTCAAATCAAGTTTATTCAATCACACAGATGTGGATAGGGATCGCACAGTATGGTACTTGGAAAACTATAATCTGGCTCAGTTTTCACCAAAACAACTGGGGGTCTCTAAATGCACCATTTACAGCAAAGGCAGTATAGTCAGTCATTAAGGACATACTTGCACGCGCCGCATTCAGAGCCCAAATGGGCTTAGTGGGGAGTTTTATAAAAGGGAGTGAAATGCACACCCGGTTAAGTGAAATGAACTAGCTCCTCTATGAACCATAAGGCTCATATTACAGTTATTCTGAGAGCAGGTGAGGATCCCCTGAATCTGACAGCTTACCAGCCCCTTTACTAAACGTAGATAGTGAAATATTAGCTAAGATACTGGCTGAACAATTGGCCCAGTACTTGCCAAACTGGATTCATGACTTGTACATGGGATTTGTGAAGGGCAGGTACATTGTTGTTAATATGCAGAAGTTTTGATGTCATTGATGTATTGTGTGGATCAAAAGATCCTGCCTTTGCTGGTCTCCCTCTAAATCATTTCTCTCCCCTTCAATCTGTTCAAAACTAATCAGCTTATTGTCCGCCAGCCCCAATAGGCTGCTATAACCCCTCTTCTCAAATTGCTTCATTGGCTCCCCATCCATTTCACTATCCAGTTCAAACGTCTCCTTACTTATAAATGCATTCATTCTGCTGCTCCTCACAACCTTTCCTCTCTTCTTTCTCCCTACACCCCTCCTAGTGAACTCCGATCTTCTGGCAAATTACTTCTGTGTGTGCCCTTATCTTCCACTGCCAGCTCCAGCTCCAGTCCTTTCATCTTGCTGCCCCTTATGCTTGGAGCAAACTACCGAAGTCTGTACAGCAGGCTTCATCTCTGGCCCTTCTCAAATCCATGCTAAAAACTCACCTCCTGGAGGGGGGTTTTTTTTTTTGGATCCTGTTCTGCTTAATCTCCTCACCATTCCCTGGATGTATCCTTGTCTTGACTAGATTGTAAGCTCTTATGAGCAGGGGCCATCTTCTAAATGTGCCTGCGAAGTGCTGCAATACAATTCTGACTTACTGGAAGGAAAAGCTGGTGAGTGAGGTGGAGGAAAGGGAGCGCTAGGGGCAGTGGCGGTGGTGATGTAGCAGGGGAAATAGTAGGCCTGCCAGCAAGCAGTACTGGTACCATGAACATCACCCTGTCACCTGCCACTCCTCCTTCCAGCTTTATACGCCAGTAACTCATGGGCCCCAGCAAGGGAAAATCTTTGGTGACCGAAGCCCTAGCCACAATGCTAAACTGCAGAGATTAGTGTACAGATTTCAGTGGCATGCTACCTTGCACAACTCATTGAGGCCATACACACAGATCCCTTGGCATACCGTGCACACAATTCTGTAGTCTGGCCAGGTTGCACAGCATTTCCTGTCCTGCCATCCAATCAGTGTGCTCAGAGAATGTATATTCTCCATGGCAGGGGATATCGTAGCTCCTTCTCGTTCATGGCACAAACTTCCCCTTGTTTGGTTTCCCTTCATTTTCATGCAGCTGAGAGGAGGAATAAATGTAGAGCTCTATTGAGAGGAAGCTGCTGTACTTTTTACCTTCAGCGTCTAGCTGTGTTTTTGATCATCTGTACTGCAAGGTCTCTCCAGGATGATGTCCATTTCCAGTGGATACCTTTCATCCCCTCATGCCAAAACTTAGAAGAAAAATGCAAAACATAACAAAATAAAGCAAAAACCAAAACAAACTTAAAGGAAAACAAAAGAACTGAAAAAAATCTCCTTCTTCTGTCAAGGCCTGACCCCTTGTTGCTAGTCCTGCTCTTGGTACTGCAGCGGTTGAAAATCCCACCTCTGCTTGCAAAGCCTACATGGTAAAACTAAAAAAGGAAACAAAAAAAAAAAAAAGACTTCCTTTCCCCTTGCCATTTTCTGCCACTGCTGCCTGCCTCAGTCTGTTG
Organism: Ichthyophis bannanicus; assembly: GCA_033557465.1. Classification (NCBI taxonomy): domain Eukaryota; kingdom Metazoa; phylum Chordata; class Amphibia; order Gymnophiona; family Ichthyophiidae; genus Ichthyophis; species Ichthyophis bannanicus. Next base: position 628,958,793 of record CM066034.1, on the reverse strand, counting down.
GCAATGCTCTCATGACTTGCCTCATGGCTATCCTATGCCCTCTCGTGCTGATTTGGGTAGTTCATGATACTCTTCTTGATGTGAGGCTCTACGATCAGTGTGCTTTGTTTTTTTTTCTGGGCCACTCCTCATCTTTCTCTTGCTTTGCATCTTTGTGGGTGCTTTAGGGTTGTCATTGTACAACTTTCACCTTCCTTAAATGCCGTGCTGGTTTGTCACCACCCTTCTTGCTATGTTGCTGTACAACCAGTGTGCTTTGACTTTTTCTGGGCCACTCATTCTTCTCCTGCTTTGCACCTTTGTAGGAGGCTTTAGCTTGTTATTATACCTCTGTGGGTGTTTTGGCATGCAGTTCCCAACAGTCTGAGTCTGGGAGAAACTAAACCCAACATGGTGGGGAAGACACTACTAGCCTATCACCGTCAAGGAGCCTTGAGAACTCTGTCTTCAAAGTTCTTTTCAAATTTCCATGATTGTACTTTTGGGGGAGTTCATGCAGGGGAGCTTAGCAATTGCTATACCCCTGAGCAAACAATAGTATTTCCTCTACCAAGAGCACTGACTGAGGAAGGGAACACCTGCCTAGCCAACCAAATCAACCCTAGGTATCATGGGGTGACAGATTGCCCTCACATCCACCATCATCTATTACTGTACTTGCTGAGTTTTTGACTAAGAAACCATTGTTCTGAATAACTGGAGTGCACTCCATGAATGCTTCTTTCACCTCAGTTCCTCTTCTATCGGAAGAGATATGCATGGCGTGCTGAAGGAAGAAAGGCACATCTGCCTAGCTCACTTAATAGCCAAATCAGCCCTAGCTATCATGGGGTAACAGACTGTCCTCAAAATCCACCATCTTTCATTATTGTACTAGTTGATTATCAATCTTCAGCCTCAAATATTAGCCTATCTTGCTAATGCATTGGTCTTCCTCAGCTCTTCTGGGCTGATGCCACCGTTGCTGCAGCCCTAGTCCCACTTCTTTTGAAGCCTTCTCCTATGGTGCATCCTCTGATTATTATTTAAATCCCTCAGCATGTCATCTAAGCAGTCCAGGAAAGCATCTTCCACCACAAAGGGGATCTTCTTCTGCTAAGACCAAAGTTCTTAGTGACAGTACTCTAATTTGCAGGCACACAGCTTAACTGAATTCACCACACTCCTGTGGCCTGGGCTTTTGCAGCCTCTTCTGCTGTTATATTGGCTCTCCTATGGTGTTTTAGGGCCATGCAGCCAATCTGGGTGCCGTTCTGGTCCTCCTGGCATAACTCAAGGCCTAGCAGGTGATCAAGGTGCTGTGCTGGTGCTCTTGGCATATTTTAGGAAATGCTGGGCCAATCTGGATGCTGGCCTGTGCTGATCCCCTTGGTGTGTTTAAGGCATTGCGATCTGAATGCTGTACTTCTCCTCCTCACAAAACTTAGGGTCTTGTAGCCAATCTAGGTCCTATACTAGTCTCCTTGCCATTTTACTCCTCTCAAAGTGCCTTGGTGTGCTTCCACCAATTGTGGTGCTGCTTTGCCCTCTTCCTCTATCTTGAGGCTTTCATTGCACTCTGTAGTGCTTTGCCCTTTTGATGATGGTTTCTGGTGCTCATCCTGCCACTGTACATACTCTTCACAACTCTTCTGGTGCCCCTACAGGGGTTCCAACACTCTTGATGAATTGTAATGTGGATTGTAATGCTGTTAGAGATCACATTTCAAGCAGGTTTGATTGAAGACAGACAGCAATATAGTTCCACTGTAAAATAGCTTCCCCCGTGGACTTTAATGGGATTGAATGGGATGAATATTCAAATGCTGTGGCTCCCATAGACAAATAAAATAGGTATATTCTGAACAACAAAAATGAGTCCAAAAATCTTTGGCACACATGCCTACCTAGTGCTTATGAAAGGTCTGGTTGTATAACTAGCCGCTTATCACCTCTAATTGCCCAGATCTCTTCTAACAAAGCCTCTACCACTTTCCTTATTTATGCTCTGTGCTCTCGGTGGTGGCCCCAACTCTGTGAAATACCTTGCCAGAGGTTCTGCATAAGGAAGCGGTGTTCAGGAAGGTCAAACCTTTTTCTTTCCCTCCAAGGTGGCAGTGGTGGTCATAGGCAGTGATGGTAGCTGACTGATTTGTGGGTATTGTGAGAGTGAGGGTTGTGTTTTATGTATTGATGTACACTGCCTTGAATAATGTAGCATATGGCGGTTAATAAATATTTTTAAATAAATAAATAAAAACCCGACTAGGAGAACAGTAAGAGGTCAAAACCACTCCAAATAGGATTGATCTACTGCCTATAACAACTTTGCCCAAAAATGTCGATTAACAATGGGGCATTAGATATTTTTAAAATTAATTGGAGGAAGCATTTTTTCACTCAACATACAATTAAGTTGTGGAATTTATTGCCAGAAGAAGTAGTGAAAGCAGATAGCACAGCAGGGCTTAAAAAGAGTTTATACAAGTTCCTGAAAGAAAGGTTCATAAACAATTATTAGGAAAGCCACTGCTTATCCTTGAGTGTATGTTGCAAGGAAGGAATCTGCTCTTTGAGATCTTGCCTGGTACTTCTACTACTACTGAACATTTGTATAGCACTACAAGACCTACGCAATGTTGCACAGACACAAGTAAAAGACGGCCCCTGCTCATCAGAGCTTACAATCTAGTCAAGGCAGAGTAGATTTGGGATACATCTAGGGGGAATGATAAGGAAACAAAGGAGATCAGGTGAGTCAAGATCCGAAAGCGGCAGCAAAGAGGTGAATTTTCAAATTTGAAAAGGGTCAGAGAAGGCATCTGACATACAGACTCAGGTAGTTTGTTCCAGGCATAAGGAGCTCAAGGTGAAAGGAGCAAAGTATGGAGTTAGCAATGGAAGAGAAGGGCCCAGGCAGAAGTGATTTGCCAGAAGAGCAGAGTTCCCAAGGAGGGTGTAGGGAGAGATGAGAGAGGAAAGATAGCGAGGAGCTGCAGAGTGAATGTTATCCCAGTTTGTTTATGCCTTGTTCTATGTAAGCACATTGTGATATTTAATGCATTGTTGCTCTGTTCAGTTTTACTGTAAACCGCGCTGATTTCAATAGCGCGGTATATAAAAAATAAAAATAAATAAATAGGTCAGCAGGACCTTATTTTGTCACTGTTGGAAATAGAATTTTGGCATTTCTTTCCGTCTTATTAAAATTTGCAAAATTACAGCTAGCTAGGAAGGAGAATGTGGAGGAGTAGCCTAGTGGTTAGAGCAACAGCCTAACACTCTAGAGATTGGGGTTCAATTCCCACTGACCCTTCTTGTGACCTTGCTCAAGTCAGTTTACCCTCCCTTGCCTTGGGAGAAAAGGTCTGGCAATCTACTTCCGGTCATATCTTGCCAAGAAAACCCAAGGACATCTGGGTCACCAGCTGTAAGCACCGACTTGACAGCACTTAAAAGAAAAAGGAAGGGCAATAACGCGAAGACATTTTTGAAGTTTTATCAGTCTCCACAAATGAATTTGTCTGAATTGTCATTAGTCTTTAAATGGAACACATGTCTTAAAACTGCTCTTAGCATTTCTCTTTCCAGGAATATGCATATTGTGGTTTACTACATCCAGTAGAAACCTTTCATTTTAGAGTCTACTATCTGTTTGGTTCTGTTAATGGAATCAGATCCCATGTCCTTGGTTAAATAGCACTACCTGAAATAGATACTGGCAGCACATTCTTAATTAAGAACCTGATCTTTTCTCCCTTCAGTACAATTTTTGCATGCTTACATACATACTAATGTAAAATTATATTTAAATTTTAAAAGTTAAATTACACAACAAAACACAAGTTTCCCAGGCAGGAATAAAGGTGTCAACATTAAAATTATTTACTACAATATCAGCCACTAAAAATTGCCATATGGTTACAGATAATCTGTAGATTTGATTTGATTTATTCATTTCTTATACCAATATTAATCCAAAACAAAGTAATTTACAACAATAAAACATAAACATCATAAGAGTTATCCAGTGCAATACCATGAAATGAAATAAAAACTAACTAAAATAAACTAAGATGAAACAGATTCCCCCTTCCATGCCTCCTTTTCCTCCTGACCATTATCAATTACAACTTCCACTCATGTTAGCCTCTTCATTAAATGCTGGAACAAAAAAACGGGTCTTTGAGGGTCCACTAGCAAATCATTCCACCAGAAAGGTCCAATATAACTCAAAGTGCTATTTTGGGGAGGTGAAAAACACATAGGGCCCAATTCTGTAAGGCAAATAGCAGGGCTGTATGTTCCAGCAGGACATGCAGCCCCACTAGCCCTCTGGCCTAAAAGCAGAGAAACTCTCTCCCCGCATGCACAGAGCCTCTGTGCAAAGAGAGCTGGATGGGGCGGCACGGAGACGGAGAGTGGGAGGACCGTGGGCAGGCCAGGCACCCTAACATGCAGGGCCGATTCAGATCACGGTCCTGTACGTCCATGGATCACCAGGAGGACGGCCAGCTTATTCCACCTCGGGGGTAGAATAAGTGCGGGGCGCCCATGCACTCCAGCTCGGCAGGCCCCGCCCCCAAAAGCAACAGAGCCACAGGTGGTGAGCTCTGCCTGATCCCAGCTCTAGCAGACCCTGCCGAGGGTCAGGCGGTGTTAAAATTGGTCTGGTGGGGTGTCTGGCCATCTCTGCTCCCGCTGGGCATCCTAGTGCCATGGCGATGGGACACCACGGCACCAGCACACCAGCAGGAGCAGCAGAGGGAAGCCCCACAGCTGCTACAGGGGCATGTCGGTGCCCCCTCCCATATTGCAGAATTGGGTACAGTCCGGCCCTCCAGACGGCCCTGACAATCCCCTTATGGGATCAAGCTCATAAGGGGATAGTTTCTAAAGTGCATTATAGGAAGAATGTATAATTTTGCCACTTACCGCATGTTAGAGGGAAAAAGCATGCATTATTTTATCATAATACACAATTTTGTAGCACACCACGCATTGCTAATGAGATACAAAGCATGCAAATGCATGGAAAACACATTCTTAGTATTCAAATAGAATAATGAGAATGCCACATTATTCTTGATCTTTGTCATCCTCAACCTATCCTTTTCCATTGCAACTGTTCCTGCAGTGGTTACACCTCTCCTCAAAAAACTCATTAGACCCTACCTGTTCTTCTAATTACTAACCCATCTCCCTCTTTCCCTTTATTTCTAAACTAATTGAACATGCAGGTCACCACTGTTGTCTTGACGTTTTTCCTCTCAAGCCCTTCTGGATCCATTGTTATCTGGCTTTCATCCTCTACATTCAGGTACAAGGTACTTCAGGCCGGAGGGCCGCGGGTTCAAGTCCCACCTGGGGACAGCAATCACAGGCTGGAGGGACTGGGATTTCTAGTCCTGTAGGCACTCCTTGTGGTCTTGGGCAAGCCACTTAACCCTCCATTGCCCATGTTCTCTATAAGTATTAGTGTATGTGTCTCATATCCCCTCGTGTTAAATGTATCCCCCAATTGACCGCATTGACCCGGTGAAAAGCGGGATATAAATACAGCTAAATAAATAAATAAATAAAATACATTCTACTGAAGTGGCTCTTGCCAAAGTCTCCAGTGGCTTGTTTCTGGCCAAATCCAATGGCCTTTACTCGATCCTCATCCTTCTAGACCTTTCTGCTGCCTTTGACACTGTTGATCACACCTTTTCCTTGATACCCTGTCCTCATTTGCTTTTAAGGACTCTGGTCTGTCCTGGTTCTCTAATTATCTCTCCCACCGTACTTTGAGAGTATGTTCTGGTGGATCCTCCCTTACTGCTATCCCGCTCCCAATTGGTGCACCCCAAGGGTCTGTCTTGGGACCTCTCCTTTTCTCTCTACATTCAGTCTCTTGGTGCACTCATCTCCTCCCATGGTTTCCAAAATCATCTTTATGCTGATTACTCACATATCTCTCTCTCTACACCTAAATCTCTCCAGCAATCCAGGCCCGAATCTGTCTGCCTATCTGACATTGCTGCCTGGATGTCCTGTCACCATCTGAAATGGAACATGGCCAAAACCGAGCTTCTTATCTTTCACCTTAAACCCATCTCCCTCCTCCCTCTGTTTCTGTGGATAACACTCTACTCCTCCCTTTAGCTTGCAACCTTGAGGTCATCTTTGATTCCTCCCTCTCCTTCTCCACACACATCCATCTGAGAGCTAAAACCTGCTTCTTTCTCTATAGCATTGGCAAAATTCATCCCTTCCTTTCTGAAGACACCACTAAGATCCTTATCCACTCTTTTGTCACCTACCATCTAGACTATTGCAACATCCTCCTTGCTGGTTTCCCTCTGAATCGTCTCTCTCCCCCTTCAGTCTGTTCAAAATTCAGCTGCACGGCTAATCTTCCACCAGTCTTGCTATACTCATATAATCCCTCTTCTGAAGTTGCTTCATTGGCTCCGTATCCATTTCCATATCCAGTTAAGACTTCTCCTACTGACCTATAAGTGTATTCTTCTGCTGCTCCTCACTACCTTTCCTCTCTTATCTCTCCCTAGACCCTTCCTGCATAACTCTCTTCTTCTGGCGGATCGCGTCCAGCTGTTCCTTTCTCTTCCACCTCCAACTCCAGACGACTTTGATCTTTCCACCTTGCGCTTCTTATGCCTGGAACAAATTACTGAGTTGGTATGTTAGGCTCCATCTTTGGCCCTTTTCAAATCCAGCCTAAAAACTCACCTCTTTGAGGCTGCTTTTGTATCTCGATCAGCTTAGTCTCCTGCTCTTCAATTATGTGCTTCCTTACCATTCCCCTAGATATATCCTAGTCCCCAGTTGTTGTGTTGTCTGTCTTGACTAGATTGTAAGCTCTGATGAGCAGGTACTGTCTCTTACATGTTTCTGTACAGCACTGTGTAAGCTTTGTAGCATTATACAAATGATTAGTAGTAGTAAAAGTACAAAAATGCCAGCTCAAAGATAGTATTGTTTTTCCTGGCTAACATGTGGCTCAATGCTCCAGGCTGCATTCTTTTTTTTTTTTTTTTGATGGTTTAATATTTATTACATTTTCTTGTTAAACACAAGACAAAGTCCTGTACAGAAAAGAAAATCACCGCAGAAACCATACACATTTATAAAACAAGAAAACAAGAAAGCTAACAAATGGAGAGATTCTGTAGTCCATGTAGCACAGGGGGGAGAAAGAAATTATTTGATAAGAGGAATTCCTCAAGACAAGAATAGAAAAATACGAAACAGTCAAAAAAGCCACCAAGCAAGCCAAGACATCACCCTGTACTGAGAATCATTAAATATCAGCTACGTTACCACAGACAGCCTGGCATTTAAAAAAGCTCTAGATCTTTCGGCTAGAAGAAAAAGTGTAGTTATTCACCTATAACAGGTGTTCTTTGGAAACAGCAGGAATCAGTCCTCACATATGGGTGACGTCAGCACCGAAGGAACCCTTGCGGAAGCATCCACCAGCTTTCAAAGAAAGCCTTTGGGAGATGCCACAATGCATGTGTGGTCCCCTTCCCACCCAAGGCGCCATCTTGCTCAGTCAGATGACAGCTAAAAGACGGCAAAAATAAAAGATGGTAAAGGAGCAACTCCAAGGGGAGGAGGGAGGGCTGTGAGGACTGATTCCTGCTATTCCTGGAGAACAACAGTTACAAGTGAGTAACTACACTTTCTCCAGGAACAAGCAGGAAATCAGTCCTCACATGTATGTATGTATGTATTTATTTATTTTTTATTTTATTTTAACAAGTTTTCTATACCGCCTTTCTTGGAATCAAAGCAGCTTACATTACAACTTCAACAGAACAATTACATATGGAACTCCCCAGCTACAGGCTACCGAAAGCCCATAGCACAAACCCCGGACTCCTTCACAGGGAGCCACAAGCAGCAGCAATTAAGTACATGTCCACAGACCACAGTAGGACCCCTGTGTCCGATGCAAACCAGCACTCTGGTAGCCTAAACACAGAAGGGTTGGAGTGTAGGAGTTGCCTAAACCCTGAAAAGATTATGGAGCACAGCCTGGCCGAAGGTACTGTCCCACCAGGACTCCATTTCTATGCAGTAATGGGCTGCGAAGGTATGGACTGAAGACCAGGTGGTGGCCCGGTATGGACTGAAGACCAGGACAAAGTGCAAGTCTGTCACCAAGGACGCCATGGCCCTGACATGGGGCGCCGTGACACGGCCTTCCAGCGGGAGCCCCGCCTGCTCATAGGCAAGGGAGATACTGTTTGTCACCCAGGTGGACAGCATACGCTTGGTCACCGCCTCCCCAAGTCGACTGGATCGTAGGAGACGAAAAGCTGAGTAGCTTTGATGTGGCCCTGAGTGCATTGGATATAGAAGGGCAAAGCCCTCTTACAGTCCAAGCTGTCTCCGCCCTACTAGAGTGAGTTCTCGGAAAGAAGGTAGGGAGTACTACTTCCTGGTTGAGATGGAAGGACAATACTACCTTTGGAAGAAATTTTGGGTGCATGCAGAGCATCACTCTGTTCTTGTAGAACCTGGTATAAGGCGCCTCCTCCACTAAGGCCTGAAGCTCGCTAACCCTGCGAGCGGAGGTGAGTGCAACCAGGAACGCCACCTTCCAAGAGAGGTATCGTAAATGGCAAGTAGCCAGAGGCTCCAAGGGAAGGTGAGTGAGCTGCCTCAAAGCCATGTTGAGGTCCCATTCGGTTGTCAGAGAGTGAACCAGGGGCTTCAATAAGAGCAGACCCTTAAGAAAGTAGGTCACCAATGGCTGGACCGAGAGGGGCTTGCCATCCACTGGGTGGTACATCGCCAGGGCACTAAGATGCACCCAGAGTTAGATTTGAGCCTGGATTGTGAGAGGTGGAGAAGGTATTATAACACCAAACCCACCAGGCAGGAGAACGGATAAGCCCCGCGCTTGGCGCACCAGGCTAAGAACCTGCACCATTTGAGAGCATAAGCTTTCCTAGTAGAGGCCTTGTGTGAAGCCAGCAGGATTCTCCTCTACCTCACCTGAGAAGTGGAAAGGGATGAGGGTTCACCCTTTCAGCAGCTACGCTGTCAGCGAGAGAGACCCCAGATTGGGGTGCAGAACACAGCCCCCTTCCTGAGACAGCCCCGGAGAGTTCCCCAACAGGATTGTTGCCTGGGCCACCAAGGGGCTATTAGGATAAGTGAGACCCTGTAGTGGAGGATCCTGAAGAAGGTCTGGGCAATCAGTGGCGTGGAAGGGAAGGCAAGGCATACAGGAGGCCGTCCGACCTTGAGACGAGGAACACGTCCGCTGCCACCCTGGAGGGATAGGCCTGCCGGGAACAGAAGCGGGGCAACTGGAAGTTGTCCAGCTGGTGAACAGGTCCATCACGGGTGTCCCCCAAATCTGGAAGAGTCGGTCAGCCACCCTGGGGTCCAGCTGCCACTTGTGAGGCTGGAAGACCCTGCTCAGCCTGTCGGCCAGCAGGTTGTTCTGGCCTGGTAGGAATACTGCCCACAGGAGGATACACTGTTGGACTGCATACAAGCAGAGGACCACTGCCGCCCGACAGAGGATATGGGACCCCATGTCCCCCTGCTTGTTCACATAGAACTTCACCACCTGGTTGTCTGGTGGCGCAGGTAGTGGCAAAATGCTCTCAGGGCTAAGTATATCACCCACAGCTCCAGGAGGTTGATCTGCTGGGTGCTCTTGTCTAGTGACCAGCTGCCCTGGGTGCAGAGACCCTAACAGTGGTTTGCCCAGCTGAGCAGGGAGGCATCCGTGGTGAGGACCCTGGAGGTGCTCAGAGCCTGAAAAGGCTTGCCCGCCTCGAGATACTGGAGAGACTGCCTCCAGACCAGAGAGCCCGCCAGTTGGCGGGTTACAGAGGCACTGTCTCTGAGGTGCCCCGAAGCTTGAGTCCAGTGGTCTCAGAGACATCAATGCGCCAGCCTCATGTGGAGGCGAGCATCTGGGGTGACGTGGACCGTGGAGGCCATGTGCCTGAGAAGGCTCAGAAGAAGCCAAGTGAGCACCAAGGGATGTTACTTTTTGTCCCATGCCAGAGTCCTGAGGAGGTCGGCTCGGTCTCTGGGCAGGAAGGCTTTTGACTGGATTGTGTCTAGCTTTTCCCCGATGAACTCCAGACATTGTGTCGGGAGGAGGTGAGACTTGGGGCAGTTTATGACAAAACCCAAGTGCTGCAGAACCTGGGTGGTGCGTGCAGTGGCCTGCTGCACCTCCGAGACTGTGCCTCCCTTTATGAGCCAGTCGTCCAGGTAAAAGACAAAAAACCCTGGAGACATCGGAAGGTGGCCATGATTGCCAGGCATTATGTGAAGACCCTTGGGGTAGAAGCCAAGCCGAAAGGGAGCACTCTGTACTGATAGTGCCTGCCCCCCACTATGAACTGCCTGTTGGGGTGGATGAGGATGTGGGCATAGACATCCTTGAGGTCTAAGGAGCATAGCCAATCTCCCTGCTGGATGTAAGGCTGCAATATTCCAAGGGAGAGTATCTTGATCTTCTCTCTCACCAGGAAGTTGTTGAGGTTGTACAGGTCGAGGATGAGCCTTAGACCCCCTGTTCTTTTGGGCACGAGGAAGTATCTGGAGTAGAACCCCTTGCCCTTGAGATGGTGGGGCATTGGTTCCACTGCTTTGTCCTCAAGAAGACCTGCTAATTCCTTCAGTAGAAGGTTCTGATGGAAAATTAAAGGGAGGTGTCTGAGTCAGGTGGAGGAGGTAACCCTCCCTGACCACCCAAAGTGCCTAGGAGTCGGTGGTGATGATCAATCACCTCTGGGCATAGTGGGTCAGACATCCCCCTGTGGGCTTCTGGTCTCCTTGGGGTAGAGAGGCTATGCTCGAGGAGTTAAAAATTCCCCCCTGGCTTGGCCAAGGCCTGGGGTTTGGAGCCTTCTGCTTACAAGGGCCATGCCCATGTCCCTTGGCCTGATGACCCTGTTGGAGAGCTGGGGAGGCCTGAAAAGGTGGGTAACAGCCCCTTTTCTCAGGTAGAAGGACTTTTTACCTGAGTCCTTCCTTTGGGGAGAGGCAGCAGATTTTTTTTTTTAAGACAGCCTGGTCCTCGTCATGAACTTGATCTCCAGCTTGGCAGCCCTGTCAGTCATGGGTTTTCCAAAGATGTTCTCTCCTTGGCATGGGACATCGACCAAATTGTCCTGAAGCCACTGCTCAAGGTCAGATGACTGTAGCCAAGTTTGGCGCCATGCACCAATGCCTGCCGCCGTTACTCAAGCCACTGACTCAAACCCATCATAGGCTGCCTGAGACAAACTTGGAGCACTCAGAGACGGCTTTGGCCAGGTTCTTGAACTGCTGCAGGGATTCCCTCAGAGAGATCAACTGAGAACCCGGAGAGTTCCTTCACCAGGTCTCTCAGGTATATGCCCATGTACAGCTTGTAGACCTGAATGCGGCCGATGAGCATTGAGTCCTGGTAACACTTTCTAGCGAGGTCATCCAAGGTGCGGGCCTCCCTACCGGGAGGCAATGAGGAGTACTTCTTTTGACTTTTCAGATGACGCATGGCCAACTCCACCACCATGGAGTTATGTGGTAGTTGTGATTTCTGGAAGCCCAGGTTCCAGCAGACTCGATACATCGAGTCGAGCTGCTTGCTCACCACCGGCATTGACGTCGGTGTCTCCCACATACGGAACATCAGCCATTCCAAGATGGGAGGGATGGGCACCATGAGCGATTCCCTCAGAGGTGCCTCGACTGGAGGATTTCCAACTCATCCACCCGAGGGTCCTCCTCTGGCTCTGTAGGGAACGCCAAGGCCTTAGACATATCCTTGACAAAATCAAGGAAGCCCATATCCTCCGGCGGGGACCGCCATCAAAGCTCCGAGATGGGAGAATCCGATGGGACGTCGTAATGGTGACGGGTATCGGGGGACTCCTCATCATCCATCTACCACTCAGAGTAGTCTATCAAGGACTCATAGCAGGGCTGCTCCACAGGCCTCGGGGCTCCCAAAGTTCCACTGCCGGTGCCCGGCACACTTGCCAGGGATGATCACGGTCCCATCAAGCAGGAATCGTATCGAGATCTCGGCTGAGGATAGATTCGAGGCTGAAGGACCTCGAGGATTGGCTCGGCCTCCAGGGACATCTTCAACATCAAGGGCCTGGTGATTGGGGCATATGAACTGCTCGTACCGAACAACAGCACCCGCTGCTAGTCCATGAAAGCAGACAAGGTGCACTCCAGGGCCGCCACTCTGGACTCCAGGTCAGAAAGCTCCGCAGCCTTTGGTGTGGGCACCGAGGGATTCAGGCCCGATGCCGGCTCCCCTGAAGGGGAATCCTGGATGTGGATAGTGTCTGGGGACAGAGGCCATTCCGAGGTCGAATCCTTCTGGGGGACCTTTGCAGGCCGCTCCTTCTCCGATGCCTCAGACAAACATCTCTGACTGCGGGACCTGGCCCTGGGGGCACCTGGCCAGTCGGATCCATCCAAGGACACCACTTTAAAGGGTTTCTTATTCTTCTTGGTTTCCCTCAAGGGAGACCCCCTTTCTGAAGACCCACAGTGGGGTTCAGGCTCGGAAGGGTCCGCCCGAAGTGTCGAGGCGTCAGAAGAGGCCCTGGCCTTCAGAGGCACCGGGGACTCGGGGAAAAACTTATCGTGCCGCTGTTGGCGGCTCTTGAGGGTCTTGCTGGACATCCTCTTGCAAAGACTGCATGCTGCCAGGTCGTGGTCCAGCCCAAAGCAGTAGAGACAGCAGTCATGTGTGTCGGTTAAAGACAATTTTTGAGCACCAATCACACTTCTTAAAGCCACTGGTAGCCTTGGAGGAAAAAAGTACCCCGGTGAGGTCGAAGACTCACTGGGCTTCCAGTTGGGAAAAAAGGTGCGAATATGCCAAAAAAATTAAAGCATGAAAAAAACTACAAAAAAACAGACCCAAACTCGATGCCGAGGCAGCGAGGTCGGGTGGCAGGAAGAGTACCAGTACGATATAGGAAGTATGAAACTCGGAGAGAAAAATCAACTTTTTCCAGGGACATGCCAGATGAACGTCTGAAGGGCTCCGTGGAAAAAAGGAGCTTGAGCAAGATGGCACCCTTTGACGGGAAGGGGACCATGCATGCGTGGTGGCATCTCCCAAAGACTTTATTTGAAAGCTGGGGGGATGCTTCTGCGAGGGCTCCATCGGTGCCGACGTCACCCATATGTGAAGACTGACTGACTTATCTAATCGAATTATGCATCACCAAACATTTACAAGGAAAACGCAAATGAAATGTTCCCCCCAGTTGCAAAACCCCAGCTTTATGAAGGAAAAATCCTCCTTTTACGCATCTCTTTAGCTATATCAGGACACATGGATGTAACAAAACCACAGAAGGTATTTCTCCTTTTCCTATAAAACATTTTCAACACCCACTCCTTATCCGTGACTAGGCTACATTCAGCCTGAGGTGGTAAAAACCAAAAAACAGTCCAGAGTCCCCTTCCCCCAGCAAACAATCAGGGCAGCCCCAAAGATACCCCCCTCCTCACATATACCCCAGATCCCCGGCCCCCCCCCCCCAAGGACTCCCTCAGCCTACTTTAATTGAATCCTGGTAATTTTGTGGGATCCAAACATGAGCAATCCACATTCACGCCCATCTGGGCTGGCACCAGATTCAAAATGGCATCACAACCTCTAGCATTGATACATCATTCTCACATTCATTGCCACTTCTGAGACCTAAACTGCCCACATGCAATCACACTGCAGTTCTTAGGCCTTTACCAAACCAACTTATACAAAACAGATTTACTAAAACAAGAAAAATGACTGATGTCATAGCCTAAAGCACTTTCCTTACCTTTCTATGTAGGGCATCCTCGTCTCTAAAGGGATAGCAAAGCTCACACATATTGCGATTAGAGAGCATTCTCAGATCCTCACATCCTTCTGCTTTCTTTCATGAATTAATGTTTGGTCCAACAGCCATTCAAAGCTTTCCCCTATTTTGATAAAAAAAGCAAGTTTAATGTTCTTTTTATCAAAAATTGATAGAACATATTGTATTAGCACCGCTACAGAGTCATATTGCTCTCCATGTCCCCTTTGACCCTCAACAACATGGATTCAGGAAGTATTATGGCTCAGACACTCTTTCAATATCTATGACGGATAAGATAGTGCAAGGATCAGAGAGAAGGGATTCAAGATATGTGATGGTATTTTTGGATGTGTCATCTGCTTTTGATGCTATGTGACATGATCTACTGCTTCGCCATTCGCAATCCATAGCATTACTCTAGTTGCCTCAGGGTTCAGTCTTGTTGGCACCCTTAATTTATATTTACAACCAACATGTATTATCATTCTAAAATATAATGTCTTGTATCATCCCTCCTCAATGTATTGAAGTCAGGCATGGTGTATATAAGCTGCCACAACAGTTTCTTGTTTGCCTCAGACAGCTCAAAAGGAACATGATATTAAGTTATTAATCAAACCTGAGGTACATTATTTAGGGATTATCCTGGATCAAACGTTAACCTTCCATCCTCATAGTAAGGATATTGTAAAGGCTGCTTTTCACAAAATGCTGCCCTCTGCTGCAGGAAGATCATTTCAGAGATCAGTTTTTTAGGTTTTATAGCAACCTACACTAGATCGCTGTAGGGTTGCTTTCCTCTACTCTTGCAAATGGCACAAAATTCTGCAACAAGATTGCTTTTGAAATAAACCAGGTATAACCACGTTACTCGTGTGTTGATCCAGTTACACTGGCTCCCGAAGGAGTCTGGAATAAAATACAAAGTAATTATGGCAATTGTGAGGTTACACATAAGTATTCTGCAGAGGTGCTTTCATTACTATTGTGAAATCATTTTTCTGACCACCCAAGGAGGCAGTGCACCCAGAATTCATAGAAGGTTCCGTCACTGGAACCAGGCAACACTAGAGGGCTTTTCCCACATATGTTTCACATATTTGGATGCCCTACCAAATTATTAAAAGCATTGTCTGATACTGAGGATTTTAGAAAGCAGCTAAAAACGGCAAGCATTTAGTTAGCTGAAATGCGTAGTTGGAGTAATAGTGTTACTAGTTAGTAAAAACTGTGATTATTATGTAACTGTTATGTATTAATGGCGCCTTTGTATATTACATTATTATTGACTTTTTGTTTGCTGCTTTGACTTGAAGTGATAGGATGGGTTACAAGCAATTTAAATATATAAATACCAATCATTAGTCAAGGCAACACCTAGTGGCCAGATTTGCAGTCTGCTCATTAAGTTTCAGAAGATGCTGTGTGATTTGTGGCTACGATCCAAAGACTGTAGCTACGATAACTAAACTAAGTTGAGAAGGGAATCTAAAAAGGAGAAGAAAAATCCTGGGTTATTGCAAATGAAGACTCATGGCACTGCAGCCCAATGAAAGCTGTTTCCAGTTGAGTGGCTGATGTCATGTGCTGTGTGTTAGAGTGGTGTACTGAGCTTTTCTGCACAGCATTCTAATGCACATACTGAAAAAAATCTTTTATTCCAGATGCAATAAACTAATAGCATGCACATTACCAGATGAACTTGGATTTCTTTAACTCCTGTTGCAGTAAATTTGTGGCATGCAAATTACCTCAATATTAAAAAATGTGTGGCAAAAGGAACAGTGCCTATTGGATCAGTAATTTGCCACAATTTACTGCATCGGGCATGTTACCTCCCCTTCTGTCACATACTGACATGAAGGGAGAGAAACAAACAAAAAAAGCCTATTTAGTAAACCTTAGTGAATTAGTGGAGCCCCATATTCCAGCTGGCAAAGATTCTCTGGTGGCCCAGTGAGCCCGACACCCTGAACTCCTCCCTCGCTGCTGGGAGTATCTGATCTAGGCCAGCCCTGATCCATGTACCTGGCAAAGAGAGGCTCTTAATCTGAGATCCTCTAGTACTGTGGCTCCCTAGACCCCATGGGCCAATAACACTAACTGGTCTGGGGAGCTGTCCGACAGAGTCCTGCTTTTCCTGCTTCTGTCTTGGAAAATGGTGGCACCTGACCCCCCCCCCCCTCCCCTCCCCAGAGGTCAGTTGCCAAATAAAGGGAAGAACTCTCTTATTTAGCAAACTGACTTTTAGTGGTGTGTCTTGATGCACCACTAAAGGTCATGTGCCACCATTTTACAAGATAGCGGCACTCAAGGCAGGAGTAGGACTTGAAGGACTAGAAAGGGGGGCCTGTTACTTCTGGAGAGAAATCTGCAACTGTGAGTATATAATTCTGGTAATTTTCTAAAAAGAATTCTTTGTATTAAAGCTACTTAATCTGTGAACCCACTGTTTTTGTTGGATCAGTTAGGGCCTAGTAGCAGCAATTAAAGTTTGAATTTAAAACACAGAGGAGAACTTTCTGGTTACATTTCATACCCAGCAGAGAGCTTGTAGTTTAAATTTAATAGTCACTCAGGGCCAAGTAACAGCAAAGTCCTTTTAGTTTAAATTTAACACACAGAAGAGAGCTTTCTGGTTAAATTTAGAATCCAGCAGAGAGCTTGTAGTTTAAATTTCATAAGAAGTTAGAGCCTAGCAGAAGCTAAGAGCTATAATTTAAATCAAATCAGAATTTAGCTCACCTCAGCAGCACAAGACAGGGTACTGTGTAGCAGCCCTCTTTTAATAAGTGTTATTTCCCTCCCTCCCCTGGGATAATCGTAGCTTTATAGGTACTTACACATCTTAAAAGACAGGAGGTGCTTTCAGGTGAAGCTCATTACCCAAATCAGTCATACACTAAGGACCTGAGATTAATTAAGGTTCAGGTGAACAAGGTATATTAAAAGTATTAGTTACAGTTTTATTGGTATAAATACCCATAGCAACCCCTAGTAAGTAAGAACTTAAAGATCTAAACACAAACTTAAAACTAAGATGCAGACAGCAGTCCAGCAGCGGGATGGGGGCTTTCCAGTCTTTTGAATTGAGTGTCACATGTATGATTTTCTCCCAGTTGGTGAGAGGTCTTACGTGTGCACTAGGTGCAAGGAGCTCTTTGCTCTCAGGGAACAAGTCCGTTCTCTAGAGGAAAACATAAGACAGACAGAGAGGTACATAGACGAGACCTACAGGGATACAGTCCTGAAGTCCCACCTCCAGTCTGGCAGCACCCCTGTTGCCATGGAGGAGAGAGGTCACGTGACAGGAGAGCATCACCTTGGTGTGGCAGGAAGTGATCCTGTAACTAGGACCTGTCCTCCAGGTGATGTTAAACCCTCTCGCACCGAGGAAGTTTCTCCAGGGCCATGTGCCCATGAGAGAAGGGTTAGGACAGCCGTTATAGTTGGTGATTCGATCATTAGGCATGTAGATAGCTGGGTGGCTGGTGGACGTGAGGATCGCCTGGTAACATGCCTGCCAGGTGCGAAGGTAGCGGACCTCACGCGCCACCTAGATAAGGTCTTAGATAGTGCTGGGGAGGAGTCTGTTGTCTTGGTACATGTCGGTACCAATGACATAGGAAAATGTGGTAGGGAGGTTCTGGAGGCAAAATTTAGGCTTTTAGGTAGGAAGTTGAAATCCAGAACTTCCAGGGTAGCATTCTCCGAAATGCTTCCTGTTCCACGCGCAGGACCCAAAAGGCAGGCAGAGCTCCGGAGTCTCAATGCGTGGATGAGACAATGGTGCAGAGATGAGGGTTTTGGATTTGTTAGGAACTGGGGAACATTCTGGGGAAAGGAGGGGCTCTTCCGAAGGGATGGGCTTCACCTTAACCGGGATGGAACCAGGCTGCTGGCATTAACCTTTAAAAAGGAGATAGAGCAGCTTTTAAACTAGATATTAGGGGAAAGCCGACAGTCGCCCAAGAGCGGATGGTTCGGAAGAATGTATCCTTGAAGGATACTACCAAAAGCAGAGAGGTTCCACAAAAGAGTAAAGTAGCCCAAATGCCCTCAAGTATGGAGCAGACAGAGCTTAAAGATCCCAATTTACCCATGTCTAACAATAGCCAAATTAACATGAATAAAATACATTCTCTAAAATGCTTGTATGCAAATGCTAGAAGTCTAAAGAATAAGATGGGAGAGTTAGAATATATAGCACTAAATGAAAGGTTAGATATGATTGGAATATCAGAGACATGGTGGAAGGAGGACAACCAGTGGGACACTGTGATACCTGGGTACAAACTATATTGTAATGATAGAGCTGATCAAATTGGTGGAGGGGTTGCGCTCTATGTTAGAGAGGGCATTGACTCAGAAAGGATTAAAGTTTTGCAGGAAACAAAATCTGCTGTAGAATCTATATGGATTGAAATTCCATATAAAAGGGGGAAGGCAATGGCAGTGGGGGTGTACTATCGAGCGCCTGGCCAGAATGACCAAATGGATGATGAAATGCTCAAAGAAATCAAGGAAGCTAACAAAAGTTACAGCACAGTAATAATAATGGGTGATTTCAATTACCCCGGTATCGACTGGGTCAGTGTCACGTCAGGACATGCTAGGGAGATAAAGTTCCTAGATGAAATAAATGACTGCTTCTTGGAGCAGCTGGTTCATGAACCGACCAGAGGGGAAGCCATATTAGACCTAGTCCTTAGTGGAACACCAGATCTAGTACAAGAGATAAGGGTGTTGGGGCCACTTGGCAATAGTGATCATAGCATGATTGCCTTTGATTTAATTAGTGGAGGAGGGATAGTAAGGAAATCCACAGTACTACCTTTTAACTTTCGAAAGGGAGACTATGATAAAATGAGGAAAACAGTTAAGAAAAAACTAAAAGGAGCAGTTGCAAAGGTTAAAGATGTACATCAAGCTTGGGTGTTGTTGAAAAATACTATCTTGGAAGCCCAGACCAGCTGTATTCCACGCTTTAAGAAATGTGGAAAGAAGTCCAAAAAACTGCCAGCATGGTTTAAAGGTGAGGTCAGCGAGGCTGTTGTTGCCAAAAAGCATCTTTTAGGAAATGGAAAAAAGAGCCAAACGACGAAACCTGGAAACAGCACAAGCACTGGCAAGTCAAATGCAAGGCATTGATAAGGCAGGCAAAGAGAGAATTTGAGAAGAAGCTTGCTGCGGAAGCAAAAACGTGAAATAAAGACCTTTTCAAGTACATTCATAGCAAAAAACCTGTGAGAGAGTCAGTTGGTCCATTAGATGATAAAGGGGTTAAAGGAGCACTAAGAGGCGACAAGGCGATAGCGGAGAGACTGAATGAATTCTTTGCTTTGGTCTTTACTGAGGAAGATGTAGGGATGTTACCCATGACTTAAGTGGTATTTAAAGGTGCGGAAGAATTGAAGGAAATATCGATACATCGGGAAGATGTCTTACAACTATTAGATAAACTGAAGAGTAGCAAATCACCTGGGCCGGATGGTATACATCCAAGGGTGTTGAAAGAACTGAAATATGAGATTGCAGAACTGCTATCAGTAATCTGTGAAATATCATTAAAATCATCTCTAATACCTGAAGATTGGAGGATCGCCAATGTAACACCAATTTTTAAAAAGGGTTCCAGGGGTGATCCAGGAAACTACAGACCGGTGAGCCTGACGTCAGTACTGGGAAAAATGGTAGAAACCATCATAAAGAATAAAATTACTCAGCATGTAGATAGTCACGACCTAATGGGAGACAGCCAACATGGCATTAGACTAGGAAGATCTTGTTTTACTAATCTGTTATGTTTTTTTGAAGGAGTGAATAAACAGGTGGACAAAGGTGAGTCGGTTGATATAGTGTATCTGGACTTTCAGAAAGCCTTTGACAAGGTCCCTCATCAGAGACTTTTGGCAAAACTAAAGAGTCATGGGATAGGAGGCAGTGTACTATTGTGGATCAGGAACTGGTTAAAAGATAGAAAGCAGAGGGTAGGGCTAAATGGCCAATTTTCCCAATGGAGAAAGGTGAATAGTGGTGTACCCCAGGGATCTTTTCTTGGTCCACTGCTTTTTTACATATTCATAAATGACCTGGAAAGTGGAATAACGAGTGAGGTTATCAAATTTGCAGATGACACAACTATTTAAAGTTGTTAAAACCCAAGAGGATTGTGAAAAATTGCAAGAGGATCTTGATAAATTGGAAGACTGGGCATCAAAATGGCAGATGAAATTTAATGTGGACAAGTGCAAGGTTATGCACCTAGGGAAGAACAACCCAAACTATGGTTACATGATGCAAGGTTCCACATTAGGAACCACCACCCAGGAAAAAGATTTAGGCGTCATTGTGGATACCATGTTAAAACCCTTGGCCCAGTGTGCAGCTGCGGCCAAGAGAGCAAATAGAATGCTAGGTATGATAAGGAAAGGAATGGAAAATAAAACAAAAGATATTATAATGCCTCTGTATCGTTCCATGGTGAGACCGCACCTTGAATATTGTGTGCAATTCTGGTCGCCGTATCTTAAAAAGGATATAGCGATTTTAGAAAAGGTTCAGAGAAGAGCCACCAAAATGGTAAAGGGGATGGAAGGATACTCCTATGAAGAAAGGCTAAAAAGGTTAGGGCTCTTTAACCTGGAAAAGAGACGGCTGA
The DNA here is from genome assembly GCA_033557465.1 of Ichthyophis bannanicus. Classification (NCBI taxonomy): domain Eukaryota; kingdom Metazoa; phylum Chordata; class Amphibia; order Gymnophiona; family Ichthyophiidae; genus Ichthyophis; species Ichthyophis bannanicus. The sequence goes on along the minus strand of CM066034.1, from coordinate 628,938,306 downwards.
AGGGAGATATGATAGAAGTCTATAAATTGATGAACGGAGTGGAACGGGTAAACGTAGATAGATTGTTTACGTTATCAGAATATAGAAAGACTAGGGGACATGCAATGAAGCTACAGGGTAAACTATTTAAGACTAATAAAAGAAAATATTTTTTCACTCAACGTGTAATCAAACTCTGGAATTTGTTACCGGAGGATGTAGTAAAGGCTGTTAGTGTAGCTGGGTTTAAAAAAGGTTTGGACAAGTTCCTGGAGGAAAGGTCCATAAACCATTATTAAGAAGTGAACGAAGATATCAATGCTTGACCCAGTACAAGCATTGTGGAACTTGTGTCTCTTGGGAAACTGCTTGGTACATATGACCTAGATTGGCCACTGTTGGAAACAGAATACTGGGCTTGATGGACCTTGTATGGCATATCTTATGTTCTTATGTAAATGACTTCAGTTCTGACACTTAACCCTGAAGGTGAGTTGAGGATTGTGGAGTCCAGGGGTCTACTAGTCCACCAGAGATATGCTTGTGGAGCGAGAAGGCTGGGAAGGTCAGGGATCAAGGAGTTCATGAGAGCCATATGGTCATGTTCATGAGGTGCAAGTGTTGAAACCTGTTAGAAGACCAGAAACGGCTACCTTAAAAGATCATCTGAGGTGAAGTGTTACGTTTCATTAGAAGTAATCCATTTGCCTCAGACAGCTCAAAAGGAATACTGGAATATTTTCCCTAGCTCTCCACATTCTCAAGGTTCCACTTAACATTTGGGTCCCATGCTCTCATAAACTTAGCAGCATATTCCCTTCTGATAGCCATTAGTTTACTGAGAGAATAATTTTTCCAGAGTCTAGGTTGGAAATAAGGCATACTCAGGGAGTAGTTCCAGGCTTTGCAATCTCACATCTAGCAAATACTAAAGAAACACCTACTACTATCCACTCATCCCTTAACAGATTTTCAGATCAGTATTGAAGTAAGCACAATTTCAAGTATCTCTCAAGCCTAATCTTTAGGCCCAAATTAATATTTATTTTTTTATTTATTTATTTGTTGTTCTTATATACCGCACTCTTAAAAATCAGCGCGGTTTACATATAACAGATTTGTGCAGTCAAAGCAAAGCACTTACAATGAGCAGGGTAGATTAACTTGGATTTCAACTGATGGTAACTATGTACAACAATTTACATCTATTTACAGACTGTATTTATAGTATGTACATCCATTGGTAAGGTTTACGTGTTCATACTTGACAGCATGTTAAGGGGTGGCATGTTAGATTGCTGTGAATAGTGTAGGAGAAAGAGGTGATGTTTAAGCGCTCTTCTGAACTGAGCTAGGTCTTTGATGGCTCTAATGGGTGCAGGGAGTATGTTCCAGCAACTAGGGGCAAATAGCTTGAATGCTCTGTTCCTGGTTGACTTTGTGCATTTTGTTATTTCTCTGGGAATTGTTAGTGTATTTGCTGTACATGTTCTCCTTTCTCTGTTCGCAGTGATGGGGTGGATGAGGTCCATTAAGGCTGTGGGGCCATCTTGTTGATGATTTTGAAAGTGATGATGGTTACTTTATATGTTAGTCGACAGTATATTGGTAGCCAATGTAAATCTTTTAGTACTGAGGTGATGTGATCAGCTCTGGAGGCTCCGCTCAGGAATCTTGCAGCTGTATTCATCGCTAATTGTAGGGGGCTTATCGTATTTTTGGGAAGGCCGTGTAGGATGACATTGGCGTAGTCAAAGTGGGGGATCACCAAAGCTTGAAAGACTGTTCTGAAATCCTCAGCTTGTAGCAAGGGTCGAAGATGTCGTAGGGTTCGTATCTTGTGGTGTATTTGTTTGATTATGTTGTTGATGTGTGTTTTGAAATTGAGTTGTTGGTCTATGGTCACGCCTAGATAGCGGATGCAGGGTCTGCATGAGAGTTCCACATCTCTTGTCTTTATGGTTTTCGGAAGTATGAAGGACTGGTTCCTTGTCACAAATAGAACTTCCGTCTTCTTAAAGTTGATTTTGAGACTTTGGGAGAGGAGCCAATCGGTTATGGCATTGAAGCAGTTTATCATTTGGGTGAAATCTGGGGTCTCAGTTGTGAATGGAGTAAAGAGTAATATGTTGTCTGCGTAGAGCAGGCAGGAGATTTTAAATGATCTAATTATTTCGCATATCGGTTGCATGTAAATATTGAAAAGGAGTGCGGAGAGGGATGAGCCCTGGGGCACTCCGTAGTGTTGTTTGAATGGTAGAGAGGTTGTGGCTCCTGTTCGTATTTGCTGCCATCTGTCGGTTAAATAAGATTTGCACCAGTGCCATGCTAGGTTGCTTATCCCTTTATCATGCAGTCAAATTAGAAGTTGTTAGTGGTTTACAGAGTCAAATGCTGTGGCAATGTCGAGGAAAATTAGTGCATATCTTTGTTTGATGGAGTCAATCCCGGTAATGAGTGTGTTGATGAGGGTGGTGCGGAGAGTATCAACACCGTGGGACTCTCTGAAACCGTGTTGGCTTGAGTCGAGGGGGGCATTAGCGTCAATATGATCCTGTAGCTGTTGTTGAACCACCTTCTCGATTATCTTTGCTAGAAATGGGATACTGGATATGGGTCGGTATGATTCGACCTTCTGGGCGTCAAGTTTGGCATTCTTTAAGAGGGGCCTGATGAATGACTTCTTAAGGCTTGATGGGAAATGTCCAGAGGAGAAGGATAGGTCGATGATTTTGGCTATTATCGGGCTGACTTCATGGCGTAGTGACTTTATCCAGAGAGCTGGACAAGGGTCGTTAGGGGCCGTTGTGGCATTGATGCTGGAAATGATGCTCTCGATACTTCTTGGAGACGGTGTTGAGAAAGTGGAGAGCTGTTTGGGTGGGTTCGTGGTGGGGGAGGATAGTGTGGCTTTACTAACATTGTTGGTTTTGGCTATCAGGTAGTCGGCATAGTCTTGGGGGAGTATCAGAACTGGTTGTGATGCTGATTGGTCCTTCGTTAAGGACTTAACTATGTTGAACAGGTCGTGAGGCTTGTTCAGTGATCGGTTTAGCAGTTCAGAGTGGTATTCTTTCATTTTAGAGGATATAAGATTTCGTTGGGCTAGCAGGTGGGAATTGTAGAGTGTCAAGTCTGATGTGGCTCGGGTGTGTCGCCACTTTCTTTCCAATTTCCTGAGGGCTCGTAGAGAGGTCTTTAATTCTGCGGTATACCAGAGTGCAGAACCCTTCTTATTTGGTTGCTGCTCTATGACTTGTGGTTTCGTTTGGGAAGGTACGTAAGCAAAGGTATTCAGGTTGGTATTCCATGAGTCTAGAACTTCAAGATTTGGAGAAGTAGTTTTGATGTTGGGGAGGACATTTTTGGTGATCTCCTCACCGTCAAAGTGTCTGAAGCATCTGGAATGTACTATTGTATTTTCAGTTGGTTCACGAGTGTTTTCTCTGTCTTGGTATAATGGCATTTGGAAACTGATTAGATTATGATCGGACCATGGTACAGGTGAGATGGTTACATTGAACTTGTGGTCAGGCTTTTCTCCTGGTCTAGGGCTGAAGATAAGGTCTAACGTATTCCCTTTTTGGTGTGTAGGGGCATCCACTATCTGATCATAGTGTAGGTTACTGAGAGCTTCGAGTAGGGCTCTGGAGTGGGTATCATGTAGAGCTGGGAGATTGAAATCACCCAGTATCCAATTTGGCATTTTGGGGGTTAGAAGCTAAGTCAATTATAGTTGCAAGGTCGTCAGTAGATGAGGAAGGGGATCTGTATATTAGGTTAATTGTGTTGTATTTATTAGCAATAGAGATAGTATCAAGGTGAGTTGAGCTGTTGGAGCAGATTGTTTGATAGTGTAAGTCAGTTTTAACTAGGATGAATGCTCCACCACCTCTGCGGTCAGTTCTGTGACATGCGTGGAATGTGAAGTTAGAGGGGGTGAGATGGTTGATGAGGATTGAGTCAGAGTTATTGAGCCACGATACGGTCACCAGGAGCATGTCAAGGTTGAGGTGTGATATGATGGCAGGTATGACTGGCCACTTTTTGCGAACCGATCGTGCATTTATGAGGGCACATCGAAGGTTGCGTAGGTCTTGGAGTTACTTGGTTTTGGTGTGGTATAAAAGTGGTATGTGGATTAAGTGGGGGTGTAGGTTCTGGGGGTATTCTGGGGGTGAGTGGTGTGTGTTGCTGTGATCTCTCCTTCCATGTCCTCTTATGATCAGAATTGAGCTGAGGCTGGTTGCTTCAGAGAGAGATCTAGATAGTGTATTACTGAGTAAGTATAGTATGCTTATGAGTAGGCTAGGGGGAGCATTTTTTTTTAATTGTGTGGGTATGGGTATGGCAAATTTTGTACACCAAGATACTGGAATGCCCTACCACCCAGCATACGAGCAATCCCAGATCTCTCACAGTTTAGAAAAGCATTGAAGCACCATCTCTTCCTCCAGCATTACCCCCTAGACAGCACCTCAATAGCCTCATCCACCACCTAGCCGACTTAGTTTAGTAAGACCTATCACACAGCCAACCACAACTACATCCAGTGAGATGACACCGATCTGCCACATAGATGTACATAGTTTACCCCTTGTTATCCAAGTTTTTGCACCTTGTTCAATGTAAACACAAATCAGTTAATGAGATGTGTAAGTTGTTGTTGTTTGTAAACCGCACTGATGCCGAATAGCGCGGTATAGAAGAGATTGTAATAAATAAATAATATGGGTGCCTTGTGAGTGTGGGGTGTATTAGTGTCTGAAATGCAACAGTTATGAATATACAATGGTACTATCAGTTACCGGCTATGCAAATTAAAACAGAGCTATGCAATTTAAGCAGAGTAATAGGTATAGTACAGTGACAGTATATCAGTACCTTCAGTGCAGCAGAACAGAGTATACAATGTTACTGTATATTGTTAGCTATGCAAACTAAACAGAGCTATGCAATTTAAGCAGAGTGGTGGGTACAGTGCAGTAACAGTGTATTGGTACCTTCAATGCAGCAGTTGCGAGTATACTATGATACTGTAAGTTGTTAATTATGCAAGTTAACAGAACTATACAAAATTAAGCAGTGTGGTGGGGTTTGTTATAATACAGTGCTAACATCCTCTGTGTTGCTAGAAAGTTATAGACTTTTGTTATTCGATTGAATGATGAAGTCCTATTAGGTAGTGGCAGTCTTAGATCTAATAGGTCATACTCACAAGGTAGGTGGGGCTTGGTATTCAGAGTAGTTCAGGTCTTGGTGCAGGTATTCAGGGCAAGTTGGTCTTGGTGCAGCTTATCTGTGGTTGCTGTTGGTGGGGGCGCAATGTGCAAGCACAATGGGCACACAGTAGAGGGAGCTCGAGCTTTGGTTGTTGGATTGTGTGCTGGGCCACCTGTGGCGCTCCTTTTTAAGCGGAGAGTGGGCTGCCCAGATTGGGCAGCACAAGGCTGCTTCGTTGCTGTGGGTGGAGCAGGCAGTTCGTCTCTACCTGGGAGAGCTGGAGAGCAGTGAGGCGTCGGCCCAGGTGGTGCTCTTTCCTGCGTGGAGGCTTCTGTCCGGGTAAAAAGCTCTTCTCCCTCCTGGGAAAGCTGGATGATCAAGAGGTTGCAGTTCGGGTGGCGCTCCTTTTTAAGCGGAGAGTGGGCTGCCCCGATTGGGCAGCACAAGGCCGCTTTGTTGGATTGGAGCTGGAAGGAGCTCAATTACACAGATGTTGAGTATGGCCCGGGATGTTGCTGCTGGAGGTCATAGGGGATCTAAATGGACCTGGCCTCAGTGCACCACCAAAGGGCCCTCAGGCGTGGGCCCACCAGGCGCGGGCACGCCCGATCAGGGCTCTTTTTTAAATCTCCCGCCCGTTGCCCCGATTGGGCAGATCTTCTTGGTGGGGGCGGTGCGGTGCTCCGGCTCACTCTATCCCCACCGGGAGAGCTGGAGGAGAGCCGGAGTGTTGCAGCGGAGAAAGGGGCTCGCACCCGATCAGGGCTCCTTTTTAAATCTCCCGCCCGTTGCCCCGATTGGGCAGATCTTCTTGGTGGGGGTGGTGCAGTGCTCCGGCTCGCTCTATCCCCACCGGGAGAGCTGGAGGAGAGCCGGAGTGTTGCAGCAGAGAAGTATAAATATAATCTAAACATCTTCACAACACGGCATGGTCACCATATATGAAGCATATCTCCCACTTGCCCCGTTTCTCTCCAACATTCTTTTTCAACAGATGGGTAGAGTACGAAGTACCAAAGATCTTTTATCTATTCACCATTAAATTAACAGAGACCCAGACCTAAGACAGATTCTCAAAAACATGCCCTTTGAGTCAGAGAAAGGTCAAGATCTCTTTCCCAGATTGACACACTTTTGTTTGAATTTAATTTCCTCTCTTTAACCAGTAACCCATAAATTTTTGAGACCAATCCCTTCTCTCTTCTCTCTTTATAGTACAATATCTCAAATTCTGTCATATCTGCCCCTAGTTTTTCAATAGGTTCATCAACCCACAATATCAGATAGGCTTCCAATGTTTAGACTTCATTAACTTTTCTGAAATCAATGCAGAAACAGACTTCCATCTATCTTATTGGTAAGTACGATGCACGATATCTAGTTACTACTGGACTCTTCAGTCATTCCAAGTTTTAAACATCTCTTCACTTCTGAGGTTATAGCTTGTTATTGGGTCTTCAGAATTCAGTATGGTCACTGCAAGACGACTATTCCAGGATCCATAACAATATCATGAGGAACTAGATGAGTTATTCCAGGAATGTTCAAGAAGACATCTACACTTTGTCTCACCTGTTCTTCTAAATAAGTCTTCTATGTAGCCAAGAGCTGACCTCTAAACAGGACCTGTAGCACCTTAGGTTTAACAGAACATCTGGTCAAAATTCTTCCTCCGAAACTAGAGCAAAGGTTGTGGTAAAACCATTTCTTAAATAGGTTCACCCGGAAAATCTAGACCTTTTGCACTTGTTCACTTCGGCTACCTTGTAATTTACCAGTCCCACTTTGATGACATCATAAGGGCCTTGACACAGATACAGTAGTTTGCTCTCCAATGGCCATAGCAATACCCAAATGTGCGCTCCTGGTTGGAAGTCCCACAGGACCACAGAACAATTGTATCCTTATGTTTGTGTGGCTTGAGTACTTTCCAAATGTAGCCTGGCACCTTGTCTAGCTTCATTCAGCCACTCTTGCATTGTAGAACATAGTCCACCAGGTTCTGTCCTGACATTTTCTCTTCTCACATTTCTCAGATTACATTTAGGATTTCCAGGATCTGTTCCATAAAGCAATTCAAATGGGAAAAGCTTGTTATACTCTGGGACAACTCTCAGATTGTAAACAATATGAGTGGAGGAGTGGCCTAGTGGTTGGGGCAAGGTACTTCAGGCCTGAAGGTTGGGGGTTCAAATCCCACTAGAGGACAGCAACCTTGGGCCAGAAGGATTGGGGTTTCTAGTCCCACAGGTGCTCCTTGTGGTCTTGGGCAAGCCACTTAACCCTCCATAGCCCATGTTCCCTGTAAAATAGTTATCTCCAAGTTATAATGCCCTATTCAATGTAATTTCAGTTTGTTCAATGTAAACCGCACTGATGCAGAATAGCACAGTATATAAGAGAATGTAAATAAATAAATATGCACAGAAGCCAGGAGCCTCAGTTCTTGCTACCTTCAGCAACTTCCTTAACATCTGTTTGAAGGTTTTGTTGAAGCACTCAACAATTCCATCTGTCTGTGGGTGGCATATCGAAGTACAAAATTTTTTTACCTTTAGCAATGGTTAGAGCACTGGCTTGGCAACCAAGAGACCAAGGTTCGATTCCCACTAGCACTCCTTGTGGCCTTGGGCAAGTCACTTAACCCTCCATTGCTCAGAAAAATCCAAGTTATCAATGTCCCTGTTTAATGTACATTACCAAGTTTAAGTTATAATGTAAGCTGCTTTGATTGAAATGATAAAGCGGTATAAAAAACTGTTAAATAAACAAACTTGCTTCATAACTCACAAAACAAATGGGATTCTTTGGTCCTTCAGTACATCCTTGAGTAAGCCCACTCATGAAAAGACTTCTATCATGGCAGGAGTTGCCAATATTGTGGGCTTCATGTTACACAGTATTGCTTTTGGATATCATGTGACAATCAAGGATGGAGAGAATGTACCAGTTGCCTTGGGTGGCCCTCTCTAAAGATCCTATAAAATGCATGGCAACCTGTTCAAAGGGTGTTTCCATGATGGAGCAGGAGTGACAATAAAGCTGACCTTGTTTATATAGCCCTGGCCAATAGAATTGTGCTGATATTCACTCATGAGTTTTCTGTTCTCAATGGCCCTTTAGCAGATGGCTATTAGCTAACCGAAGGTCTTATTGACAGTAAGGTCAAGGTACTAGGAGCTGCACCACCACCTCCCCTTCTATTTACCTTTGTTACCCTATACATTAAGTCCTTCCTTATTATGAAAAAGGGCAGATATGTTCTTTGGATTTTCCATCTATTACTTGGACATGTTCCCATGTAAATTTAAGGACTCAATTTCAATCTGGACTTCCCTAACGCTCCCTGGGTTACCCTCCCCAACCCATTCAGGCATAGCATCTGAGGGTTCATGAGGTACAAGAGCATCTTCATCACTCTCCAGGTTCCCATCTACTGCCAACTCTAGGTTCTTGGAATACTAGGCCTTCTCTAGTTGCCGTTGTCACTGGAGCTTAGTCAGTTTGGTGTCCTTAATATAGAATTCAATTTCTTAAAAAAAGGAAAGAATTCCAGGAATGATTCTTTCTGAACCTGCCAATTCAACAGTCAGTTGGACTGGCAGAATCCTAATCTGGGAAATCCCATCTCAGAATGACTGGATATGGAAGCCAATGACTCCAATTTTCAGCTTGGCATGTCCTAGTGTTGTCTTAACTTAGATGTGGGCAATAGGTTTTGCATCTTTTCTCCTTGGATGCAAGTCCAAGTCACTCTTTGTTTAATAAACCTGGATTCTCTTAATAAGTTCCCTTTGAATAAATGTTTTAATGCTTCCCGAGTCTACTAGGGCTTGAATGAGAGATCTTTCTAATTCTACCTGAATAATGCAGTTTTATGCCCCAAGATACAGAGCATCACTGAGTTGAAGGTAAGAGGCATTATCAGGTTATCATCCATGGTTTTGTCTTTAACTGCAAGACATTCTCTGGAAAGTTGACCCTTTTCCCCATGACTAAAGCAGAAGTTCCAGGTCCCAGAGCCAATACATAGCTGGAAGCAGTGCCTTCTTCAAGATGGGTTACAGGCAATCCATTTTCTGTTGGCGATTGCCAGAGTCCAGGATTTGCTTTTTTTTCCTTCGGCCTAAGGCTCCTGGGCAAAGACCGAGCTTGGTGAAAGGCATCTGCTACCTCTAGAATGCCCGCTAATATCAGCTTTGTATGCTGCTGCACCAACTGTCTCATAGACAGACTCAAGTCATTTAGAAACTGTTTTAATGAACTATCTTGGCAAACTTAATTCTGTTTTTTGCCTTTGATGTAGTCACTTCCATTCTGTGTCCTTCAGTTGGTAGAAGAAAACTGGAGGATTCCTTTCTGGAACTTTTGTCTGTAACTTTCTATAGTGTACCACACCCATTCCAAAAGAGCAGCCTTGACCTCACTTATAGGTAGCTCTCCCCACTGGATTGACCTCCTAGAATGCTACTTGGCCATTGCCAGTCAACAGATTACCAAAGTAAGTGATCCAGATGGTCTCTGGACACTCTGCCAGGCAAATGGTTTGTTCAAAATTCACCTAGAGATCACTTGAGTTCTCTCTAGAGCTCATCTTGAGCAGGACTAGAGCTGGAGGGGCTGGATGGGCTATGATCACCTGCACAGCTTGTGCCATCTGGGTCAGGGAGGTATGTTTCAGCTCTAGATGCATTTAGGATGCTTACCGTTACTCCCACTCATTTTGTATAACTCTGTAGCTACTGCTGTCCCTCAGTCAGAATTTTGAGTCATTGTTCCAACTTGGCCTAAGTTCTGTTTACACTGGTGATTTGCAGTCCCAAATATTTGTGTTCTTTGTCTGCTTCTGCAGAACTGTGGGGTTTAAAGAATGAAAAAGCCCTGCCTATTTTGGCTCTACATAACTTCTTCTGGTCCCTATCTACCAGGACAGGGCATCTAACATTTGGTGTTCTTTATCTTTATCATCACATTTAATATACCGCACCATTACACAGACAATAGAGAGGTTTACAATATATAAAAAGCAATTGCTGAAACCAAAGAAGAGGAAAGGAACACCAAATGTTTGATAAAACAGGAGTAGTTCAATCACAGCATCAGAGTGAGAGGTAAGGCAGACAGGAGAGAGAGGCGTGGATGGGGGGGAGAGGAGGAGGAGGAAAGACTACAGTGAGCAGAGGAAGGTCAAAAGCAAGCAGGAACAGATGAGTCTTCAGTTTGGCTTTGAATTTCTGAAAGGATAGCTTAAGCCAGAGGTTGGGGGGCAGGGCATTCCAGAGGGCAGGACCAAGGAAAAAGAAGGCGGAGTTACAGGTGGACTGTAGGCGAGCTTGTGAGGGGGGGCGGGGGGGAAATGTAGCTGGTTGATGTGAAGGGAGCAGAGGGTACAGGAGGAGCAGTGGAGATGGATAAGATCTGAAAGGTATAGGGGAGTGCCAGTGTAGATGACCTTGTGGACCAGGATGAGTATCTTGTACTAAATATGGAACTGAATAGGGGAACCAGTGGAGTCAAATGAGTGTGGGTATGATATGGTCTGTGCAAGAAATGTAAGCAATTATATGAGCGGTGGTGTTCTAGAGAAGCTGGAGGTGATGGAGTTGGTATTGGGGAAGACCAGCCAAGACCTCGTGACTCAATTACTGTAATGTTGCGACAAGGGAAAGGACCAGTGTAGTAAGGGATGATGCAGGCAAAAAAGGGCAAACAGCATGGATCTAATGCAGGGAAAAGAAAGAACAGTGGATAAGTGTAGAGAGGTGCTCCCAGAAGGACATGGAAGAATCTAGGGTGATGCCAAGGTAGCGAATGGTGGATACCAAGGATATAGGTGTGTTGGAAAGTGTGGGGGCTAAGGACAAGCAGGGACCACTGAAAATGAACCAAATGGCTGCAGATTTTGTCAGATTAAGATGAAGGAAATTGGAGGATAACCAGGAACAGACAGCTTCAAGGCAGGAATTAAGGGTAAATGATCAGGAGCTGAGGGATTGGTGCGATGTAGGAGGATAATGTCATTGGTGTATGAATATGCCGAGATGCCATATTGTTAAATAAGTAGTGACAAAGGAGCCATAAAGACATTAAAGGGGAGGTGGACAGGACAGTCTTGGGGGACACAATAGGGAAGAGAAACGTAGGCAGAGGAGGTGGTGCCAGACAAAACAGAGAAGGATCTAGAGGAAATAAAGGAGTGGAACCAATGAAGGACAGTCCCTCAGACACCTGAATCATGAAGTCGATGAAGAAGAGTGAAGTGTTCAACCAAATCAAAAGTGGAAGAGAGATCCAAAGAGAGAGCAAGTGAAATACCACCAAAATCATGGAAAGTGTGCAACTCATTGAGAAAGGAGAGGACGACTATTTCAGTACAATGGCCAGGGTGATAGCTAGACTGACATAGCTGAATGGTGTTAGTAGTGGAAAGGTGCAAGAAAGGTTGACCAAGCACTAGTTTCTCCTGCACCTTAGATAGGAAAGGACAATTAGAGATGGGGTGCCAATGTGCTAGAATAGAGGGGTCCAAGGTGGATTTTTTAAGAGGAGGGAGAATCAAAGCATGTTTCCATCGGGATGGGAATGTTCCAGAGGAGAGGCTGGTGTTAAACATACTGAGCATTGGGGGGGGGGGGGGGCAAAAAAGGTATAAACAGCCAATGGGAGGGGATAGGGTCAGAACGGCAAGTGTTTTTTCAGGAGGAAGAAAAGGCCCTAGTCAGTTCAGCTGAAGAGATGGGGCAGAAGAAAGACCAGCTGTGAGAAAGGGATGAAGGGGAGGTGAGTGGAGATTAATGGTAACATAGTCGGGGGGGAGACAGATAAGAAAAGTAGGGCAGTGGACTGAATCTTTTCAGAGAAGGCTGCGGCAAGCTGGTCTGGATCCGGGGAGGGGGAGGGGGTGGCAGCAGAGTAGAGCTGATGGGATGAATTGGATGAAGAGGAAATGAGATCTACATAGTAGGACTGCTTCACACAGTGGAGCAATGAGCGAAAGTGACAGTGGCAAAGGTAAAAATGGTGAAGAGATTCAGGGGAAGGATGCTTTTGTCAAAGATGGTTGGCATGGCAAAGGTAGGACCAGTGAAAGCAGAGAACAGAGTAATGGTGGGGGCAGTGGCAGGAAGAGACTGGGAAAAGAAGAGCCAGCTGATCAAGTGCAACAGTCAAGGTGGCATTCCAGGCAAGAACATGAGTGTCAGAAGGGAGAGATGCAAAAATCAGGTGGGAAGACTGTGTCGGAGGATGGGAAATGATCAAGAGTAGAGGGTGTGATGCGTCGGGACAACTGAGGAGGGACAGAAGAAATAGACTGGGCAAATGGAAAAGAGGAAGCTAGATGAAGCTGTAAGGAGAAGAAAACACAAAGATGATCTGACCAGGGCAGTGGAATGGCGGAGCAAGAGGCGGGGATGGGACATGAGCTGATAGGGGTAAGAATGAGATCGAGCGTGTGTCCAGCAGCATGAGCGGGACAGGTAATGTGTTGGGAGAGTGAGAGATCATGAAAAAGAGCCAAGAAGGCTGTGTCATGGGATCTGGCGAGATGGTCAAAATGTATGTTGAAGTCTCCAAGAATGTAGACAAGGGAACGTTGAAGTCTCCAATGGTAAACAAGGAAATGTTCAGAGAGAGTTAAGAAAAGAGTACCAGAGGTGGAGGTGAATGGATGGAGGAACATAGAATAAAATAAAATGGAGAGTGAGAAATGCATCCAAGGAGGAGCGCCTCTGGGTAATGGAGGGCAAATGCAGGGAAAGAGAGGAGCAGAAGAGAATGGCCACTCTGCCTCTGCTACGACACAGATGGGGTGTTGAGTAGGGGAAGCAGCCCAGGGGAGACATTGATTAAGAATACCATCTTCACCCTTCCAAAGCAAAGTTTCGGTTATGAACAATACATCCAATGAATGTTGTGTAATAAGGTTGTGAACGAGGAGAGACTTTGATTAACTTGGGCCAGGCTGAGCAGAATAATCTGTGGGAAGGCTAGAGTATAGTGAGAGATGGGGGTGGGGTTAGAGCAGCATGGCAGGAAATTAGTGGGGATTGGTGAAAGATAGCCAAGGAGAGAAGGAGCAGCATGCATGGTACACCAGCCCCAGTAGATTGGAATGGATGTCATTGCTAGGCAGGCTGAAATGAGCATGCCAGAGGAAAAGAAAAATGGAGGACCCGAGATACTTACCAAAAGGGCAGAAAGCAGGACGACCAGCAGACTGCAGGGAGATGCGAGGAGACTGGAGAAGGGGAACAGAGAGCGAGTCGCCGGAGCTGCCCCAATGAGCTCACACAAGGAGCGCTTCCTGCTCCTTCAGCATGCACCCATGGTGCAAAATGCCGCTGAGGACTTCCTTTTATCTTCTAGCAATTTACCTCGAGAGATGCGGCCATGTTACTTCCTGGTAGGTGGGACTTAACAGGTAATAGATTGGAGACCTGAAAGTACAGCACAGATCATGCATTAACACAGTGAAAAAAAGGACAGAGCAGGCACGTAGAGTAGATGCAGCACCGCTGCTCCACCTATGCCTGCCCCCCTGCCCCACCCCCGACCCACCCATAAAAAATAACTGCAGAGAGGGCAAGGGTGCAGGCTTTAACATCTGCAGGCTATATCAAGGGGGAGGGTATATAAGAGGTTGGATTCTTCAGCACCTATTCAGCCATAGTCCCTTTCTCAGGCCCCTCCAACACACAGACTCTCCTATATGACATTAAATCCAAACATATATACTGCACCACAATCCCCCCCCCCCCCCAGCCCCTTCTCCAACAATCTGTGTAGAGCAGAGCAGAGCTAGAACCTTCCCCATAAAACTTACCATACAAGAAAAAAATCCTTCTCAATACCAAGCATATTGTGAATTAATCAGGGCCAGTCCTAGAGTTGATTCAAAGTATTGGCACTCTAAGCAAATCTTAACCCATATGTCCCTCCTGACTGTCAGAATTTATTGTTTAGATTTGAATGCCCTACTCTTTGCTGACCCTCAGAAGTGATTGCCTAGGTTGCCTGATGGTTGGGCCGGCCCTGGAATTAATACAAAAAAGTTAACAGCAAATCTACCATGTCAGTACTAACTTCCAAAACTCACATAAGGACCCTAGAAAAAGACAGCACTGTAACTATTGCTATGCTATTAGGAAAGCTGAACAAGCCAGATTACTACACATTCCTAAACAGAATTCCATGCTAACAGAATGCCCAGTTTTGGTCACACATACATTAAAGATAGGATTTCACCAATAAATGACCACAAATTCAAAAATTTAAACACGTAGACAAAAATTAAACTCAAACTTCAGAAAGCCTGCTGCATCATAGTGCGACACCAGAGAAACAAAAGACAACAGATGTCAGGATTGGCATTAGGAGGGAAGCAACTAGGGCAATTGCATATTCCTGGTGGACCCGGCACAAGAAAATGCAAGAGTGCTGTGTGGAGCCTCTGTTTAGACCATGTGTGTGCTGAGACAGCTCTGCCAAGTTCCACCCCATCCGTTGACATCTGATGTTAGAAGGGGATGGGATATGGCAGAAGTGTCTCAGCACGTACACATGGTTTAAACCAGGCCTTGATACATTTTCTTGGAATCTCCTGCAGCTATACTAAGAATTAATACAACCGCGGCTTGAGAGGCAGAGAGCAGCCAGTGAAGCAGGCTTCCAGCATCCCCCATTGTGGTTGCGCCCTGAGCCAGTGCTTCACCTCTTAAGCCAGCCCTGAAGAGGGCTTATAAATACCCATAAATAAAGTTGGTTTGTCCACAGCCTCATTCTTCAATCCTCACTGTTCAGATGACTCCATTATTGAATTTTCTGAGGTAGCAAGGTTAGAACACAAAAATTCTGTAAATAAATTAATCTCCTAGATCGATACTGAAGGCTTAAAGAATTTTTATAGTACCAAAAAATTAATCAAATGCTTGATTTTTATATGAATTTCTGTTCTATGTCTTGGAAGGCTTTGGGCTTCTTTTACAAAAGCCAGTGAGCTTAGCGGGCATTTTAATGCATGGCTACAGGCAGTTGGGAACATTAACGCCTGCCTTCACATACGAAAATGCACGTTAATCTGCCATCGCAGGATGGGCAGGCAATGAATGGAGAGCACATTGCTGCTAGTGCCAGAGCACTTGCTAAGTGGCTCCTAATATGAATCCACCTAGCAGCTCCTCTATCAGGGTCGTTATGTGAACTTGACATAGTGGAGCACACGTTGGGAAAAACCTTTGAGTGATAGCTGCCGGGGGGCATACTGAACTTATGGCTTTGCCATTAACACACATGAGATCGTCACATTAACAGCAAATCCTTAGCAGCTTTTACCAAAAGGGGCCCTTTATCTCCTCAAATTTCTCAGAGAGAAGGAACATTGTTGTTAAGTTCCGTTGAGTCTGTGTCGACTCATGGTGACCCTTCTGGATACATTTTAACCCAAAAGTGATGAAAACAGCAGAAATCATCTAAAAAGGAATTTCTCTAAAGCAGATCCAAAGTGTTTGGAATCAATTACGAGTTGACACTGGGTTATTGACTAATGCACTTGAGTTTAAAAAAAAAAAAAAGCCTATTTTGTTAAATCTTTTACAGGAAAGATTTATTCTTGAATATTTGTAGGAGGTAATCTTTCAGTAATTTATTTTTTAACTCATTGAATATGCCGGTTTTGTCTGTATTGTATGTATATATTATTAGTTCATGTATACTGTATTAGCCACCTAAACGTAGTAACAATTGGAAGGCTTTAAAGTGCTTTTAAATAAAATACATAAATAAAAAAAACAGACAGAAGAGACATATATGGTAAAAAAAAAAAAAAAAAGGTTTTTTTCTCTTAAAATATCTTTAAGCAATATGGCGACGGCGATAATGCTGGTGACCCTGTTTAATCTACTCCATTGTTTTCTTTGTTGTAGATTCTTCTGTGGCATTCTACGCTGGCTTTTCAGAAGGTGGCACTCACTCCAAAATCTTGCATTTTAACGAACTATACTTCAATTATGGAAAAGGCTATTTCCCTGATGATGGCCTCTTCAAAGCCCCCTACAGTGGTGTCTACATGTTTGCTATTAATGTGGAGTTTGGCGCCGGACCTGCCCTAGGCCAGCTAGTTCTTGGTAACCAACAAAGAATTATGCTTCATGCTAATAAGAAGAAACAGTTGAATGAAGGCCTAACGCGTTTTGCTGTGGTAGAACTGAGAAAAGCAGATGAGGTATGGTTTGAGTTGATGCAGGGCTCTGTGGTTAAAAAGAGTCCCCCTGGAACCGTCCTGGGGGGATTTCTGATCTTCAGAACCTGAAATGTTTGAATCAGTGCTAGGAAGAAAAAGAGCAAGTGGATTACCCAAAACGGAATTCTTGTCGCACAATGCCTCTGGCTTTGTTTATTACAATTGGAAAAGGTTGAACATATGCTTTATTGACAAAGCACTGCAAATTCAACAGATATTGGGCAAGCGAATTATTCTGAAACCATAGCTTGTGAATAAAAAGCACCATCAAAACAGGAGCATAAGTGAAGCTCTAACCAAGATACTTGCACCCTGCTTTGAACATGCTACAGTCCACAGCTATAGTGAACTCTTCAGGAAGATGCTTTGCACAAGCAACTGCAGATGTATATTGTAGATACACAGTTACTAGCAGACAGGACATGCTGTTCTGCTGCAGGAGCTGACATCATCATTAAGGGGAATTTAAGGAAACGGAACTTGCTTCAAACTTTCATATCAAACACGTGTTTATCTACTGTTAAATTTGTGGATCATAGCCCAAAACTGCACAAGGTGGGCAGAAATTCTGTAGCCTTTGGGGATGGGTGTAGTTTTACTTTCCAACACCCATCTTCGTCTGGCAACCACCAAAAAAATAGTCATTATGCAAGCAATGTTTTATTCATGGGAATCTTGCATTTTGGCAGTACTGAATAGGCTACTCACAACTTACAAACCCCTTGGACCTTTGTATTATTTTGACTGTTATATACACGTTATTGTCAATCCCAGCCCCCGAGAACCTTTGTTAAGTTTGGATTTCAAGGTATCAAAGAATATTTATGAGGTATGTTTTCATTTATTTGATTTAAGAACTTGACAATTGGAACGGTTTGGTTACCCTGCATATCAGACATGGTTGAGATTCTCAGGAACGCAATTTGGAAACCAAAAATACACAACCATACACTGTTCAGAAAGTACTGTGTAAAAGCAAAGCCTCCCTCAAAATAGTGGTCATCAGGGCACACAAAAAGTGCAAAACCCCAAGAGCAGGACAAGATTATAACACCACCATCAGGTTAGTTCTGTTAAGTATATTATGTAGTATTACTCTCTAATTCCCTGACCTTAAAAGGCTGGCTTCAGATCAGTGGCACAGAAGCAACGGGGATGGCCATTTTGTGGAAAATAGCTCAGTTGTCTCTTTGCAAATCCAAATTGCTTCAGTAAGTTTAACCTCAGCACCATCATCTCTCATGTTTTTTTTTTTTTTACAACCCAAAATAGAAAACCCTCAGCCCTAGGCTCCTTGAAAGGATTTGAAATTCTGAGAACATAGTCATTTCACTTTAGTAGGGATCATGGGGGCCAAGTGCCTAATTTTACACAGGGTTTTTTCCCTTGGGGAGATCAGCCAAGCGTTTCTAGTGGTAATGCTGAAGTCTAACACTGGCGTTCCAGTTGAATCGGTCTGTTTTCAGGTCTAGACCAGCAGAAAAGCACACGGCACTTAGAATCACACTGAAGAAATCTGGGCAGACAGGATGCATGCCAACACAGTGTTTGAAAGCTTACACCCCTATACGCTGGCTGCTCTTAAAACAAGATTAGGAGCAGTAGTTTTCCACTTGGCATGCACACAGATGATGTATTTCTTTTACAAATAATTCCAGCACGCTGTCCTTTTTTAAGACTCCCTATCTTGATCAAACCAGTTTCTTAAGGACAGATGGTACAACTTACTATCCTGAACCCTGGCTTTTTCCTATCACATGACTGCTTGTCCGCCCTTTGGTCTGATCATGTTTGCATTTGTACAGTACACCTTAGAAGTATGCAAAGGCCTAAATCACAAGCTCATGTAGAACCAGCCAGTAAACCGTAAATTCCAGTTTTACCCAATACTTAAATGTTCGACACTTCCTTAACTCTAAAATTATATACAGGCATGCTTTTCCTCTCTTGCTAAAACACAGCTTCCTAAGCTACTTTCACACTTCATCATAATTCAGTGCTGGAAAGTCATGATCCGCCTCAGTCCATGTCATTTTTAGGTGAGTTATACATAAATGAAATACCAGGCCAGTGCTTATGATCTTAGTGAAACACTATATAGAAATGAAGAGAAAAGTTTAATTGAGAGTAAAGTGAAACGTGATTAACATTTGCTTTTCTATTTTCTTCTGCAAAGCATGGTTGCTCTTACATACTTAAGGGGCCTGAGCTGGGAAAGATTGAGTAATCATTTACATAGCGCTGCAAAGCATACGCAGCACTGCACAGATACATGTAAAAAAGATGGTCCCTGCTGAACTGCTGCACTATTCTTTTCCAAAAATAAATGTAAGCAGTCTTTTTTCAATGGCTGGTTTCCACCCAGATCCCATATTAACAATTAGAAATGACCCCATATGCATGGAGCTTATATCTCACTCTTGGATCTACAACTAGAGGCAAGTGCAAAGACTATAATAAAAAAATTACAGCTGAGCTGACCTGGCGATTTAGTGATAGTGCTGTGTAGAGCAGAGGACCATCCCCAGGCCGGGAGGGTGGGGGGCTGCTTACCATCCAACATTGTCAATGATGGTATATGCAAGGCTTTTTTTGTTTTGTTTTGTTTTGTTTTTTTTAAAGAGAGGGTATGCTGTTGTATTGAGTACTGGTGCTTTTTTCATTGCCTACTAAAAGCCCTTCATATGAGTAATTGCACTTTTTTTTGCCAGGAAAAATACACTGGGCATATGTGTGGGAGGGTTCAGGGCTTTACACCACTTGACATTCACACCCAGGACGTGCATTGCTGATGCAGCTACCACCTGCTCAGAGTCCGCTGGCAATTGAATCCATACTAGTGACATCTTCGTGCCTCTAGCAGACGTATGCCAGCCATGTACCACTGCTGCAAACCACTCCCCAGCCTAGCTCCATCTAGTCATAGCATGCCATTTTTAGCACAGGAGACTCATACCCACACTACCATGCAGTCAAAATGTGCAGTAAGCACATGCTAAACCTGTGGTCCCAGCTACCGCACTTTAGTAAATATGCCCCACTAACTGTTAACAGCTCTTTAGCAGTACCTGCTAAATTCCATATTAATGCAGAAGGGAACAGGGAATGAAGGTGACTGGAAAGGGGCCTACCCCTTACAGTTAACGTGGCAGATAACAGTGCAGTTAATACCATCTCAAGACATGTAACCAACTTCTTTGCATTACCTGTCCTGCAGTGAACATTATTAGACATCTCTCTGCATTCACGGAATGGGAAGATACTAGAAGCACCCCCAACAGTTTATGCAGAGGTTTTGCGGCTACCACACAGTTCTGGAAATCCGCGTGCAACAACTGCAAAACCTTACCACACATTAGTAAATAAGACCCTTAGTCAATCCTTAATCAACTTTTTTCAACAGACTATCCATGATTATTTTAACAGGTCAGATGTAAAACTCCAATATTAAACTGTATTTAAATTTATTTTAATGGAGAAATATTAACATTGTATGATGTGTTCTGGCAACACTATAATAAAAACATATTTCAACCTATATTTCATTTGTTTCTTCACCTTGATTACTTGTGTGCATAGTATCTCTTTAATCCAATGGTTATGAAGGACACACACATATCGTAACATCTCAAATGTTACAGATTGCTGAAAATGCAAAATAATATCTATTGCAGGTCCTTAAGAACAGGACATACACAATGTTCTGATGAAATACATAGGCCCGATTCTGTGAGATGAATAGCAGGGCTGTACGTCCCGGTAGGACATGCAGCCCCAGTATTTGTCCCAGCCGTATTCTGGCACACACTCTCCCCGCATGCCCAGAGCCACAGTGTGGAGAGAGACGGAGGGGGGCAGGAGGGAGCGAAGAGTGGGCAGAGCGGGAGTGGGCCGAGGCAGCAGGATGTACAAGGCCGATTCAGGTCACAGCCCTGTACATCCTGCAGGAGAGGGTCCAATGTGGTGCTTACTCCACCTCTGAGATGTTATAAGTGGCAGCAAGGTCAGCGATCAGGCCTGGAGACCACCCTCGCGGCAGTGTTGAGCTGCCGGTAGGTCCCTGCTGCCTGATCTGGGCAGGATAACAGGGGTTGGCATTCTGGCGGGCTGGATAACAAGTGGGGAGGATGTCCCCGCAGTGATATATGGGCATGCCGGGTCGTCTCATGGCTCAATCCTGCACCCACAGGAACATCTGGCTCCCGCAGTGCAGAATCGGGTCCTAATGGACCTGTCCCATTCAGGGGCATCCAGATGGCCCGGATGTGCACCTTCTGGGATCGGGCTCAGTGTAAATAGGTATCAGTTTGGGACAGTTCACTACAAAAAATAATTTGTCAATAGCTTTCATGTAACATCTTTTTGAATTTTAGGTACATAGAGTCAGTTGGTTGAAAAAACATTAGTATTTGAAACACAGCTGAAAAAAATCAGTTCAAATCCATTTTTATTTGAGAAATCAACACCACTTGCAACATACAGACATTAGCACATGTAATTTAAATAGCATGACAGAGTTAGTAAAGATACTGGAAAATAGATGTAGAGTTGAAAAGAAGATTTGCAGTATTACCAATCTGAAAGCATAAATCTAACTTAATAAAAAGGCCCTTAAGTGTGGTATTTTTTGCCCCTAACTTGCATTTTGAGTCAAAATAAAACACACATGAGGTGCAATTGCACCACAGCAGTTGGGGCCTGGGTAGCATGTGCCCGACAGTTACCACACAAGCAAACCTGTGTCCTGGCCCTTGGCGATTACATCTGTTGTCACATATTGAGGTGGTGGAAGAGGCACACACACTAACTGCAAGATTGGTGATTAGCGCATGCCAATAAGGCCCAATCAATGTCCACTCTCCGCCCCAATCCCACGCCATTGTGGAGTCTTCTGTGAATCTAGCCACCATTATCTTAGTAGATTAAAATAGTACTTTCCAAAGCAAGAACAGAACTCTTGCGAGGGGCCCCTGCTGTGTGCGCTGCAGGTTAAAAATACAAAGAGAGCCATCTGCATTAGCGCCCTCTCTGTTCAGACAAATTCCTAGAGCAAACGTTCAGAATGTAACTCACCTTGAACTACTAACACTGAAAAGGCGTATTCTAAATACTAATTTTCAGAAGACTGTTTGTGAGAAATTAGCTAAACTTAAAGTAGACAAAGATGGGACCAGATGGGATACACCCTAGAATACTGAGGGAAATTGGGGACATTTTAGCAGCTCCATGGACTGATCTTTAAAAATGCCTCGAAGTCGGGAGTGGTGCCAAAGGACTGGAGAGAGGCACATGTGGTCCCTTTCCACAAAAGGGGAAGTAAGGATGTGGTTAAAAACTACAGGCTGAAAGAGAAAATAGTGAGGTTTCTGGAGTCCAGCAGATTACAGAATCCGAGGCAGCAAGGATTCACCAGAGGCAGATCTTGTCAGACAAATCTGATTGATTTCTTTGACTGGGTGACCAGGGAGTTGGACCGAGGGAGAGCTCTAGATGTGGTGTATTTAGATTTCAGTAAAGCCTTTGACACCATTCCTCACAGGCGACTTATAAATAAACTGTGCACCCTAGGAATGGACCCTAACGTTACTGCTTGGGTTAGAAATTGGTTGAGTGGGAGGCGACAAAGGATACAGGTAAATGGAGCTCACTCTGAGGAGAAGCAGGTTACCAGTGGTGTGCCCCTGGATCTGTCCATGGCCGATTCTTTTTAACATCTTTGTTAGTGATATAGCGGAAGGGCTGTCAGGTAAGGTTTGCCTCTTTGCAGATGATACCAAAATCTTCAATAGACACCCAGGAAGTTATAGATAACATGAGGGGGGATCTAGCTAAGCTTGAAGAATGGTATAGAATTTGGAAGCTGAGATTTAATGTTAAAAAATGCAAGGTCATGCATTTGGGTTGCAGCAATCCAAGGGAACAATACAGTATAGGGGGTGAAGTACTTTTGTCCACTAAAGAAAAGCGGGACCTAGGCGTGATTGTGTCTGATGATCTTAAAGTAGCTAAACAGGTAGAAAAGGCGACAGCAAAAGCTAGAAGGATGCTTTAGTGCATAGGGAGAGAAATGGCCAGCAGAAAAAAGGAGGTGATAGTGCCTCTGCATAAGTCTTTGGTGTGACCTCATTTGGAGTAGTGTGTGCAATTCTGGAGACCGCACCTCCAAAAGGATATAAACAGGCTGGAGTCCGTATAGAGGGTGGCTACTAAAATGGTTAGTGGTCTTCACTATAAAGCATATGAGGACAGACTGAAGGATCTTAATATGTACACCTTAGAGGAAAGGCGGGATAGAGGTGATATGATAGAGATGTTTAAATACCTCCGTGGCATAAATGTTCAGGGAGAGAGCCTCTTTCAATTGAAAGCAAGTTCTGCTTCGAGGGGACATGGGATGAGGGTGAAAGGGGATAGATTCAGGAGTGATATGTGGAAATATTTCTTTGCGGAAAGAGTAGTGGATCCGTGGAATAGTCTCCCAATGGAGATGGTAGAGATGAGGACAGTATCTGAATTCAAAGAAGCATGGGACAAACACAGAGGATCTCTGAAGGAAAAAAGGGGACTGTTGTAGTGGTTGATATGGAAGGACAGAATAGATAGGGCCATGTGGTCTTTTTCTGTCGTCATGTTTCTATGTAATACTACATAATAAATAAAATAACTAACAAATCAATCCTGGAAAGTGCTACTTACCGCTGGGAGTCAGCTGCTGCAATGAATGGATCTGGAAGGTGCTTCTCTAGTGCCACAGAATGGCCGCTGTCAGAGACAAATTGCTGGGTTTGATGGACCTTTTGCATGACCCAGCATAGATCTGTTAGGTTTTGTCATAGTTTCCTTGTTTATGGAATTATCTTTGGCTCTAGAAAAAAGCTTTTATTTGACTCTGTAGTTTGGTCTGTGTTATGAAGAAGTTTGGTTGTAAAGGGGTTGTTTTTCCCCAGATGTGTGGGGTTACCTTGGCTTGTGGGGGTAGGGCCGGCCCAAGAGTTTCTGCCACCCTAGGCAGAAACCCTGGCCTCGCCCTCCCAGTTGCCACCACCACTGCCCCACCTCCTCCAACTGCTGCCGATGCCATCTTGGGAGAGGGAGGCAGGCCCCAAACAGAATCAGCAGCAGCTGGGGGGTGGGCAGCACAGCCGCCCATGTGTGCCTCTACTACCCAGGGATGGCCATCTAGCTCATCTAGTGGATGGGCCAGCACTGGGTGGGGGTTTATTGGTGTGCATTCACCCTGGGTGGATTGTATTTTTAAAGTGATTTTATTATATTCTTTCTTTTTTTCTTTAATTTTATTATCTTTTTCTTCAGGTGGTGCCACCACCGTTTTAGGCCTCAGGCCTAAATTGTTTTTTGTTTGTCATGGACAAACATCTATGGCTTCAAAAAACGTTCCAAATTCTCCAGCACTGTCAGTCACTGATTCTCACAATTGGTGTCTCAAATGTTTAGGCCCAGACCATAAGCCAGATAACTTTCCTTTGTGCAAGCAAATGACCAAACGAGGCCTACAGAACAGGGCCAGGCAGTATGACTCACTGTTCACCCTGGATTCGATTTCAGTAGCCTCAGCATCAGAGGGGCTCAGCCTCCTCTGCTGATTCTAAGGTCTCCAAAAAGTCCAAACATAAGTCTAAATCGTCCCGAGGCTTTGACTTCTGGAGAGCTACTAGTACCATTCTCTTGGACGATGGCTCTCAGCACCATATTGCAATCAACCCAAGGATTGGTGGCATCCATCAATCAGTGATTCTTAGCTATCAAAAGGACCTTGGAAAAGTTCCTGGCCACTGCAGTACTGCAGGTATCGACAGTCCCAGTGACTCTGCTCTACCATCCACTTCGGTGCCGGTACCTGTGGGTCCGATGCCAGTTCTAGAATGGTCACACATTGGCACCACTCCTGCTGATTCCACTGCTTGAGATGGTATTGACGAGACCCCTCCCTCAGATTCCTCTATTGGGTCAGTATCGGAAGGGCCCCTTCCTCCGATTCCTCCTCTGGAGCCAGTAGGCATCATCGATACCCAACCAGTTCCAGTGTGGTATTGCTCTGAAGACCTACCGACATCCAGGATAGACATTGGCTCGAGACAGACGATACTTCGATTTCCTTTTGGAGTCAGGATCTTCTGATTCCGAAGATACATCAGAGGACTCCAGGGTCACCAGGGATATTCCCTCCGATACTTCTCTGCCTCATATACAGCGTTGGTCCCTGTCAGAGGACAAGTTCTTTCAGGACTTCATTCGAGATATAGTGGCAGGCCTTCAAATCACTGCTTCATCCGAAATGGAACAGAGGGCCAAGGAATTGGAAATTCTACAATACCCCTCAATGCCCAAGGAGGCAGCAACATTACCGGTGCATCAGATCCTACAGGATCTAATGCTATGTATGTGGGAGGCCCCGCTAACTGTTGCACCTTTAAGTAAACGTCTAGATGCCAAGTATCAAGTTCCTCCATGCCCAGGGTTTGAAAAACCTCAACTTCCACACCATTCCTTGGTGGTGGACATCAGCAATGAGATGCATTAAGAGTTCTAAGACTCATTCACCGGTACCTCCTGGCAAAGATGCCAGGGTTCTCAATGCCTTTGGACGCCACTGCTTCCAGGCTTGTATGTTTGCTTCTATGATTACATCCTATACACTTTACATGGGCATGTACTTAAGGATGTTTACAAGGATCTAGGAAATTTTGCTCCTATCCTCCCAAATGATGAATGTGACTCATATTTGACAATAGTCAAGCAAGCACAAAATACCTCAAAATTCCTTACTAGGGCTGCCTTTAATACCTTTGCGTCTACCAGCAGAGCAGCTGCAGTCTCCATAGGTGCTCGTAGGATGGCTTAGCTTCAAGCATCAGATCTGGAACAGTGGGTTCAAGATAAGTTAGCCAACATTCCTTGCTCTGGTGAAAACCTTTTTGGTAAGGGTTGGAGAGAGAAAGCAGGGGAACTTGAGGCCAATGATCTTACCCTCAAGCGCCTCTCCAGGAAGACTTCAGACCCCCTCTAGGAAGAAAACCACTTTTAAGAAGTCTTTCTATGCTAGAAAGAAGAGATATTATCCTTCTTACCAATCATCTACTGGTTATCAGTCTCAGCAACAACAGAAGCCTCAGAGTCCTCGTCAACCTAAAAAGGCCAAGACTCCTAAACCACAACTAATTGCTACACAACAGCAAACACCTGGTTTTTGATTCCTTCCTAGAGAGTAGAGCTATTCAGCCTCTGCAGGGTCTCCAGCCCCTGCACATATCAGGCTGCCTTTGTGCCTATGCCCACAGGTGACAACTCATCACATCAGAGAACTGGACTCTCAACATAACCTGAAGGGGTTATCTGCTTCACTTCCAGAGCTTACCCCCATCCACATCTCTGGGGACCTACCCTGCAAATCCCTTTGCAGGTAAGTCTCCTATCATCAGAGGTGGCCACCCTGTTAACTCAGGGGCCTATCAAAAGAGTCCCTCCCACCCAAGGCAGCAGGGATTTCTACTCTCCTTACTTTCTTATCTCAAAGAAAATGGGAGGGTACAGGCCCATCCTAGATCTGAGAAATCTCAACAAGTTTCTCATTGAAGAAAAGTTCAAAATGATTTCCTTTGGTACCCTTCTGCCCTATCTTCAGAAGGCCGACTGGCTATGTTCTCTTGATCTCAAAGTTGCTTATATGCATTTGCTGTTCCACTTCCACCACAAAAAATATCCACGTTTCAGGGTTCAGCAAGTCCACTACCAGTATCAGGTGCTACCCTTCGGCCTAGCCTCAGCTCCCAGAATCTTCACAAAGTGTATGTCAGTCATCCCTGCATACTTGCGCACCCTGGGGATCTCGATCTTCTCCTACTTAGACGACTAGTTGATAAGGAGAGAATCCCCAGAAGAGGTAAAACGCTCTCTTCATCGCACTATCACAGTGTTTCAAAGTCTTGGATTCATTCTAAACTTTCGAAAATCACAACTGGTTCCAGCACAACAGCTGGAATTCATCAGAGCACCTCTAGGTACATGTCAAGGCTGAACTTTCTTTCCCAAGGATCATTATAAATGTCTCGAGCTAACCCTCACGATACAAGGCCAAAGTGTCATGATGGCTCGAGACATGCTACACCTTCGGGGACACATGGCTTCCATGGTGCACGCTGTCGCATATGCCCGTCTCCACATGAGACAAGCCCAATGGACACTTTCGCCCCAATGGTTTCAAGTGACAGGCCGGCTCTCAGACAAGATTCATGTAACACCTTCTCTGGTCAACTCCCTGTGTTCCTCCCAAAATCTTCTAGGAGAGTCACCTTTTCAGATGCCTCCAACCAGTGCACCCTAACCATGGATGCTTCAAAACTTGGTTGGAGAGCACATCTGAACAACTTCAAGATGCAAGGGCAGTGGACAGATCATGAATCCCAGATGCAGATCAATCTCCTAGAGCTTCATGCTCTCACGAATGCCCTTCAGATTTTTCAACCCCCAGCTATTGGGCAAATACGTCTTAGTCCAGATGGACAACCAGGTAGCCATGTTCTACGTGAAGAAGCAGGGAGGAATCAACTCCTATCCCATGTCAGAAAGCCCTTCACCTCTAGTCCATTGCAATCATGCACCGCATCCACCTTCAAGCGGTGCATTTCAGTGTCCTGGCGGACAGACTCACCTACATTCTCCATCCACATGAGTGGACTCTGAATCAGCAGACTCTCTTAGATCTTCCAGCTGTGGAGAGACCTCCAAAATAGATCTGTTTGCCACTCAGAAGAATATGCGGCTATCACGTTTTTGCTCCAGAGACCCCTCCCTCCTCAGTCAGGCAACTGATGCTTTTCTCTTCTACTGGGGACAGGGCTTGCTTTATGCATTCCCAGCAACCCCTCAGATTCCCAAGACTCTGTTTAAACTGCAGGTTGACAGGGGCTCTCTGATCTTGGTGGCCCCTTACTGGCTTCATCAGCCATCTAGCACAGGCTCTACCTCTCAATTTGGGTCATGCCCCCAACCACCTTTCCCAGAATCAGGGACTTCTCCTCCATCCCAATCCACGAGCCCTCAGTCTCATGGCATGGCTCCTGAAAGCATGACTTTTGATTACCTTGATCTTCCCCAACCAGTCAGGGACATCCTGATAGCCTCCCACAAGCCTTATAACCAGGTGATCTTATGCCTTCAAGTGGTGACGGTTCAACCTTTGGTGCATTCCAAAGCAGGTGAATCCATGTGATTGCCCAGTGGAGCTTCTTCTAAAATCTCTTCTCCACTTGTCTTCCACAGAGCTTAAGACTGTCAGAGTTCTTCTAAGCGCTATTGCAGTCTATCACAGGCCTCAAAATAAAGTTTCTATTTCCTCGCACCCCCTGGTGCAGCGATTCATGCTTTCCAAACCACTGATCAAACCACCACCAGTGGCTTGGGACCTCAATGTGGTCCTAGCACAACTTTTCAAAGCCCCGGTTTGAGCCTCCAGCTACCACGCCTCAAATTCCTATCACGGAAGGTCATCTTCCTCATTGCCCTCACTTCAACTCATCGCATTAGTGAGCTACAGGCTTTAGTGGCAGAGCCTCCTTACACTCAATTCCACCATGACAAAGTGGTTCTTCAGACCCATCCACATTCCCTTCCAAAAGTAATTACCACTTTTCATCTCAACCAGTTGGTTATGCTTCAGGTCTTTTTTTTCACCGTCCACATGGACTGCAAGCATGCTCTTCCTTCTGCTTACATTACCACTCACAATGGGAGGGCCATGGTGACAGGTCTCCAACCTCCATTCTGTCTATTCAGGCGATCTGCCGACCAGCCACCTGGTCTTTTGTTCACACCTTTGCTGCTCACTATTGCCTGGACAGGGACTCCCGTCGGGTTGCTGTCTTTGGCCAGACTCTGCTTCAGCATCTATTTGAGACTTAACCTCAACTCCTAGCAATTCTGCTTCTGGCACCTGACTCCCTTTTCCATGCTCTCAGCTACTGCACTCGAATCCGCTGACGCCACCTTGTGTCCATACCTACTTAGCTCCATTCTTCAACCTCATGGACATACTCAGTCTGATGCCTGGGAGCTAGTGAGTCCCATCAATGAAGACTGCATTTCCGCTTGTTCCTGGAGATAGTGTAGTTACTCACCTGTACCAGGTGATCTCTGGGAACAGCAAGAATCAGTCTTCACATCCCACCCTCTTCCCTTGAAGTTGTTGAGTATAATTATTTCTTATCTCTCAGCTACAACTGAAGAGAGCTGTGATGAAGACGGGAAGGCAGCTGCGTAGGCACAGTGGAGTGCTCAGAAAAAGCTCTATTGGACGCTGGGGAGTGTTTGCACATGGGCTTTATCAGTGCAGATGATACCCATCTGTGAAGACTGATTCCTGCTGTTCCCGGAGATCACCTGTTACGAAGTAACTACACTTTACTCAACGTGTAATCATACACTGGAATTCATTACCAGAGGATATAGTAAAAGCTGTTAGTGCAGCCAGGTTTAAAAAAGGTTTGGACAAGTTCCTGGAAGAAAGGTCCATAAACCATTATTAAAGTTACAATTAACATAAGAAATGCCATACTGGGTCAGACAAGGGTCAATAAGTCCCATTAATCCTGTTTCCAACAGTGATCAATCCTGGTCACAAGCACTGAGAGGTTTCCAAAAAGGCACACAGGTTCCACAATGCTTGTCCCATGGTAAGCAGTGGATTTCCCAAATCCTTTTTAATGTTTTATGAACCTTTCCTCTAGGAATTTGTGGAAACCTTTTCTTAAACCCAGCTACACTAACAGCTTTTACTAGATCCTCCGGTAATGAATTCCAGAGTTTGATTATGCATTGAGTGAAAAAATATTTGCTCTTATTAGTCTTAAATGGGTTATGTTGTAGCTTCATTGATGGCATAAACAACTGATCTATGTTTTCCCGTTCCATTCCACTCAATTTATAGACCTCAATCATATCTCCCCCCTCAGCTGTCTCTTTTTCCAAGTTGAAAAGCCCTAACCTTTTAAGCCTTCCATTTTGGTGGCTCTTCTCTGTACTTTTTCTAATTCTGTTACAGTATATCCTTTTTAAGATATGGTGACCAAAATTGCACATAATATTCAAGGTGTGGTTGCAACATGGAATAATACAGAGGCATTATATCATCCTTGGTTTCATGCTCCATTCCTTTATGATTCCTAGCATTCTATTTGCTTTCTTGGCTGCTGCTGCACACTGGGTGGAGGATTTCAACTAATTATCCACGATAACACCTAAATCTTTTTCCTGGGTGATGGCTCCTAATGTGGAACCTCGCATTGTGTATGAGCAGTTTGGGATGTTCTTTCCTAGGTGCATCTTTGCCCTTGTCCACATTAAAGTTCATCTGCCATCTGAATGAAATAGAAAATCTAAAAAAATTGTATTTCCATTTCTTTCGGTATTGATAGTTGACGGTTTGGAAATCAAACCTGAGCTTTTTTTTTTTTGCCTCTTTGGTTAAAGAGCCCACTTTATTAGTGGAGAAGAAATATTGCAACCAGTTATTGCAATTCTAAAGGAATCCATTTTGGTTGTGAAAGTGTTATTCATTTTAAGCAAAATCTGTGATTTTTTTTTCTCCCTGGAGTTTTGCCCAAAGTGCCAGTTGGGACTATGACATTTCTATGCAGAATGTTTCACACAGGCAGAAAAGCAACGCAACATGGCCCAGTGTCATCCTATCTCAGAAGAGAGATCAGACAAGAGAGCAACTGAAATCCTCACTTACAACGTAGGTTCTGGGGTTAGCAGAGCAAAGTCAGGCAATAGTTAACAGCACTGAATGATGGGTTCATATGCTCTTTTCATAGACTATCATTTTCTCCTTACTGCGATAGGGGCTTGTGTTTTTATGTTACTAACCTCCTGTAGCAGCTCATCCTCTATTCAGTCTCTCATGATCACCATTTTACAATCATCATCAAACATCCATAAGATTTTACCAGTTTGGGGTCTTTTAACGCTAATTGTTGCCTGCTGTTTCTCCTCTTGTCATTCTGAGGGGTTATATTCCAACCTCTTAACCATATTACACCACATACAATCGGCACAAACTCCAGGAAATGGATCCAGATTATTGCATCTATGATGCCTGCTGGTTAGTCAAGTTTGATGTTTCCACTGCAATCACTGCCAAACTCACTCTGCTGTAATCATCTAACTAAAGCTTTTTTATTGTTTTTCTTACTAACAGTAAAAGGGCATTATCATTTTGGATTAGATCTGCAGTTGCTTGTAATATGCTCAATTGTTCTTAAAAATACGAAGAAAAATAAGAGCAACCTCTACTAGACTGCAGCAATGCCACCACCTTGTGGCCAAAATGAGCAACTCCATCACATGTCTATGATAGGTCAACTTCTAGCAAGACAGACAAAGTCAAGTTCTTGCATAGATCTATTGATCTGATTCAGAAATAAATAGATCTCTCCACTCAGCTGAGACATCTGGAAAGTATCTGACAGTAAGAGGTTGCTGAAAATTATAGTAAAAACACGATTAAAATGTTTTAACTTAAATGCCATATCTTAAAATCAATAATTCTTCTAGTACCAGGGCATACACAGCAATGATTTCCCTTAACTTAAGCTGCAGGATGGCTGTAGAGCTCCTGTCATACAGTGAACACCCAACCTTTGAAACAAAATTAATGGATCAATAGGACCCAAAGGGATCCATTTAGAAAGGAGGCTTACAATCGAGTTGTCTGTATTCAATGCATGCTGAGAAGTAGCATGATCATAAGCTTGCGAAAAAAAAGCCATATAAAGGCTATGCGCAAGTCAAATGGGGTCATTCAGGATAGCAAATAGCGGGGATGAACGTCCGGATTAGATGTCCATCTCCGC
This sequence comes from Ichthyophis bannanicus, assembly GCA_033557465.1. Lineage (NCBI taxonomy): Eukaryota > Metazoa > Chordata > Amphibia > Gymnophiona > Ichthyophiidae > Ichthyophis > Ichthyophis bannanicus. The sequence goes on along the minus strand of CM066034.1, from coordinate 628,906,995 downwards.
TATTCGCTCCCCTGCTGGCCCTAGCTAATGGAGTGGAGGAGTGGCCTAGTGGTTGGGGCAAGGTACTTCAGGCCGGAAGGTCGGGGGTTCAAATCCCACTAGAGGACAGCAACCTTGGGCCGGAAGGACTGGGGTTTCTAGTCCCACAGGTGCTCCTTGTGGTCTTGGGCAAGCCACTTAACCCTCCATAGCCCATGTTCCCTGTAAAATAGTTATCTCCAAGTTATAATGCCCTGTTCAATGTAATTTCAGTTTGTTCAATATAGACCACACTGATGCAGAATAGCGCAGTATATAAGAGAATGTAAATAAATAAATAAATAAATAAAATGCCTCCCCATACAAACAGCACGTTTGTACGGGGAGGCCTAGACGGAGGCAGAGGTGGAATAAGTCCCCCTGGACGTCGGGTGATCCTGCTGCTGGGCCCAGAAAAAAAGGAAAGGGGGGTCAAGTAAATTCCCCCCAGACGGACATTGGCCATGGGAGGCCGGATCGAGGGTCCAGCTGCGGGGAAAGAATGAAAGCTGCAGCAGCTGCCATTCACGGCTCCTGAATGGAACTGCGATGCCATGGCAACAGGATGCCATGGGACTGCGGCTCCATCCAGGAGCCTGACTGAAGTACCGGGAATCTGCTGGGCGTGCAGGCCGATCAGAATCGGGGCCTGTCCTGCATGTTCAGGCACCTGCTGGATCAGAATTGGGTCTACCTCTGGACATCCTGCCTCTGGCCAGCCGGACAAGGGGGTGGTTGGCCAAGTTGGAATGTGCCTCTTTATATTTAACAGTTGGCACAAAGGATATACCCAAATTATAAAGAAAATCCTGTTGAGAGGACAACACACAAGATGATTGATTCACAGCTGCTGTTTTTTTGCCTGGGCTCAGGTAATGGGGCCTCTCCAAGTGGTAGCATATTTGGTCTGTCTCAGTCGGTGACCTCAAGAATCGACTTTTGCAACAAAGTTAAAAAAGGATTGGTGCGATCAAATATACTTTCCGTCCAAGTCTCTGGGGAATATTATGCAGCATATCAACATACATTTAAATCATATTTGTCTATTAAATATTGTAAATAGATTTAGCATAAAAACAAAGCAGCTCTTTGCTACCTCCAAAGCTGCTGCTGCTGCCCAAGGCAACCATCTAGTCTGCCTAAGGGTTGGGCCGGTCCTTGGTAGAGGATCTCAGGCAATGTTATGGAAAAGGAGAAAGGAAGGAAGAATGGATTGGGGATAGAGAGGAAAAAAAAATCAAGGATAGGGATGAAAAAGAAAAGGTGAAAGGCAATGGTTCTGCAATCTTGGGGTAGGGAGGGGAGATCTACAGGGCAGAGTCTGCTAAGGTTTCCAGCCCTATTCCTCTTCATATTTTCCTTGCCATCTCAGGTTCTCATTCCCTATTTCTTCCCTCTGCTCTCATCACCTCCCAATTCCATGCGCCAATACACAAATACATCTAGCCACTCCAAAATTTCCACTGCTCATCTTTCCCTCACAATCTCCCTCCACACACAGACAAAATTCCCTCTTTCCTCTGCTCCGATTAGACTAATAGGAGGCATTGATCCAGAATGCCTCAGGGCTGGCTAGGGCTTTGAATCATATGAGACATTTATAGTGATGTGGTCAACTGAGCCCTGGGTGAAAGAAGACAACATGGCCCAAGGTTGCCTGCTACCTCTTTCTGCTGCCAGCCCAACCAGCACAAGGATATTAGTCAGTGAAGAAGAGGAGGACATTCAAATGTACACGCCAACCAGCCACATCCCTGATCTAGCTTCTGTCCTCCCATGGCGACCAATCAATTCCATGGCAAGGGATAAGTTTTGCAATCTTTCTTGCAGCAGGAGGAAAACCAAGGATTCCATAATGGGAAAAAGTAAACGAGACGCTACTGAATGAAAAAAATAAGGAAAGATCTTAAATCAAGAAGGTTGCAGGGTTTGAGGCAGCATGGTGTCAAAAAATGTTATTGCTTGGGTAGCCAGAAAATTAGAGGTGAGCACTAGCTGTGATATACTTTAATTTCTGCAAACCCTCTTAATACCATTAATGCAGAGTTGTGCATTTAGGAATTTATTTTATACGGAGCTGTGTAAAGTTATGGACCATCAATGCATGTCAACTACCTATTTTGAAGGACTTTACCCAGTCGCTATTCTGTAAGTAAGCGGGTAAGATTGACGATGCTCACTTCCACTGTGAGCATGCCCGTGGGCAGAGTTTGGATAGCATGCAAATTTATACACCTAAGTTATAAAATACAGTAACTACATGCATTCTTTAGAAACCTAGATGCAGACATTCACACCAACCTTAGGGCTGGCATAAGTGCCCATACCTAAATTTAACACAAATTTTCAGATATTTATGCCCCTATTTTAAAAAGAAAAGTAGATGCCTACTTTTCTTTATAAAATAGGCTCAAGATAGGCAAGTTCTGGGTGCCTAAAACTAGGCACCTGGATATAAAATTACCCTCCTATAGAGCAGAGATCTTAGAGTAGTAGGTGATGGAGGCAAGGGGAAGAACAAAGCATGGATGTGCACATTGCTTAGCTTGTATATAGTTACCCCAGTTCTAAATCCAAGTTGCTATACCTGTTCAATGTAAGTTCAAAGCAGGTCCTCCCTGCTTTGTACAAAGAAATGTTACTTGTAAACCGCACTGATTTTAAAGAGCACGGTATAGAAAAGCTTTAAATAAATAAATAAATAGATCTCAGGATGATTGTATCTGAGATTCTCAAGGTACATAAACAGTGAAACAAGGCAGTGGCCACAACCAGAGGAACACTAGTGAGTGTAGGGGGTGAGTTTAACTAATAGAAAGTACAGATCACCAATCAAGGGCGGCCCAAGGAGGGTGCAGGGCCATGTGCGGAGATTAATTGCGGGGCCTCATTTGAATAGGGAGCCTCATTTGCATAAATATTTGTGTAATGTTAACATGCATTTTTAGTAAACATGCTTCTTAATGAGTGTCTGGATAAAGAAAGACTAACAGATTTCTATGTTACTATATTCCAGTGCCAACCGCCAGGCCCATTAGGAAGTACTATAAACACTGACCATTTAGAACTCGTAACAAATCCACCCTATCATAACAGCATTATCAGGACTCACAAAGCACCAAACCCTACCTATCAAAATGCAACACTGCAAATATTAAACCAATACATCTCAGAGAGAGTAGTTACTCACCTGTAACAGGTGTTCTCCAGGAGCAGCAGGAATCAGTCCTCACATATGGGTGACATCGATGTCAATGGAGCCCTTGCGGAGCATTTCCCCAGCTTTCCATGAAAGCCTTTGGGAATGCAGGCACGCATGCGCGGTTCCCTTCCCGCCTAAGGGTGCCATCTTGCTCAGTCAAATGACATAGCTAAAAACAGCACACAAAAAAGTAAAAATAAACTATGTACAACTGCAACTGCCAGGGGAGGAGGGAGGGTTGTGAGGACTGATTCCTACTGCTCCTGGAGAACACCTGTTACAGGTGAGGTAACTACTCTCTCTGAGATGTATTGGTTTAATATTTGCAGTGTTGCATTTTGATAGGTAGGGTTTGCCTTTCTCCAGGACCAAGCAGGAAGTCAGTCCTCACATATGGGTGACTCCCAAGCTCTGGGCTACCAAGGAACCCAGGCTGAACAAGAGAACTCCCTCTAGTCCCAGCATCAAAGAAAGGCTTTTCACTGACAGAACCTCCACCGGTAGCCCAACAGAGGGCAGGAGGGCAGGAGTTGCCTAAACGTCAAAGAGATTCCGGAGTACTGCCTGGCCAAAAGCACTGTCCCTACGGGACTCCCTTTCCAGACAGTAATGGGCCGCAAAAGTCTGGCTTGAAGACCAAGTAGCAGCCCTGCAGATGTCTACCAACGGTATAGAGCGTAGATGAGCCACTGAGGCAGCCATTGCCCTGACACGATGGGCCGTGACCCAACCCTGCAAAGGAAGGTCAGCCGCCCTGTAAGCCCAGGTGATACAGTCAGCCACCCAGATGGACAAGGTACGCTTGGACACAGCCAACCCCAAATTATTGGGGTCAAAAGATATGAAGAGCTGAGTAGCCCTTCTGTGCCCCTGCGTACAATCAAGGTAGAAGGATAAGGCCCTCCTACAGTCCAGGGTATGCAGAACTGCTTCAGCCTGGCTTGCATGAGGCCTAGGGAAGAATGTTGGAAGAACCATCTCCTGGTTGAGGTGGAAAGAGGAGACAACTTTAGGGAGGAACTTTGGATGAGTCCTGAGGACTACCCTGTTCTTATAGAATCTGGTGTAAGGCCTGTCACAGACCAGGGCCTGAAGCTCACTCACTCATCTGGCCGAGGTTAGGGCTACCAAGAAGAGTGTCTTCCAGGACAGGAAACGTAGAGGACAAGTAGCCCTCGGCTCAAAGGGTGGGCGAGTCAGTTGCTGCAAGACCACATTCAACTCCCACTCAGGAGCAGGACGGATTGGAGGCTTGAGCAAGAGGAAGCCTCTGAGAAACCGGGACACCAAGGGGTGGACCGATAGAGAATGTCCTTCCACCAGTGAGTGGTGAGCTGCTAGAGCTGAGAGGTGGACCCGAACAGAATTGGACAAGTCCTTGATTTGATAAGTGCAGTAAGTACTGAAGCACTACTGGTACAGTACAGGAGAAGGGATCCTCTGTACGTAGGTGACACCACACGGAAAACTTTTTCCATTTAAGAGCATAGGTTTTCCTAGTGGACTGTTTCCTAGAGGCTAGGACAACCTCCTCAACTTCCTGAGGGAGGCCCCAGGGAGCCAAAACTACCCTTGCAGCCTCCATGCCATCAAATTGAGAGCTTTGAGATTGGGGTGCAGAAGGTAACCCTGATCCTGAGAGAGAAGGTCGGGTTGCAACCCCAGAGGCAGTGGGGGATCCACTGCCAGCTGAAGCAGAAGTGAAAACCAAGACTGTCTCAGCCACCTGGGAGCCACCAGCAGGACCAAGGCCTTGTCCTGAAGAATCTTGAACAGAGTTCGGGCCACCAATGGTGTGGGAGGAAACGCATACAGGAGGCCCTGAGACCAGGGAAATCAGGAAAGCATCTGCTGCCACCCGCAGAGGATGCGGTTGCCTGGAGCAGAACTTTGCAACCAAAATATCCCCAATTCAGTGATACAAATACAAGTCAAAATAACAAAATCACCAAACTCCAGAATTTATCTTAAACAAAGCCTCAGAATTTTTGTCGGATATCACCGCAGCAAAGTATGGGTTTTTTGAACAATACTTCCAAGCGGTTCAATCCATTTTATTAACAAGCAAAAGATTATTTTATATAAAAAAGACTTAGCTCAGTCCATTCATGCTTCTCCTACAACTGGGCAATCGACACTGGCAGACTGATTGTACTTCAACTTTTGTTGTTTATATCATTATATGCCCTTGTCCCCTACTCTACGTTGGTAGAACAACTCGACCGATTAAGATTCGCTTGGCGGAACATGCCTCCCGGCTCCGCCAAAAAGTTACTTCGGCTCCTATTGTGGAACACTGCCTTGCACTGGAACACTCTTTTGAATGTTTACAATGGTCGGTGATTGATCATATCCCTCCGGATCCAAGGGGTGGGGATCGTACCGCGAAGCTTCAAAGATGTGAGCAGAAGTGGATTTTTAAACTTCGGACGATGATGCCCTCTGGTCTGAACAAGGAGGTTGAATGGCATAGCCTAATGTGATTTTCTACCTTTGTGACGCAGGGCTTCCCCTGATTAGTGGGGTAGCCTTGGCTGTCTCCATTGGTTGATTTGATTTTGATTGAAAGGCTTGTGAGCCAATGTCTGAGCTATACCTGCCCTTTAAGAATCAGCTGGGTTTGGTCCCGGCGTTTCATGACGGTTGTTTACATTTCATGATGAAGAGCACTTGATACAGGGAAGTACTCCCGAAACGTGCACGTCGTGCAAGGATTTCAAAAGCATGAATGGACTGAGCTAAGTCTTTTTTATATAAAATAATCTTTTGCTTGTTAATAAAATGGATTGAACCGCTTGGAAGTATTGTTCAAAAAACCCATACTTTGCTGCGGTGATATCCGACAAAAATTCTGAGGCTTTGTTTAAGATAAATTCTGGGGTTTGTTTGGTGATTTTGTTATTTGGAACAGAACTTTGGCAGCTGTTTGTTCAGAGGACTGGCAAACAGATCTATGGATGGAAGTCCCCATTTCAGGAAAATCTTCTGAACCACCAAAGGATGGAGCTGCCACTCGTGGGGCTGTAGAATCCTGCTCAATCAGTCGGTCAGGTAGTTTTCCTGGCCAGGGAAGTACACAGCTTTGAGGAGCATGTTGTGCTTGAGGGCAAACAAGCAAAGGTCCTGTGCTTCCTGACAAAGGAGCCTGGACCCAGTTCCGCCCTGTTTGCTCACATAAAACATGGCTACCTGGTTGTCTGAACTAGGACAGACTGATGAGCCAGGGCTGGAGAGAAAAAGTCTTGAGGGCCAACCGAATAGCCCTGAGTTCTAGTAGATTGATTTGCTGTGCGGCTTCCCAGGGAGACCACAGGCCCTGGGTGCACTTGCCTAGACAATGAGCTCCCCAGCCCTGCAAGGAGGCATCCGTGGTCAACACCACTGTGAACACAGGAATCTGAAAAGGCACCCCTTGCAACAAATTGGGTGGATGCAGCCACCAACTGAGGGATTTCAGAAATTGTCTGGACACCCTTATCCTGTCTCTGAGACTGCCGGTGGACTGTGACCACTGAGTCCAAAGGCACCACTGTGCAGGCCTCATATGGAGCCTGGCATTGGGGGACACATTTATTTATTTATTTAGTGTTCTTTTATACCGCACTCTTTTTCATCAGCGCGGTTTACATTAAACAGAAATACTCATTGCAAGCAACAAACTGTGATGAGTTTACATATAACAGGAGAATTCAACTGGGAATTTAACTTTGGGAAAACTTTGTACATATTTGTAAAAATTCTTTTAAAAACTTAGTACGTATTTGTAATGAACCTGTATACTTATGGAGACTTTATACATATTTGTGAAAAAACCTATATACAGAGGATAGAATTTCTTAGTTACATCTTGAGTAAATAAGGTATTTACAATTTTTACTGTGCCTGTTAGAGGGATGATGATGTGCTTTGGAAATGCAGAATGAAGAGGTGGTGTTTTATGGCTTTTCTGAAATGCTTGAGGTCAGTAATACTGTACTGTCGAAGCCATGTGGCCTAGAAGTCTCAGGCAGAGTCTGGTGGAGACCAGTGACCTACTGAGAAACCAGCTTGCCAAGTTTATCAGTCTTTGGGCTCTGTCTTCTGGCAAGAATGCCTTTGCCAGCAGAAAGTCCAACCTTGCCCCTATGAACTCCAAGTTTTGGGATGGGAGCAAAGTGGACTTTGCGAAGTTTATTACAAACCCCAGGCTTTGAAGAAGAGCAATAGTTCTGAGGGTGGATTGTCTGGCCTCCTGGCACGTCTGACCCTTGATGAGCCAGTCGTCCAGATAGAGGAAGACAAAGATACCCTGATTTCTCAGGTAGGCCGCCACCACTGCCAGGCATTTGGTAAAGACCCTGGGAGCGGAGGTGAGGCCAAAAGGTAGTACTCTGTACTGATAATGGTTTCCTCCCACAATGAACCTGAGGTACGCATCCTTTAGATATGCATCCTTTAGATCTAAGGAGCATAGCCTAGCCAATCTCCCTGATGGAGGTAGGGCAGAAGGGTTCCAAGAGTAAGCATCTTGAACTTTTCCTTCTCCAGGAACTTGTTGAGGTTTCGGAGATCTAGAATAGGTTGAAGGCCACTGGTTATTTTGGGTACTAGGAAATACCTGGAGTAGAACCCTCGACCTTGTAAGTGGGGAGGCACAGGCTCCACTGTCCTGTCCACCAACAGACCTTGTAGCTCCTGAAGGAGAAGATCTGTGTGCAGGGGAGGCCTTGAAGGCTCCCCTGGAAAGTATGGAGGAGGCAGTTGTTGGAAGTGTAGTGCATAGCCCCTGTGGACTATTCTTAACACCCGTCTCCAGTGATGAGTGGCCATTGGTGGGCAAACAGAGCGCGGCGACCTCCTGTGCAGGGTTGGGAGAGCAGGGACGGAGAGGCTATGCTTAAGGAGTTAAAAAACCCCACCCTGCTGAGTGGGAGCAGGGGCCGGAGGCTTGGGGGTCCTCTGCCTACGGGGCCCATTACCCTGCCCCTTGGCTTGCTGACCCTGAGGGGCAGCTTGGGCAGCCTGATATTGTGGGTACTGTTTGTAGGCACTGCCCTTCCTCGGGTAAAAGGGTTTTTTACCCGAGCCCTTCTTATTGTGAGAAGAGGCAGAAGTCTTTCTAGACAGCCTTGTCCTTGTGAGGTGCTCGGTCTCGAGCTGTGCGGCCTTCTCGGTCATGGGCTTGCCAAAAAGGTTCTCACCTCAGCAAGGGACATCGACCAACTTGTCCTGAACCCATGGCTCGAGGTCCGAGGACTGCAGCCATGCCTGGCGTCGAGCCGCGATGCCGGCTGCCGCAACACGGGATGAAGCCTCAAAGCCGTCGTAGGCAGCGCGGGACATAAACTTGGAGCATTCCCGGATCCCCGAGGACAAGGACTTGAACCTCTGCAAGGGTTCCCCGGAGAGACCAGCAGAGAACCCGGCCAGCTCCTTGGCCAGGTCTCGCAAGTACATGCCCATGTACAGCTGGTAAGACTGGACACGGCAAGCAAGCATCGAGCCCTGGAAGCACTTTCTACCAAAACCATCGAGGTTTCGGGCCTCCCTGCCAGGGGGCACCGCGGCATGCATCTTCTGACTTTTCAGGCGATGCATGGCCGATTCCACTACCATGGAATGGTGTGGTAGCTGCGCCTTCTGAAAGCCAGGACTCTTCCGGAGTCGATACATCGAATCGACCCGCTTGCTTAAAACCGGCGCCGAGGCTGGTGCCTCCCACATCCGGAAGAACCAGGACTGTAAAGGCCTCCTTTGGAGGAGAGTCGTACTGCAGGGGTTCGAGCTCCTCGGCTCGAGGCTCCTCCTCGGGGTCCGCGAGGATAGCCAACGCACTGGCCATATCCCGGACGAACTCCGAGAACCGGGTATCCTCCGGAGGAGATTTACTCCGGGGTTCAGACTGCGGTGTGTCCGATGGGACGCACCGAGTCTTGAAGGTGTCGGGGGACTCCTCGTCCTCCGTCTCCCATGCGGACTCGTTCGATGAGGAATCGGGGTCAGACCTCGCTGGGCCTGCGAGCACCCGCTCCGACACCGAAGGCACCGGCGTCGACGTCCTCGGTCCCGAACAGGAGGTCGAGGGAGACGGGGTCGACTTCTATGTCGATGTCCCGGTGGTCGGGGCAGATGCGCCAGACAGGCTGGCCATCAGTGCCCACTGCTGTTCCATGAAGGCAGACAGTCTGCTCTCCAAGGCTGTCAACCTGAGACCCAGCTCAGGAGACTCAGCAGCTCCCGACTCGGGCCCCGGCGGTGCCGGGCCCGACGTCGGCTCCCTGGGAGGAGAGTCCACGAGGATTACAGGGCTTACGTGTCCAGCAGACTACGGCTCCAGTTGAGGGACTTTGGAAGGCTTCTCCTGTTCCACGGGCCCGGGGCGACGGTCTGAGACCTAGCTCTCGAGGAGCCAGGGACCTCTTCCGACGACGCCCTCGTGAGCCGCTTCTTCCTCTTGCATTCCTGGTCGGGGGACCCCCTGTCCGAGGAACCACGACAGTGCTCGGGATCCGACTCCCAAGATGTCGAGGCCTCAGACGAGGTCTGGGCCCGGCCGGAGGCCGAGTCAGAAAAAAGCCTTTCCTTTTGGTGCTGACGACTTCGCAGTGCCTTGGAAGACATTTTCCCACATGGTCCACACGTCTTAGGGTCGTGATCAGGACCGAGGCACCGAAGGCAGCAGTCGTGTGTGTCGGTGAGAGAACAGTTTCTTGCACTGATCACACTTCTTAAAACCGCTGGAAGCCATCGGGGAAAAAAAAGAGTCCCCGCGAGGTCAAAGGACCGGCCTTCCAGGGAAAAGGAAAAAAGGGCGCAAACGCCAGCCACTAAGGGCAAAAACCAAAAAAAGAAGATCGGGCTCGATACCGGTGTACCGAACCTGGCGGGAGGGGAACCGGCGTCGAACCGGAAAAGAAAAATAGCGAAGAATTGCAAAAAATCAAACAATTTTCCGGGATGACTAGGACTCACGTCCAGAGGGCTTCACGGAAAACGAGAGACTGAGCAAGATGGCACCTTTAGGCGGGAAGGAAACGGCGCATGCGTGCCTGCATTCCCAAAGGCTTTCATGGAAAGCTGGGGAAATGCTCCGCAAGGGCTCCATCGATGTTGATGTCACCCATATGTGAGGACTGACTTCCTGCTTGGTCCTGGAGAAAATACCAATACATCTCACTGGGGGAAAGAGAGCAAGTGGGACTGTCAAATAGAAACTACATGAACAGAATACCTCAGCTTGGTTAAAATGCAGAACACAGACCGTCACCAAAGAACAAGGGAACACAATTTAGAAATAGGAAGACAATAATTAAACTGGGAACCCCAAAAGACAAACTTGGGATGTACAACACCACTGGAGAAATAAAACTATAAATTAATTTCCTCTTGATACTAAACAAAACACAAGAGACGTTAACGATGCACATTTCCCAGAGCTGATATATTCCAGTTAATAAATTCAAAATAAAGTATATTTCTACCTTTTGTTGCTTGTGCTTTTTCTTTTTCAGTTGCAATTGCTCCAGTCACTTTCTTCTGGTTTCTTCGTGTCTTCTGCAAGCTATCCATTTGTCCTTTCTTCTCTTTAGATTTTTTTCCAAATGTTTTCTCTATATCTGCTTTAACATACTGATCTTTCCCCTTTTGCTCTTTCCTCCATTTCTTTCCTTATTCCTTTATCATCCACTCAAATTTCACCCTTCCATTCTCAATCTCCACTTACTCTTCCAATACCCAGCCCATCGTAGACCTTTCTTCCCTCCCACACAAAATATCTTTTTCCCTCTCCATTCTCATTTCCCATCCCTTAATAGTCCTCACCCAAAATCAGCTCCCTTATAGTTCTAGACCCACCCAGCATCTGCCCCCTTCTAGTCCCAGTCTCCCAAGCTTCCACATCAGCCCATTTCCAGTCCTAGCCCCCCCCCCATATGCTGTTTGCCAGTTCCATTCCAGCCCCCATCAGCCCATTTCCAGTCCTATTCCAGCCCATCACCCATTTGCAGTCCACGTTCCCCCATCAGCCCATTTCTAGTCCTATTCCAGCCCATCAGTCCTTTTCCAGTCCTAGCCCCCATATGCTCTTTTCCAGTTCCATTCCAGTCCCCCATCAGCCCATTTCCAATCCTAGCCCCCTCATCAGCCCACTTCATCCTATTCCAGCCCCCATCAGCCCATTTCCAGTCCAGGTTCCCCCCCCATCACAGCCCATTTTGTCCGTTCCCCACCCCAACATCACAGCCCAATTGCAGTCCGTTTCCCCCCCCCATCACAGCGCATTTCCAGTCCGTTTCCCCCCCCCCATCACAGCGCATTTCCAGTCCGTTCCCCCCCCCCCCATCACAGCGCATTTCCAGTCGGTTCCCCCCCCCATCACAGCCCATCCAATCCTAGCCGGCCCCCCCCCCCAAAGAGCCCCGCACTATTTAAGGGGCTGCAGAGGGAGCTGGGGAAGCCCGTGCATTGCCCTTTAACCTCTCCCAGCATTCACGGCTTCACTGAAACAGCCGCCAGCGTGAAGGAAAAGGCTCTTCACGCTGGCGGCTGTTTAGAGGGAGAGGGAGAGGGAGAGGGAGAGGGAGAGGGAGCCTCTCGCGTGGGCTTCCCCAGCTCCCTCTGCAGCCGTCCATTGAGAGAGAATGTGGTTCGTGCAGGGCTTTGTGCGAACAACATTCTCGCTCAATGGACGGGTCGGCCCTGCCACCAATAAAAACGCACGTGGGAGTTTTGCATCCAGTTTTGTAGGCTGTACCCCCAAATATATAGAGGTGTAAGGCCTGCACTAGAAGTCCTATTAAGTGAGGCTAAACTGGGGTGGGGATGGGGACATAATAGATATTCAAATACCTGAAAAGCAGCTAAGCTTTTTTTAAGTGGAAATGAACAAGTCATAACAGATGGAATTTGTCAAGAGAGGTTTTCTCCTGGATTGGCAGAATATAGGTATTCTTAAATAAATAAAAGTTTTAGAAAGAATAGACTCAACAGTAATAAAAAAATAATTCATCACTGAAAGTGTAGTGGACGTGTGAAACAGGTTGCCAGTATCAGTATTCAGGAAAGAGTAGTTACTCACCTGTAACAGGTGTTCTCCAGGAGCAGCAGGAATCAGTCCTCACATATGGGTGACGTCGGCGCCGACGGAGCCCCCGTGCGGAGCATTTCCCCAGCTTTCAAAGAAAGCCTTTGGGAATTGCAGCGCGCATGCGCGGTCCCCTTCCCGCCCAAGGGTGCCATCTTGCTCAGTCTGATGACATAGCTAAAAGACAGCAAAAATAGCAAAAAAGAAATCATATGACTGCAACTCCAAGGGGAGGAGGGAGGGTTGTGAGGACTGATTCCTGCTGCTCCTGGAGAACACCTGTTACAGGTGAGTAACTACTCTTTCTCCAGGACCAAGCAGGAAGTCAGTCCTCACATAAGGGACTCCCCAGCTTAAGGCTACCGGAGACCCCAAGCCGAAAAAATGAGCTCCCTCTAGAGCGTCAGTACGTAAGGAAGGAATCTTCTCTGAGAACGCCCCCGACCGGTAGCCCATCATCAGGGCCGGAGGGAAGGAGTTGCCTAAACCCCAAAGAGATTATGGAGTACTGCCTGTCCGAAAGCACTGTCCCTGCGGGACTCCCTCTCAAGGCAGTAATGGGCCGCAAAAGTCTGGCTTGAAGACCAAGTAGCAGCCCGGCAGATGTCTGCCAACGGAACAGAGCGGAGATGAGCCACTGACGCAGCCTTCACCCTGACACGATGAGCCGTGACTCGACCCTCCAACGAGAGGCCGGCTGCCCCATAAGCCCAGGCAATACAGTCAGCAACCCATATGGACAAAGTACGCTTGGAGATAGGTAACCCCAACTTATTGGGGTTAAAAGAAACGAAGAGCTGAACAGCCCTCCGCTGCTCCCACGTACTGTCAAGGTAGAAGGATAACGCCCTCCTACAGTCCAGGGTATGCAGGACCATCTCAGCCCGGCTGGCATGCGGCCTGGGAAAGAAAGTCGGAAGAATCACCTCCTGATTGAGGTGGAAAGAGGAGACAACCTTAGGGAGAAACTTAGGGTGAGTCCGTAAGACTACCCTATTCCTGTAGAACCTAGTGTAAGGGGGATCAGACACTAGTGCCTGAAGTTCACTTACTCGCCTAGCAGAGGTAAGAGCTACCAGAAACAAAGTTTTCCAGGAGAGAAAATGGAGAGGACAGGTAGCCATAGGTTCAAATGGTGAACAAGTAATCCGCTGTAAGACCACATTTAAATCCCACTCAGGGACTGGTGGCCGTAGAGGAGGCTTAAGCAGGAGAAGGCCTCTGAGGAAACGAGCCACCAAAGGGTGGTTGGAAAGAGGCCTCCCGTCCACCGGCGAGTGGTGCGCTGAGAGAGCACTGAGGTGAACTCTGACAGAATTGGACTTAAGGCCTAGATTGGAGAGGTAAAGCAAATATTGCAATACTACCGCTACCAAGCACGAGAAGGGATTCTCGCTGTGCTGAGCACACCATGTGGAAAATCTACGCCACTTAAGAGCGTAGGATTTCCGGGTGGATTGCCTTCTAGAGGCTAAGACTACATCTTCAACCTCTCTAGGCAGTAGTAGGGGAGCCAGAACTACCCTTTCAGCAGCCAGGCCATCAGATGAAGGGACTGGAGGTTGGGGTGTAAGAGATCCCTGTTCTTGAGACAGGAGATCGTGTTGAATCCCCAGAGGAATAGGAGTGTCCACCGCCAGTTGCAGCAGAAGTGGGAACCACGGTTGCCTCGGCCACCTGGGGGCTATCAGAATCATGGAGGCCCTGTCCTTGAGTACTTTGAACAGTGTTCTGGACACTAGTGGCGTGGGAGGAAACGCATACAGTAGGCCTTTGGACCACAGGAGCAGAAACGCATCCGCTGCTACTCTGAGAGGATGCGGTTGTCTGGAACAGAATCTCGGGAGTTGCCAGTTCAGAGGACTGGCGAAAAGATCCATGGTGGGGAGGCCCCACCTCAGAAAGATCTGCTGAACCACCAATGGATTCAATCTCCATTCGTGTGGTTGCAGGATCCTGCTCAGTCTGTCCGCCAGGTAATTCTCTTGACCTGGGAGGTAGACTGCCTTGAGAAGGATCCCGTGATTGATGGCCCAGGAGCACAGCCGTTGTGCTTCCTGACATAGAAGGAAGGAGCCTGTGCCTCCTTGCTTGTTCACGCAAAACATGGCAACTTGATTGCCCGTCTGGACCAGTATAGACTGGTGAGACGTGAGATGGGAGAAGGCCCTCAGAGCTAAGCGTATCGCTCGCAGCTCCAGGAGGTTTATCTGCTGTGCAGCCTCCCAAGGGGTCCAGAGACCCTGAGTACATGCCCCTTGGCAATGCGCTCCCCAACCTTGAAGAGAAGCATCGGTTGTCAGCACTTGAGAGTGCAGAGGGGTTTGAAAAAACACTCCGAGCACCAGATTCGGAAGATGAAGCCACCATTGCAGAGAGGAGGCAAGCAGTGTGGATATTCTTACTGAGTCTGTAAGACTCCCTGTGGCCTGATGCCACTGAGTTCGGAGACTCCACTGAGCAGGCCGCATATGCAGGCGGGCATTGGGGGTTACATGAACCGTGGAAGCCATATGGCCGAGAAGTCTCAGGAATTGCCGGGAGGAGACCAGGGAATTGCTGCGAAACTGCCTGGCTAGATCCATTAATCTGTGGGCCCTGTCCACGGGCAGAAAAGCCTTCGCCTGAAGGGTGTCCAGCCTTGCTCCTATGAACTCCATGTTCTGGGACGGGAGCAAAGTGGACTTTGCGAAGTTTATGACAACCCCAAGTGCTGAAGCAGAGCCACAGTGCGAAGGGTGGCTTGACTGGCCTCTTGTGAAGACTGGCCCCTTATGAGCCAGTCGTCCAGGTATGGAAACACAAAAAGACCTTGAAGCCTTAGGTAGGCCGCCGCCACCACCGCCAGGCACTTTGTGAACACCCTTGGGGCGGAGGTTAGGCCAAAGGGTAGTACTCTGTACTGATAGTGGTTTCCTCCCACAACAAATCTGAGATATTGTCTGTGGTCTGGATGAATAAGGATGTGAGTATAAGCATCCTTTAGATCTAAGGAGCATAGCCAATCTCCCTGCTGGAGGTAGGGCAGCAGGATTCCAAGGGTAAGCATCTTGAACTTTTCCCTCTCCAGGAACTTGAGGTTTCGCAAGTCTAGGATGGATCTGAGGCCTCCTGTTCTTTTTGGTACTAGAAAGTACCTGGAATAAAAGCCTTGACCTCTCAGGTGGTGGGGCACCAGTTCCACAGCCTGTTCCTTTACCAGACTTGCCAACTCCTGTAGGAGTAAGTCCCTGTGCAGAGGGAGTCTTGGAGGCTACCCTGGAAAATAGGAGGGGGGTACCTGGTGAAAATGGAGAAGATAGCCCCTTTGGACTATATTGAGCACCCAGGTATCCCTGGTGACAGCTGACCACCTGTGGGCAAATAGGGCCAGCCGGCCTCCTGTGCTGATGTGAGCCAGCTGAGGAGGAGAGGCTATGCTTTCGGAGTCAAAAACCCCCGCCCTGCTATGCAGGAGCCGGTGTTGGTGGCTTGGGGGCCTTCTGCCTATGGGGCCCATGACCCTGCCCCTTGGCCTGCTGACCCTGTTGGGGAGCTGCAGAGGCCTGATAATGGGGGTATTGTTTATAGGCAGATGTCTTCCTCGGGTAAAAGGTCTTTTTTCCCGAGCCCTTCTTCTTCTGAGAAGGGGCAGAGGTTTTTCTGGACAGCCTAGTCTTGGTCTGAGTCTCAGTCTCGAGTTCAGCAGCCTTTTCAGCCATGGGTTTGCAAAGAGGTTTTCACCTCGGCAGGGGACATCGACCAACTTGTCCTGTACCCATGGCTCGAGGTCGGATGACTGTAGCCAAGCCTGTTGGCGGGCACCGATGCCGGCCCCGGCTACTCGGGCCGAAGCCTCGAAGCCATCGTAGGCTGCTCGAGAGATAAACTTCGAGCACTCTCTAATACCAGTGGACAAGGCCTGGAACCTCTGCAAAGGTTCCTCAGAGAGATCAGCAGAGAACCCGGCAATCTCCTTTGCCAGGTCTCGAAGGTACATGCCCATGTAGAGCTGGTATGTCTGGACAAGGCAAACAAGCATAGAGCCCTGGAAGCACTTCTTACCGAGGGCATCCAGGTTCCGGGCCTCCCGGCCGGGAGGCACCGAGGAGTGCATCTTCTGACATTTCAGTCGATGCATGGCCGATTCCACAACCATGGAGTGGTGCGGTAATTGTGCCTTTTGGAACCTGGGGCTCTTGTGGACTCGATAGATGGAATCAACCCGCTTGCTTAACACCGGCATCGATGCTGGGGTCTCCCACATGCGGAAGAGCAGCCGTTCCAGCATCGGAGGAACCGGTACAGTAAAGGCCTCCTTTGGGGGAGAGTCATACTGGAGAGCCTCGAGCTCCTCAGCTCGAGGCTCCTCCTCGGGATCCGCGGGGAATGCCAAGGCCTTGGCCATATCCCGCATGAAATCCAAGAACCGGGTATCCTCCGGTGGGGATCGTCTCCGAGGTTCGGACTCCGGTGAGTCCGATGGGACACACCGAGTCCGAAAGGTGTCGGGTGACTCCTCATCCTCCGTCTCCCAGCCCAACTCCTCGGAGGAGGAATCGAGCGGTTCCAGTCAGGCAGGCACCGATGCTCTCCGCCCCGACGCCGAGGGTACCGGCGTCGACGACCTCGGTCCCGAACGGGAGGCCGAGGGAGACCGTAGCCGAGGATCGACTCAAGCTCGCATGGACTCGAGGATCAGCTCGGCCTCCGGGGTCGACTTGGACGTCGATGTCCTGGTGGTCGGGGCAGATGCACCGGTGAGACCGGCGATCAGTGCCCGCTGCTGCTCCATGAAAGCAGCCAAGCTGCTCTCCAAGGCCGTCAACCTGAGTCCGAGCTCAGGAGACTCAGCAGCCCCCGACTCGGGCCCTGACGGTGTCGGGCCCGACGTTGGCTCCCCTGGAGGAGAGTCCATGAGGACTACAGTACTCACGTGCCCAGGAGACTCCATCTCGAGACGAGGTTGTTTGGCAGGCCTCTCTGACTCCGAAGAGCCGGGACGGCGGTCGGGGCTATGCGACCTGGCCCTCGAGGAACCAGGTGCGTCCGCCGATGCTGCCCTCATGGTTTTTTTTCTTCCTGCGCTGCTCCCGCGAAGGAGACCCCCGCTCAGAGGAACCCCGACGCTGCTCGGGGCCGGAGTCCCGAGACGTCGAGGCCTCTGACGAGGTCCGGGCCCATCCGGACGCGGAGTCAGAGAAGATTCTGTCCTTTTGGTGCTGCCGACTCCTCAACGCCTTCGAGGACATTTTTCCACACGGACCACAGATCATTGAGTCATGATCGGGTCCGAGGCAACGGAGGCAGCAGTCATGTGTGTCGGTGAGAGACATAAGTTTCTTACACCGATCACACTTTATAAACCCGCTGGCAGCCATCGGGGGAAAAATGGCCCCTGCGAGGTCGAAAGACAGGGCTGCCAGTGAAAAAAGAAAAATGGCGCGAACGCTAGTCATGTAGGACAAAAACCGAAAAAAAGAGAGAGTGGGCTCGATACCGGCGTATCGGGCCCCGGCGGGAAAAGGATCCGGCGTCGAACCGAAGGAGGAAGATAAAAAACAGGGTAATCAACTTTTTCCTCTGCGAAAAACGAACTACATCTGTCGGGCTCCACGGAAAAAAGAAGACTGAGCAAGATGGCACCCTTGGGCGGGAAGGGGACCGCGCATGCGCGCTGCAATTCCCAAAGGCTTTCTTTGAAAGCTGGGGAAATGCTCCGCATGGGGGCTCCGTCAGCGCCGACGTCACCCATACGTGAGGACTGACTTCCTGCTTGGTCCTGGAGAAGGAATGGAATAAGCATAATGAATACTTAGTAGCAAAGGAATGAAGGGGATGACAGATTAACTTGGGCCTCTGGCAATGCAACAGATCTAAAAAGGGCAAAGTAGCTGTGCTTTAAGTTCCTTTTCTGCTATTATACTTCAATCTGTTGGGACCCCAGTTTTTATTTTATTTATTTAACAGGTTTTATATACCGCTTTATCATTTCAATCAAAGCAGTTTACATTGAAACTTAAACTTCGTAATGTACATTAAACAGGGACATTGATAACCTGGATTTTTCTGAGGTAATGGAGGGTTAAGTGACTTGCCCAAGGCCACAAGGAGTGCTAGTGGGAATCGAACCCTGGTCTCTGGGTTTCCAAACCAGTGCTCTAACCATTAGGCTACTCCTCCACTCCAATGCAATGCATTTCCAGCAACATCCAGTACAAGGTCTATTAATGGCTTCTGCTAGCTGTAAACATAGAAACATAGAAATATGATGACAGAAAAAGACCACATGGCCTATCTAGTCTGTCCTTCCACATCAACAACTACAACAGTCCCCTTTTTACCTTTAGAGATCCTCTGTGTTTGTCCCATGCTTTTTTGAATTCAGTTACTGTCCTCATCTCTACCACCTCCACTGGGAGACTATTCCATGGATCCACTACTCTTTCCGTATAGAAATATTTCCGCATATCATTCCTGAATCTATCTCCCTTCACCCTCATCCCATGTCCCCTCGTAGCAGAACTTGCTTTCAATTGAAAGAGGCTCTCTCCCTGAACATTTATGCCACGGAGGTATTTAAACATCTCAATCATATCACCTCTATCCCACCTTTCCTCTAAGGCAGGGGTAGGGAACCCTGGTCCTGGAGAGCCGCAGACCAGTCAGGTTTTCGGGATATCCCTAATGAATATGCATGAGATATATATGCATTAGAGATATCCTGCCAACCTGACTGGTTTGTGGCCCTCTAGGGCTGGATTTGGAGACCCCTGCCTTACACCTCTGTCATTTAAGATTGTGAGTGGGCAAGGTGCAGATGTCCTAGACATCGAAAGGGTATATAGAATGTGTCACATTCCTCCTCGATTCTCACAACCACCAAAAAGTTGTCTAATAGACAATATTTTGGTGGTGGTGAGAAGTGAGGAGGAATGTGACACATTCTATCTAACCTTTTTGATGTCTTGGACATCTGCACCTTGCCCACTCACAATCTTAAATGACAGAGGTGTAAGGCAGGGGTCTCCAAATCCAGCCCTAGAGGGCCACAAACCAGTCAGGTTGGCAGGATATCTCTAATGCATATATATCTCATGCATATTCATTAGGGATATCCCGAAAACCTGACTGGTCTGCGGCTCTCCAGGACCAGGGTTCCCTACCCCTGCTCTAAGGTGTACATATTAAGATCCTTCAGTCTGTCCTCATATGCTTTATAATGAAGACCACTAATCATTTTAGTAGCCACCCTCTGCACCGACTCCATCCTGTTCACATCCTTTTGAAGGTGCGGTCTCCAGAATTGCACACTATACTCCAAATGAGGTCGCACCAAAGACTTATACAGAGGTATTATCACCTCCTTTTTTCTGTTAGCCATTCCTCTCCGTATGCACCCAAGCATCCTTTTAGCTTTTGCCGTCGCCTTTTCTACCTGTTTAGCTACTTTAAGATCAGACACAAACACGCCTAAGTCCCGCTCTTCTTTAGTGGACAAAAGTACTTCACCCCCTATCCTATACTATATTGCTCCCTTGGATTGCTGCAGCCCAAATGCATGACCTTACATTTTTTAACATTAAATCCCAGCTGCCAAATTCTAGACCATTCATCAAACTTAGCTAGATCCCTCCTCATGTTATCTACACCTTCCTGGGTGTCTAATCTATTGCAGATTTTGGTATCATCCGCAAAGAGGCAAACCTTACCCGACAGGCCTTATGCTATATCACTAACAAAGATGTTAAAAAGAATCGGACCAAGGACAGATCCCTGGGGCACACCACTGGTAACATCCTTCTCCTCAGAGTGAGCTCCATTTACTTGTACTCTTTGTTGCCTCCCACACAACCAATTTCTAACCCAAGCAGTAACTTTAGGGTCCATCCCTAGGGTGCTCAGTTTGTTTATAAGTCGCCTGTGAGGAACGGTGTCAAAGGCTTTACTGAAAGCTAAATACACCACATCTGGACTCTCCCTCGGTCCACCTCCCTGGTCACCCAGTCAAAGAAATCAATCAGATTTGTCTGACAAGACCTGCCTCTGGTAAATCCATGCTGCCTCGGATCCTGTAATCTGTGGACTCCAGAAACCTCACTATTTTCTCTTTCAGCAGCGTTTCCAATAATTTACTCACCACTGAAGTTAAACTAACCGGCCTGTAGTTTTCAACCACATCCTTACTTCCACTTTTGTGTAAAGGCACCACATGAGCCTCTCTCCAGTCCTTTGGCACCACTCCCGACTCTGAGGCATTGAAAAGGTCAGTCAGTGGAGCTGCTAGAACGTCCCCAAGTTCCCTCAGTATTCTAGGGTGTATACCATCCGGTCCCATCGCTTTGTCTACTTTAATTGAGCTAGTTTCTCACAAACACAGTCTTCTAAAAATTGTTCAAGATGTCCCTTGCTTCTGTTCCTATTCGTGGGTGTTTAATGAGGTCCTGCTCCTGCTCCTTCATCTGTGAACACAGAACAAAAATATTTGTTAAGTAATTCCGCTTTATCCTTATCAGCTTCTACATATTCCTCCCCTGCACCCTTGAGTCTGACAATACCACTTTTGCCCTTCCTCTTCTCACTAATATATCTGAAAAATGTCTTATCCCCCCATTTTATTGCATTGGCTATTTCCTCCTCCTTTAGAATCTTTGCCTTCTTGACTACTTTGCTAGCTTCTCTAAGATTTTCCAAATATAGATGCCTGTCTTCCTCTCTCTGTGATCTCTTGTAGTTCATGAAGGCCTCCCTCTTTTTCTTCACTTTTTCAGCTACTTCTTTCGAAAACCATAGCGGTCTTCTTTTCCTTTTACCTTTATTTACCATTTTAACAAAAAGGATGCTTGCCCTTAAAATATCCCCTTTCAGTTTTGCCCACTGTTTTTCTACATCCCCCAGCTGTTTCCATCCCACTAATGACTCCCTGAAGAATTGGCCCATCTTCGCAAAGTTAGTCTTCCTAAAGTCTAAGATCCTCACCTTTGAATGGCTTCTAACAGCCCTAGTCCTAATACTGAACCACACCATCTGGTGATCACTGGATGCAAAATGATCTCCCACTACAACATCAGAAACACTTTCACCATTGGTAAGCACCAAGTCCAGTATGGCCCCTTCACGTGTGGGGTCTGTTAACAATTGCCTGAATAGTTCTCCCTGTAGAGAATCGAGGATCTCCTTACTTCAAGATGATACTGCAGCAGGAATGTGCCAATCAACATCTGGCATATTGAAATCTATCAGTAGCACTTCCCCTTTCCTAGCAATGCTGCGTATGTCTTCAATTAACTCTGTCCACCTCTTCCTCTTGTGAGGCAGGTCTGTATATCACACCAATGCAAACAGATTTCTCTTTCCCTCTTTCTAGTTTAACCCACAATGCCTCCTCTCTCCCTTTTAAGCTCTGTAATTCCAAAGCTTGTGATAAGGAAGCTTATCATAGCTCAGGAAGGAGCTATAGAAAAGGTGAAGTGACTCTGAACAAGCAACCTGTCAGTGCTGGTAGAAATGAGAAAACAGAATTTTGCCATAAAAGACTACCAGTCCCAGAATGCACCAGGTTTCCAACAGCCATGAGAGGAGCTGAAGTGAGAAAACGTGTGTTCAATCAGGAGGGCTATGAGGTAATCCCTAAGCACTCATCTCAAAGGGCAGGGCCTGATTCAGCACAGCTGCGCTGTATTAGGGGGGAGCACTCATCTAAGCAGAATAAGAGTAGAGTTTATTCTACAGATGACCAGCTTCATGATCATCTTGGATATTCAGAGAATTGTCCTCAGTATCCTGAGAATCAGCTTGAGTTTGATCATCAGTTTCATCTGAAGGATCAGCAGAAGCCAAACCGGACGGATAGAGAAGGAAAGAAACCCTCTGGAAGGAAGAGGAGAAAAGCCTTTGAGAGGTCTAGAAGAGTCCAAGGCAGTACGTATACTGGGAGGTATTCCAAGGGCCAGCATAGACCATTGGACTGGGGAAAGCCAGAGGAATGGTGCTGCAGAACAAGGAATCACCAGAGGCTACCTGTGAGGGAGACGGCTGCACGTGGAAGGGACTCTAAGACCTATGCCAGAAGGTATGTGAAGAGAGATCCAGTGTCCAGGGATCAGGACTGGAAGGCTGGACATAAGAACTGGACTACATACTGGCCAGGCTATATAGAGAGGAACTATAGCAACAATGGAAGCTCAGGTATGAACACTGATCTATGCCCTAGCTATAACCTTGAAAGACAGCAGGAAAATAAGTGTTCTCCTGAAAGGGCTCCATTGAAAGATTCATCTGTGCCAATTCATGATAGTGACCCTATGCTTGTTGATGAAGGGGAAATAATAGCAGATCAAGATATTGTTTATATGGACTGCTCTCTATCCAAACTCCGTTGGTAACTTTCTGTGATAAAGCCCAGCAGCCATCACAAAGAAATATAAATTTGTTCTTTATTCCACTAAGAAAAGCTCCTGAAGCAGGATTTGACTCACACAGTAGAAAGCCAGCCTGCTAAAGGGTTTCAGCTGGATAACTGATAGCAATTGAGCTGCACCTAATTGCTTGTGAGCTAGGAGAGAATTACTTCTGGATCTGTGTGGAAAATAATCAGAAGTTAACCTTACAAGAACAGTTTATTTCTTTCTTTGTGGCTTTTCGTTTGTTAGAGATATGCTAAGAAAACATTAGCTAATTGCCTGACAAGTTTGAAGGTTGTTTTCCTGATTTTGATTTTTGACTTTGTTTTACCAAGTTAAACACTGCAAGCAAGTAACCTAATTTATGTGCTACCAAGCATATCTGTGCTGGGAGAAATAACCCCATAAATAAAGAAATATCTTATTGGCTTTAACACTTGTGCACAACTAAATTTATTGTCAGCAGCTGTGTCTGGTGTGAATGAACTACATTACCCACAATACCTTGCAAAAATCATATAAATATATGCATTGTCAAGACTGTGAAGATTCTCACCCAGGCAGCCGTCTGACAAGCTTTAATAGTAGTTTTTACATATAGTACCACTCCTCCTCCCCTTCTTCCTACCCTGTCCTTTCTGAATAAAGTAAAGCCAGGTATAGTTACATCCCAATCATGGTTTTCTGTGAACCATGTTTCTTTAACTGCCACTAAATCCAAGTCAGCCACTCCCACCAAAGCTTTAACATCAGGGATCTTATTTCCCATGCTACGTGCATTTATACACACTGCTTTCCATACGTTACCACTGTTACCCATTTCCATAAAGGTATTTAATGTATCACCTACCTGGCGGTTTCACCTACCTGGGGGCTTTCTTCACCCATCCCCAACAAATCTAGTTTAAAGCATGTGATAAGGAAGCTTATCATAGCTCAGGAAGGAGCTATAGGAAAGGTGAAGTGACTCTGAACAAGCAACCTGTCAGTTCTGGTAGAAATAAGAAAACAAAATTTTCCCATAAAAGACTACCAGTCCCAGAATGCACCAGGTTTCCAACAGCCAGGGCCGGATTTACCTTGAGTGAGGCCCTACGCCAACAAAAATTGTGGGCCCCCAGCAGGGGCGGCCCAAGGAGGGTGCGGACCTCATTTGCATAAGGGGCCTCATTTGCATAAATATTTGCATAATGTTACCATATACTAACTTTTAGTAAACGTGCCTCTTAATGAGTGTATGGATAAAGAAAGACTAAAAGATTTCTACATTACTATAATCCAGTGCCAACTGCCAGACACATTAGGAACTACTACAAACACTGCCCATAGTAAACCCGCCGTATCCTAACAGCACTACCAGGACTCACAAAGCACCATACTCTACCAATCAAAAGGCAACACTGCAAATATTAAACCAATACATTTCAGAGAACAACAATACATGACCTACTGGGGAAAGAGAACAAGTGGCAATGTCAAATAGGAATTATATAAACAGAACACCTCAGCTCAGTTACACATGCAGAACATAGACCATCACCAAACAAGTAATCACAATTTAGAAATAGGAAGACAATTAAACTGGGAATCCCAAAAGCCAAACTTGGAATGTACAACACTGTAGAAATAAAACTATACATTAATTTGCTCTTGTACTAAACAAAGCGCAGATGTTAATGATGCACATTTACCAGAGCTGACATATTCCAATTAATAAATTCAAAATAAAGAGATATTTTTCTACCTTTTGTGCATTTTTTTCAGCTGCAATTGCTCCAGCCACTTTCTTCTGGTTTCTTCGTGTCTTCTGCTAACTCTCCATCGTCTGCTGTCCATTTGTCCTTTCTTCTCTCTTCTAGATTTTTTTCCATTCTCTCTCTACATCTGCTTTAACATACTAATCTTTCTCCTTTTGCTCTTTCCTCATTCCTATTTCATCCACTCAAATTTTACCCCTCCATCCTCAATCCCCACTTACTCTCCCAATACCCGGCCAATTGTAGATTTTTTATCCCTCCCACACAAAATATTTTTCCCTTCTCCATTTTACTCTTCCAGCCCCATCCCATTCTAATCCTCCCCCAACATCAGCTCCCTTCTAGTTCCAGCCTCACCCAGCATCCATTCCCTTCTAGTCCCTGCATCAGCCCATTTCCAGTCCTAGCCATCCATCAGCCCATTTCCAGTCCGAGCAACCCCCCATCCCATTACCAGGGCTATCCCCCCACCACCCCACTTACAGTCCTTAACCCACCAACACCCCATTTTCAGTACTTAACCCCCATCACCCCATTTTCAGTTTAAGCCCCCCCATAACCCATTACCAGTCCTAACCCCCATCAGCCCACTTCCAGGCCTCACCCCATCAACCCATTTCCAGTCAGCCCCCCATAGCCCATTGCCAGTCCTACCCCCCCCCCCATCAGCCCACAGCCCATTACCAGTCCTAACCCCATCATCCCACCTCCATTTTTAACCCCCCAGCCAATTTCCAGTCCTTGCTCCCCATAGCCAATTACCATACAACCCCAATCAGCCAAAAGCCATTTACATTTCTTAACCCCCCCAAAGCCCATTACCATTTATAACCCCCCCCCAACAGCCCATTTACTGTTCTATGCGCCTGCTGCACAGTCGAGTTTTTAACCCCCATCCCATTTCCAGTCCTAGCCCCCCCATAGCCCATTACCAGACAGCCCCCATCAGCCCACAGCCCATTACCAGTCTTAACCCCCCCCAAAGCCCATTGCCAGTTCTAAGCCCCCCCAACAGCCCACAGTCCATTACCAGTCCTAACACCATCTGCCCCCCTCTTTCCTTAACCTCCCCCCAGCCCCGCCCATCCCAGCCCCCCAATAGCCCATTACCAGTCCTACCCCCCCCCCATAGCCCATTACCAGTCCTACCCCCCCCCCCCCGGCCTAAGTAAAATTTATTTTAAAAAAAAACCCTGGTGGCTGCCGCCGCGGGGCCCCCTCTGCTGCCGCGGGGGCCCCGTCTACAAGCTGAAGCCGTCGGGTCGGGTCTCTCCTCTCCCTCCCTCCCTCCCTCGCTGCAGGCTGCGAGAGACGCGAAGGGAGAGCGTCTCCTCGCGTCTGTGTTAAGCCCGCAGGGGCTGATGGGATTTCCCATCAGCCCCTGCGGGCTTAACACAGACGCGAGGAGAGGCTCTCCCTTCGCGTCTCTCGCAGCCTACAGCCTGCAGCGAGGGAGGGAGGGAGGGAGAGGAGAGACCCGACCCGACCCGACGGCTTCAGCTTGTAGACGGGGCCCCCGCGGCAGCAGAGGGGGCCCCGCGGCGGCAGCCACCAGGTTTTTTTTTTTTAATTGTGTTTAAAAAAAATTAACTGGTTCTTTTTTTGTGGGCCCCTGCCGGCTGTGGGCCCTACGCCATGGCGTACATGGCGTATAGGTAAATCCGGCCCTGCCAACAGCCATTAGAGGAGCTGAAGTGGGGAAACGTGTGTTCAATCAGGAGGGCTATGAGGTAATCCCTAAGCACTCATCTCAAAGGGCAGGGTCTGATTCAGCACAGCTGCGCTGTATTAGGGAGGAGCACTCATCTAAGCAGAATAAGAGTAGAGTTTATTCTACAGATGATCATCTTCATGATCACCTTGGATATCCAGAGAATTGTCCTCAGTATCCTGAGAATCAGCTTGAGTTTGATCATCAGTTTCATCTGAAGGATCATCAGAAGTAGAAGCCATACCGGACGGACAGAGGGAAAGAGACCCTTTGGAAGAAGGAAGAGAAAAGCCTTTGAGAGGTCTAGAAGAGTCCAAAGCAGTACGTATACTGGGAGGTATTCCAAGGGCCAGCATACACCATTGGACTGGGGAAAGCCAGAGGAATGGTGCTGCAGAGCTAGGAATCACCAGAGGCTACCTGTGAGGGAGACGGCTGCACGTGGAAGGGACCCTAAGACCTGTGCCAGAAGGTATGTGAAGCGAGATCCAGTGTCCAGGGATCTGGATTGGAAGGCTGGACATAAGAACTGGACTACATAATGGCCAGGCTATATAGAGAGGAACTCTAGCAGCAATGGAAGCTCAGGTATGAACACTGATCTATGCCCTAGCTATAACCTTGAAAGACAGCAGGGAAACAAGTATTCTCCTGAAAATGCTCCATTGAGAGATTCATCTGTGCCAATCCATGATATTGAACCCATGCTTGTTGAACAAGGGGGAATAATAGCAGATGAGGATCCTGTTTATATGGACTGCTCTCTATCTAAACTCCGTTGGTAACTTTCTGTTATAAAGTACAGCAACCATCACAAAGAAATACAAATTTGTTCTTTAATCTACTCAGAAAAGCTCCTGAAGCAGGTTTTGACCCACACAGTAGAAAGCAAGCCAGCTAAGGGGTGTCAGCTGGATAACTGCTAGCAATTAAGCCTTACCTAATTGCTTGTGAGCTAGGAGAGAATCACTTCTGTATCTATGTGGGAAGTAATCAGAAGTTAACCTGAAAAGAACAGTTTGTTTCTTGCTTTGTTGCTTTTCATTTGTTGTTTTCCTGATTTTGACTTTGTTTTTCCAAGTTAACACTGAAAGCAAGTAACCTAATTTATGTGCTACCAAGCATTTCTGTGTTGGGAGAAATAACCCCATAAATAAATATCTTATTGGCTTTACCCAAGAGCACAACTAAATTATTGTCAGCAGCTGTGTCTGGTGTGAATGAACTACATTGCCCACAATACCTTGCAAATCATATAGAAATATGCACTTGCCAAGAGTGTGAAGATTCTCACCCAGGCAGCCGTCTGACAAGCCCTCTTCAGTAGATTAGTCACCTCGACTGAGCCTGTAAATGGAGTGCTCCTATGGGAGATTATAGAGGTTTGTCCAATTTCAGTTCTCAAGGGCAGAAAATAGGCCAGATTTTTCAGGATACTCCTAATGAATATAAATGAGAGAAATGTATATACAATGGAAGTGGAGGAGTAGCCTAATGGTTAAAAACACACGCTTGGGAACCCAGAGACCAGGGTTTGACTCCCACTAGCACTCCTTGTGGCCTTGGGCAAGGCACTTAACCCTCCATTGCCTCAGAAAAATCCAAGTTATCAAAGTCCCTGTTTAATGTACATTACCAAGTTTAAGTTTCAATGCAAATCGCTTTGATTGAAAATGATAAAGAGGTATATAAAACCTGTTAAATAAAATAAATAAATGGAAGGTAGTAAACAAGGAAATGAATATCAAGCATATTCATTAGGGATATTCTAAAAATCCAACCTATTTGTGCCCCTCAAGGATTGAACTTGGCAACCCTGCTCTAGTAAGATTCTAAGACAGAGGTTCTCAAAACATACCCAGCCAGTTTTTCAAACTACAACAAATATGCTTGAAATAGATTTGGCACACAATGCTGAAAGTTCATGCAGATCTCTCTCATGGTTTCACTGTGGATATTGTGAAAACCCAAATGACGATGTCAAGAACCATTGTCATAGGGAATTCCAGGGAAGAGAGATTCAGGGAGGGCACCGTTCTCCATCAACCAGCTGAAACCACCTGATTGTGATAGCTTCAATTGTTCTCGTTCTGAAGCAGGGGTGGTGGCGTTTGCAAACTTGCAAGAAATAACTTATTATTCAAGCAAACAAGCCATCTCCACGGATGGTCTTGATCTCATAACAATCTCAAACAAAAAATATTCACTATGTCTTGCCTATCACTCTCCTACAGCAAAACTGCTCCACTAAGCCAATCTAAATCCTTCATGAAAACCATGACACACCTCCGATTCACCCAACTGGTCCAAGTCCCAACACATACCAAAGGAAACACCTTGGATCTCATATTCATTCAATCCCAACTTCCGGAAACCCACGCAATCCCCAATCCACTGCTCACGGAAATACCATGGTCAGACCACTACACTGTCACCTGCTACCTCCCTATATATCTTACCCCGATATCACAGACTATCCACATTAAATGCCACCATCGATTCAAGACCCTCAATAAATCTACTTTCATAGATAAAGTGCTTCCTTCTCTTGATGAAGAATACCAGGAACTTGACCTCACTATAAATAAATGGATAAGCACAATACAAACCTTTGCCACTTCACCTCTCACCAGTACTGTGAAATCACACCACTGAATCCACAGTCCATGGTACACTCCAGGCCTAAAAGAACTAAAGCGGAAACTGCGAAAACTGGAGCGCAGATGGAGCAGCACACTCAACGATCAGACAAAACAAAACTGCCTGCTCACACTCCAAATGTACCATTCAGAGACCAACAACGCAAAACGAGACCACCACACTAAACAAATAACGAAAACAAACAAATCCAGAGAACTATTCAATATAGTTACTAGACTAACAAAAGACAACAGCCAAGCCCACCAGACTTACACCCTTGACCCACAGGACTTTGCTGCATACCTGCAATCAAAACACCCCATGCCATTGTTCAGCCTGCTTGTTCCTACCACCTGAGGCAACTCCACCGACCTAAACAACAAAAATACACTACTATGGACCTTCAGCCCACTTCCACAGAACACCTTGAGCACATAGTACATAGCATCAACACCACAACTTCTCCTCTTGACCCAATGTCATGCCACCTTGTTTAAAATCACAAAAACAGAGCTTGTTCCAGTTATATATAAGCTAATCACAACCTTCTTCTCCAAAGGATATTTTCCTATATACTTGAAATCAGCGTCAATCCGTCCAATACTCAAAAACCTCAAGCTCAATCCAAGAACACAGCCCTTGATTGGTGTAGATCTTTCTTGACTGGTCATCTACAACAGGTATGCATAAGCATGCAGACATCAAACACATACAAGCAGATGCAAGGAGTCCCACAGGGCTCATCTCTATCCGCCCTGCTCTTCAACATCTACATCCAGCTGATCTGTTCAATAATACATTCCATATCACATCTATGCCAATGATGTCCTACTATGCACTCCATTCTCCACTGACAGTCCTAACTTCTCCAACATTACAGAATGCTTCAATGCCATCTCAGACTGGCTCTCCACAAAGAACCTTAAGGTTAACTGCACGAAGATGGAAGTTTTATTTATAACCAGAGACCAAACATTCACCCCACCAACTTCTCTGCGGATGAAAGATGTAGAACTGATGACGAAGCAAGAGGTGCGCTACTTGGGAGTCATCTTGGACCAACGACTATGCAAACGCACAAAGAGTAGTTACTCACCTGTAACAGGTGTTCTCCAGGAGCAGCAGGAATCAGTCCTCACATATGGGTGACGTCGGCGCCGACGGAGCCCCCGTGCGGAGCATTTCCCCAGCTTTCAAGGAAAGCCTTTGGGAATGCAGCGCACATGCGCGGTCCCCTTCCAGCCCAAGGGTGTCATTTTGCTCAGTCTGATGACATAGCTAAGACAGCAAAAAACAAAATGAAGTATATGACTGCAACTCCAGGGGGAGGGAGGGTCGTGAGGATTGATTCCTGCTGCTCCTGGAGAACACCTTTTACAGGTAAGTAACTACTCTTTCTCCAGGACCAAGCAGGAAGTCAGTCCTCACATATGGGACTCCCCAGTTCTAGGCTACCGGGAACTCAAAGCTGAAAATATGGCTCCCTCGCAAGAGCCTCAGCATCCGTGATAAGAATATCCTCTGAGAACGCCCCCGTATGGTAGCCCAACACAAGGACCGGAGGGTAGGAGTTGCCTAAACCTCAAAGAGATTACGGAGTACCGCCTGGCCGAAAGCACTACCCCTTCGGGACTCTCTCTCGAGGCAGAAGTGGGCTGCAAAAGTTTGGCTTGAAGACCAAGTAGAGGCCCGGAAGATGTCTGCCAACGGAACAGAGTGGAGATGAGCTACTGACGCGGATTTCGCCCTGACACGGTGGGCCGTGACTTGACCCTGCAAGGGAAGGTTGGCTGCCTTGTTCACCCAGGCGATACAATCTGCTACCCAAGTGGACAACATACACTTGGAGACAGGTAACCCCAATTTATTAGGGTCAAAGGAGACGAAGAGCTGAGTAGCCCTTCGATGCCCCCGCGTACATTCAATGTAAAAGGACAACGCCCTCTTACAGTCCAGAGTATGTAAGACTGTCTCAGCCCGGCTGGTATGCAGCCTGGGAAAAAATGTCGGAAGAACCACCTCCTGGTTGAGGTGGAAAGAGGAGACAACTTTTGGAAGGAACTTCGGATGAGTCCGAAGGACCACCCTGTTCCTATAGAACCGTGTGTACGGTCTATCAGAAACCAGAGCTTGTAGTTCACTCACACATCTGGCCGAGATGAGAGCTACCAGGAAGAGCGCCTTCCAAGAAAGGAAGCGTAAATGGCAAGTAGCCATCGGCTCAAACGGTGGGCGAGTAAGTTGTTGCAAGACCACATTGAAATCCCACTCAGTGGCAGGTGGACGAATCGGAGGCTTGAGCAAAAGCAGGCCTCTGAGGAAGCGGGACACCAAGGGGTGAACCGACAGACTGTCCCTCCACCGGTGAGTGGTGTGCTGAAAGAGCACTGAGGTAGACCCGAACAGAGTTGGACTTGAGGCCTAGGTCTGACAGGTGAAGTAGGTATTGTAGCACTACTGGCACAAGGCAGGAGAAAGGATCTTCATTGTGCTGAGCACACCACACTGAGAACCTGCGCCACTTGAGTGCATAGGACTTTGATGGATTGCCTCCTCGAGGCCAAGACCACCTCCTCAACTTTCCTAGGTAGAAGTAAGGGAGCTAGCACTATCCTTTCAGCAGCCAGGCCATCAGATTAAGGGATCTGAGATTGGGGTGCAGAAGGGAATCCTGATCCTAAGACAGGAGATCGGGTTGCAACCCCAGAGGGAATGGAGTTTCCACTGCCAACTGCAGAAGAAGTAGAAACCATGGCTGCCTCAGTCATCTGGGGGCTACCAGAATGACCGAGGCTTTTTCCCGTAGAATCTTTAACAGAGTTTGGGCCACCAGGGGCGTGGGAGGAAACGCATACAGGAGGCCCGTAGACCTAAAGATCAGAAACGCATCTGCTGCCATTCTCAGGGGATGCAGCTGTCTGAAGCAAAACCTGGGCAGCTGATGATTCAGTGGACTTGCAAAGAGATCGATGGATGGAAGCCCCCATCGTAGAAAGATGTGCTGGACCACTAGTGGATTCAACTGCCATTCGTGAGGCTGGAGAATCCTGCTTAGTTTGTCTGCCAAGAAGTTCTCCTGACCAGGTAGATAAACTGCTTTGAGAAACATGCCTTGTTTGACTGCAAAGGAGCAAAGGGCTTGCACCTCCTGACACAGGAGTCTGGACCCTGTGCCCCCTTGCTTGTTCACATAGAACATTGCTACCTGATTGTCTGTCTGAATTAAGACAGACTGGTGAGAGAGGGCATAAGAAAGTCTGTAGAGCCAAGCGGATTGCTTGCAGCTCCAAAAGATTGATCTGCTGTGTGGCCTCCCGAAGGGACCAAAGGCCTTGAGTGCACCTGCCCTGGCAATGTGCACCCCAGCCCTTTAAGGAAGCATCGGTCATCAGCACCCTTGTGTGTGCTGGGGCCTGAAAGGGTACCCCCCCTGAGAAGGTTTGGGAGATGTAGCCACCACTGTAAGGAGTCCAAGAGCGGTTTGGACACCTTTACTGTGTCTCGGAGGTCACCTGTGGCTTGCGCCCACTGAGCTCTGAGGCACCACTGAGCTGCCCCATGTGCAGATGGGCATTCGGGGTCACATGTACCGTGGATGCCATGTGACCCAGGAGCCGCAGGAAGTGTCTGGCAGAGACCTGAGAATTGCCTTGGAACTGGTTTGCCAAGTCCATCAGTCTGTGGGCCCTGCCCTCAGGCAAGTAAGCTCTTGCCTGCAGGGTGTCTAATCTTGCCCCTATAAACTCTAGGTTCTGAGGGGAGCAAAGTGGACTTTGAATAGTTGATGACAAAGCGCAGATGCTGAAAAAAAGAGACAGTGCGAAGAGTGGCTTGTCTGGCCTCCTGGAGAGACTGACCCCTGATGAGCCAGTCGTCCAGGTATGGGAAGACAAAGATTCCCCGATTTCTGAGATAGGCCGCCACCACCGCCAGGCATTTGGTGAAAACCCTGGGGGCAGAAGTTATGCCAAAGGGAAGTACTCCGTACTGAAAATGGCTTCCTCCCACCACAAATCTGAGATATTGTCTGTGGTCTGGATGGATGAGAATGTGGGTATAAGCATCCTTTAGGTCTAAGAAGCATAGCCAATCTCCCTGCTGGAGGTAGGGCAGCAGTATCCCAAGGGTAAGCATCTTGAACTTTTCCCTCTCCAGAAACTTGTTTAGGTTTTGCAAGTTTAGGATAGGCCGGAGGCCTCCTGTCCTTTTAGGTACCAGAAAGTACCTGGAGTAGAAGCCTTGCTCTTCCAGGTGGTGAGGCACTGGTTCCACCACCTGTTCCTTTAGAAGACTTGCCAGCTCCTGAAGGAGGAGGTTTCTGTGCAGAGGGAGTCTTGGAGGCTCCCCTGGAAAGTAGGGGGGGGGGGAAGTGGAGCATGTAGCCCTTTTGGACTATGCTGAGGATCCAGGTATCCCCTGTTATGGCTGGCCACCTGTAGGCGGTACAGGGTCAGCCGACCTCCTATGCTGAGTGGAGCCAGCTGTGGAAAAGAGGCTATGCTGTGTGAGTCAAAACCCCGCTCCCTGTTGTGCAGGAGCCGGAGCTGGCAGCTTGGGGGTCTTCTGCCTACGGGGCCCATGTCCCTGCCCCTTGGCCTGCTGGCCCTGTTGGGGAGCTGGAGAGGCCTGATATTGAGGGTAGGATTTGTAGGCAGCACCCTTCCTCAGGAAAAAAGGCTTCTTCCCCAAGCCCTTCTTTTTCTGAAAAGGAGCAGAAGTCTTCCTGGACAGCCTTGTCCTGGTGAGAGTCTCAGTCTCGATTTCCGCAGCCTTTTCAGTCATGGGCTTACCAAAGAGGTTTTCACCTTGGCAAGAGACATCGACCAACTTGTCCTGCACCCATGGCTCCAGGTCTGATGACTATACGATGCCGGCCGCAGCTACCCGGGCCAAAGCCTCGAAGCCATCATATCATAGGCTGCTCGAAAGATAAACTTCGAGCACTCTCGAATCCCTGTTGACAAAGCCTTGAACCTTTGCAAAGGTTCCTCGGAGAGGCCAGCTGAGAACCCGGCAATCTCCTTTGCCAGGTCTCATAGGTACATGCCCATGTACAGCCGGTAGGTCTGGACGTGGCAAGACAGCATAGAGCCCTGGAAGCACTTTCTACCGAGGGCATCCAGGTTCTGGGCCTCCCGGCCAGGGGGCACCGAGGAGTGCATCTTCTGACTCTTCAGAAGGTGCATGGCCGATCCCACATCCATGGAGTGGTGCAGTAGCTGCGCCTTTTGGAACCCAGGGCTCTTACGGACTCAATAAATGGAATCGACCCGTTTGCTAAGAACCGGCATCGAGGTTGGTGTCTCCCACATATGGAAGAGCAGCCGTTCCAGCATCGGAGGAACCGGTACAGTAAAGGATTCCTTTGAAGGAAAGTCATACTGGAGGGCATCGAGCTCCTCGGCTCGAGGCTCCTCCTCGGCGTCTACAGGGAAGGCCAAGGCCTTGGCGATGTCCCTCACAAAGTCCGAGAATCGGGTATCCTCCGGGGGGGACCTTCTCCGAGGCTCGGACTCCAGTGAGTCTGAAGGGACACACTGGGTCTGGAAGGTGTCCGGGGGACTCTTCGTCCTCCGTCTCCCACTCCGACTCCTCCGAGGAGGAATCGAGCGACTCCAGCTGGGTGGGCCTCGGTGCCACACGCCCCGACGCTGAGGGTATCGGTGTCGACGACCTGAGCCCCGCACGGGAAGTCGAGGAGGACCTTGACCGAGGATCGACTCGAGACTTCATCGACTCGAGGACCGGCTCGGTCTCTGGGGTCAACTTAGACGTCTAGGTCCCGGTGGTCAGGGCAGATACACCAGTCAGACCGGCGATCAGCACCCGCTGCTGCTCCATGAAGGCAACCAGGCTGCTCTCCAAGACCGTCAACCTGAGTCCAAGCTCAGGAGACTCAGCAGCCCCTGACTCGGACCCCAACGGCATTGGACCTGACGTCGGCTCCCCTGGAGGAGAGTCTACGAGGACAACCGTACTTACCAGACTTGGGGACTCTGGCTCCACACAAGGTAGCTTGGAAGGCCTCTCCGACTCAGAGCCCAGGGCGGCGGTCAGGGCTATGCAACCTGGCCCTTGAGGAACCAGGAGCCTCCACCGACGCCGCCCTCGCAAGCTTTTTCTTCCTTTTTGTGCTTCCTTTTTGTGCTTTCAGAGGAACCCTGACGGCGCTCAGGGTCGGACTCCCGAGATGTCGAGACCTCTGACGAAGTCCAGGCCCGGCCAAATGCGGAGTCAGAGAAAATTCTCTCACATTGATGCTGACGGCTCCGAAGCACCTTCGACGACATTTTGCCACAAGGCCACAGGCCAGCGGGTCATGGTCGGGCCCGAGGCATCGGAGGCAGCAGTCATGTGTGTAGGTGAGAGGCATAAGTTTCTTACACCGATCACACTTTTTGAACCCGCTGGCAGCCATCGGGGGAAAAAGGACCCCTGCAAGGTCAAAAGACCGGGCTGCCATTGAAAATCACAACTCCGGACTTGATACCGGTGTACCGAGCCCAGGCGGGAAGAGGAACCAGCTTCGAACCGGATAAGACAACGCGAAAAATCGCAGAAAAAAAATCAACTTTTCCCAGGTTACACGAACTCACGTCCATCAGGCTCCGCGGAAGAAGAAAGACTGAGCAAGATGGCACCCTTGGGCGGGAAGGGGACAGCGCATGCACGCTGCATTCCCAAAGGCTTTCCTTGAAAGCTGGGGAAATGCTCCGCATGGGGGCTCCGTCAGCGCCGATGTCACCCATATGTGAGGACCGACTTCCTGCTTGGTCCTGGAGAAATATCACCACCAAGGCTGTATACCATAAAATAAGGACTCAGTCATCCTCGACCTGGACCCTTCCAACTTTCGCATCGTATTCCAGGCATTTGCATTCTCTCACCTGGACTATGCCAATGTCATCCTCCACGGCCTGTCAAAACACACTCCACCCACTCCAATTGGCCATGAACACAGCAGCCTGTACACTGTATGGAGCATCCAGATTTAAATACGTCACACCCATCTTAATGCAATTATACTGGCTTCAAATAGCAAGCCATCTGATTTACAAAGCCCTTTTGATGACATTTTAAATTTTATATGGCATGTCAGTGGACTCCCTTGCTGTAATCATACAACATACCCCAAACTACAGAATGAGGAGAACAAGCCTGGTGAACACACTAACCACCCTTTCAGCAATAAGAACAGGCACCCATGCCACCAAGAACCGAGCCTTTTCATTATATGCACCAACTCTGTGGAACACCCTCCCTGCCCTGATCTGAGCCAACTCCAATCTCTCAACCTTTAGGAAAGCCATACTCATTTGTTCTAGCTATTCTATGACCACATACCATAGATATGCTAGAGACAATGCCCATCAACCCCACAGCTACAACCTCCCTGGTGTTAAATTCTTATGAACCTCTCACCTACTTGAAATTTAGTTCCCCTTGTTACTACTTAAGTTGATGTCCCTGTTCAATGTTAATCATCTAATGCCTATTCTATGTAAACCGTTTTGATTATTCCTGTCCTATGTAAACCACGCTGATTTTGAAATAGCGTGGTATATAAAAGTAAATAAATAAAAAAATGGCCCAAGCTCATACAGGTCTATCTCCAGCTTATCATTTATTGGTAAAGTTATTGAGAAGGTAATCCTCTACCAATTGCAAGAACATATTGAATCAAAGTCTCCCTTGGACATGCAACACCACAGATTCCGCAACAACCATTGAGTAGAAACCTCTCTCATCTCTTTAACAGACCGGCTTATTAAAGACATAGAAAACACATAAGGCTTCATTCTCATCTTTCTAGACATTGCAGCAGCTTTCAACACAATATCCCATTTCATCCTCCTACAGAGCCTATTCAATATAGGAATCCGTGAAACTGCCCTAGAATGGCTACGGTCATACCTCACAGATCGCACCCAAAACGTACAAATTGGACAAAAGACCTCCAATCAATTCACCCAGATACAAGGCATCCCTCAAGACTCTGCCCTCTCAGTGTTACTATTTAACATCTATATACAGCCAATCTGCAATATCATAAGCACATTCAACGTCTACTATCATCTTTATGCAGGCGATATGATATATGCTCTATTTTCCACCACAAACCCAGACTACTCAACAATTACAACCTGTTTCAACACTATAAACCAATGGCTATCAGAAAATCTCAAGATCAATCTCAAGACAACAGAGGTACTTGTTCCTCACCAAAAATCATCCTTCCTCCCCCAAAGTCATTAAAGGTGAAATGCCAACCTAGACGTTAAGTCTGAAATAAGATACCTCGGCGTTACCATAGATTAGCGCCTCACATTCCAACCACATATAAATTGTCTCAATGTATTTAAAGTTAAGAACACTTCAACACTTGTGGCTCCTTCTTGAACCTTCTGACTTCTAAATAGTTTTCCAGGCACACTTCGACTTCTGTAATGGAATTTCGAAGAACTCATTACATCCACTACAACTTGCGCAGCATGCAGTTGCCTTAATTCTGGTGTGCTCATCCAGATACAGCAATGTCACACCTATTCTAACAGAGCTACATTGGTTACCTCTCCAACAGAATCAAGTACAAAGACCTAATAACTACGTTCAAAATAATCCATAAGTTATCCTCCCAATACCTGCAATCTATCATAACAAAGACCCCAGAAAACTGCCAAAGAAAGAATAATACATCAAACCTTCTAATCCTGCCTCCCAAAC
This sequence comes from Ichthyophis bannanicus, assembly GCA_033557465.1. Classification (NCBI taxonomy): domain Eukaryota; kingdom Metazoa; phylum Chordata; class Amphibia; order Gymnophiona; family Ichthyophiidae; genus Ichthyophis; species Ichthyophis bannanicus. The sequence goes on along the minus strand of CM066034.1, from coordinate 628,869,500 downwards.
TGACCAAGAGCAACCAGACGTGTGCTAGTGCGTTCTCCAAATATGCCCCTAGACTCTGGAATGCCCTACCACACTAAATCAGACAACCACAACCTAATAACCTTCATGAAGCTGATAAAGACCCACCAGTTCATGGAAGATTTAAATAGGATCACATGACTCGCTCACCTATGAACTCTCTTCCTTCTGCCCACCCCTTCCTCCCTTCCCCCACCCATAATTTAAGATAGGCACCAGACTATTTACTACTTTATGCAACCTCTCTATTTTGTATACAGTTACCTTGTTCTATGTTTAAGTAATCTAGTTCTTGTAATATTGTTCCATGTATGGTTGGACTTTGGTTCTCTGTAAACTACATTGATCCTTGGAAATGCGGTATAAAAGAATAAATAAATAGTTCCCACAGAAATAACAAGGCAAGAACCCTTTCAACATAGCAGGGAGATTTCATCACATAATATTTCTAAGTTTTCAGGGATCTAAAAAGCTAATAGAATACCAGGAATCATAAGGAAAGGATATTATAATGCCTCTATATCGTTCCATGGTGAGACTGCACCTTGAATACTGTATGCAATTCTGGTCGCTGTAGCTTATAAAGGATATTGCGTTATTAGAAAAGATACAGAGAAGAGCCACCAAAATGGTAAAGGGGATGGAAGGATACCCCTGTGAGGCAAATACTAATTGAAGGAGCAAAGAGAGCAGGCACTGAGCAGATGCTTTTGGGGACAGGCAAAGGGGGGGGGGGATGTTGGATGGAGGAGAAAAGAGAGGAAAAAGGAGAAAAGAAGGGTAGAGAGGGCAAATGATGGATAGAGACGAGAGAGATGGCAGATTCTTAACAAGGGGTGGAGGGGCAATAAAATCTGCAAAAGGAGCTAGAAATGGTCAATGAATTTAAAAACACAGACCAGGACCAATGTGATTAGAGAAGCTATGTCCAGGTGACAAAGGAAGAAAAAAGCTTCTTATTTTTATTTTGGTGTTTGGAATTGTTGGCTTTGGCAATTTACATTTTTGTGTTTTCTCAGTACAAAAACTGCAGGGTTTCTCCAACTTTCCATTCTGATCTCTTGGTCCCCATTTCAGTTTGTTATCTGCACATTTCAAATCTGTGGTCCCTTATTCTGTATTGGATGGAAGTTGGTCTGTGTTCTGCATGTGTGATCAAGTCAGGGATCCTACTGCTAAGGTATAGTTTCCTGCATAGGGGCCTGTAGCAGCCTGACCTATTTTGTTTTCCCGATAGGAGGTGCATTGAAGGTGGATTAGTATAATCTTTGCAATATTCTTATTGTTATGGGTGTTTGTGTTGGTTTAAGATAGCAGCTTTACTACATATGTCCTGAGTGTAAAATATAAAAGCCTGTAAAAAAAACACAATCTGCTTGGCAGTGGAGGGAATTTGTGTTGATGCTACTGAGGCAACACTAGAATGTAAATACTTTTTATGGTGTTAGAAGGGAAAATATATAGTTTTTCACTCACTGCAATTCTGCCAGTGTTCTGACCTTGGGGCTTGTTTACAAAGCCGCGGTAGCGGTTTTCGATCGTTATTGGAGCCGCGGCCCCATTGATTTCAATGGGGCTGCAGCTCCGATAACGATTGGAAACCGCTACCGCGGCTTTGTAAACAAGCCCCCTAATGTTTTTCCTAGTTCAATGATATAGCATTTACATGTCATTCAGGGTATAAGTTGTGTTACCTTATTGCACATATCAGTAGTCACGCCTGCTGACATCAGCATGTCTCATTAAACAATGAGATGGGAAAAGATTTATTGATGCAGATAGGAGGGTTTTGGGATCTAAGTGCAACTTAAAATTCCATGGGCTTGTAACAAAAAATCCCCATGGCCAATATTTTTCTGCAGTATACCCCTGGATCTCCTGCAGAGTTGCTTCTAACTATTGGCACAAGGAGTGCCTGCCCTGGGACCCTGTGTAGGTAAATTTTGCAGAGTACAGGCTGCTGAAAAGATTTTGTTTGATCATCTTCCTAACAGCATTTTTACAGTAAGTCATTTGAAGCTGGAAATACTAGTTAACTACAATACTAAACATATAACTGATGAAGTCTGATACATCATAATGAAAGGGAGAGGTAACAGGTTCATGAGTCACACAGGGCACAATTATAACTTGGCATGCTCCCTCTTCTCATCTGCCCGCCGGAATTCTATCTCCCACAGGCAGAGAGAAGAGGGTCTTTCTTCTGCCCACAGGGGAAGAGATCCCAGCAGGTAGACACCTTGGGAGAAGCCACGATTGTGATCCAGAGCCATGGTGTCCCCCTGCGGGGATCCAATCCCCTGTGGGCTTAAAGAAAGACCCCCTTCTATCTGCTCACAGGAGACAGAATTCCATCAGCCAGTTGAGAAGAGGGAGGGTGCTGTTGTGGCCTACCGCAGAAAAACTGTTGGGGGAGAAAGTGAGGTAAAGGCAGAAACAATTTAAAGGAACAGTGGCCTATTTCAAAAAGGATGGAGGGGGGATTTTGGGGGAGGGGATTTTAGGCCAGGGATAGGCATGCTAGGCAGGTTAGTGAAGGGAGGAAGAGTCTGAAGGGTAACAGAGGAGGGAGCCAGGAGGAGAGGTGTTAGAAGGGGAGGGAAAAGTGCAAGGTGTTGCCAAAAGGTGCATTCCTCACCCCCTAGAACACAAGCACCCCATCCCCACACCCCACTCACAGGCATCTTACCCTCTTCAAAACTGACACGTGCACACACACAGGCATCCTACCTCTGCATGTCAAACACACACACAAGTACCTCCACCTGCACACCACACACAGGCACCTTACCTCTACAACAGAACCTCCCCAGCTCTGCAGCACACACACACACGTACTGCAGCCCCACACCCCACCACCACATCCCACGTATAGACAGCCACAGCACTGTTGCACCACACACAGACACTTAATATCTGAAGCTGAAATCTGCATTCTTGTCTGATGCTACACGGTATAAGAAATCTGGTGCTGGTCTCATGAGACAAGAACATGAGATCAGCATGAGACAATTTGTGTGTGTGTGTGGGGCTGGGGGGGGGGGGGGTTCAGCGAGGAGGTCAGAAGCACTGGCTCCGAAGATGCCCACTGCAATATTTATGGCGCTGCTCTATTTTGGGCAGACTCCTTATTGAGGAGCTTGTCATTTTGTTGTTTGATGTAAACCACTTTGACCCAGAGAAAAGTGGTATACAAATCCAGCTAAATAAATAAAATAAATTGTGTTGATTTTAGAAGCTGGTGTCATTATGATATGGTAGATTTGCATCATAGGTCTTAAGTGACTTTTGTAGAGTTTTGTGTTTGTTTACAATCTGCCATGTACTACACTAGAATCAGATTCTTTCTTCTTGTATGATGGGTTCTATGGCGAAATGTCCTAGTTCTGCTCTGCACCTACTGTTAGAGTAGGGGTTTCGCAGGATGGAAAAGATGTATCTATGCCCCAAAATGTTGGAACGCATTACCACCAGGCATCCGTACAATTACTGACTTAACACAATTCAGAAAGGCTCTCAAATTCCATTTATTTACACAGTACTACCAGATTAACCTATCCCCTACCTAACTGCCCCCCTCACCTCCCAGATAACATCTCAACCCTACTGTACACATGTAACACCCTAAATCCTCAGCAATCAATCTCATTGTACATATGTAATTAGTTAGTTCAGTTTACATCCCCATGTTATCCAAGTTGTTATTCCTGTTCTCTGTAAAGCAAAACATGTTACCCAAGTTGTTACTCCTGTTCTATGTGAAGCCAAACAGTTTGTTATGGTCATTTTGTTATATGTAAACCGCGCTGACAATAGTGCGGTATATAAGAAATTGTAATAAATAAATAAAAAAATGTTCAAAAAGAAAATGAGACTCATAGCACAGTTTCTAATTGCAGTTCTCTTTGTCCCTTGGTATGCCTTACATCTCTCCTGTTTCTTTTTTGGAGCATATATACAGTATTTGCAGGTATTAGTATTTATTTTTTAATCTTTAAGTATCAGACTAAATAAACAAACTATAATTTTTGAGGCATTTTAATTATATAGTCTGGGAATATGTTTCTTTCCTTTTTTGGCAAAGCCACTGAAAGAGAAAGTGTACTTACTCATCTGTAACAGGTAAACAAGGTAGGGAGGCAACTCCCAGGGGAGGAGGGAGGGTTGAGGGGACTGATTCCTGCTGTCCCTGGAGAACACCTGTTACAAATAAGTAACTATGATTTCTCCATGAAAAAGCAGGAAATTAGTCCTCACATATGGGACTCTTTAGCTCCAGGCTACCGGGGACCAAACCACGACAGCACCTACGGCGATCAATTGGGTAGCTGTGAGCTGCAGAGGTGAGTTCCTACAGAGAGACTCAAAGACCCTAGCATCCAGCAACACTATCACTCCGGTAGCCTGAACACAGAAGAGTCAGAGGGCAGGAGTTGCCTAAACCATGAGAATATTATGGAATACTGCCTGACCAAAGGCACTGTCCCTATGGGACTCATTCTCCAGGCAGTAGTGAGCTGCGAACATATGAATTGAAGATTATGTGGCTGCCTTTCAGGTTTCTGTCACAGGCACTGAGCGGAGCTTGGCCAGCAAAATAGCCATTGCCCTCATGCAATGCGCAGTGATCCGGTGGTCGAGAGGCCAGCTCGCTCTTAAGCGACGGAAATACAGTCTGCCACCCAAGTGGACAGAGTTCACTTAGTTGAGGGGAGCCCCAGTCTACGGGGGTCAAAAGACACAAAAAGCTGAGGAGCTTTGCGTTGGACCCGAGTCCGCTGCAGGTAGAAGGACAGGGCCCGCTTAAATCCAGTGTTTGAAGTATTAATTCCTCATTGCAGGTGTGAGACCGCGGGAAGAAGGTGGGAAGGACCACCTCTTGGTTGAGGTGGGAGATCCCACCTTGGGGAGGAATTTTGGATGTGTGCGGAGCACCACCCTGTTCTTATAGAACCTTATATACGGCGGATCCGGCATTAGGGCCTGGAATTTGCTCACTCTTCGAACGAAAGTGAGAACCACCAGAAAAAACACTTTCCAAGACAGGTACCATAAGTGGCAAGAGGCTCGAATGGCAGTCTGGTGAATTAGGAGAGCATCATATTAAGGTCCCATTCCGCTGCAGGTGGGTGGAGTGGGGGTCTGGGTAGCAAGAGGCCCTGGAGGAATCTGGAGACCAGGGGCTGGCTAGAGAGGAGTTTTCCCTCAATAGGATGGTAGTGAGCAGCTATGGCACTCAGATGCACCCTGTGATAAGGAAGCTTATCATAGCTCAGGAAGGAGCTATAGGAAAGGTGAAGTGACTCTGAATAAGCAACCTGTCAGTTCTGGTAGAAATAAAAAAACAGAATTTTCCCATAAAAGACTACCAGTCCCAGAATGCACCAGGTTTCCAACAGCCATTAGAGGAGCTGAAGTGGGGAAACGTGTGTTCAATCAGGAGGGCTATGAGATAATCCCTAAGCACTCATCTCAAAGGGCAGGGCCTGATTCAGCACAGCTGCGCTGTGTTAGGGAGGAGCACTCATCTAAGCAGAATAAGAGTAGAGTTTATTCTACAGATGACCATCTTCATGATCACCTTGGATATCCAGAGAATTGTCCTCAGTATCCTGAGAATCAGCTTGAGTTTGATCATCAGTTTCATCTGAAGGATCATCAGAAGCAGAAGCCAAACCGGACGGACAGAGAGAGAAAGAGACCCTCTGGAAGAAAGAGGAGGAAAGCCTTTGAGAGGTCTAGAAGAGTCCAAAGCAGTACGTATACTGGGAGGTATTCCAAGGGCCAGCATACACCATTGGACTGGGGAAAGCCAGAGGAATGGTGCTGCAGAGCTAGGAATCACCAGAGGCTACCTGTGAGGGAGACGGCTGCACATGGAAGAGACCCTAAGACCTGTGCCAGAAGGTATGTGAAGAGAGATCCAGTGTCCAGGGATCTGGATTGGAAGGCTGGACATAAGAACTGGACTACATACTGGCCAGACTATATAGAGAGGAACTCTAGCAGCAATGGAAGCTCAGGTATGAACACTGATCTATGCCCTAGCTATAACCTTGAAAGACAGCAGGGAAACAAGTATTCTCCTGAAAATGCTCCATTGAGAGATTCATCTGTGCCAATCCATGATATTGAACCCATGCTTGTTGAACAAGGGGGAATAATAGCAGATGAGGATCCTGTTTATATGGACTGCTCTCTATCTAAACTCCGTTGGTAACTTTCTGTTATAAAGTACAGCAACCATCACAAAGAAATACAAATTTGTTCTTTAATCTACTCAGAAAAGCTCCTGAAGCAGGATTTGACCCACACAGTAGAAAGCAAGCCAGCTAAAGGGGTTTCAGCAGGATAACTGCTAGCAATTAAGCCTTACCTAATTGCTTGTGAGCTAGGAGAGAATCACTTCTGTATCTATGTGGGAAGTAATCAGAAGTTAACCTGAAAAGAACAGTTTGTTTCTTGCTTTGTGGCTTTTCATTTGTTGTTTTCCTGATTTTGACTTTGTTTTTCCAAGTTAACACAGAAAGCAAGTAACCTAATTTATGTGCTACCAAGCATATCTGTGTTGGGAGAAATAACCCCATAAATAAAAATCTTATTGGCTTTACCCAAGAGCACAACTAAATTATTGTCAGCAGCTGTGTCTGGTGTGAATGAACTACATTGCCCACAATACCTTGCAAATCATACAGATATATGCACTTGCCAAGACTGTGAAGATTTTCACCCAGGCAGCCGTCTGACAACCCTCACTGAATTAGACTTTAGACCGGTGTGCGATAGGTACAACAGGTAACTGCAGTATTATTTGCACGTGGCAGGAGAAAGGATTCTCCTCCTTTTCTGTACATCAGATGGAGAATCTTCTCCACTTAAAGGCATATGTCTGTCTGGTGGAAGGTTTCCGGATCTCTGCCTACTGGATCTCCTCAACTTCTCCTGGAAGACTGAAAGGGGCTAACGCTACCCTTTCAGCAGCCATATTGTCAGTGCTAGCAACCCCAAATTGGGGTGCAGGAGCGAGCCCTCCTCCTGGGACAAGAGGTCCAAGGTCCCAACCTAGTGGAACTGGAAGTGCCACCGACAAGGCAAGCAGCAGAGGGAACCAGGGTTGCCTGGGCCACCTGGAGGTGATCAATATCACTGATGCTCACTCGCTCTGGACCTTGAAGAGGGTTTTGGCCACTGGGGGGAGGGGGGTCAGTGGGAAGGCAGAATAGGCCTTCAGACCACGAGATCAGGAAGGCATCCACCGCCACTCTCCCCGGGTGAGGCTGGCATAAGCAGAAGCGGGGTAGCTGCGTGTTGTCCAGGGAGGTGAATAGGTCCAGCACAGCCCTGCCCCAGAGGCGAAAGAATCTTCGTGTCGCTCTGTGGTTCAAGTGTCTCATGTAGGTGTAGGACTCTGCTCAGCCTGTCCGCCAAGCAGTTGTCCTGACCCTGTTACGCACTGCAAAGGAGAGAAGAGCCACCACTTCCTGGCAGAGGGCGTACGAGCCTGTGTCTCCCTGATTGTTTACATAAAACATGGCAAACAAGTTGTCTGTCTGGATCAGCACAGGTCGGTTGCGCAGGTGGTGGAGGAACACTTGTAGGGCTAGGAAGATGGCCCTGAGTTCCAGGAGGTTGATCTGCAGGAGTGACTCCTCCTGAAACCAGCTGCCCTGTGTGCGGCGGTCTCCGCAGTGCACCCCCCACCCCAGGAGAGAAGCATCTGTGGTCAGGATCCTCTGTAGTGCAGGTGCCTGGAATGGCATTCCCACCTGGCGGTGACGCAAGGACTGCCACCAATTGAGGGATTCTGCCAGCTGGCAGGTGACTCTGACTCTGTCCCGTAGCCTGCCTGCAGCTTTGGGTCCACTAAGCACGGAGGCACCACTGGGCTATCCACATGTGTTAACGGGCTAAGGGCGTGACATGGATCGTCGATCAGCCAGTCGTCCAGGTAGGGTATGACAAAGGCTCCCTGTAGGCGCAGGTGGGCTGCTACCACTGCCAGACACTTGGTAAAGACTGATGGCGAGGACACTAGGCCGAAGTGCCCTGTAGTGCCCTCCTCCAACCATAAACCTTAGGTACTGCCTGTGGGAGGGATGGATGGATTAGAATGTGAGTGTACGCATCCTTTAAGTCCAAGGAGCACAGCTAATCTCCCTGGTGGAGGTAAGGCAGCAGTATTCCAAGGGAGAGCATCTTAAAGAACTCCCTCACCAGAAACTTACGTTTCGCTGGTCTAGGATGGGCCTGAGGCCCCCAGTTCTTTTGGGGACAAGTAGGTACCTTAAGTAGAAGCCTTTCCCCCATAGGTTCTTGAATACAGGCTCCACTGCCTTGTCCCTGAGCAGACCTGCAAGCTCTGTGAGCAAAAGGGTCTGGTGAAGGAGAGGTCGCACTAGCTCTCCTGGGAAGAACCCCGGTAGTATTTGCTGCAGGTGGAGAAGGTAACCCCCTCTCACCATCTGGAGTACCAATTGGTCCGAGGTAACCTTGGCCCACCTGTGGGCACAGTGCCAGGTGGCCCTCTGTGGGTTGGTGAAGGCCTCTGGGGGAGGGGAGGCCCTGCCCTAGGAGACAAAATCTCTCCCCCCCTTGTTGGGCTGGAGCTAGGGCCTGGGGTTTCTGAGCCTTGGGCTTATGAGACCCCTGGCCTTGCTTTCAAGGGCGAGAACCCTGCTATTGCCCAGAGGACGACTAGAATGAATCACCCTGCTGAAAGTGTCCCTTTTTCCCTTGGACCAGGAGCCTCTTCCCAGAGAATTTTTCACGGGTAAAGGAAGATGACTTCTTTGAGAGCCTCTGGCGGGTCACCATCTCAGCCTCTATCTCGGCCACCTTGTCAGCCATAGGTTTGCTGAATAGTTTCTGCCTATGCAGGGGACATTGAGCAGCTTGTCCTGGACCCACTGCTCGAGGTCTGGCGTTGTCCCAGTGCCTGCTGCCGCTACTTGAGCTGCTGACTCAAATCCATCATAGGCTGCCCAGAAGAGGAACTTCGAACAGTCCTTGATCCCAGAAGCCAGAGCTTGGAACTATTGGAGAGGTTCCCCGGCAAGCCCTGCCAAAAACCCTGACAACTCCTGGGTCAAGGCCTTTAAGTACATACCTATGTACAGCTCATAGGCTTGCATTAGACAGCCTAGCATCGAGTCCTGGTAGCACTTGCACCCAAGGGCGTCAAGGGCTCTGGCATCCCTACCAGGGGGACAGAAGAGCAATTCTTCTGGCTTTTGAGTTTCTGCATGGTTGACTCGACAAACATGGAATTCTGTGGGAGTTGGGGGCTTGTGGAACCCTGGCAACTTCCTGATGCGGTAGATGGCGTTGAGGCGCCAATTGACCACCGGCACTGATGCTGGAATCTCCCACATTTGTAGTAGCAGCCACTCGATGATCGGCTGCATTAGCACCATGAGTTTCCTTAGGTGGGGACTCAAACTGGAGAATCTCCAGTTCTTTGGTGCACGAGTCTTCCTCCGTCTTGGTTTGTACTGAGGAGGCCTGGATCATGCTCCTGACAAAGTCGTGGAATGCCACATCCTCCGGAGAATGGCACCAAGGCACTGGGGAAGATGGGTCCGAAGGAATGTCTCTGTGCTGTCTAGTGTCTGATGAGGCCTTGTCAGTCTCCCACTTGGAATCGAGCGGAGATGAGTCTGAGGCCCCGCGACTCCTTGCCTCAAGGCCTGCTCTGAAAGGTCGGGGCCCTTCCAAGGACCTGTGGTCCAAGTCATGGAAATTGGCAGGGAGGACTAGATACACAACGAACGGGATCAGGGCCGAGGACTTATCCGAGGCCAGCGGTGCTTGGAGCATGGCTCGATGACCGAATACTCCCCTGCAGTCGGGGGCCCAGTCGTCGAGGTAAATGATGCAGATGAACCTGCCATCATTGTCTGCTGCATGGCCAGGATAACAGTGATGTTCTGCTCCATTGCTACCATTCTGGATTCCAAGCCAGACTGCTCTGCAGCTTTCGGCTCGGGTACCGAGGACCTCGAGCCTGGCATCAGCACTATCACGAGTGCATACTCAACAAGGACTATGCCCTCAAGGCACCTCGCAGTCTCCACCGGCGAAGGAATCCTTTTTGAGGACTGTGGTGGGACGCTTCTTGGAGTTGCCCAAGTCCCTTCGAGCGATCTTACTGGGTTTCCCCAGAGGAATCTCAATGGACTAAAGATTTTTTATTTTTTTGCTAGGGGTCAGAGGACTTCTCAGAGGAGCTGCTGCCGCGGGACTCCAAGGATGCTCGGCCCTCATAGGAAATGCTAGGCTTGGAGCTCAGCTTCGGGGGGCCAATGCAGAGTCAGAGTTCAGGAACATTTTTTCCTGCAACTCAGACCTCTTTTTGTTGGCTTTAGGCATCATCGCTTGGCACAGGTTGCAGGAGGTGCTATCGTGATCCGGTCCCCAAGCAGCTTAAGCAAGTCATGGGTGTCTGTGACAGACATAATTTGACTGCAGCGGTCACATTTTTTTTTTTTATAAATTTTATTTATTAACCACAAAGAAAGATAACAGCCATCAACAAGGCAGCCAACAAAGAACAAATCCCCGAGCAGGGTGTACTCTTATACCCGCCACGGGGAACCATTAGATATCGTTACATGGCATTAGTAGACATTTCCATAAAGAATGCATTTTTGCATTTATTTCTGTGATACTACACAACAAAAGAACCCCCCCCACCCATCCCCGCCCCATCGCAGCCTGCAGCCCCCCCCCACCACCTCGTGCCACTAAGACCACTAAAGACCCACATTAAGCACTTCATTCCTACAATACGGCCCCAGGCTCTGAATATAGGGCTCCCATACTAACATAAAAGTGGACCACCGCTTTAACTGGCCACCGTTCAGTCAGCATTAAATGATGGAAACTATTGCGCCACTCCAGGAAAGCGGGTGGGGAGGCATCCCGCCATCTATGCAAGATCGGGCCCTTCCCCACGAGACAAGCCTTGGAGTGGAGGAGTGGCCTAGTGGTTGGGGCAAGGTACTTCAGGCCGGAAGTTCAAATCCCACGAGAGGACAGCAACCTTGGGCCGGAAGGACTGGGGTTTCTAGTCCCACAGGTGCTCCTTGTGGTCTTGGGCAAGCCACTTAACCCTCCATAGCCCATGTTCCCTGTAAAATAGTTCTCCAAGTTATAATGCCCTGTTCAATGTAATCTCAGTTTGTTCAATGTAAAACCGCACTGATGCAGAATAGCGCGGTATATAAGAGAATATAATAAATAAATAAAATAAATAAATTATGAACCATCATTCGCTCACCCTTCCTGTCGGCAAAGCCCGATTTAACTGATCCAGCAGTACCAAAGATCCCGTCCAGGGGAAGGATTGTTGTAACAACCCCACAAGATAATGGTGGATATGGGACCAGTAAGAGCGAATACGCCTACACGACCACCACATATGTGTAAGATCCACTAGGGGCGCAGAGCATCTAGGGCAGGAGCCATCCTGGGTAATGCGACTACGCAAAGCCCGCCTAGGGGAGAAATGAACCCGGGTCAACGCTTTATATTGTACCTCCCGCCAGCGGGCCCCCGGTCACATTTTTTTAAACCCACCAGGGGACATAGTGGGAGACACCCAGTTGGGGGGTCAACAACCCCCAGGCGAAAAAGGGCACGAACGCTGGTCGAGGCAAACCTCTATCAAAAAAGAAGGAAATGAGCCAAGGGCAGCACCGGCTCAAGGTGGGAAGAGGAGCCGGTACGCAACTGAGAACAGCTAACTTTAAGGATAATTAGCAAGTACTTTTTCCAGGGAAACAGGATGGATGTCCATTGGGCTCTATGGAAAAGAGGAGACTGAGTTGAGGGGAATGTATTTACATATGACAGTGTTTAAAGGGAAATTTCTACTTGACCCACATTTATGCTTCTTTAGAATGAATTCAATACCTTAATTGTCTGTACAAAGCAGAACGCAATTAAACTGAATCATAAGCAGATGATGGCCAGTGTCTTCATTCCTGCTCAAAAGCTCTGGCCGGTTAGGTATACTATTCTTGTGAAACCTAGAATCAGCTGAAGGCCGCCAGTGTCTTCCTTGTGCTCTCAAGCGTAGGACCTCATATATGGCAGAAATTATAGACAATCACCGAAAAACATGCTTGATGGTTCAATGTAGCAAAATGAGTGCACTGTATATAAAGAAAAAATCCACTTATGAATAGATTTAAAAAAACAAAAAACATGAGGTCCTAAAATATATAAAAGAAATTCATTTGAAAACACAAACAAGATTGCCATTTCCGAGTCTGCTGGAATTTCACATATAAAACAGTCATACAAGAGACAACACAAGTATGTACTAAAATAAGGTTATTTACTTAAAAATGATACACTGGACATAATCTGTGTACAGACCAAAGCAATTTATAGTAAACTTAATAAGGCACCTTTTAAAACAGATGCTGTACAAAATACATTTAGTGTTTTACATTTTCAAAGGACAGTCTACATTTCTTGCATACTGTATATAACATGAACAAATTACTGCTGTTTTACTCTTCTGTTCTTTGTCTATTTACAATTAGACTACATCAACTACAGTACAATGTTATTCTCTGTACACATTCTACTATGCTTTATTGCGGCTGTCATTACATCACTAGACAAAAGAAAACTGGATCCAGGTTCCCAATGTGTACACAAAAGGCAAAACAAGAGAACAACCCATAATTAAGATTGGAGAGCAAGGCTATGTTACAGGGGTTTACAGAGAAACCACATGATTTTTTTCTTTATGTAAGCCTGATAAAGGAGGGTTACTATACTGTGACTTCATCGCACAATGTGTGCATTCTATAAAAAGTAAAATAGAATTAGGCCATAAAACAATCAATTAGAATGAGGCAGGACAGTTCTGATATTTATCCCTACACTACCAGAAATGACAACTGTTGAGAACTCTTTTTCTCTTCAGAAGTAGTGGGGTGCAGGGGATAAATAGTAGGATGAGGAGGCAGTACACTGCTGTCAGAACCTACATTATTGCATAGTCCAGTTATTTAAACAAGCAAAGCTATTCCGTTATTAGTATTGTTCAAAGCAAATAAATTTTAGAAGAAACACAAACACAAGAAGAGCTGAAACATGTCTGTGACTTAGCCAACGTCAGTACCAGGAAACTGCAGCAATTGATCTCCTCGCTAAATCTGCATTAGCACCATACTAATATAGCATAAAAGCCTCAAGGTTCGTTTAAGATGATAGATCTTAAAAAATGAGGTAAAATTACTTTAAATTTTAAAAGCATTGTTTTATATATTTGTACATGTCTTTGGAATAAGAGAAAGCAAAAGCGAGACCAAAAACCTGGGCAAGAGAGAAAGTCGAGGAATGGGGACCTAATTCAGCATTGCAAGTAGTTTTGTTGCTGTAAGACAGAAATGCTTAGTGTCATTTGCAGCTTTCTTCAAACATTAGTGTTTCCCAGCCTCTTTCCTGCAGGCATACCTAACCAGCTTGGTGTATCCATGAAAGATATATGAATGATATTTGCATAGAAGGGATGGATGTAGCACATGCAGATCTCTCATATGCGTACTCATTCTGGATATCCTGAAGCCTCGATGGAGCAGCACTGCTCTAGCACGATTAATAGAACAGCTGTGGCAATCAAAATCACCAAGCTAATGAAGAACCAAAAAACAATCTGCAAAAACAGTTTGGACTTTCAATATTTTCCAATTCATATACAAAGGCATTTAAGGTCTGGGTCAATCCCCTGGGAACAGTGTGTGTGTCAAGCCAGACCTCAAGCATTCCTTTAGCCAGTTGGATTTTTGGGATAAACACAATGCATATGCATGAGAAATGCGCACATAATGGAGTTGGAGCATGCAAATCTCTCTCTTACATATTCACTGTGACAACCCTGGAGTGGAATAGCAGGCTGAGAACCAGGAAAGCTGGAGTTCAAAGTTCACTCACAAATCACACGTTAGATTTTATTTGCGATATATGATATATCAAATAAAAGTATGTGATTTACAAGCAACATTAAGAGGGATAGGGACGACAATGAACTCATAAGCAAATCGACATTAAGGAATAAAACAATGGGGTACAATATGTAACAAACAGGAGATACAAGAGGAAGAAGGGGGGACTAGACAAGTCCCAGAAGAACTACAATGGGTTGGTCACTCCTTGTGACTTTTGGAAAATCATTTTGCCCTTGTTACCTCAGGGAACAGGGAAAATGTCTAGTGTCCCTTTAACTTGCCTTCAGCTGCCTATGAATAGGCTTGAGCTAAACCTAAATAAACCCACCTAGCGGGAGCAGATGCCGATTTATAGTACCTTAAGTGACAGAAAGCAGACAAACTTGTATTATAATACAATACTGATGAGTGATTATCCCCAGTTGCACCATATGGCAGGGGCATGAAATGTCAATATGGATACTGCTGTCTGATGAGGCAGAGATTCAATGTTTAGCACTCAAAGTTCTTATGGCAAACTCAACTATCAATAACATAGGCATACACTACATAGGACAATTGACAATACAAGATATCAACTAACAGCTAGAGATACTAACATGCACTACTGTGTGCTCATGCTGTTACACATACTAGTAACTAGATCCCATTGCATAAAATAAGAACTGCAGTAAAATAACGCATGTCAACTGTCAGTGCACATTAGTAACTAGCTGTAAATTGCCATGTGCAATCAGCAATCATACATGATAAATACACTTTTCTTTAAATAGCTAACTAGAGGCAGGCAGGGATTTTGTGTTTTTACTTGATCATTCCAAATAGCTTCTATTCCCTGAACAGTTTTTTCTTGTCGTTTTCAAGTACTGTACTTAGACATTAACAAAGCTTGTATGATTAAGTACAGCAAAATAAGAATGAAATCTGCAAGCATTAACCCAACCTAATGCAAATGCAATGTGCGCCTTCAAGTCAATGCTGATTCCTGGTGACCCAGCACCTTCCGGGTTTTCTTGGCAGTGTGACCAGAGGTAGATTGCTTGGCCTTTCTTCCGAGGCAATGGGGGGTTAAGTGACTTGGCCAAGGCCACAAGGAGTGCTAGTGGGAATCAAACCCTGATCACTTGGCCACCAAGCCAGTGCTCTAACCACTAGGCTACTCCTCTACTAAGAACTGAAAAACTTCATGGTGCATTTTGAATTGGGTAGCTGAGGTTTACAGTTTAAGGGGGAAAAAACAGGCTTTTCTACATATTTCAAAAGGCTAGCATTTTACAACAAAAGATAGGCACTATTTCTTTCTAAGGGTTTAAAATTTCTTTATGCTGAAATATTTCTGAATCAGGAGAGGCATTCTTTAAAGGCAACAGAGAGGACAGAAAGGAACCCTAAACAGAGCTCTTTTAGTAAGATTCAGAATGAGAGATGGGAAGGAAGGACTAAATTCCTATAATTACACTTTTCAATGGGAAAGATGTATCATATGCAGGGAAGCCACCATCATGGCTGCCACGCCTGTCCTTTACCTTTATGATGCCAGTAGGGGGACATTAAAAATGCACATAAGTTGCAAACGTTATTAGTGTGAGGCAAAAAGTGGCAATATTTTTTCTTCTACCTACAAAATAAAATCAAACTTTAATTTAGATCAGAAAAATAACTGTGTTAAATATGCATATCTGTGGCCAAAGAAGAAACACCCATCATATGGAACAAATGTGCAATAAAGAAGTGGATAAACCAAAAAGCTTTTAATTCAAATTGATTGCCAAAACATCTATAAAATTAAACATATTCCTCTCCCCCTCCAAAAAAAAAATCTATAGAAAATATCTTCATAAAAAACATAATCCAATATTCATAACAGACAAATGATTGTACAGCATAGCACTGATAACAGACCCAACATGTTTTGGCATTTGCCAACTTCAGAGGTACCCACAAAAAATGATAATAAAGGCATTGTGTGGGCTCACAATGATTACGAAGGGAGGATACCTGTGGGGGATCAAAAATAGAAAACAAAAAGATAAAAACAAAGAAAATACAGGAAGATATGTCTAACCACTGTCTGAGGTGACCTCATCATATATTGAGCTCCAGATTTCAAGGGAAAATTAGGACCTCCAAATTAAAAAAAAGGGAACTGCAAACACAACTTACTAAATACATGTCAAAAGAGCATAACACCCTTCTAGTTTGGCAGTCCTAATTTTACTTTGATGTTATTTTTTTGTTTTTAATACACAGATTTTGCTTCTTGAAGTCTAGAGTACACTGTATGAATGGGTGACCTCAGGCAGTGGAATAGGCATACAACTTTTATATTTATTGTATCTTATATATTGATTTTAAGTTTGCATTTTTAATTTCTTATTTTTTGTTTTTCATTTCATAAGCACTTTTGACACATCCCCTTATTTTTATTATATATGTTTTAATTGTAAAGAATTTATCACTGAAGCAGGCAGAAACTGAAACATGTTGGGACTATTTTCAACGTTATTCTGTATGATCATTTAAGTCTGCTATGAATGTTTTATGAATTTTTGCAAAGATATTTTCTTTGGATTTTTTTGGCATTTGCATTAATAAATGCCATTTGTTTATCTGTTGTATAGTGGTACTATCATGTCTATTTCAGAAATACGTACATTTAATAACCTGCCTGTATTTATTTTTCTTGACTTAATAGTTAGGGGTCATATATAGAATAAAAAATCTGAAGAACAATGACGCAAAAGTGACCCTTTATCCATTAATTAATGAACTGTATTATTTTCCATGTATCTTATCTAAATTAATATTAGCTACAAATTTTCCTTGACTTTCTTGAAGGGCTATTTGCTTCACTTTGAAAAGTGGAAAGAAAATAAGAAAAATGGCCTCCGTTACTTTAAGAAAGTTACAAAAAACACACACCTATAAATTGCATATCTATCTCTATATATATATAAATCACAGGAGAAAAAGGATCTCAGATCTCCTGCTGATTTATTGTGAAAGGTTTACCAATAAAGCCAACCATAATTTATCTTAGGGGTATGTTAACTAAGCAGCGCTACCTGTTAATGCAGCAGATAATGTATATTATCAGGGCACGGTAACAGCACAACGATTTTCTGCACTATCTGGATAAGGGCAGAGAGTAAGCACATCTGTGATGCATGGTTGCCGTCTGCATCAACAGCAGGCAGTATCTGCCAAAGCTGCAGACAGTGCGGGTGCAAATACCAACTCAATGGGTGGCACTAGCTGCATCCAGTGCTGCCACAGCACTCTCTCTGCATTTTCAGTGTGGTATCTGCTGAGGAAATGTTGTGCACGCCTCCAACAGATACTGCACAGCTTTTGCAGCTAACAATGTGGTATTTGCACAAAAATGCCATGTTAGCTACAAAAGAACAGAACATCATAAGATATGCCCATACTGGGTCAGACCAAGGTCCATCAAGCCCAGTATCCTGTTTCCAACAGTGGCCAATCTAGGTCACAAGTACCTAGCAGTTTCCCCAAAAGACACAGGTTCCACAATGCCTGTATTGGAGCAAGCAGTGGATTTCCTGGGTCCCCTTTAATAATGGCTTATAGACCTTTCCTCCAGGAACCTGATCAAACCTTTTTTAAGCCCAGCTATACTAACAGCTTTTACTAAATCCTCTGGTAACGAATTCCAGAGTTTGATTATGCATTGAGTGAAAAAATATTTTCTCTGATTAGTCTTATATGGGTTACACTGTAGCTTCATTGCATGTCCCCCTAGTCTTTTTATATTTTGATGATATAACAATCAATCTACGTTTACCCGTTCCACTCCATTCATTAATTTATAGACCTCTATCCCCTCAGCCGTCTTTTTTTTCCAAGGGGTTATCCTTCCATCCCCTTTACCATTTTGGTGGCTCTTCTCTGAACCTTTTCTAATTCTGCTATATCCTTTTTAAGATACGGCGACCAGAACTGCACACAATATTCAAGGTGCGGTTGCACCATAGAACAATACAGAGGCATTATAATATTCTTTGTTTTATTCTTCATTCCTTTCCTTATGATTCCTAGCATTCTATTTGCTTTCTTGGCCGCCAGAGGGTTTCTACATGTTATCCACAGCTTAATATTCTTTAATAAACATTCCCCTTACAATGTGAGGCTTACAATTAAAATCATTGATCCAGAAAACAACGCCTGATATTGAGATAGATATATTTTAAAACATTTTCAAAATTCATCAATACGTTACCAACAAATCTAAATTATTTCATAATTCGTTTTCTTCTATTTTTAATTTCATTTTTTTAAAAAATATCCAGTCCACTTGGAGTAAAACACAATATCAAAATTCATCGTCAAGATTCTTTAGTCATTTTGTACAATTAATCTTTAAAAACTTTTAACTCTTCAAAACAAATTTCAAACTGCCTTGCTCTTACTTATTTAAAAGACATTCGAAGTTCTTTGAAGGAGTCCCAAACTACCCAACAAAAACCTTTGTTTCACAAGATGGGCTTTACAAATACTTGCTTTCTTTTTAATGAAAGCTTCCTGAAGAATTTGTTTGTCATTCATTTCAAATGCACAAAAGCTTTTCTTTTTCATATGAAGGCATTTTCTGTGATTTTATACATTTTAAGGATTCAATATCTGCAATCCATAGTGAAACATGACTGCATTCTTACAGATAATGGTACCTATTCAAAAATCTAGATAACAGGTTTCTATTTCTATATCTGTGAGTAATAACAGTATCAGTCTACAAGTAATAGGAGGCAGAAACAAAGTGCGTGTGTAGTGGACAAACACCACCTTCCATTTGGATAGGCTCTGAAAAGGCTGCTGAAATGCTCTAACTCATTTGTGGTTGCTGATTTTATATTTTTTGCAGGCTAGTTTGCCCCCTCTTATTTCCTAGGTAGGTCATCAGCTACTGACTTAAAATTTTACCTCTGCTGTTCATACCCAGGAAGCCCAACAATGTATTTCATCCTATTTCTCAAAGCCAATTTTAATGAGATTGGAGGTGAGCACACTATTAACACCTAAGAATGAAGGTTTTTACTCAGCATGGCATAACTGACCAGCCTTGGAAGTTCTGTCCTGCATGTTTTACTGAAGAGCGGTAGCTGATTTGATGATATTTTCCTCTAACCTTTAAATTAGATGATAGAGGGGTAAAAGGGGCGCTAAAGGAGGACAAGGCCATAGCTAAGAGACTGAATGCTTTGCTTTGGTCTTTACTGAAGAAAATGTCGGGAAGTTACTCATGCCTGAAATGGCATTTAAAGGTGATGTATCAGGAAAATTGAAATAAATATCGATAAACCGGGAAGATGTATTACAACTATTTGACAAACTGGAGAGTAGCAGATCACCTGGACCGGATGGGTATACCTCTGAGGGTGTTTAAAGAACTGAAATATGAGATTGCAGACCTGTTATTAGTAATCTGAACTATCATTAAAATCATCTGTAGTACCTGAAGACGAGAATGGCCATTGCAACCCCAGTTTTTAAAAAGGGCTCCAAGGGCGATCCGGGAAACTAGACTGGTGAGCCTAATGTCAATACCAGGCAAAATGGTAGAAGCTATTATAAAGAAAATTACTACTGAACTTATAGATAGTCATGGTTTAATAGGAGGAAGCCAACAAGGATTTAGCCAAGGAAAGTCCTGTTTTACTAATCTGTTATATTTTTTTGAAGGTTTCAATAAACAGGTAGACAAGGTGAGCCAGTCAATATAGTGTATCTGGATTTCAAAAACCTTTGACAAAATCCCTCATGAGAGGCTCTTGACATAATTAAAAAGTTATGAGCTAGGAGGCAGTGTACTACTGTGGATCAGGAACTGTTATAAGATAGATTTCAGAGAATAGGACTAAATGGACAATTTTCTCAGTGAATGGTGGATTACCTCAGGGATCTGTAATGGGCCCGCTGCTTTTTAACATATTCACAAATGATCTGGAAATGGGAATGAGTGAGGATCACATTTGCAGATGACAAAATTATTCAAAGTTGTTAAAACACAAGAGGATTGTGAAAAATTGCAAGAGGACCTTGATAAATTGAACGACTGGACATCAAAATGGCAGATGAAAATTAATGTGGACAAGTGGAAAATTATGCACCTAGGAAACAACCACCCAAACTACAGTTACAACATGTAAGGTTCCACATCAAAAATCATCACCCAGGAAAAAGATGTAGACATCATCGTGGATAATATGTTGAAACCCTCTGCCCAGTGTGCAGCTGCAGCCAAGAAAGCAAATAGAATACTAGGAATCATAAGGAAAGGAATAGAGAATAAAACCAAGGATATTACAATGCCTCTATCATTCCATGGTGTGACCGCAACCTGAATATTGTGTGCAATTCTGGTTGCCAGATAGCAACATTAGAAAAGATACAGAGAAGAGCCACCAAAATGGTAAAGGGGATGGAAGGATACCCCTTATAAAGAAAGGCTTAAAAGGTTAGGGCTCTTCAACTTAGAAGAGAGACAGCTGAG
Source organism: Ichthyophis bannanicus (assembly GCA_033557465.1). NCBI lineage: Eukaryota > Metazoa > Chordata > Amphibia > Gymnophiona > Ichthyophiidae > Ichthyophis > Ichthyophis bannanicus. Next base: position 628,849,007 of record CM066034.1, on the reverse strand, counting down.
GGAAGATATGATAGAGGTCTATAAAATAATGAATAGAACAGAGCGGGTAAATGTAGATAGGTTGTTTACCATTTCAAAACGTAGAAAGACTAGGGGACATGCAATGAAGCTACAATGTAAGCCATTTAAGACTAATAAGAGGAAATATTTTTCCACGCAACATGTAATCAAACTCTGGAATTCGTTATCAGAGGATGGAGTAAAAGCTGTTAGTGTAGCTGGGTTTAAAAAAAAAGATTTGGACAAGTTCCTGAAGGAAAGGTCCATAAACCATTACTAAAGAGGACTCGGGAAATCCATAGTTTACCCCGGGATAAGCACTGTGGAACCTATGTACATTTTTGGGAACCTGCCAGGAACTTGTGATCTGGATTGGCCACTGTTGGAAACAGGATACTGGGCTTGATAGACTGTGGTCTGACCCAGTATGGCATATCTTATGTTCTTACGTTTTTTGGGTGCTACGCCACGTAACCTATCTTTAATCTTTTACTTTAATGTTCTTAAGCAATACTACTGAAAAAAAGATTCTTAACATTGAGACCCCAGTTGCATTCTGTATATGGGGGGGGTTGGGGGGGAGACATTTTATAAACAGGGTGTAGGCACATAGGCAATGCATAATTAGGTACAGAGGACAACCAAAAGGAAGGGGATGAAAGGGACACCCCTTCAAAAAGGACTTAAAAGGTTTATTTATTTATTTAATATTTCTTTTATACCGCGCTATTATCAGTGCGGTGTTTAGGGCTCTTCAGCTTGGTAAAGGAATAGCTGAGGGGAGATGACAGTGATCTATAAAATAATGAGTGAAATAAAACAGGTAGATATCAATCAGTTGTTTATTTCTTCAAAAAGTAGAAATACTAAGAGACATGCAATGAAGCCACAATGTAGCATGTTTGTGACTAATCATAATTGTTTTTCACTTAACACATAATCAAACCCTGGAATTTGTTACCAGAGGATGTAGTACATGCTATTAGTGCACATGGATCTAAAAGAGCACTGGAGAAGTTCCTGGATGAAAAGACCATAAACCCTTACTAAAACAGACTGGGGAAATCCACTGCTTACCCCCTGGGACAAGCAGCATGGAATCTGTCTGCCTTTTGGGAACTTGACAGGTACTTGTGGGCCACTGTTGGAAACAGGATACTGGGTTTAATGGACCTTCCATTTAACCTAGTATGGCATAGCTTATGGAAGTATCAATCCTGCCATACCAATGTTCACCCCCAGAACACCCACTCATATAATCACACATAAGCAGGTACTATGCTTTCCTAGTGGCTATGTTTATGCATGTATACATCAGGGCAATTTTATAAGCACCTACGCTTACACACATTTAAGTCACTTACAACATCAACCCCTTAGAACATATTGTGTGTGTGTGTTCTAAAAGACGACAAAAAAAAAAAAGTACTGCTCTGAAATGTAAACACATAAGGTACTGTAGACTTGTGACAGAACCTAAAAACCAAAGTTAAGTCTGAGCAAAAAAAACCACACAGTTGAATCCATGTGACACTTTCACAAAAGTTAACAAAAGAAAAATGCTCCTAGGGTGAACATCAGAATGTTTGGGGAAATGGATACTTCATCCATGAAATCGGGGCAAAATCACAGCAGAACAATGCAAGAATCAGGTCAGGCTCCCAGACCTTCAAAATGCCCAGACAGTAGCATGAAAACGCCACAGAATATGGATCCACCGTGATATTTCAATTTAAAATATTACATTTTTAAAACATACGAATAGTTTTGGCCGTATAAAGCCTGCATTTGGCTCCTGAGGCATCCGAATTATCTTTGGCTTTTCAGACACCCTACCCAACCAGAGGAAATATTCCGGCAGAGAAAGCCAAGTGAACATTACAGCATGAAGCCACACTAGCAACAGTACTGCACTCCAGCAGGAAGGCCAGTTTGAACCTGTGTGTTTGAAAACTGACTGGAACCATAGAACAGACACAGAATACCAAATTTGGTGCTCTGATGGCAAGACTAGTCAAGGTGGTGAATACTAATGGTATAGTATATACTTAGCAAGAACCCCCAGCTCCCACTTATTCCCCAAACTCCAATGCAACCACCTAACCCCATGTGTCTCCACTCCTATACATGCACTGGAGATTCTGTGCATCTGATCCTCAATACTGTGCAATGTCCAAAGCATCACTGGATGATACAGTGGAGATAAGAAAGAAAATGAATTATAATATGAAAAAAGTGGTGTCCCACGGTAGGATTCTTGGAATTAAAAAAAAATATGGGTCCAGGCATGATGTCTCCTGTAGAAATTTGCTGTATGTGTTTGACAATGAAGCTATTTTTGTCCTCATTTTATTGTTCTACAAATGCTCATTCACTTTATAATTGATTGCCTACAAATTATTATTATTATTTTTTTTTACAGCAACTGAAGCTAGAGCTCACTTTGTATTCAAGATCATCCTGACATCAGGCAAAAACACAAACGCCCTGGAAATACATACACAAATTTTCCTTTAGCATGCACAAACACCCATGCCACCCTGCTAACACAGCAGTTCACCACTGATCTCCACAAAACTGGCAAGCATGAAATGCCCAGTAGTTTTGGCCTTAGAAATATTTTTGATTTTTTGGCAACAAACAGCAAATTTTGTTGCCACTAAATCCCTTACTCTTTTGCCTATCTGTGGCACAATATATAATTTACCAGCAGCAGTGTTCCGAGCCTATTTGGCACCTGGAGTGGACGCTCCTCCCCCACGTGGCAAACATACCTTAACCTCTTTGCTGGCTTGCCACATTGTCTCTGCTCCAGGCCTGGCAGCTCTTCCCTCCTGAGCCAAAGTCTCATAGTGCAGCTGCTATCGCAAAACTTCAGCCTTGGAGAGAACAGCTGCCGGGCCAGGAGTGAAAGCAACGTGGCAAGCTAGCAACGAAATTAAGGTAACATCTGCTACATGCACCATCACCATGTGAACCTGGAATTTTGGTGCCTCCCCCCCCCCATGTCTTGCACCAAAGGCAGATTGCACCCACCACCTCATCCTTTATACGCCACTGTTTACCAGTATTTGCTATGCTGAAAGATATTGATACACAAGAAACATCTCATGAACGGCTCAGCTAAACAAAGAGAAAACAAAGATAATGCTCAGGAAATTCATGACTGTAAGAAAGCAAATGATGTTTCAGGAGAAATCCCTCTAGAGAATTAGATCTGTCTAGTATATGTTCTGCTTTTGTTAAATACACACTATGCAATGTGAAAGAAAATAAATACTGCCATTTTGTCCCTATCTTTTCCCTACTTAAAAAATATGAATCTGTTTTTAAAATTTGTTACTGCGTATTCTTGTAGCTGTTCACCTAGATATTGCAATAAATAATAGTATTGTCACTTCTTTTTTGAGGGGAAAAAAAACACTATGCAACATTCTCATAATTGCCAAAGCACTTCAGAAAATGAATTTGCAGTTTCTGTTCCTTTCTCCATCCTGCCACCATAATTCTGGATCACAACTGGCACTGTTTCATTAGTATGTTTTAATTAGGATCAAAAGTAATAAAGTCTCACCGAAAGCTGTTCTAGACTGGACAAGGTTCCCAGAGGGGTTTCTCCACAGTAAAAGTATTATATGTTCAGCCAAAATGTCTGTAAGCTGCAAAATACTTTCTATGTTATTTGTTTAGGGATTGGGAGTTGGGAAGCAGAGGTGGCCAGAAATACTCAAGTATTATCTGAACAGAGGGCTTCACAGATAAATTAAACTATATTACACACAAGACACAGTTTCCCTTTTGGAAGTGATCCAGAACATGCAAAATGGTTCACAGCCAGAGGCATTAAACAATACCAAATCTTCTCAGAATGCTCAAAACTCAAGGGGTTTTGTTGTCTAAAAGCTCCAGGGATTTCTAGAGGAGAGTGAAAGTTTTGGGGGTTTGTTTGGTTTTTTTGCATTTCTCTCCGAGTTGGTGGAATTGGAATATGAAAATTACTGACATTTGACACTCATCATGATGCTATGGCAACAATATGCAAATTGCAGCAATAAGACTAGCCTATCCCATTTAGCCTGCTTTGATATTCAAATTGAGGCCGTTTTCTTGCTCTTTCCATTGCTGCATCACTGCAGCGGCATTCAGCCTCTAATCGTGACATTTTTCCCATACAGATTTCAAAAGAAAACTTAAAATGGCAGAAGAAATGCAAAGCACTAAAGAGTGGATAGAAGAGAAATCACAAAATGCAAGTTTAAGAGGTGTTTAGAAATTTCCATCTTAACATCCTAAGCTCAGAAAGTCAAAGAAATAAGGAGAACCAATGAAGTCCTAAAAGTCCTTCGCAATCCCCACAGATGAAGCTGTGCACAAAGAAAGGATGGATGACTGATTTCTCGTGTAACAAGCCAATTGACTTAAAAGGAATAAATACTGTTTGCAATTGCTGAAAGAGGAGCAATGTAATTGCTAATGATTTCTTGTCAGGGATAATGGCAACAGAAGAAACCTGGCACACATAAAATTGAGAAATGCTCAAACCAATATCCATCTCAGGTAGCTTCATAATTTCCACGGTTTTTACATAAAATCTTTGGAGGACTTGGCCATTTCTGTAGAATATCATCATATAGAAGGCAAAAAGTAAAAAGAAATCATAAATCCTCCAGCTCTGTAGTTGAATTTGTTTAGCTTTTTAAGGCTTTCATAGAAAGCATTACAATCTGGACATGAAGTTCAATATCAAAGTTCACTGGAGTCTCACTGCAAGTGTGCATAAAACAAAAACGAAAAAAAAAAATGCATTGAAAACAAAAGAATAATAAAACCAAGGCTGTCCGCGTAGCTTACAGAGGCTCCCAAAAAAGTATCAGAAACATATTTAACGAAGTACTAGTAGAGTTAATATTAGCAGCCTGTAAAATGCGATGAAGAACCTGCAGGGGAGTCTCAGCTGCTACTTCCTCTTATTTAGATCTGTCCCCTTTTCTTGGGGGTGGAAGAAGTCCAAGAGTCATATTGAGATCCCCAGGGTTACTTTGTCAGATCTTTACATCCTGTGATTCCACCATCTTGGCAAGTGTCTTCTTAATTCTCAATGCTGTGAGCCTCGAGGCTGGATTGTGAGCCCAGCATTCTGACATTAACTTCAATATTGTTCTCAAGCACTGCAAAGAAAGAAAAAATAATTATGCTGAAATTCAGTAATGACAGGCTTAAATTTAAAAAACAAACAAAAAACCCCAAACCAAACCATTGTGATTGCATTAACTGGAGTGCTGCACTATATCAATTCCTCCACTCATTTTTCTTCATGCCTATGCTAGATATTTTGGCAACATGGATGAATTGAAATCACATTCTTCACTATCCATCTTGCAAGGATGGTGATGAACTGTGAGAAATGGCAAAATCCAGACTTATCCCCAAGGATAAATAGACTGATACGAACCAGGAAATCTACACAGTGATGTACTGCAAAACAGGGTTGCCAAATAATGTCACACGTTTAGCCCAATACCTGCCAACAATTAGTCCAAAACAGCGACCCCCTTTGACCACATCTCTTGACGCCATAAGATGACATCATGGTGCCCTGCAATGGATGTACACTCCCCCCAAGTGATATCATAGCCCACTCAAGAATTGAGAGGAGGCTGCTGCCCAATGAGATGCAGCCAAGGACCAACATAATGTCAAACATGGAAGATACAAGCAAGACTATGGGGGATATTTTGCGCTCTATTTCCATGGCTTTCTTGTCCAAAACAGCATGGGCAATAGCCCAAAATACTGCAACCCACACATTTTTGCCACAGCCTGGCAGAAAAGTTGCCCAAATGAGTTGGAAAACCGCAGAAATGACAACACAGACTGAAAATGAGGACACCGCCAAGAGGTTTAATGTTTTGCTTCTAAGCTCAGTTTGAGCTACAGATAATGTCCATCAAAGAAAAACCAGCTTCTCCTATCCTAGTTAGCAGCTAATTTTAATACCAATTGCTGACAGCTCTTGAATGTAAGGCTCTAGACAAGATATGTATTCCAAGTTTACATTTAACCATTAATTCATGATAAAATTGTATTTGATGTAGCAACCGACGGGGATGCATCTCAAAGCATGCATACACAGATTAGGAACTTGAAACAAATACGAACTTACAGTGAAGGACTTGACTGTGTATCTGGAAAGACAATAACACCATCTAAACAGAAACATTTCTGGAAAAAAGCATCATCCCTGCAAAAATGTCAACCAGGCACAGTGGAATGCCTTTTTGGTTTTGGGGAGGAGGCAAATAGCAACAAAACCAATCATTTTCCATCCCCTGGCACCTATCACACTTAATGTTTCTTACATACAATTTTTTTGTGCAAATCATACAGTTGTGATCAACATTATTGGCACCCATGCAGTTCAATCCCCTTAATGTCCAATATCTCCTAAAAATAAGTGGCCAGTGAAATGGCTTTCGACTAGATATGCACACATATTTGACACAAAAGAATCAAATAAAACAAGACCAATTAAAAAATGAAATAGTAGGAAATAGTATAAAAACTGGGACATTGCCAGGACATGATTATTCTTCAAAATAAGAGAAACTCCTAACCCTCCTAATAGTTACCCAAATACTTTTTTTGTTGGATTGTTCACCATGAAAGGAATACTCCTCTCTCGTGGTAAACCCTCTGTTTTATTCTATTTAAAAACGTGCTCTTCATTACCCATTTACTAAACCCCACCAGTCCAGAGACAAAATGGGTAATGAAGAGCACGATTTTGTGTATATAGCCAATTGGAACCGAGGCTGGTTACCATGGTAATTGGGGGATGCTCTTCATAAAAGGAAGGAAGAGGAAGTAGAATGGTATGACGCATGATGCAGGAAGGAGGACCGGGAAAGCCGGTGTCTGAAACATAACGTGTACAGAAGAATATGTCATGTGGAGTTAATTTCTAAGAGACTGCAGTGGAGTGACTAGAAGAATGTGTCATGTGAAATCAATTTCTAAGTGACTGCAGTCGAGTGAAGGAGCACTATCTTAATGCTGGAAATGGTAGGACTCGCGGATCTAGATAAGATGCTGGAACCTTGAAGGGACGGCGATTGAACTAGTTCCTGGCTGGAGTTCTGGATAGACGTTAAGTAAAGCTAAGTGTTTCTGATGCATTTGCAAAATAATAAATCTCTAAGGATAATTGGAGTATTATCCCTTAAAGTGATTGTGAGAGGAAGATTCCTTCTTTTAAATAGAATAAAACGGAAGGTTTACCACGAAAGAGGAGTATTCCTTTCATGGTGAACAATCCAACAAAAAAAGTATTTGGGTAACTATTAGGAGGGTTAGGAGTTTATCTCTTATTTTGAGGAATTTGTTGTGGGATAAACGGTGGTTTTAGTATTAGAGTTAGGACATGATTATTGGCACCCTTATAAACAATTCAAATCAGTTTGAACAGAAGAACCACATGCCCACTGCAGTAAAATTAGTGACGCATCTGTTACCAATTGTTAAGTACTTATATGTCTTGTTGAATCAACCAATGAATGACTACTAATGCTTAAAATGGTCACATACACTCCCTGTTCCATTTTCACAATACAAGAGCTGCCTGAGACTGTCAGAAAAGCCATCATCACCACATCAAACTTCAAAGGGGTACAAGGCAATGTTCTTAAGATGGTTTCTGCTCATGGAACAGAAGAGGAAAATTAATCCATCTTCAAAGGTTAGTGCGAACTGTTGGAAAAACACCACGTACAACATCCAACGAGCTTAAGGCTGACCTGGAGCAATCTGCACTTGTAGTTTCAACCAGCACCATATGTCTCTCACTAACTAAAGAAAGACTTCATGGGTGAAGGCCAAGGAGGACCCCACTGTTCAAAGAGACATAAAAAGGCATGCCTGATCTTTGCCTAAACCCACCTTGAGAAACCACAGTCCTCCTCCTGGGAAAATGTTCTGTGGATGGATGAAACCAAACGAGCTCTTTGGCAATGCAGACTAGTGTGATACATTTACAGGTGAAGAAATGAAGCTTATAAGGAAAGAAAACCACCCTTCCTGCAGTTAAATATGGTGGAGGTTTGATAATGGGACTGTTTTGCTGCCTCAGGAACTGGAGGCCTGGAATGTATTACAGGAATCATGAAGTCAGAGGACTACTAAAGTATTTGGAGCGAAATGTGCTACCATGTCTCAGAAAGCGAGGTTTGGGTCAAAGGTCATGGGTCTTCCAGCAGGACATTGACCTGAAACATACAACTAGAAGTACAAAAGAATGGTTATAAAGGAACAAATGGACTGTTTTAAACTGGCCAAAGAGTCCTGATCTCAATCAAATTGAGAACCTTTAGAAAGACCTGAAATCTGCCATTGGTAAAAGGAATCTTGGAAACATTCATGAGCTGGAACAAATCGCAGTTGAAGAGATGGAGAAGCTACTAGCAGACAGATGTACGAAACTTTATAGATGGCTAGAAGAAACGTTTGGAGGCAGTCATCACTGCCAAGGGTTGTGCAACCAAATATTAGTGAAGGGTGCCATTATTCCTGTCCAGGCTATATTTTGTTTTTTCTGTGTAGAAATGCTGTGGCTACTGTGAGACACGATGTATGTGTGTGGAGCAGATGCAAGGCCAAAGGGCAGTACTTGGTACTGGAAGTGGTGTTACCCTATAACAAAATACAAACTGTGATGTATCTGTATTTAAACAGGGTCTCAAGCTTTGGCTTTATAATAAAGCATTTGGGGAGGGTTAGACTTTTTGCAGTGGTGAGGTTTTAAGTGGGCGTTTCTGGTTTTGGATCCTGCTCTTTTCGTCCTTGCCTCTCTGGAGTTTAATATTGTTCTATTCATGCCTAGTCCTAATGTGTCTTGTTAGTGGTATGTGATTGTTATTTGTACTGGTCTTTTTTAGATTTTGTAAATCGCTGTGATGGTTGTAATATCAAATTAATTTAAATAAAATATTTGGGTATAGGCATCCTTCAGATCCAAAGAACACATCCAATCTTCCTTTTTAAGGTAGAGAATCTGGATGCAGAGGGAAACCATTCTGAACTTTGAGACAGATGCTTGTTTATATAGCTTTAAAACCCAGATGGGGAGGAATTCCACCACCCCACCTCCGGTCTTTTCTGTGACGAGGAAGTACTTGGAGTAAAATCCTTTCCTTGTTGGACAGGATTCAACCACAATGACCCATACAAAGGAAGAGAGCTCCTGTGAGTATTTCTGGTGCTGAAGTGCTGAGGGCAATCTGATGATAGGTCAAATAGGTGTAATCTGTACCCGACCCAGCTGATTTTGAATACCCATCTGTCCAAAATGATAAGGAGTCACTGGTCACCTGTAGATCATCAGCCTCCCTTCTACTGGAAGAGTGTCCTTCACGTTGCGCATGACCGTGGTGATATCTCGGTGGTGGTATCTCTAGAACTTTCTGCAGCTTTTGACCTTGTAGATCACTCTCTTCTTCTCTCCCGTCTCCATGACGCTGGTCTTCGTGGCACTGTTTATCGCTGGTTTCACTCCTACCTCTTCTCCCAATCCTACTCTGTTATCTTATTCCTCTTCTGCCACTCCCTCTGATCCTGTCCTTATGCACTGTGGCGTTCCACAAGGCCCTGTCCTCACACCTCTTCTATTCAATATCTTCCTAACACCCCTTGCTCTTCTCATTCAACAGTCTGGAATTCCGGCTTTCTATTATGCAGATCTAGTTCTTCATCACACCTCTCCTCTTCATCCAGATATATCCCCCCTTAACTCATGTCTTCTCTCTGTCTCCAGCTGGCTTTCCATTAACTGCTTGCACTTAAACCTCTCCAAGACTGTTGCCATCTGGTTCCCCCACAGCAGTCCCTGTCCACAATTAGCCTTATCTTTTGCCGGATCCTCTATCCCACTAATATCCTGCTTTCGATACCTTGTTCTTATAGATTCTAAACTTTCCTTTCCATAACCACATCTCCCATGTCACAAAAACTTATTTTTTCTATCTTCGTCAGATCCACGCTGTCAGCCCCTTCCTCACTTCCTAAGCCCTCACCACTCTTGTACTCTCCCTTGTCATTTCCCGTCTCGACTTCTGTAACTCTGTCCTCGCCTGTACCACTCAATCTCAGTTATGTAGGCTTCAGTGCATTCAAAACACAGCTGCCCATTTGCTCTCTCACACTACCCGCTTCGACGATGTAACTCCTCTCTTTCGTCACCTCCACTGGCTACCTATTGACTACCGCATTCACTTCAAGCTCCTTACTCTTGTACACCAAATCCTTTATACAGACAATTCTCAGTATCTGGCAGACCTTATCCAATCTCACATCCCTAGTTATGCCCTACCACATAAATCGTCTCCACCTACCTTCCCCCTCCTGAGCTCACCTACACTCCCAATTGCTACAGCTTTTTTCTTTCTTGGCCCTGCACACTGAAACTCACTCCCTTCCTCTCTCAGACTTGAGCAGAACTACCACACCTTTAAAGTACACCTGAAACTGGGTGATTTCGATCATATGTGGTGGCATTGTCCACATATCCGGCAATTTTGGAGGAAGGTATGGGAATGTATCGTCGGTTGTCTACAGGTATCCTTTCCCTGTGACATGGAGATTTGTCTGTTGGGGGTACTCCCGGTTACAATTGGTGATGCCCCTCTGCTTAAAGTGGTTCAGTCACTCCTGTTAGCGGCCAGATCGACTATAGTGCGGTTTTGGAAGCGTAGCGTAGCACCATCGCTCGTCGAGTGGAGAGCTAAGTGTTGGGACGTTTTCCGGCTGGAAAAAATCACAGCTATGGTCCGTGGTGTTCCCTTTCAGGGGGAAGCTATTTGGACTGCGGTGCTAAATGATGAATCCGGTAATTGAGGTCCCGGAAGACCATTTTAGTACTTAGATTGTAGCGGTCTGGGACTCCCTCTTTGCGCTCCTTTTCCAATGTGGTTTGAGGGCTTAGTCCCCTTTTCCTCTGTCTTTTCTTCTTCTGCTTCTGTTTTCTTGTCACTCTAGATTTACCCCTTTACAGATCTTGAGGAGGTAGTCTGGGGAGGTGGGCGAGTCAGGGGTGGGTGGGGGCACCCCTGGGGTAGGGGGAGGTATACGGGAGAGGGGAAAATTAGAGTAGTGTTTGTTGGGCTAGTCTCCTTTAGGGTTATAATCATCCACATTTGCGGCGTAGAGGGGGTAGGAACTTATTTGAACCTGGTAGCTGCACACCTTCTTCTTCGCCAGGGGGTCTTTGGCATGGGACTTGTGTACCCCTTTACGATAGTGTGGCAGGCTATAGGCAGGGTTTCGTTTGGGATCACACGGGTATTGTTCTAATGTTAACCTGTTCTCACTTTGCTTCTGTATTGGTGGGAGGGCTTGCTAGGGGGATGTTCTTATTATGCCATGTATGGTATTGTTCAGGTTTTATGACTTGTATTTTTGGTGTCCAGAAGGTTAAGCCAATACAATTTAATTCTCTGTAGTTTGCTGCTGGCGACCAATATTGTATTTAGTCATATTTACTTCTCTCTACTTTTCTCTTTCTTTCTTTCTGCTTGTCTCCCCTGGTCTTGTTATCCTGTCTGTCCTGCGTGTAGAAATTGGCAGGCATATTTTGTTAGAAGCATGACATTTGTTGCCAGATATATAATATCTCTCCTTCTTGTTACTGACTGCTCGTTCATTGGATTGTGTATGTTTACCGAATGTTTGTATGTTGCTGAGCTACGCTCTATGGTTTTTTTTTTCATTTGTAATTCAAGGAGTCTGTATGTTTATTCTTGATACTGCTCAATAAAATTTATTACACAAAAAAAAAAAAAAAGTACACCTGAAGACTTACCTGTTTGCTTCTGCCTTTGACCTTCCCATCCCTTCTGTGTGATCTCCTCCCACTGTCCCACGATGTCTCAATGTCTCTCTCTCGTCTGGTACACATGGCTTACTCTCTTCTGTCCTGGTTATACTGTAAAGCACAGTTACTTACCTGTAACAGGTGATCTCCGGAACAGCAGGAATTAGTCTTCACATATGGGTACATCGGCGCCGACGGAGCCCGCACGGAAATGCTCCCCAGCATCCAATCAGAAGCCTTTGGGAGCATCCCTCGCGCCTGCGCGGTGACTTCCCGCCTTTCCCACTGCCTCTCCTCAGTTGAGTTTCATAGCTGAGACAGAAGGAGAGCAAGAGGAAAGGAAATAGATAGATACAACTCCTAGGGGAGGTGGGTGGGTTGTGAAGACTAATTCCTGCTGTTCCGGAGATCACCTTTTACAGGTAAGTAACTGTGCTATCTCCAGGAACAAGCAGGAATGAGTCTTCACATATGGGGACTCCCTAGCTGCGGGTGCCAGGGGAGATCCCATAAAATGCGTATCCCTGGAACAGGGCGGCAGTTCCCAACCTGGATCTCCGGCATCCCCTGGGGGATGGGGGGTAGGAGTTGAACAGAGCAGAGCTGCAGAGGAACAGCGAATCTAAAGACTACAGGGAAAAGGAGTCTTTAGAATGTATGTCAAGTATCAGTAGATATTTAATGAACTAGCACAATACATAGCTTACCTACTGGATTGTAGGAAGTAGACAGGAGATGCAGTAGCGGGATCTTCAAGGTAACTCCACTGCACTGAGGAAGATGTTCCAATCTGGAATGGGCAGGTGACCCAGGTGTCAACCGGGGCAGAAGAAGATCGGCAGGCCTCCAATGAAAGCTTTATGGGAAAAGCTGAGAACTCTGGTAGGCACAGAGTCATAAACATTGAGGACTAACAAAAGAAAACTGACCAATCTGGAAAGTAGCCCAGTCCGGAGGGGAAGAGAGGGTATGGAAAAAAAACCCCCTATTCCCAAGGAGAACAGAAGTGTACACAGGAATACTGAAAATGTACACTGTCTTTCCTAGCTGGTAGGAGATAGGAAGACATTGAAGTTTGAGACTGCATAGAAAAAGAAATGTATAACAAAAATCGAAGCTGTTGATGTCACAGCAGTAATTGTTAGTATAACCAGTCCCAGTTACTGAGCCGAATTATAATAGGCAAGTTGACTGTCTGGACCCCATAAGAAAATAAAACCTAAGCACCGACAGTCAGGGAGATAGGTTAGACATAGGGCGCTATGGACATCTCCCAATATGCGTATATATATATATATGTATATATATAAGGAAAAGACATACAAATCTATACGTATGAGAAGATATATGTCTAGACAAGTGTGATACATATAAATCTACATAAGAAATGCAGATAGATATATGTACAGATAGAGGTGGGATGGCTGATGCCCACCCAGTGCATAAAACCATGTATGCACAGGACACATACATACAGGAAAACAATTTTAAGAATGCATGCCTGCAACTGAGCCACAGAAACATTCACATGGGGAATGTGATGGGAAAAAATCCATCCCATAATAGGGGGTGAAACCCACCTGAAGAAATATAGAGGATCTATTTCTGTAGGTCAGTGGAAGAACCAGCATGGTTGTGTGAAAACCAGAGGATAACAGCAGTCTGGTAAGAGTACCTCAGCAGTACCTTAGGACTCTGATACGTCCGAAGGACAAGAAGAACGCAGAGACGAAGATACCAAAGTGACCCAGCCAAGGGGTTCAGGGGTATCACGTACGGTAAAAGAGTATGCGTTGTCCAAGCGGAGTAGAAAGCATAATGCCAAGCTGGAAGGAACAGGAGTATATTCCGGTCAGATTGGAAACTCCGTGGAGACACACGTAGAAAAAACTTGTCCGCTGGATATGAAAGACCCTCAGAGACAGAGTTCAATGCTCTGTAGCAAGGGCCCATAGCAGAAAGCTTCTCCGAGGATTGCAGAGAGCATTGTGCAGGAGAAATATAGATAAAACTGACAGAGATCAGGTGTGTTGCCATATCCTAGGAAAAGATATGGCTAGAAGATAAGCTGCAGCGACGAGCATTAAGCAAGCTAGTCGCAAGTAGCTTGCAATGAGCACTAAGGTAAACACTGGAACTCCTGCACATACAGCAACTGAACCAAACAGAGGGGATTCTCCTGTATGAAAACAGAGAGAAAAACAGACAGGCAGCGGAGAAGATTTATTTTCCTGTCTGATGAGGTGTTCAGAGCACGCATTGAAGGAAAAACAACAGTCTACACTGTGTTTCAGTATGGCAGCAACTCAAGCAGGGGAGACCCTGGAAGAGAGGGGGTCGAAAAGTGGCTTACCCTATGGAAGGTCAGCCGAGGGAAAAAATGTCCATATGGGGCAGAACTATCATGGGATAGTTGCAACCTCCCTTCGTTGTAGTAGAATGGGAGAATTCAGTAACCCATGGACAAAAATACCCCAAGAGCCCAGCATACTAGAAAAGAAAAAACCAGGGTAGAGTTTGAAGAATAAACTTCCGCTGAGGAGAAGTTAACTGTAGAGTGCAATACACAGGAACCTATGGGTGCTGGTTACTGGGTAGAGTCTGGAGACTTCAGACTAGGATGAGATGTCCCTTGCTTGGGTACACCGGGAGGATGGGTAGAAGAAGGATGAAACTTTCTCTTCTTCGGGATAGACGGTTTGGTAGGACATTGCCTACGCCCTGGGGAAAAAGAAGGCTTAGGATGATTTCCAGAACCAGGGAAGTCAGTGGAGCAATGAGCAACCTGACGTAAAGCCTCTTTATTGAAGAGATTCTCTCCAGTACAAGGAGAATTACCCAGTGTGTGTTGTGCCCATCTGCTCAAGTCTGAAGCCTGCAGCCACGCTGTACGGCGCGCTCCAATGGCAATAGTAGAGGATCTGCTAACAGACTCAAAAGAGTCTAGAGAAGCCCGGGAAAGAAACCAAGAGATATTCCTGCTATGATTAATAAGCAAGGAATAGTCAGAGGCCTTAGGTTCCGACAAAAAGGGAGACAAGAGAGATAACTTCTCTGTGACCTCCTGAAGCGTGAGACTCATATAAAAAATATATGAAATAATTCTTGAAGCCAACATAGAAGTTTGGAAGGTCTGACGTCCAAAGACATCAAGTGATTTAGATGCACGACCTGGTGGGAAAGAAGAATGCTTCTTCTTACTTCTGACCTTCCTCATTGTTGATTCCACAACAATGGAATGATGAGGAAGTTGGTTTTTCTGAAACCCCGGAGAGAGAGGCACCTGATACAGAACATTCATGGCTGTAGAAGGCGCAGGAACCTTTAAAGGTGATTCCCAAATCCTCAGAAGGTCCTGCAAGGACTGATGCAAAGGAAGCATTATGGTTTCCTTTTCTGTAGGATCTTGGCCAAGAGTAGGACCAGGAATAGGGATGGCAAGAAAGGTTGCCATGTCAAGGAGAAATTCCTGAAAGGAAGGATCTCCCAGAGGAACTATTCCTGGGTAGGTTGTATGAGCAGACGACCTACTGGACTGGTGCATAAAAGGAATCCTGCTAGATGGAAAATGATACTGACAGTTCCGATTCGAGGCAGTTAGTACTGCATCGTCGGTTCCCGGTATCGATTCCAAGCTAGGCATGGAAAAGATGGATGGCACCGATGGAACTGCAGGAAACGACATAGATACCGGTACCGGCATCGGGGATGGTAATGCCCTCGTAGCAGTCATCGGAGGTTGCCGAAGCAGTACCGAGGTAACCAGAGAGCTTTGGTGATTATCCCCGATACAGCGTAGTCGGAGGCGACAAGGATCGGCTCCGAAACGCGTCGGAACCAAGTCATCTAGACTGGATATGGATTCCAGACTGGGCATCGAGACGAGCGTCGATGGTGGAATCGGCGAAGCCGCCACATAAAGGTCAATCGGAACCGTATCGATCGGCCCTGAAGGCACCGAGGATGATGCCCGGTGAAGGGAGGAACACCCGACACCGGCGCCGATGTCGGGGTATCGGCACCGCACGAAGCCGGTACCCCCCCTAAGCATGGCGCCCAGGACACCCGATGACGATCCCCGGTGAAGAGTGGAACACTCGACACCAATGCCGGGGCATCGTTACCGCTCGACGCCGGTATCGACCCCGCGGATGGCTGGGATACAGGAAAGCTAGACCGGGTCGTAACGAGCGGCCCCTAAGGCACCGAGGACTCCAGACGACGATCCCTGGTGAGGAGCGGAGCATTCGACACTGGTGCCGATGCCGGGGGATCGGCACCGCTCGAAGCCGGCACCAACCCCGCGCATGGCTGGGAAACAGGAAAACCAGCCTAGGTCGGGTCGATCGGTCCTGAAGGTACCGAGGATACCAGACGACGAGCCCTGGTGAAGAGTGGAGCACGCGACACCGGTGCCGATGCCGGGGAAGCGGCACCGCTCGAAGCCAGACCGCAATCCCTGGTGGCGAGTGGAACACTCAACATCGGAGCCGATGCCGGGGGAGCAGAACCGCTCGAAGCCGGTACCAACCCCGCGCATGGCTGGGATGCAGGAAAGCCAGTCTGGGTCGAATCGATCGGCCCCGAAGGCACCGAGGACACCAGCTGACGATCCTTGGTGAGGAGTGGAGCACTCGACACCGGTGCCGATGCCGGGGAATCGGTACCGCCCAAAGCGGATACCACCCCCGAGCATGGCTCAAGTATGTTCTGTGAGGAGTGAACCCCAGGAACAACCTGAAACCCCGTAAATGCTTTGGAGCCCGAAGACTCCCGCCGGGGTCTTATTGCCAATGGGTCTTGAGGGCAAGGCCGGAGCCGTCATCATGCTGGGCATGAGACTTGCCCTTCAAGGATCAGCTAGTCTTAACAGACTGTTTGTGGGTTACCTGATCCTGGAGAGAAGAGTAAACCGAGGACCTCACCCGAGGAGGAAAAATGGCATCGAGGGATACCCGAAAAAGAGAAGGTCTTCTCCCGATGCTAAAGCCCCATGGACCCAGGGAAAAAGGGTCAGGGCCCAAACAGGATAGACACCAGGCATTGGAGTCTAAAAGGAAAACCAAGTCTCCACAGTGAGGGCACTTCTTAGGGGAAGAAGGCTCCATGTTGGAAAGGCCCAGTAGGCCTCAAAAGATAAAAAAAAGAAAAAACTGACGAGGAAATTATTTCTCTAAAGGAAAAGAGAATAAAGCACCGGCGGTACCGGTATCGGCGGGGAAGACAGCCGCGACCACACAAAACAAGAAAATAAAGAATATAAAGAAAAAAGGTTTCTGCGGTTACAGAAGGTACGTCCTGTTGGCTCCGCGGAAAAACAAAAACTGAGGAGAGGCAGTGGGAAAGGCGGGAAGTCACCGTGCAGGCGCGAGGGATGCTCCCAAAGGCTTCTGATTGGATGCTGGGGAGCATTTCCGTGCGGGCTCCGTCGGCGCCGACGTACCCATATGTGAAGACTCATTCCTGCTTGTTCCTGGAGATCTTCTTTTCCTGGTCTCGGCCATTCTATTGATTTTTTTAAAATTGTTATTGTAAACCGCTCTGTTATTATGTGAAGGGCAGTATATCAAATTCAACAAACATAACCAGTACTTAAAGACAAAAACCCACCCCTGGTTTTGGCTGGGGAGCAGGCTAGGATTTCTGGGCCTTATACTGACGAGAATAAGAGTGAGGACTAAGCAGTTTGGGTTAAGTGGGAGGATGCCTTCTGCCTATGAGAGTAAAATGATCTCCTATGCCCCATGCTATACCACCTAGATGATGTGAGGGGGGGGGGGGGGTGGAAGTAGATCTAGAGAGGGTGTTTTTTTTTTGTTGTTTTTTTTTTTTTAAAGAAAATGTCACTGTGCTGCTTGATAAGGATTGAAACGTCCTGCACATTATCTCCAAAGAGATTATCTTGCCATAATATGGCTCGTCAGTGAGATTCTCAGACACCATATTGTAAGTCTGAGGAGCAGAGTCTCCAGGCATCATGTAGAAGGCTCTCAGTGCCATACTGAAACATCATAAGTAATTTGAACTATGTATTTTCTACACTCCTTCCTTTTGCTCATTAGGGACTGGAGTTGCTCTGCCTTCTCTGGATAGAGAGTCTTGGCAAACTCTTGCATGTTGCACATGATGATCCACGAATGCATGCTCATGGAAAGCTGGTAATACACTATGTGGGACATAAGCATACAGTTCTAAAAAAAATTCTTCTCCCAAAAGATTCCAGTATCCAAACCCCCCTTCCCAAGTGCACCAAAGAGCGAGTCTTGGAGCTCTTGATCCTGAGACCAATTTGATGACTATCAGATGGTGTGGCAGCTGAAGTGTCTCAAATTCAGGGGCCTTTAGAACACAATACATTTTTATTCATGGGTTGTATAGAGATGAGAGTGAACAGGCACAGTCACAGTCTTCTTAGGAGGACTAAGGAATTGGAGGATTTCCAATACTTCAGCCCTGGCTCCTCTTCTGTGTAACTGAAATGGAACAGCCTTAGCAATTCTAGATACAAACTCAATAAAGGACAGCTCCTCCTTCGCTCATGAGGTGGTGAGGGATCTGATGCCAACTCAGGAGACCTCTCCCTTTCCAGGCCGAGCCCAAAACTCTCGGGATCCAAAATTCTGACTAAATATTCCTATCAAATGGTATATAATACATGACCATAGCAGAAGGAAAATCACTATTAGAACATATTGAATAAGACGGGTACAATTTTCCTGAAATATGCAAAAATTAACCCAGCTGCAGAATGTGGATTAAAATTTTAAAGTAGGCCTTCAAAGGGTTAAGAAGCATCTAAATTGTACTCCGAGTTCCAGGAGTGCTCTGACTGACTCAGAAAAATACTCAGATGTCCGAGTCACTGCTTTGGACAACCTCCGCTCCTCTTGAAATGCAGATCTGATGTCTTGGAGAACAGTCACCTCCCCCTATATACTGGAAGTTGACACTGGCCAGGCAATCATAGGTGTCGAGGCCTTTGGAGGTTTCAAGTATCTGTGAATCTCCTGCAGGCAGTACATGAGTCTTGAGAACCAAATCAATGTCTCAATGCACCAGCTTTGATACAGCTGAAGCACTATGCAATGAAAATCTCCATCCTGTCTTCAAAAGTACTCCTCAAAGGCTGCCACTGAAAAAGGTAAGGGGCTTGGCCAATGCCTGCAGAATCTGTTGGCAGAGTACTGGCAGGCTTGTCCTGACACCATCACAGACACTGATACTAAGGAAGATGAGCACTCCTCACATCAGGGCCACCTGAAGGATATTGCATCCTCCAATGTTCTGAAGGATATTGCATCCTCCAATGTTCACGGCATCATGCTCTGGTGAACCGCTACACCGATGCACCTCAACCTTCAGCCAGTGCTTGGTTGCCTGAGTCCTCCCTACCTACAAATGTGAGGACAAATCTTCTCTCTTTTTCAGAAGGGAATCAGTAAATAATTGCTCCTTGAAAAGCCTATTGATGCTTGACATTCAATGGTATTGGTGTCTTCCAGCATTCGGTGCAACTCCTTTGACCTTAGAGACAGATGTAGTTGATGCTGAAGTTGATGGACTAGTTTTATCCACACTCTTTCTTGACCCTTGAAGGCCTGTCATCTGCAAATATAAGAAACAATGAGAGGGTTCATAGTTGGGGACTCCAGGCATTGTAGACACCAGTTATGGGTGTCCATAATGGACATGGTAATACTGCACTAGGTGCACTTCCTAAACCTGCTGCAAAGTTTCTGGGTCAGGTTGTCTGGAAAAATAGCCACAGCAAAATCAAACATGATTTTGAAAAAAATTCTCCCAACCAGGGTATCAGAGGCCTAAATGTGGCCTATAGAAGTGACATACAAAAAGAGAAACCTAAAAATGTCTGAAATGTCTACCTAAGAGAATACCAGGACGAAAAGAAACTCACATGGCAGCAACAGGAAAAAAAGTGACGTGCACTCACAAAAAGAGGCAGAAGAAAACCTAGACTTCACTGTAAGACACACACATCTGACAGACTCCATGGAAAATTGAAGACACGCATAGGAACTGACATACGCATAGGAACTGACACTGGACCATTCTAAACCCTGCAAAAGGAGCAGGGAAATGGTTCCAGTGCAAAGTTCCATTAGAGACGTTACCCGTACACTGAAGACATTATTCTGCTTGTTCCCAAAGAAAACATAGTATTTAAAGTGAAAATAAATAATGTTTTATCTGGGAGACCTGCTTCAGAAATCTGCCATAGGGTGAGTGTGCATTTGCTTTGCTAGACTCACCTCATCGCTGTTCCATCTATTCGATACCACAGGGCGTAAACACTTGACACACACAACTTCTCTCATATCCTCATAAGATGGATCACTTGGCACCATGTCATAATATGGCAACTGATAATCTTCAACAATGCCTGCAGCAAGTGAGAAAAAGTTCAGGATAAATAGAGTAGAATTTTAACTTTTTTATAATAGGGTCAGACAATTGGAAATCCTCAGCATGTTTTCTTCCTTAGCTGAATTGTAGAATACTTATGTGTACACATTAAAAACTGAATGTGACTGAAGTATATGTTGACAAATTAGGAAGCACAATATTATTTTAAAGTATACTCCAGCAGAATTACATATGCTTCTTAAACTATGAAGTGACAAAATCACTCAAAATTACATGCATACTTCCACTCCTCATCCTAACCCTTTGGGTGTAAGTATACATGATGATGAATAATGCACATATTTCCACTTACATTCAGGGTAGGGAACCACCAAAAAAAAACACACTTGTGAAAGTGTTATATCTACAGAAAATTTTTCAGAGGGCAATTTTGAATCTACCTATGAGTTTGCAGTAACATGGACTTTAAGCTCATTTTCAAAAAGTAAAGTCCTTGAGGAGTATGTGCTGGAAAGTAAACAGATTTAAATATGCTATTTCTGTGCATGTATTTCCTATTGACCTCTCCCTGCAACCCCTTAATTCAAGTTAAAGCATTTTTACTCATAGATACCTGTTGGGGGGGGGGGGGGGAAATGGGTGAGTCATTTGGCATTTGTATGTATATAATACATTAACTCACGGAACAAGTGGGAAGAGGAGAGGGAAGGGTGGAGGGAAATGGGGGGAGATGAGAGGGGGTGGAACTAAAGAGATTGTGGACACTTTGGGAGGGAGGGAGGACAAGAGAGATATTGAACTCCTTGGAGTAAGGAAGGGGAGATGCTGGAGAGCTGGGAGTAGTAGCAAGGGGGAGATGTTAGACACCTTGGAGAGAGTTGAAAAGGGAAGGAAAGATGCTGGACTATGGAGTGGAGTGGAGCAGTGTAGAGCTGTATGGCTGATAAATAAATAAATCAGGGCTAGCCCAAGGTTAACAGGTTTTATATACCGCTTTTTCATTTCAATCAAAGCAGTTTACACTGAAACAAACTTGGTAATGTACATTAAAGAGGGACATTGATAACTTGGATTTTTCTGAGGCAATGGAGGGTTAAGTGACTTGCCCAAGGCCACAAGAAGTGCTGGTGGGAATCGAACCCTGGTCTCTGGGTTCCCAAGCCAATGTTCTTAAGCATTAGGCTACTCCTCCACTCCTGATAGTGTAGAGTTACTCACCTGTAACAAGTGTTCTCCGGGAACAGCAGTAATTATTCCTCACATATGGGTGACGTTGGTGCTGATGAAGCCTGCGTGGTAACCTCTCCCCAGCTTTCAAAGAAAGCCTTTGGGAGATGTACCATGCATGGTCCTTTTCCCGCCCAGTATGATATCATAGCACAAGATGGCAAAAGGAAAAGTAACTCCACGGGGAGGAGAGAGGATTGTGAGGACTGATTTCTACTGTCCCTAGAGAACACCTGTTACAGGTGAGTAACTATGCTTTCTCCAAGAACAAGCAGGAAGTTAGTCCTCACATATGGGACTCCCTAGCTACAGGCAACCGAAAAACCTGTAAAAAGCTTATGGGAGATCAGAAAAAGGGGGAACCATGAGCAGCAGCAATGAGACTCCCAAGCAGCCCAAGTGCCCAGCAAGGAGCCAATGCTCTGATAGCCTGAACACACCAAAGGGCTGGAGGGCAGGAGTTGCCTATACACCAAACAAATGACCGAGTACTGCCTGGCCAAAGGCACCATCCCGACTGTACTCTCTCTCCAGTCAGCAGTGAGCTGCAAAAGTGTGGATTGAGGACTAGATGGTGGCCCAGCAGATTTCCGACAAGGGAACGAAGCGCAAGTTCGCTACAGAGGTTGCCATGGCCCAGATGCTGTATGCCCCGACACGGTACTGCAGCGAGAGACCAGCCTGCTTGTATGCGAAGGCATGCAATCAGTGACCCACAGCTGGACAGGGTCTGCTTAGAGACCGCAGCTCCCAATTGACTCGAGTTGTAGGAAACAAAGAGCTGGGAAGCTCGGCGGTGCTGTTGGGTACACCTGAGATAAAAGGCAAGTGCCCTGTTACAGTCCAGTGTGTGGAGAACTGCCTCTGCCCTGCTGGTGTGGGGTCATGGAAAGAAGGTGGGCAGCACCGCCTATTGGTTGAGGTGGAACAGAGACACTACTTTGGGTAGAAACCTGGGGTGCATGCAGAGCACAACTCTGTTCTTGTAGAACATAGTGTATCGTGGTTCTGCCACCAACGTCTGAAGCTCACCGACTGTGGGCAGAGGCAAGCACTATGAGGACCACCACCTTCCAGGAGAGATACTTGAGGTGGCAGGAGCAGAGAGGCTCAAAAGATCAGCGCTTGGAGAGCACTCTGCCACTGGCAGGCGGACAGGTGGCTTCGACAAAAGCCCCCTCAGGAAGCTGGATGAGGAACAGCAGGAGTGGAGCGGAATGAAACACCTCTATAGTCCAAAACAGCTGGACAGAGCAATAGGGTTGTCCAGATGCTCTGTGCACAAGACCAAGAACCTCTGCCACTTGAAGGCGTACGCCCAACAGGTGAAGGTTTTGCAGGAAGCAAGGAGGACCTCCTCCACTTCAATAGAGAGAATGAAAGGGGCCAGGGCTATCCTTTCA
The DNA here is from genome assembly GCA_033557465.1 of Ichthyophis bannanicus. NCBI lineage: Eukaryota > Metazoa > Chordata > Amphibia > Gymnophiona > Ichthyophiidae > Ichthyophis > Ichthyophis bannanicus. The sequence goes on along the minus strand of CM066034.1, from coordinate 628,826,132 downwards.
GCAGCCAGGCCATGACTGTCAGAGACCCCAGGTTGGGGTGCAGGAGAGAGCCCTCCTCCTGCATCAGTAGGCATGGATTGCACCACAGGGGAACTGGGGATGATGTGGCCAGGCAGAGGAGCAGGGGAAACCACAGCTGCCTGGCCTATTGTGGGGCCACCAGGATCACTGTGGCCCTGTTGCGCTGGACTTTGAACAGGGTCTTGGCAATCAATGGTGTGGGAGGGAAAGCATAAAGGAGGCCCTCTGCCCAAGAGGGCAGAGAGAGGAGTGGTGTGTGGCTGCCGGGAACAGAAGCGGGGAATTTGTGCATTGGCTGAACTGGCAAAAAAGTCCGCCGTCGGGAGCCCCCAGCACTGAAAGAACTGGCTGGTCACCCTGGGATCCAGTCTGTACTCGTGCGGCTGGAGGACCTAGCTGAGCTGGTCCACCAGGGTGTTGTCCTGGCCTGAAACGTAAATTGCCCACAGGAGAATCCCATTGCTGCTGACATACAAGGAGAAGCTCACTGCTACAGGCAGAGCAGGGTCGAACCCATGCCCCCCTGCTTGTTTTTTTTTTCAACGATCTGTTTATTACATGCATAGCACTGAACAACAACAGTACACACAAACCATGTTTTACAGTTTTTTGGGTATGAGACTGTCTCCCAGGGGAGGTTGTATCTTATCCACCACCTTGGGAGACTAACAACTATAAACAAAGAAACCAAAAAAACACATACAGAGCATGTCCCACGATAACCCCCCCATACCTCCCCCCACCCAATACCCCCCCAGTACTGAATCATAGCAATACAAACTCGTCCATGGAGCAACACGCACTGAATTGATCACTGTCCAACCCTAAGCACCTCACTGCGGATTTTAGGCCCCAGATTTTGAACGTAAGGCATCCAAATCAACAGAAAGGTGGCCCATCTCCGCGGGTGTCCTTGCGCCCCTCTTCGCTCCATTAGCATAAGTTGGTGTAGGCTATTACGCCATTCCCAAAAAGTGGGGATCGCAGGCTCCCTCCAATGGCGAAGAATGGGGCCTTTACCCACCAGACAAGCCTTATGAACGAAAATTCTCTCCCATCTCCCCTTTAAATGAATTGGGCCCATCTGATCCAGCACAACCAGCAGACCCGTCCAGCTGAACCTTTGTTGCAACAAGTCACTGAGATACGCCCCAATGCGCATCCAATATCGCCGAATATGGGAGCAACCCCACCACATATGACCTAAATCTGCCAGAGAGCACGAACATTTCGGACAACCACCCTCAAGCGTAAGATGACTTCTCAAAGCTCGCCTGGGAGAGAAATGAGCCCGAAGGATGCATTTAAATTGTACCTCACACCATCGGGCCCCCTCCACCAGCTGTGCAATCCGACGCAAAGCACCCCAAACAGAACCCGGCGCTACGTCCCGGCCCAATTCCCTTGCCCACAAACTTTCCACCATTGAATAGTCTGGAGGTGGACCCAGCAAATCTAATCTCTTCTTTAACTCCGCGATGGTTGGTGGAGACCCCGTCCCCAGGGCCAGAAATTCTAAGATACGCGCCGAGTGTTCCACGGTTAATTCCCGACTAGATAATGAACGGACATAGTGCGAAAGCTGCGCATGAGCAAGAAAGGACACTCCCAAATTCAAGTCATAGTCCTTGCAAAGCACGTTCAGAGATCTGCAGCTCCCATCCTGGTCCACCACCTGCCCCAGGCGTCGCAGACCTAACCGTTCCCACTTTTGAAAAGGGGCCGAGTCAAAACCCGGCAGAAAACAAGCATTGCCTCGTAGGGGTAGCCAGCTCGAGACCTCAGGAGAGCTGCCCCAGTATTTATTCAACTGCTGCCATGTACGCCGGGTTGCCTGCACCAAAACACTACCCATTAGACGCGCCGGCAAGGCTGTTCTCCGCAAATGTAATACTGCTTCTAAAGCCTGTGGGGCTACGAAGGCCTCTTCCAAGGCTCGGGGGGTGTAAACCTCTGTATCCCCCAACCAATCCCCGAGATGCCTGGCCTGACAGGCCAGTGCGTACTTCCACAGATCGGGAACTCCAACCCCTCCAGATCGCCAACCCCCCCGCAGCCGGCTCAACGGTATGCGTGCTCGGGACCCTCTCCACAGAAACACTCGGATCTCCCGCTCTACACGCAACAGATCCCGTCGCAATAACCACACGGGGAGAGTTTGCAGCCAATAAATCACTCGTGGGAGTATCACCATCCCCAATGCTGCCACTCTCCCCAGGAGGGACAAGGGCAGGGGCGCCCAAGCCTGCAATTGCGCTCGGAGTTTTGTAAAAACTCGTGCGAAGTTATCAGCATATAACCGTGCTGGGGTCCTAGTCAGCAAGACACCCAAATAAATGAAAGAATCATCTGCCCACCGAAGGGGAAATCTTCCCTGCCAGCTCCCCCTTAACGTACCCCCCACATCCAGGGCTTCGGACTTATCCATGTTAATACGTAAGCCTGCAAATTTACCGTACAAAGAAAACTCCTCAAGCAAACAGGGCAGGGACTGTTGAGGGCGCGTAAGGTGAACCAGCATATCGTCTGCAAAAGCCGCCATCTTAAACCCCTGTGACCCAATACGCACCCCACGTATATCGGGGGACTCCTCTATCCTCCGCACCAACGGATCCAAGGTCAACACAAAGAGCAAGGGAGATAGTGGACAGCCCTGACGCGTGCCTCTCTCCAGACAGAAGGTATCGGACAGCACCCCATTACAAAGGACAGCGGCCGTAGGGCCCGTATAAAGCAAATAAAATAAATAACTCCACCATCTTACAAAAGGGTGCTCCCAGGCCATAGTAGGGTAAAAGGCGTTTCAAGTAGTCCCAATGCACCTGATCAAAGGCTTTTTCCGCATCGAAACTAATTAAAAGTGATTGGAGCTCCCGCTCATGCACCCACTCCAGAGAAGCAACAATTTTCCGCAAGTTGCGTACAGCATACCGCCCCTTCACAAACCCAACCTGTGTGTCATGCACCAGGTCCCCCAGCACGGACGCCAGCCTGTCCGCTAAAACCTTAGCTAGCACTTTCAGATCAAAATTTAATAAGGAAATGGGTCGATAGGCAGCCGCCTGGGTGGGGTCTTTCCCTGGTTTCGGTATTAAAGTGATAAAGGCGTGGTTCATCCCCCATGCAAAACTCCCCTGACTCACCCTACGACGGTACATAGCTACCATGGCTGGGGGCACCAAGTCTCCCAACAATTTGTAAAACTCCGCTCCAAATCCATCAGGGCCTGGTGCCTTGTAACAACTGGCCCGCTGGATAACCCCACGTACCTCATCCTCCGTCACTGGGGCATCGAGCTGAGCCCGCTGCCCCGCAGTCACCGTGGGTAAATGGAGACCCTGTAGGTAGGCCTCCATGTCAGTTAAAGACCCTTCCCTCCGTGCATATAGCTGCTGAAAAAAGGATCGAAACAATCGGGCTATATCTTTAGTATCCTTATATAAGTGTCCCTGTGCATCCCGTAGCGCCGCTATTGACCGAGATCCCCTGCTGCCCCTCAGGCAGCGCGCCAACAGCTTTCCAGACTTATCCCCAAAACGATATAACTGGTATTTATAATACATATGAGACTTTTTTGCCCTTTGATGAAGAAGTTCATTGAGGGACGTCTGGAGCTCCCAATGTCTCCGTTTGTTAACCACACTAGGATCCCCCGCACAGCGTCGCCGGGCTCGCATAACTTCCTTCTCTAGTTGAACAATCTGCCGTGCCAACAATTTCCGTTTTCTCGCGCCATATGCAATAATATCCCCACGTAACACCACTTTGGCCGTTTCCCATAGTAACTCTGGGTCGTCTTTGTGCTGCTCGTTATTGGCCATAAATGCCTGCCAACACTGAGCAAGGTACAATCGGAAATCGGCGTCCCGATACAGCCCCACAGGAAATCGCCACTGTCGAGTCGTCGTGGCTGAAGCCCCCCACGCAAAGTCCATCCAAACTGGGGCATGATCAGACACCGCAATGGGACCTATCTGTGCATCTTCAACCAGCCCAAATAACCTTTCCGAAACCAGAACAATCTATTCGAGCGCTGGACCCATGGGCCCGTGACTGATGAGTGAAATCTCTCTCTGATGGATGTACCAAGCGCCAAGGGTCTACCATACCCAGACGACGACATAAGCCCTGCAAAATTTTTGTCGTCGGGGCCCGTCCTCGTTCCCTCCCACTCTCGGAAGTGTCCATCCCAATATCCAGCACTCCATTCAGATCTCCCGCTAAAATCAACGGGACATCCGGCAATTGTTCCACCCTAGAAGCCAATTGGGCATAAAATTCCCGGTCCACAACATTTGGGCCGTACACACTGCCCAGAACTATAGGCCTACCATCAAGACAACCGTACAACAAAAGGTACCTGCCATCCGGGTCGCTGTATTCCTTTTCCAATTCAAAACGGACTTGATTACTGATCAAAATGACCACTCCGCCCTTCTTTCCTTTGGCCGGGGCCCCCCAACCCTGCCCCACCCACGCTCTCTGTAATTTAGCATGCTCTTCCGCCGTCTGGTGGGTTTCTTGTAACATAGCGATGTCACACTTTAATCTGGCCAAAGCCTGCAACACTTTATATCTTTTAATAGGGTTACCTACGCCACAGATGTTCCACGAGACAACTTTCAGGTTGGACTGCAATCAAACATGGCATAGACAATCATCATACCGTACAAATAGAGGTGAACCTTCCCAGCCTGAGGCCCCCCCTTAAACTGTAAAGTGCTCCCAAGACCCACATCTGCAATCTTACCATTAATCTTCAGTACCCCTCCCTGCCCTCCCCCTCCCCTCTCCACACCCCGTCCTCCCTCTACCAGTCCCACCTCCCCCCCGCCCACCCCCCCAACCCATACCCTTCCCCCCCCCCCATCCCTTCCCCCTCCCCCTCAACCATCCCCCCCCTCCAACTCCACCCCCGTCTTCCTTCTTTCCCCTATTATTCGGTCACCTTGATGTGTCCAGGCTCCCCCACCCCCTAACGTTCCCACTCCATTACCCCTAGGTCCCTGCCCTACCCCCACCTCAACCAATACTAGCAAGACTAACACTCCCCAACAGTAACAGTGCAAAAACTTAATAACAGCTGGATAATCAAAATAAAACTGCATCAGAGCAGCCTATCTCATCTCCACTGCCCAGACACAGGCCCCGGGGGACCGAGAAGGGAGCATGGTCCGACAAAGAGAGGAGCCAAGCCCCCAACCCGTTCACCTCCCGCCCCCCATCCTACCGGCATGGTGATCAGGGCTCAAAGTAGTATCCCCCATGGGGCTACACAGTCCAGTATAGTAAGTGCCAACGAGCCACAGGGAGAAAAAAAAAACATAGCTCGCAGCACTCAGGGCCCTCCCGGGAGTCCGGGCCCCCCCCCCCCCCCGAGGGGAGCAGGCCCATCAGGGCAGTATCGCAACACTCACTGTTCAAAGTCTCCCACTCTCCCCGGAGACTCACAGAATCAAGCACACAGAGGGATCCCCTCTGCATCTCGCAACCATCAATCTGGCATGGTAGACACAGACGTGCCCTGTCTTTCCAGGTGGTCGACATAGACCGCTGCTTCTGCCGCCGAGCCAAACACCTGAGGCCGGCCCTCGTGGAACACGTGGAGGCGCGCCGGATACTGCACCGTAAATTTAATGTTCGCTGCAATCAGCCTTTGACAGATCGGGGCATAGGCTCGGCGACACTGACTCACCGCCACTGAATAATCTTGCGTGATCCGAATTTTGGCGCCTTCCCGCTCTATAGTCCCTCGCCTCCGGGCATCTCGCAGGATCGCCTCCTTCTGCTGGAACTGCAGGTATTTAGCCAGCACAATCCTGGGCCGGGCATCGTTGGGTTTCTGAGGGCCCACTCTATGCACCCGCTCAATCACCAGTGAGGAGCCCGGTTCTTTTTCCCCCAGCAAGGAGGCGGACAGGGCTTCAATGTATGCACGCAAGCCTTTATCGCCGATGGAGCTCGGGATCCCCAGGAATCTTAAATTGCTGCGTCTGGAGCGGTTCTCCAGATCGTCCAGCTTCTCAGCGTGGTCTTTCAGGGTCACCCGAACCTGCGCAAGCTCCAGGGTAAGTTTTTCCACCTCCTCCTCTGCCTGCAATAGCCGTGCTTCCGCGTGCTGCACACGGAGCCCAACGGCGTCAACCGAGTTCTGCACCGCCTCTATTTGAGTGCGAAGGGTCTCAAATTGCAGAGATAGGGCTTCCGAGACTGCCGCGGAGATCTCCGTCACTGTTGCCGCCGGCACTGCAGCCGAGGAGGCCCCCGAGCTCGGAGGCGAGTCGGCCATTTTGGAGGTCCCCGGAGCACGGTCCTTTTCTCTCCTGCTAAGTCTCGCCGCTGCTGCCATCCTCATCCAAAGCGGCCGCTCAGTTTTAGTAGGTCTGCAGCACGTCCGGGGAGACAAATTCTTGCGGTTCGTGCCGGTATAATGGGGCAGTAATAGCCGGTTTGGAGTGAGGGAGCCCGGAGCTCAGAGAGAACACAGCTTCCCCGGCTCACCACATCACGTGACTCCGCCCCCCTGCTTGTTTATGTAGAACATTGCCACCTGGATGCCGGTCTAAACCAACACCGCCTGGTGATGCAGATGATGGCGAAAAGCCTGGAGGGATAAGTCTATGGCTTGAAGCTACAGGAGGTTGATTTGCTGGAGACTTTCCATCGGTGACCAACTGCCCTGAGTGTAGAGGTTGCCGCAATGTGCTCCCTATCCCATTAGGCCATCCGCATCCACAGGTGACATGCACTGTGGATGGCATATGCCCCAGCAGACGGAGCATGAGGCAGGCAGATGTCAAGCGACAGTACTGTGTGCTTGTGGTAAGCGCTTGGAGGTGTAGGGCTCTGTTCCGATAGAGAAAAGTCCTGGCTTGGACGGTGTCCAGCTAAACTCCTATGAACTCCAGGTCCAGGGGTTGTTTGGAAGTGGGACTTTGGGTAACTGATGACAAAGCCGAGGTATTCCAGCAGGAGTATGGTGCGTGCTGTCGCCTGATGGGCCTCGACAACCATGCTGCCCTTTATGAGCCAGTCATCCAGATAGGGGAAGATGAATATGCCCTGGAGTCTGAGGTGGGCTGAGACCACCGCCAGGCACTTGGTGAATACCCTTGGGGCAGAGGCCAGGCCGAAGGGTAGCACGCTGTACTGGTAATGTTCTCTCCCGACCACAAAGCGGAGGTACTGCCTGTGTAAGGGACTGAAAAGGATGTGTACATGCATCCTTTAGGTCCAAAGAGCATAGCCAGTCTCCCTGCTGGAGGTATGACAGCAATGTTCCAAGAGAGCATTCTGAACATTTCCATCCTGCAGGCCGAAGATGGTGCGGAACCCTCTGGTCCTTTTTAATACTAGGAAATAGCCGGAGTAGAACCCATCCCGTGCCATCCTCCGCCTGGTCCTTGAGAAGGTCTGTGAGTTCCTGCCGGAGCAGATCCCGGTGGAGGGGAGTCCTGGGGGGGGGGGGTTCTCTCGGAAATAATGGTAGGGGTGTCTGGTGAAGGAGATAACCCTCTCTCACCACCCGAAGGGCCCATGTGTTGGTGGTAAGGAGAGTCACCTGTGGACAAAGAGCACCAGATACTCCCCTGTGTGCTGCAGGGCTGTGCCTCCTGGGGGAAGAAAGGCTATGCCCAAGGAGTCAAAAGCCCCCTCCAGGTTGCACCGGGGGCACGGGCTGGGGCGTCTTAGGCTTACAAGGTGTCCCTTGGCCTGCTGGCCCTGTTGGGGGTTGGGAAGGCCTGGTACTGAGGGTAGTTTACATAAGCCTCTCTCTTCTTTGGGTATGAGGGTTTTCTACCCAAAGTCTTCCTCCGGGAAGGGTCAGCAGTCTTCTTGGAAAGCTTGGTTCTAGTCAGGAACTCTGACTCCAGCTCAGAGGCCTTGTCTGTCATGGGTTTGCCAAAGAGGTTCTCTCCCCAGCAAGAGACGCCAACCAATTTGTCTTGGACCCATTGTTCCATGTCGGAGGACAGTAGCCATAACTCTGTTGCCGGACACTAATGCCCACTGCAACTATTCTAGCCACTGACTCAAAGCCATTGTAAGCAGCTAAAGTAATAAACTTGGAGCACTGTCTGACTGCCGAGGCCAGGGTTTGGAACAGCTGGAGGGGTTCCTCCGAGAGACAAGCTGAGAACCCGGCGAGCTCCTTCACCAGATCTCGAAGAAACATGCCCATGTGCAACTGGTAAGCCTGGATCCAGCCAACAAGCATCGAGCCCTGGAAGCACTTTCTGTCCATGGCGTGAGCCTCCCTGCCCGGGGACACCAAGTACATTTTCTGGCTCTTGAGCCTCTGCATGGCAGACTCCACCACCATGGAGTTGTGAGGCAGCTGGGCTTTTTGGAAGCCAGGGCTCCGACGGACCCAGTACATCAAGTCCAGCTGCCTGTTAACTATGGGCACCAATGAGGGGGTCTCCCACATGTGGAGGAGCAGTTGTTCCAGGATGGGGGAGGGGGGGGGGAAATGGGTACCATGAGTGCCTCCTTCAAGGGAACCTCGTACTGGAGGATCTCTAAGTCCTCTGTGCGAGGGTCCTCCAACTCGGTAGCGAAGGACAAAGTCTTGGCCAATTGCCCACATGAAGTCGAGGAAGACTGCGTCCTCAGGTGGGCACCAGCGCCTCAACTCTTGAGGGGACAGGTCCGAGGACATACCACGATGCTGGCGAGTATTGGGGGACTTATTATCCTCAGTCTCCTAGACTGAGGACAATAAGTCGGGGGTCCTCCAGAACTCAGGATGCTGGCCTAACCCAGAGGACCTTGGGGCTGCAGTGGCCTGGTGCTCGGAGTCGAGGGCACAGAGCAGCGAGGGCCATGGGCCCGAGGACCGGGATCGCGGCCGAAGCATCTCTCAAGGCTCGTGGTGCTCAAGGATTGACTCGACCTCCAGGGAGTCCCTCGCGATGGAGGGCCTGGTGGTTGGGAGTGATGACCCGGAGGAACCGGGCATCAGAGCCTGCTGCTGGGCCATGAAGGCAGAAAAACTGCAGGCACAGAGGACTTTGGTCCCAGGGCCAGCTCCGTTGAGGCGGAGTTTTTGACCAGGATGGCCTTGGGGGTCCGAGACCAGTCCAGAGGCATGGATAGTTCTGGGCGAGACAACTTGGACGGCCACTCCTTGCAGTTGCCCTTGGCCTCCCGTTGAGGGATGCGAGACCAGGGCCCATGGGATCTCCCCACTTTCCTTGACTCATCACCCGATGGGGTCTTCAAGGTCATCCAACCCTTCTTGATGCATCCTCGACATGGGAGCTCCAGCTAGAGATTCCATGTTCCCAGGGCTCCGAGGCCACACAGTCTCGGCTGATGCTCGAGGTCCTGGAAGGTGTCTTGGAGCAGGCTCTCGTGGAGGACTCCGGTGCAGAGTCGGTCTTCTGAAAAATCAACTTACGCTACTGCTGATGTTTCCCGAAGGCCCTAGGGATCATCTGCTTACAGAGACCACAAACCACGGCATTGTGGTCCGACCCAAGACATCAAAGGCAGCAATCGTGTGGAAACGTGCACGATATATGAGCGCAGCGGTTGCATGGCTTGAAGCCACTGACCATTGCCATGGAGAGGAAGATGGCCCCTGCAAGATCAAATTCACTGGGCCCAGACAGAAAAAAGGCGAAAACCCATGCCAAACGAAAAAGTAATTAGAAAAAAAGAACCAGAAGACGCAATGCCGAGGCAAGCTGGCTCTGGGGCAGGAAAAGGCACTGGTAAGTGACTGGAGAAAGCAAAAGACAAAAATCAACTTTTTCCCGGGGGAACAGACAGGTCCGATGGGCTCCGCCAAAAAAAGGAGACTGGGGCAAGATGGTACCCTCAGGCGGGAAGGGGCTTTGAAAGCTGGGGAGAGGTTACTGCGCAGGCTTCATCAGTGCTGACATCATCCACATGTGGAGAACTGACTTCCTGCTTGTTCCTAGAGAAAATAAATATATCATGGGTACATACAAATCTAATAAGGACTGGCTGCATCGATGAAAGAAAAGGAAGAAAAAAGCATACCAAGACTATTAACAGTTGACAGACGAAAAATTGAAAGCGTTAAGACTGAGATGATACATAGAAACATGACGACAGAAAAAGACCACATGGCCTATCTAGTCTGACCTTCCATATCAACTACAAAAGTCCCCTTTTGACCTTTAGAAATCCTCTGTGTTTGTCCCATGCTTTTTGAATTCAGATACTGTCCTTGTCTCTACCACCTCCACTGGAAGACTATTCCACGCATCTACCACTCTTTCCATAAAGAAATATTTCCGGATATTACTCCTAAGTCTATCCCCTTTCACCCTGATCTTATGTTCCCTCGCAGCAGAGCTTGCTTTCAATCGAAAGAGACTCTCCTCCTGGGCACTTATGCCACGGAGGCATTTAAACATCTCTATCATATCCCCTCTATCCAGACTTTCCTCTGAAGTATACATATTAAGATCTTTAAGTCTGTTCTCATATGCTTTATAACGAAGACCACTAATCATTTTAGTAGCCACCCTCTGCATCAAACTCCAACCTGTTTATATCCTTTTGAAGGTGTGGTCTCCAGAATTGCACACAATACTCCAAATGAGGTCGCACCAAAGACTTATACAAAGACACTATCACTTCCTTTTTTCTGCTAGTCATTCCTCTCCCTATACACCCATTCATCCTTCTGGCTTTCCTAAAGGCTTAGGAGACTTATCCAGGCTCTCAGAATTCAGAATGGAAAAGGGAGCAGAGCTTTGTACTTTTCTTTTCATCTGCTTCATGGAAGAAAAACCAAAACACATCTGAACCTGTAAAGCATGGAAGTGGCAGTAATCAATGTCTTTGGCCACAGTATCTTTAAGGGATTCTTTATCTTTATTTAACACTTTATATACCGCCCTTGTCAAGACATGAGGGCGGTTTACAATAATATAAATGCTAGCGTCAGAAAAAGAAAGGAACTCCATTAAAATAAAGTAAAGAAGGGCCAAAGGGGCCACTAGAGACAAACAGTAAATCATAAACGATAATTAGACAGAACTGCAAATCAACAAAGGACAGACAAACAAATGACTACACAGGATTACTAGGAAGGAGGTCAAATGCCTGTTGGAATAAATGGGTTTTTAGTAGATTTTTGAAATTGTGATAGGAGGGTTCTAACCGGAGAAAGGATGGTAGTGAATTCCAAAGTGAGGGTCCCAGAAAAAAGAAAGCGGCGTGGCGTGTCTGTTCTAGATGAGCTTGTGCGGGGGAAGGAAGATATAGACGATTGGCATGCAAGGTGCGAAGCTGTCGATAGGGAGTATGGAGGGAGATCAGATTTGCTAAATACTGAGGGGTTGAGGTGTAAATGGCTCTATGAGTTAGAATGAGGATTATATCTGAAACTAAAACGCAGTTGGAGCCAGTGAAGATGATACAAGAGAGGGGTTACATGATCGGATCTACGAGCAAAAGTAACAAGTCTGGCAGCTGTATTCTGGAAAAGCTGTAAGCGCTGGAGTTGGTAAGCTGGGAGATTTGCATAGACCACGTTGCAATAGTCCAGTCTGGACATGACCAAAGCCAGTAAAAGGGTAATAAGAGAATCAATGGGCAAAACAGAACGGACTGATCGAAGTTGTCGCAATATAAAGAAAGAATGACGGGAAAGATTAGATATATGCTCATGGAAAGACATTGAGGAGTCCAGGGTCACTCCTAAATAACGGAAAGAAGAGGTAAGTGGAACAGGAACAGAATTTATTTGAGGCGTGATGTCTGGACAAGAGGTACTCAGTGAGACCCACATGGCTGTGGATTTGGATGGATTTAAATGAAGAAAATTAGAGGAAAGCCAGTTTGCAACATGGAGTAAGACAAGTATTAAGCGGGGCGATGTCAATATTAACCGGAGAGGTATGGAAAAGAAGAACTATATCATCCGCATAAATATAGACAGAAACTGGGAACTGTTGGACTAAGAGGGGGAGGGGGGCGAGAAAGATGTTAAAGAGTAGAGGGGATAAGACAGATCCCTGAGGTACCCCACAGGACAGGGAAGTAGATGGAGAGGATTAGTGATTAGTGACAACAAAGGAACGGGCAGTAAGGAAAGAACGGAACCAACATAATACCGATCCCCGTAAGCCAATGTCAAACAGACGAGAGAGAAGGGTACGATGGTCGATTAGGTCAAAGGCTGCTGACAGATCTAGTGAAACCAAGAGTGAGATATCTCCACGGTCATGGGCAAAATGAATCTCGTTCAGCAGGGCCAGGAGGACGGTTTCGGTACTGTGCCCTGCCCTAAAACCTGCTTGCCGGGGGTGAAGAGAATTAGTGGCTTTGGCATGAGGGGATTGAATTCACTCACTTTTGTTTCCATATAGCTCTCACAGTGCTGAAGTCATGGGCATGTCACTGAACGTTTCTTGAACATTATATTGTAAGCTTGAGGCCTGGAACCACGAGTGTCTCCATGCGCTAATACTCATGGAGGAGGCTCTCATGTTTGAATTTCTGCACAGAGCTTGGAAGAAAACTGCAGCAATCTTGCATCTCACGCTGCAAGGTGTTTCGCATCAGGATGAGTGACTAAGGTGATTGGAGAGTGTGCCAAGAGTATGAGGTGTGAAAGTGACCAAGAGGCAGTGAGAAGATCTGAGGGAATGAAAAGTGTATTGGAGGGGTCAAAGGAGTTCCCAGGGAGAAGATGAAAAAGGATCAGTATCAAGAGGTAGGGGATCCTGCCTCCTTAGCTCTCCTGATTATCCCATTAAAGTTTTCCCCTTCTCCACTCATTCCTCCCCCCATGAACATTCTTTTCTCTGCTTCTCGATTCCTCCTTCCCTATGTTTCAAATTCCTTCTTCTCCCCCCTTTCCCTTGAGATCCATTCTCAATTTCCCTTTTAAAATCCCCCAGATCCCCTCCTCTATTCTCATTCTTTCTCTTCTCTGTCTCTAGCATGGATCACTAAGATCCCTTTAACCTCCTTCAACCAAAAAAAAAAAAAAGCACACAAAATAGATTAACCAGACACACAAATGTCAGAGAATAACAAACCAAAATACAAATTCATTATTTAATATGCAGATCCATTCAAACTTTATGTAAAGATGTTACATTATCGCTGCAGACTCTTGAAAACTGCCATAGCAAACCCAGGGTTGTGCTTAAAAGAAAAAGAAAAGTACAAAAAGAACTGAAAAAGCATAGTTACTCACCTGTAACAGGTGTTCTTCGGGGATAGCAGGAAACAGTCCTCACATATGAGCCCATGTGGATCCAATCCCCAGCTTTCAAAGAAAGTCTTTGGGACCTACACTGCGCATGCACGGCCACCTTGCCACCCAAAGGTGCCATCCTACCTTAGTATGACGACATAGCTCAATCAAGCATAAGAAAGAAAAAAAAAACAACCTCCTCCACGGGGAGGAGGGAACGTTGTGAAGACCGATTCCTACTGCCCCTGGAGAACACCTGTTACAGATGAGTAATTATGCTTTCTCCAGGAACAAGCAGGAAGTCAGTCCTCACATATGGGACTCCCAAACTACAGGCTACCGAAAAAAAATGTCAAACCCACAGGCAAACCAAAAAACAGATCGTAAAGGGCACTTGGTTTGCAGTTTGTCATGCGGTGAGGGCTTGTGTGCATCGGTGATGCTGAGGGCTAAGCTATCGGTAGTTTAACTACTGGCAGGGTCTCCCAAGATGGACAGGTCACAATGGAGATGCCAGACCAAGACCCTCACTTGGTTTGCAGCTTGTCATGCTGTGAGGGCTTGTGTGCATCAGTGATGCTTGTCGTGCTGTGAGGGCTAAGCACATAAATAGAATAAATAAATGAGACAGACAAAGAGCTGCATTAAGATGCAATGGGGCTGCGTCCTCTGGATGTAAAAAGGACAACGCATGCTTGCAGTCCAACGTGTGCAAGGAGGCCTCCACTCTGGAAGAGTAAGGCCTAGGAAAAAAGGTTGACAATACAACCTCTTGATTCAAGTGGAAGGCAGAGAGAACCTTTGGCAAGAACTTAGGGTGAGCCCTAAGGATGACCCTGTTCCTGTGGAATCTGGTGTAGGGCATGTGTGCCACCAGCGCCTGCAGCTCACTCACATGCCTGGCCGAGATGAGCGCCACCAGGAACATGACCTTCAAAGAAAGGTACCTGAGATGGCAGGTATTCAGATGTTTGAAGAATGGAGCCATGAGCTTCCCCAATACCATACTGAGGTCTCACGCCACTGGTGGCGGACCTAACAGGGGCTGGGAGAGGAGGCAGCCTCGCATAAAACGTCCCACCAGAGGGTGCACCGCCACTGCTTGGCCGTCCACTGCATGGTGGTGAGCCAAGATGGCACAGAGGTGCACTATGACTGTGTTGGACTTAAGGCCAGCTCCGGACAGATACAAAAAGGAACCATAAGATGTCTGGCACTACGCAGGAGAAAGGGTTAAGACCTTCATCTGCACACCAGTTCAAAAACCTGCACCACTTAAAAATATATGCCTGTTGTGTGGAGTCCTTAAGCAAGGCAAGGAGAACATCTTCAACTGGCCTGGAGAGGTGGTGATGCACTATGGCTAGCCTCTCAGCATGCAGGCGGTCAGGGCCAGGGACTGGAGGCTGGGGTGCAGCACTCTCCCATCCTCCTGGACAGCAGGTCTGGGGTGCTCCCTATCGGCAATGGATCCCTCCAGGACAGCTGCAGAAGCAGGGGGAACCAGGGCTTCTTTGGCCACCTGGGCGCAATGAAGTTGACTGATGCTGCTTCTGCCTGGATCTTGAGGAGCGGTCTGCGGCACCAGGGGCATGGGCAGGAACAAATACAAGAAAGCCCCTGGACCAGGGCTCCCGGGCTGGCCTCAGAAAGCAGAAGCCCAGCAGCTGCGTGTTCTCTAGACTGGCAAAGAGGTTGATCTCCAGGGTTCCACAGTGGTGAAAAACCTCTCCCAGCATGGCTGGGTTCAGTCTCCACTCATGAGGTTGGAGGACACAGCTCAGGCGGTTGGCCGGCACATTGTCCTGGCCCGGCAAGTACACTGCTCTGAAGGAGATGTTCCTCCCTGTCATGAAGTTCCAGAGGCTAACCACCTCCCAGCAGAGCTAGTATGAACCCATGCCCCTGCTTGTCGATGTAGTACATCGCCATGTGGTTGTCCATCTGGACCTGAATCATCTGCCCCTCCAGATAATCCTGGAAGACCCATAGGGCATGACAGACTGCTCCAAGTTCCAGTAGGTAGATGTGCAAGGCACTCTCCTCTGGTGACCATGGGCCCTGCGACTGTCATAGGTACCGACAACCCGGAATGACTGAGAGTCGGGTCCCGCTGAGCCTCAATGAAAGCTGCGAAGCTGCGTTTCAGGGCTAGCATTCTGGCCTCAATAACCAACAGCTCCACTGGGACAGGCGCCATCTTCAATGACGAGGCTGGTGTCTGGTCCCTAATATGGGAGTCCTGGATGGTGATGGCATTAGGTGAACAGACTCAATCCCCCGACTCAGTCGATGACACCTCAGTCTGGGATTGTTTGGAGGATCTCTCCCGTCCCTCATCACCAGCGTCAAGGGCTTCGCGTCTGGATCCCGGAGGTCTTATCCTTTGGGCCAGGGTCAGACCTTCGATGCCCGGGGAAGGTCCTCTGCAGACAACTCAGATGCACGCCAGTACCGCAGCTCTGACCGAGCCCGGAAGCAAGATGCTGAGTCGTCCAACGCTGCGATCAAAGGCAGGGATTCTGTCTCTGATGCTGATCCTGAGTCACACTTGCTAAACAGCTCCCCCTGCCACCTTTCACGCTCCTTCCAGGTCTTAGCAGACATCAAAAGGCAAAGTGGGCAGGAAGACACATCGTGGTCCGCCCCAAGGCTTTTCATTGCAGGTTCTGTGGTGGTCCATAGTGCAGTTTCACTTGCCACACTGCTTAAATCTGCTTAGACATAATGAGAAAAATGAGCCCTGCAAGGTTAAACTCAGATGTCTCAACCAGCTAGACTGGAGCAAAAAATCCACAGGCCAAAAAGTAAAAGAAAAAATTACCCAAGCGAAAAGCAAGACGCCGAGGCATTGGAATCAGGCGGCAGAAGGTGATCAAAACCAAAAAAAAGAAGAAAATTCAGAGAACGGTGGGAAAAATCCACTTTAACCAGGGTGCACAGACAGCAAGTCTGAGGGGCTCCGTGGAAAAAAAGAAGACTGAGGCAAGATGGCACCTTTGGCGGGAAGGAGACAGCGCATGCGCAATGTAAGTCCCAAAGGTTTTCTTTGAAAGCTGGGGATTGGATCCACACGGGCTCCGTTGGCACAGATGTCACCCATATGTGAAGACCGACTTCCTGCTTGTTCCTGGAGAACACTTGAAATTAGTTTGATAAAACATTTTGAAAGAAACACAGAAAGCTTTAATAAGGGCCTAGGCTCTCTGATCCATTATCAAAGCTGCCTTATGGTCTCATCGCCTCTGTCAATCCACCCTTCTTCCCTTTACTAAACTATAATGGAATATGTAAGTAGCCTATGACCTAGCTGACTCCACTATTTAACCCCAGTCCAATCATGCTATTTCTTCAAAGATCTGATGGGCAGGTTGTGAAAACTGATTCCTGCTGTTCCCAGAGATCACCTGCTACAGGTGACTAACTACGCTATCTCTAGGAACAAGCAGGAAGTCAGTCTTCACATATGGGACTTCTTAGCCTAAGACAACTGAGTGAAAGAAGAATCCTGGTGCAGCTAGAGATTGCAGCAGGGATCCGACAGACTCAGCTAGTTCAGAGTACTCTTTGCGAGGTAGTCAGATGGGTGGTGGGCAAGTTGTCTAAATTTGAAAAAGGTTACGCATGGACAGCTTGTCTGAATTGAGTATCAGCTCTGGAGTCTTTGTCCAGGCAATAGTGAGCTGTGAAGATATGCAGGGAAGACCAAGTCGCCGCTTGGCAGATCTCTGAGATAGGGACCGACTAGAGATTAGCTACAGTAGTAGCCATGGCTCTGACATTATGAGCTGTCACACAGTATGGAAGAGACAACCCAGCCTGAGAATAAGCGAAGGATATGCAATCTGCTAGCCAGTCTGAAAGTGCTCTTTTGTATACTGGTGTCCTTAGATGACTTTGGTCAAAAGAGACAGAGGATTGGCGATAGTCCTTAGTACGGTCTAAATAAAATGCCAATGCCTTCTTGCAATCTAGGTTATGAAGTCTGGCCTCAGCCAGGGAGGTGTGAGGCCTTGGAAAACAAGACAGATTGGTTCAGGTGGAAGGAGGTGATAAACTTCAGCAAGAACTTAGAATGTGTGCAAAGGACCACCTTGTCATGGCGAAAAGTGGTATAGGGAGCATAGCTCACCAAAGCTTGCAGTTCACAGACTCTTCAAGCTGAAGTGGCTGCTATGAGAAAAAGCACAGTTACTTACCTGTAACAGGTGATCTCTGGGAACAGCAGGAATAAGTCTTCACATATGGGTACGTCAGTACCGATGGAGCCTGCGCGGGAACGCTCCCCAGCTTCCCAAAAAGGAAAGCTTTTGGGAGCATCCCACAGCGCCTGCGTGCTGCCTTCCCGCCTTTCCTAACCGCCTCTCCTCAGTTCGAGTTTTAAAGCTGAGACAAAAAGAGAGAGAGAAAAGGAAAGATAGATAGAGAGATACAACTCCTAGGGGAGATGGGTGGGTTGTGAAGACTTATTCCTGCTGTTCCCAGAGATCACCTGTTACAGGTAAGTAACTGTGCTATCTCCAGAAACAAGCAGGAATGAGTCTTCACATATGGGGACTGCCTAGCTAAAGATGCCTGGGAGATCCCCAAGGTTATGAGACCCTGGGAAGGGCTCTACCTCCTCCTATGGATCTCAGGCATCCATCCAGGGAAGGAGGGTAGGAGTTGATTAAGAATGGAACAGGTGTTTGAGAACAGCCTGACCAAACAAGGCATCCCGGCGGGAGTCCTTGTCCAAGCAGTAATGGGCTGTGAAAGTATGAACCGAGGCCCAGGTGGCCGCTCGACAGATCTGGTCGATGGATACAGAATTTAGATGAGCCATAGAGGCTGCCATGGCCCTCACATTATGAGCTGTGACATGGCTCTCCAGAGAAAGGTTCTTACTCTGGTAGGCGAAAGAAATACACTGAGCAATCCAATTGGACAGTGTTCTTTTAGAGACTGGAAGTCCCAAATGAGAGGGATCAAAAGCAACAAAGAGTTGGGAAGACTTTCTATGTTGCTGTGTCCTTTGCAAGTAAAAGGCAAGAGCTCTCTTACAATCCAGAGTATGAAGATTCCTCTCTGCACTTGATGCATGAGGAGCTGGAAAAAAGACAGGTAAATATACCTCAAACTGAGGAGAGGCGGTTAGGAAAGGCGGGAAGGCAGCGCGCAGGCGCTGTGGGATGCTCCCAAAAGCTTTCCTTTTTGGGAAGCTGGGGAGCGTTCCAGCGCAGGCTCCGTCGGTACCGACGTACCCATATGTGAAGACTCATTCCTGCTTGTTTCTGGAGATAGAAGCTTCCATGTTACAGACTTTAAAGGAACTGAAACCATTGGTTCAAAAGGACTGCGCATGAACTGTGCAAGAACACCACTTAGATCTCATGGTGCGGAAGGTGGATGGAAAGGCAGCTTGGTCAGCAGAAGACCATACATAAATCTGGCTACTAAGGGGTGCGCCAAGATGGGGCGGTTCTCTAAAGTATGGTGGGAGGCTGCAATCCCCAGCTGCAAAGCTCTAAAGACCCATCTCTTCACTGAGGCCTATGAGCAACCACCTTAAGTTGCCAAGCACTAGATACCACCCAAGTGGCCCACTAGCTACCCTCACCACTTAGCCCCAACCGCCCATCTCCATTAAGACCTATAAGTAGATAGCCTTTTACGTATGTGAATCATATCCCCTCCTGTTGAATGTATGCCTCCCAATGTCTTGCTGACCCCTTTGATTGAAGGATAAGGTAGTATACAAAACTGTCTAAATAAAATGGTGGATAAATGTACTCATACCGAGTTGGTCTTAAGGCCAGAGGAGGACAAATGAAACAGGTATTGGAGTAAGCCTGGACTGGGACATGTGAAAGGACCTAGTGTTTTATGAGAACACCACATGGAAATCCTGCGCCATTTAAAAGCATAAGAACACCTGGTTGAATCCTTACTAGAAAATAGATCTCCAAAAGGACGTATTGCGGGTGCTCCTAAGTGCAAGAAAAAGCGCTCAGCCTCCATGCCATCAAGCAGAGTGTCTTGAGACTGGGGTGCAGAAGGGAACCCTGTTCCTGAGAGAGTAGGGTTGGTGAATAACCGAACTTGAAGGGAGGTGCTTGAGACTGTTGAAGAAGCAGAGGAAACTATGGTTGTCTGGGCCAGTAAGGGGCAATGAAAATCAATTGTCCCCGGTTGGCCTGGCGTTTGAAGAGTGTTTTTGCTATGAGTGGAAGGGGAGGGAAAGCATAGAGGAGATTCTTTCCCCAGTGGGTGAGGAATGCATCTGACGTCTCCCTGTGAGGGGAAGGAATCCTCAAGCAGAAACGAGGTAGATGGGCATTGAGGGGAGAAGCAAAGAGGTCAAATAGTGGCATCCCCCAGAGGTGGAACAAGTATTGCGCTACTTGAGGTTCCAGCATCCACTCCTGTGGATATAGGATCAGACTTAGTCTGTCGGCTAAGTGATTCTCTGCTCCTGGAAGGTATAGTGCATGAAGGTGAATTCCTCGAGGAACTGCCCAGTTCGAAAGGCGAATGGCTTTCATGCATAGGGCCAGAGCCTGTTCCCTCCTTGCTTGTTTATATAAAACATAGCCACCTGGTTGTCCATCTTTATGAGAAGAGACTGTGCCTTGAGTTGGGGAGAGAAGAGTGACAGCATTGAAGACCGTTCTGAGCTCTAGGAGATTGATCTGGAGAATCACTTCTTGAGTAGACCAAAGGCCTTGTGTTGTAAGGCCATTGAGATGGGCCTAGTTTTGATGCATCGGTCGTTAGCGTATACTGCGGTTCAGGAGTCTGAAAAGGTGACCCTACGACCAAGTTCTGTGGTGTGCACCACCACTGAAGGGTCATTCTCATTTTCACAGTGATGTTGATGAGGTTGGAGAGGCGACCTGTGGACTACTTCCATTGTTGAGAGAATCCACTGCCCGATCCACATGTAGAGATGGGCGTGGGGCACAACAAGGACTGTGGAAGCCATGTGGCCTAAGAGGCATAGAGATATTCTGGCCATAACTGATGATTTTTGCTCGACCTGTGTGGCTAAGGGAATCAGACACAGGCATCTGCCCTCTGGCAGGAACGCCCTGCTTCATACCGTGTCTCATTGAGCTCCTATGAACTTGAGGTCCTCGGTTGGCGTGAGATGTGATTTTGGATCATTTATCATGAAACCTACGTAACTCCTGGAGGACATGGTTGGTTTGATTTAGGGCAGAGGTGACTACTGAAGTAAAATAGCTAGTCTTATTACCTGAGGCCTTCATGACAACTAATAGGAACTGCTAAATTGCAATGCTCCAACAGGGGTCACACCATCATCAGAGCAGTTTGGTAATAAAATGTAGAATTTTGGGGGTTAAAGCATTTTCTGAAGCAGAGACAACAGTATACCTGGTTCTGATCTGTTCAAAGATAAATAAAGCGTAGTTACTCACCTCTAACAGATGTTCTCCAGGGACAGCAGGAATCAGTCCTCACATATGGGTGACATCGGCGCAGACGGAGCCCTCGTGCGGAGCAATTCCCCAGCTTTCAAAGAAAGCCGTTCGGATTGCATCGCGCATGTGCGATCCCCTTCCCGCCCAAGGGTGCCATCTTTCTCAGTCAAACGACATAGCTAAAAAGACGGCAAAATGAATAAAAATCAATAGGACTGCAACTCTAGGGGAGGGTTGCGAGGACTGATGCCTGCTGTCCCTGGAGAACACCTGTTACAGGTGAGTAACTACGCTTTCTCCAGGAACACGCAGGAAGTCAATCCTCACATATGGGACTCCCTAGCTATAGGCTACCGAGAACCCCTAGCTGAAAAATGGCTCCCTCTAGAAGAGCCGCAGCAGCTGTGATAGGAATTCAGAGGAGACGCAACACCCCCGGTAGCCTGATACCAGAGGGCCGGAGGGTAGGAGTTGCCTAAACCTCAAAGAGGTTACGGAGTACCGCCTGGCCGAAAGCACTGTCCCATCGGGACTCTCCATCCAAGCAATAATGGGCTGCAAAAGTCTGGCTTGAAGACCAGGTTGCGGCATATCAGATGTCTGCCAGCGGAACAGAGCAGAAGCGAGCCACTGATGCGGCCTTAGCCCTGACACGGTGGGCCGTGACTCGACCCTGCAACGGGAGGTGGGCCACTCTGTACGCCCAGGCAATGCAGTCTGCTGCCCAGGTGGACAACGTGCGCTTGGAGACAGGAAGCCGCAGTTTACTGGGGTCATAAGAGACGAAGAGCTGAGTAGTCCTTCAATGTCCCCGTGTATGCTCCAGGTAGAAGGCTAATGCCCTTTTACAATCAAGGGTATGCAGAACCGCCTCTGCCCGGCTGGCATGTGGTCTGGGAAAGAATGTCGGAAGAACCACCACTTGGTTGAGGTGGAAAGGAGAGACCACTTTTGGCAGAAACTTGGGATGGGTGTGCAAGACCACCCTGTTCCTATAAAACAGTGTGTACGGTCTTTCTGACACAAGAGCTTGTAGTTCACTCACTCGTATGGCGATATGAGTGCCACCAGAAAGAGCACCTTCCAGGAGAGGGAGCGCAGATGGCAAAAGGACATCGGCTCAAAAGGTGGGTGAGTAAGTTGTTGGAAGACCACATTCAAATCCCACTCGGTTGCCGGAGGACGAACTGGGGGTTTTAGTAGAAGTAGACCTCTGCGGAATCTGGACACCAAGGGGTGAACCGAAAGAGATTGTCCTTCCACTGGAGAGTGGTGTGCTGACAAAGCACTCAGGTGGACCCCGACAAGAGGTAGACTTGAGGCCTAATTCGGAGAGGTGAAGCAGGTAGTGTAACACCACTGGTACCAGATGAGAGAAAGGGTTTTCATTGTGCTGGTTACACCACACCTCAAACCTACGCCACTTGAAGGCATAGGTTTTTCTAATGGACTGCCTCCTTGAGGCCAGTAGCATTTCTGCCACGTTCTTAGGCAGGAGGAGAGAAGCCAGCACTACCCTTTCAGCAACCATGTCATCAGGTTGAGGGACCTGAGGTTGGGGTGTAAGATAGAGCCCTGCTCCTGGGACAGGAGGTCGGGCTGTGTCCCCAGAGGGAGTGGAGTTTCCACTGCTAAACTGGAGGAGAAGCGGAAACCAAGGTTGTCTTGGCCATCTGGGGGCTACCAGGATGACCGATGCCTTGTCTTGAAGGATTTTGAAGAGAATCCGGGCCACCAGAGGCGTGGGAGAAAACGCATACAGGAGGTCCACGGACCAGGAAATCAAAAAAGCATATGCAGCCATCCTTTGGGGGTGTGGCCGTCTGGAGAAAAAGCTGTACAACTGATGATTCTGCGGGCTGGCAAAGAGATCGATGACCGGATGTCTCCAGCAATGGAAGATCTGCTGGGCTACTTCCCGATTCAGTTGCCACTCGTGAGGTTGGAGAATTCTACTTAGCTTGTCTGCTAGGCAGTTCTCCTGACCTGGCAGGTAAACTGCTTTGAGAAACATACCCTGTCGGACTGCAAAGGAACAGAGGTCCAGTGTCTCCTGACACAGGATGCGGGACCCCGTCCCTCCCTGCTTGTTAACATACATAAGAACATAAGATATGCCATACTGGGTCAGACCAAGGTCCATCAAGCCCAGTATTCTGTTTACAACAGTGGCCAATCTAGGTCATACGTACCTAGCAGTTTCCCCAAGGGACACAGGTTCCACAATACTTGTATTGGTTCAAGCATTGATATCCTGGGTCCCTTCTTAATAATGGTTTATAGACCTTTCCTCCAGGAACTTGTCCAAACATTTTTTAAACCCAGCTACACTAACAGCCTTTACTACATCCTCCAGTAACAAATTCCAGAGTTTGATTACACGTTGAGTGAAAAAATATTTTCTTTTATTAGTCTTAAATAGTTTACCCTGCAGCTTCATTGCATGTCCCCTAGTCTTTCTATATTCTGATAAGGTAAACAATCGATCTACGTTTACCGGTTCCACTCCGTTCATTAATTTATAGACTTCTATCATATCTCCCCTCAGCCGTCTCTTTTCCAGGTTAAAGAGCCCCAACCTTTTTAGCCATTGTTCATAGGAGTAATCCTTCGCATCCCCTTTACCATTTTGGTGGCTCTTCTCGGAACCTTTTCTAAAATCGCTATATCCTTTTTAAGATACGGCGACCAGAATTGCACACAATATTCAAGGTGCGGTCTCACCATGGAACGATATAGAGGCATTATAATATCTTTTGTTTTATTTTCCATTCCTTTCCTTATCATACCTAGCATTCTATTTGCTCTCTTGGCCGCCGCTGCACACTGGGCGGAGGGTTTTAACATGGTATCCACAATGATGCCTAAATATTTTTCCTGGGTGGTGGTTCCTAATGTGGAACCTTGCATTGTGTAACCATAGTTTGGGTTGTTCTTCCCTAGGTGCATAACCTTGCACTTGTCCACATTAAATTTCATCTGCCATTTTGATGCCCAGTCTTTCAATTTATCAAGATCCTCTTGCAATTTTCCACAATCCTCTTGGGTTTTAACAACTTTAAATAGTTTTGTGTCATCTGCAAATTTGATAACCTCACTCGTTATTCCACTTTTCAGGTCATTTATGAATATGTCAAAAAGCAGCAGACCCAGCACAGATCCCTGGGGCACACCACTATTCACCTTTCTCCATTGGGAAAATTGGCCATTTAGCCCTACCCTCTGCTTTCTATCTTTTAACCAGTTCCTGATCCACAATAGTACACGGCCTCCTATCCCATGACTCTTTAGTTTTGCCAAAAGTCTCTCATGAGGGACCTTGTCAAAGGCTTTCTGAAAGTCCAGATACACAATATCAACCGACTCACCTTTGTCCACCTGATTATTCACTCCTTCAAAAAAACATAACAGATTAGTAAGACAAGATCTTCCTTGTCTAAAGCCATGTTGGCTGTCTCGCATTAGGTCATGACTATCTACATGCTGAGTAATTTTATTCTTTATGATGGTTTCTACCATTTTTCCCAGTACTGATGTCAGGCTCACCGGTCTGTAGTTTCCCGGATCACCCCTGGAACCCTTTTTAAAAATTGGTGTTACATTGGCGATCCTCCAATCTTCAGGTATTAGAGATGATTTTAACGTAGAACATAAACACCTGGCTGTCTGTTTGTACTACGACAGACTGATGTGAGAGAACATGAGAGAAGGTTTGAAGAGCTAGGCGTCTCACCCAGAGCTCCAAGAGGTTGATTTGTTGCATCTTCTCTTGAGAAGACCACAACCCTTGAGTGCATAAGTCCTGGCAGTGAGCTCCCCAGCCCAGCAGAGATGCATCTGTCATCAGCACTCTTGTGTACGAGGGAGGTTGGAAAGGCACTCCCTCGAGCAGGTTGCATGGCTGAAGCCACCAGGTCAACGACTTCCGTACTCATTTGGACACTCTGATCCTGTCTCGGAGTCGTCCTGTGGCTTGTGTCCATTGATCTCTGAGGCACCACTGAGCTGTCCTCATGTCGAGACAGGCATTTGGGGTCACATGAACCGTGGAGGCCATGTATCCTAGAAGGCGTAGAAAATGCCTCGCTGATATCCGAGACTTGTGGCTGAATTGGTGTACTAGCTCCAGAAGCCTCTGTGCTCTACCCTCTGGCAGGTAAGCCTTCGCTTGAAGGGTGTCCAGCCTTGCCCCTATGAACGCTAAGTGCTGAGTAGGGAGCAAAGTGGACTTTGCTTGATTTATGACAAAGCCTAGATGCTGCAGTATGTTGATAGTGCGAGCTGTGGCCTGTTGGGCTTCTTGAGGCGACGGGGCCCTGATGAGCCAGTCGTCCAGGTATGGGAAGACAAAAATTCCCTGGTTCCTGAGGAAGGCCGCCACTACCGCCAGACATTTGGTAAACACTTTGGGGGCAGAGGCCAGGCCGAATGGAAGTACTCTGTACTGAAAATGGTTTCCTCCCACTACAAATCTGAGATATTGTCTGTGGTCTGGATGTATGAGGATGTGCGTATAAGCATCCTTCAGGTCTAAAGAGCATAGCCAGTCTCCCTGGTGGAGGTAAGGCAGCGATATTCCAAGGAAAAGCATCTTGAACTTTTCCCTCACCAGGAATTTGTTTAAGTTTTGCAGGTCGAGGATGGGCCTGAACCCTCCTATTCTCTTTGGTATCAGAAAATACCTGGAGTAAAAACCTTGTCCTAGCAGGCTGTGGGGCACCGGCTCCACCACCTGATCCTCTAGAAGACCGGCCAACTCCTGTAAGAGGAGGTTCCTGTGTAGAGGGGGTCTGAAAGGCTCTCCTGGAAAGTAGGAGGGAGGTACCTGGTTGAAGAGGAGCAAATAGCCCTGCTGTACTATTTGTAAGACCCAGGCATCGGTGGTGATTGCAGGCCACCTATGGGTATACAGGGTCAACCTTCCTCCTGTGCAAAGCCTCGCCCCTGGTTGGAGAGAGACTATGCTGTGGCAGTCAAAAACCCTCTACTGGCTGGGAAGGAGCCGGTGCCTGGGGCTTGGGGGTCTTCTGCTTACTCGAGTCATGTCCCTGTCCCTTGGCCTGCTGCCCCTGTTGGGGAGCCGGGGAGGCCTGATGAGTAGGGTAGTTGCGGTAAGCAGCACCCTTCCTCGGGAAAAAGGGCTTTTTACCCGAGCCCTTCTTTTTAGAAGGGGCAGAAGTCTTCTTGGAGAGTCTTGTCCGGGTCAAGTACTTGGTCTCGATTTCAGCAGCCTTCTCAGCCATGGGTTTGCCAAAAAGGTTGCCACCTCGGCAAGGGACATCGACCAACTTGTCCTGAACCCATGGCTGCAGGTCCAACGACTTTAGCCACGCCTGGCGTCAGGCACCGATGCCGGCTGCGGCTACTTGGGCTGAATCCTCGAAGCCGTCGTAGGCTGCTCTAGACAAACTTCGAGCACTCCCAAATCCCAGTGGACAAGTTCTTGAAGCGCTGCAAGGGTTCCTCGGAGAGGCCAGCTGAGAACCCGGCAATCTCCTTTGCCAGGTCCTGTAAGTACATGCCCATGTACAGCTGGTATGTTTGGACACGGCATGATAGCATTGAGCCCTGGTAGCACTTCCTGCCAAAGGCGTCCAGGTTCCGGGCCTCCCTGCCAGGGGGCACCGAGGAGTGCGTTGTTTGGCTCTTGAGCCTGTGCATGGCCGATTCCACAATCATGGAGTTGTGTGGCAGCTGTGCCTTTTGGAACCCAGGGCTCTTGCAGACTCGATAGATGGAATTGACCCGCTTGCTGAGAACCGGCATCGAGGCCAGTGACTCAAACATGCGGAGAATCAGTCGTTCCAACATTGGAGGAACTGGTAGCGTAAGGGCTTCCCGAGGGCGAAAGTCATACTGGAGGGCTTCGAGCTCCTCGGCTCCAGGCTCCTCCTAGATGTCCACCGGGAATGCCAAAACCTTGGACATGCCCCTGATGGAAGTCCGAGAACTGGGTATCCTCGGGGGGGAGGCTCAGGAGCCCGGTGAGTCCGATGGGACACACCGGGTCCGGTGGGTGTCTGGGGACTCTTCATCTTCCGTTTCCCATGCCGAGTCCTCCGAGGAGGAATCGATGGGCTCCGGCTGTGAGGGCTTCGATCTCGACTGCCCCGACGATGAGGGCACCAGCATCGACGGCCTCGGTCCCTAACAGGAGGTCGAGGGAGACATCGGCCGAGGATTCACTCGAGCTCGAAGAGTCTCGAGGATCGGCTCGGCCTCTGGAGTCAACTTGGACGTCGAGGTCCCAGTGGTCGGGGCGGATGGACTGGTGAGACAGGCTATCAGCGCCTGCTGCTGCTCCATGAAGGCAGACATGCTGCGCTCCGAGGCCGTCATTCTGAGACCGAGCTCAGAAGACTCCGCAGCCTCCGGCTCGATGCCGGTTCTCCTGGAGGAGAGTCAACGAGGACAACAGCAGTTACCTTCCTCGGCGTCTCTGGCTCCGTGCGAGGTACTTTTGCAGGACGCTCTGGCTCCAAGGACCCGGGGCGGCGGTCAGGACTCCGCGACCTGGTCCACAAGGGCCCAGGCCGATCAGAGGCATCCAATGCCGCTGCCCTCGCAGGTTTATTCTTCCTCTGGTATTCCCATGAGGGAGACCCCTGCTTAGAAGACCCCCGACGATGCTCGGAGTCAGATAGCTCCTGAGACGTTGAGGCTTCTGAAGAGGTCCAGACCCGTGTGGATTCGGACTCTGAGAAAATCCTTTCACGCTGTTGCTGCTGCCTACTTCTAAATGCCTTAGAGGACATTTTGCTATAAGGGCCACAGACCTTCAGGTCATGGCTGGGCCCGAGGCATCGGAGACGGCAGTCATGTGTGTCGGCGAGGGACATTAATCTTTTACACCGATCACACTTTTTAATCCCGCTGGCAGCCATCGAGGGCAAAAGGGCCCTTGCGAGGTCAAAAGACCAGGCTGCCAGTGAAAAAGAAAAAAAGCGCGAACACTAATCACTAAGGACAAAAACGAAAAATAAAGAACGGACTTGATACCAGTGTACCGAACCGAGGGGGGAAGGGGAACCGGCGTCGAACCGGGCCGAAGAAGAGAATCTTCAGGAGTTCTGGAAGCACTTTTTCCGTGAGGGAAGTTGAACTACGTCCATTGGGCTCCACGGAAAAAGGGAGACTGAGCAAGATGGCACCCTTGGGCGGGAAGGGGACTGCGCATGCTGGGGAATTGCTCCACACGAGGGCTCCGTCGGCGCCGACATCACGCATATGTGAGGACAGACTTCCTGCTTGTTCCTGGAGAATGATTATAAGCAACTGGCAACATATATATAAATTACATTTGAAAAAAAACCCTTAAGATTTCTATATTGTCCCTTGACTATGAAACAGAGGTGTTGATAATAATGGGAATTAAAGTGGAGTATCTTGAATGCAACAGACAGAAGGACTTACAGTAGTATGTTTTTTTTTATTTTTAGAAGATCATGTAAAACAAATTTGATCATTTTCCTTGACAGGATGACCAAAGTATGATAAATTGGGGTATGCGATGGATGTGGTATACCAAGACTTCATTAAAACTGACACTGTCCCAACATGTGAAGTTCAAATAAAATGAGCAACATTGATATGCTCGGGGGGGGGGGGTTGGGGGAGGAAGAAGAACGGTTTATCAGGTTGAAAACTGGCCAAGTGATAAACAGATGGTGGTAAATAGGGTTCAGGATGAGAAAAGATCAGTCAGTCAAGTGCCTTAGAGAGTATGCTGAAGTTTGTTCTTTTCAGTAGTTTAAGTTTTACAACAAGAGGCTTAAATCAAGATTAGGCGTATCATCAGGAAATATTTCTTCAAAGAAAGATTGGTGGGGCAAATGGGACAGCCTCCCAGTGCAGATGCTGAATGCAAAAAACAGCAACAAAATTCAAGGAAATATGGGATAAACAGAGGATGCTTAATTGCAAAAAAAAAAAGCAAGCAAGAGATCAAGTGAGGTCTACGAAAGCACAACAGGAAGGAAACAGAGTATACTAATCCGCTATTATACTGTTTCTACTGACTGCAATTTACAAAGACGACAGTTCTGCTTATATACTGAGGATTGGATTGGCTCTGACTGCTAACCATTATCTCCACTGTTCCTGCAAGAATGGCTGCACCAAGCAGTATAAGAACCATTTAAAGAATTTCAGAAACTGAGGTGAGAGGGACCTCATTTTCAACTCAAGGCAATATGGTTGTAGAATTAGAAACCAGTGTTTCCAGCTCTGAAAAGCAGATGATGTGGTAGACAAAGACACTGCAAAGTCATGAAAACAAACAACTGGGGAAAACATGTGGAGAAAGGCTCATGCAGCCCTTTGCAACCCTGCCTTGCACACGCTCATATGTGCGCAGCTGTGCTGTCTCTGCATGTGTGTGACAGAGGAGAGATGGGAGGGGGCAGCTTTGTTTATGTGGGTGTGGTTTTTTGGAGGGTGATGAGTAGTTGCAAGGGTATTTGGGAATTGTACTGGCAGTTAGCGATAGCAGTTGCAGGGGACTAGTTTTGGGGGATGGGGGGTTGGCCCCGGTCTAATCTGGCCTATTTTTTAACTCAATATGACTTTTTCAGCAGTTTTTTTCCACCAGGTTGAATTGGATCCCATGCTATTAAATGTTTGGAAAGTTATTTTGTTCCCAGACAAATCGATCCCTTTTATATAATTCTTTCCAACTTCCACTGGCTTGGAAAGAATAAAAAAGGGAGAAAACGGCACAAACTGCTGTCTGATCTGCAGGAGTAAATTTGTGGTGCATATAATGCTGCTTTTCCACTGATTTGTGATTTGATATGAAGAAACATTCTGATCTTTTTTTTTGAAATGAATTACAAACAGTATAAGTACTTTTAAAATATAGTACGGCTGCAAAATACTATAAACCACAAGTGTGTAAAACAATCTAAAAATATAGCACGCATAGGGAAAGTATAATTACATAAATGGTGACTAAAGACAGAACTCCCACTCTCCCCCAAACTACATACCTCTCCTGGTGATCCCTCGGACAGCAGGTTTTTGAGAATATGCATGAGAGAAATTTCCATAAACTGTTTTTCCAACATATCAAACTTTAACGCATGTATATTCACTCTGATATCTTGAAAACCCTGCTAGCTGTGTATTGTCTGCTAGCATATTGGAAACAAAGCAAAAATTCATATGTCAAATACGGTGCCACATACCTCCTGTGATACAGCGGCGAGACATTTCCCAGATGATCAAGCCAAAGCTGTAGATGTCTGCCATGATGTAAGCCTGAAAGTGAGCTTTGTTAAGGCTTTCATCTAACACCTCTGGAGCCATGTAACGTTTTGTTCCCACACGGGTGTTCAACGGAATATCGACTTCATTAGTATCGCTGAATGTAAAAAACACAAATCCTCAAAAATAAATTCAGACAATTTAAAAAATGGAATTACAAATCTATAACAGTAATTTCTTCTTACAATGTTTTTTCATTATTAGTCAACTCAAATCATAACTAAATCATCAGGTCTCTTCTAGTTATCCCAGGTATGGGAAAGGCTACAACAGGAGCCAAACAATTTCTATCAAGGCACTAAAAAAGAGTAAATTAGACTTACCTGCTAATTGTTGTTCCTTGCGGAACTCTAGTCCAGTCCCGGAACCATAGAGTTGTGAACCTCCACCAGCAGCTTTGGAGACTGAACATCTTCATCTCTTTGATCATCCAGCTATATGCAGCCCCAAGGACCGCCCACACATCAGTACCTATTGACAAAGCATACTAAGCAGAGCAACAAATAAGTAGATATAACAATACAGTGGAAAAAAAGGATCCTGACCCTAAAGTTCCCACTACGAGCAAAAATTCTTTTTTTTTTTTTTTTTTCTTTTTCCAATTGCGTAAGAACAACCTCCCGCCTACGGGAAGGCGGACCAGAACGGCCGTGGCGACCCTTGTGCAAAACGCATGCAACAAGAGGCGCCACCGCTCACCCCCAAGATTTGACCCCGAAAGGAAACTAAGGTGTGCTGCAAGCAGAGGAGCTCTGACCGAAAGTATAGAGAACAAAAACCCTGGCAGACTCCTATAATGAATTTACCTTCTTGGCTGGCAGCGAGAACAGATAGACAGGGAGGGATCCGGGACTGGACTAGAGTTCCGCAAGGAACAACAATTAGCAGGTAAGTCTAATTTACTCTTCCTTAGCGTCCCTCTAGTCCAGTCCCGGAACCATAGAGGATGTAACAGAGCAGTAAATCTCAACGGGAGGGCCTCGCTAGTCCAGCCTGAAGCACCCGAGACCCAAACCGCGCATCCGACGCCGCCTGCACATCCAGACGATAGTGCTTAGCAAAGGTGTGCAAGGACGACCATGTCGCCGCCCGACAAATATCCACCGCCGGTACCAAGCTCACTTCTGCCCAAGACGCCGCCTGCGCCCTAGTCGAGTGAGCCCGAAGCCCAGCAGGAACCATCCTGCCGTGTAAAAGGTATGCCGACGAAATCGCCTCTTTCAACCAGCGGGAAATGGAAGACTTAGACGCCGCTTCCACCTTGCGCGGACCGCCAAATGCGACAAATAGGCGATCGGACTTACGGAAGGCCGCCGTTTCCCTCAAATACCGACGAAGAGCTCGACGGACATCCAACGCGTGCAAGGAGTTATCCGCGTGCTTGCCCCGTTCCTTGGCAAACACCGGGAGAGACACCACCTGATTCATGTGAAATGCCGAAACTACCTTAGGCAAAAACGCGGGAACCGGTCGCAATACCACCTTGTCGGCAGAAAAAGACAGATAGGGTTCCCTACATGAAAGAGCCTGCAACTCCGAGATCCTGCGAGCTGACGAGATCGCTACCAGAAACACCGTTTTCAACGTCAAGTCCTTCAACGAAGCTTGTGCCAAGGGTTCAAACGGCGAAGCCACCAGAGACCTCAACACCAAATTCAAGTCCCACGAGGGCACTAAAGCCCTGCACGGAGGACGCATAAGCAACACCGCTCGGAAGAAGCGCTTCACGTCCGCATGGGACCCCAATAACTGGCCCTGAACCTTGCCTCGAAAACACGCAAGAGCTGCAAGTTGGACCCTCAACGAACTGGCCGCCAGGCCCTTGTCCACCCCTGCTTGCAAGAAGGAGAGGATCTGAGGAACGGAGGTCCGCAAAGGCCGCAACTCGCGAGCCGCACACCAGCACTCAAAAATACGCCAGACCCGGACATACGCTAGCGACGTAGACCGACGCCGCGCCCGCAACAAGGTAGCAATGACCTCCGTTGAATAACCTTTGGCTCTCATTCGCGCCCTCTCAATAGCCATGCCGTAAGCGAGAATCGAGCCACCTGAGGCATCTGCAGCGGCCCCTGCCGAAGGAGATCCGGCCGAGGAGGAAGGAGCCACAGATCGGCCACACTCAACCGCACCAGATCCGCATACCAAGGCCGACGAGGCCAGTCCGGGGCAATCAGAACCACGGGACCCGGATGCCGTTCGATCCGCTGTACCAGGCGACCCAGCAGAGCCCACGGAGGAAAGACATAGAGCAGCCCGTACCTTGGCCACCTTTCTGCCAATGCATCGAGGCCTTCCGACATGCGTTCCCGACGCCTGCTGAAGAACCTTTCGACCTGCGCGGACTCGAAGGTCGCCATGAGGTCCATTATCGGCAGACCCCCACGACGGACCAGCAACGCAAATACCTCGGGATGTAGAGACCACTCTCCGGGGTCTACCCTGCGACGACTCAGAAAGTCCGCCTCCACATTGTGAACCCCCGCGATATGCTGGGCCGACAGACACTGAAGATGCCGCTCTGCCCAATCCAGAAGCAGATCCGCCTCCGCTTCCAATGCCGCGCTGCCTGTGCCTCCCTGGCGATTTATGTAGGCTACCGTGGAGGCATTGTCGGATAGCACCCTGACCGCCGCTCCCTGCAGCCAAGGCTGAAACGCTGTCAGAGCCAACCACATGGCTCTCATTTCCAGTCGGTTGATGGACCACCGGCTCTCCCGCGAGGACCATTGGCCCTGAGCAATCTGGCCCTCGCAATGAGCCCCCCAGCCGCTCAAACTAGCATCCGTCATCAGCAGACGCCAGACGGGAGACTCCAAGGGCATACCGTTCGCCAGAGAGCTCCGACGCAACCACCAGCGAAGGCTGCGCCGAACCCCCAAGGGGCAAACTGACGAGCTAGCGAGTCGGACTGATGACACCATCGACGCAGCAGCGCTCGCTGCAGGGGCCGCATGTGCGCCCTTGCCCACGGAACTACCTCGATGGTCGCCGCCATAATGCCGAGAAGCTGAAGGTATTGCCAAGCCGAGGACGCCCGTCTCGCTAGAAACTGCTCCACCAGACGCCTCAGGGCCTGTGCTCTGTGCACTGGGAGAAAAACCTTCCTGTTGCCGGTCTCGAAACGCGCCCCCAAATACTCCAAGGTCTGCGAGGGAAGAAGGCTGCTCTTCGCCCGATTGACCACCCAGCCTAACGACTGCAAAACCTGTACGACCCGCGCCATCGCCCGGAGACTCTCCTCCCTCGACTTCGCCCGGATCAACCAGTCGTCGAGATAGGGATGCACGAGGACACCCTCCTTCCGCAGGAACGCCGCTACCACCACCATGATCTTCGTGAAGACCCGTGGCGCCATCGCTAGGCCGAAGGGCATGGCTTGAAACTGAAAATGGCCCATCAGCAGCGCAAACCGCAGAAATCTTTGATGTTCCCGGTGAATGGGAATGTGCAAATAGGCCTCCGTAAGGTCTAGGGACGTTAGGAATTCCCCCTCGCGGACCGCCGCTATGACTGAGCGCAGCGTTTCCATGCGAAAATGCGACACCCGGAGGCACCAATTCACTCTCTTTAAATCCAGGATTGGTCGAAAGGTGCCCTCCTTTTTCGGCACTACGAAGTAGATGGAGTATCGACCGGACCCTAACTGCCCCTCCGGCACGGGGGCGACCGCCCGGAGCCGAAGCAGCCGGGAAAGTGTATCAGATACGACTCGTTTCCAGGGAGCGCTGCACGGGGACATAACGAAGGAATCGAGCACCGGTCGATGTAGCTCGAGCGCATATCCCTCTCGTATCACTTCTAACACCCACCGATCGGATGTGATAGCGGCCCAGGCAGGGTAGAAATCCCGCAGTCTGCCCCCTACGGGAATCACCGCCACCGGAGCCGGCCTCGCTTCATTGTGACTTTTTGGGGACCTGCGCCTGGAAGGAGCCAAAACCTCTACCTGCCCCCGAAATCCGCGGAAACTCTGTCTGCCCCCAGATATCTGGAACGCTGGGACTGACCAAAGCGGGAGGCACGAAACCTCCGAAAGGACTGCTGAGACCCCCCGGAAGGTGAAGGTCGGCTTCCCCTGCTTGGGCTTATCCTCCGGAAGCCGACCCCCCTTAGAATCCCCGAGATGTTTTACCAACCTATCCAAGTCCTCTCCAAATAACTGCCTGCCCTTAAACGGCAGCTTACTAAGGCGAGCTTTAGAAGAGCCATCAGCCGCCCAATTGCGTAACCAAAGAGAACGACGCGCCGCTACCACCGACGCCATGCCGTTAGCTAACCCCCTAATGAGGTCATAGTGGATATCCGCCAAATAAGCGGTACCTGACTCAAATCTGGATGCCGCGGCCTCTTGTTCCGCCGACTGGGGCCCCTGGAACTGTTGAGACCAGCGGAGGCAGCCGCGCGCCACCCAGGCCCCGGCCACCTGCATTGACAGGGCAACAACATCAAACGCCTGTCTCAACAAGCTATCAACTTTCCGATCCTGCGGGTCCTTCAACGCCGCAGCACCTTCCACCGGGATAGTAGTCCGTTTAGTAACCGTGGAAACTGCCGCGTCCACCTTCGGCGAACGAAAGAGCTCTCTATCAGCCTCCGACAGAGGATACAATTTAGGCAACAGTCTAGCCCCGCGCAAAGCGGACTCTGGACTGTTCCACTCCTCCTGGATCATAGCTTTAAAAACCCTATGGAGCGGAAAGACTCTGTGGGAAGTGCGCACCGCCTGCATCAAGGGATCCTCCAACTTGTCCTCCGCAGTGGCATCTTCCACGGGTATGTTCAATACCTTGAGGGTTTCGGCAATCAGTGCCGGAAGTTCCTCTTTACGAAATACACGCACTATTCTACTACTCTGCTCATCGTCCAACAACTCGCCATCTTCTAAATCCTCCGCAGACTCCAGCTCGAGAGCCTCCCTCAGCCCCTCGTGGAACTCGTCCCCAGGAGGCGCAGAATTCACAACACTCGGGGGCCGGCTCTTCTTTTGTGGACCAGTGTTTCCCTCTACTGAAAGTGGATGCTTTAGCCCACGGCGGGGCAGGACCGAGCCTCCCCCCGCCGGCTGCAAGAGAGCCAGAGCCTCCTGCATGAGAGAAAGGCGGGCGGAACTCCCAGGGATCCCTCCTGGACGCCCCCCGCCAACAGGCGCTCCGGCACTGCAGAAATCCCCGGACCAAGGACCGTCTCTGCCTGCTCTGATGTCCCTTTTGTAGATACAGGTGGGAGATCTGCACTGGAGCCCTCCAGAGGGTCCTCCATGCCAGCACCCACAGCAGAACAAGTGGCACAGACTCGGGCTTCCAAATTACTACTTCTACGAATGCCACAGACCAGACACCGAGGACTAGGAGGCATGGCTATGCACACAGCCCTTTGCCAGCAAAGCAGGAACACCTTGCTGAAGCAAACAGAGCAGAAAACCCCCCCGCGATTTTAAAAGTGCTCAAAAACGCTCCAAATTGCAGGATTAGATAGAGCTGGAGTCAATTAGCTGATATCTGACAAAGAAATGCAAAAACGAAGCTCCTATCCCTAAAAAAAAACACGAAGAAAAACAACTTTGAAAAAAAATCCAAAATGGCCGCCGGACCCGATCCCGCCAAAAAAAGGACCAGAAAAAATACCCAAAAGGTCTAAAACACTCCCCAGAGCTGATTCCAGGCCACCACAAGGCCTCCACCACTGCCTTTAGAAAGAAAAAGCTTCAAACTCTACTCACCCACACACAGGAGTGGAGGGGGGGTCAAAACACAGAGTGCTGTCCAGCGTGCCTGTCACAAAGCTCTGAGTAGCAGTTATCAGAGTCAATAACAGAGTAATAACCGCTCAGGGCAGCTCAGGGAACCCCTAAATCAGTCAGGGGACCCTCAGAGCTTACTGCTGTATTCAATTGCTGCCTGTAATTGTCTTCAACCTTCTCCTCACCCACCAAGGGGGTTCGGTAGAAAGGAGACCTGTGTCCTGTGCAGCTCCCCTGCTTGTTTGACCTATGGGGAGACTGACAGAGAGAGACAGAGAGAAAAAAAACAGATTAGAGAAAGACAGAAGGGACACAGTCAAAGATTTCCTCCACAGCAGCAGCCCAGCACCTAAATCTAGAAAATAATAAAACACTAAAGCTCTGCTTATTTGTTCCTAAGGAGCCCAGTTCTGGGCTCTGACTTCCAAGCTGCTTGCAGACTGAGATACTGATGTGTGGGCGGTCCTTGGGGCTGCATATAGCTGGATGATCAAAGAGATGAAGATGTTCAGTCTCCAAAGCTGCAGGTGGAGGTTCACAACTCTATGGTTCCGGGACTGGACTAGAGGGACGCTAAGGAACCCAAAGTTCAGTTGCAAGCAAAGCACAAAGTAAATGAAAATGTAGGTTGTCAAAAATTTTATTTTTTATTATTTTTTTTATTGTCCAGTACTTGCTGCTGCTCCTACAGACTGGACATTCAGCTTATCAGTCATTTTGAAACAACATATGCTTTTTTTTCCCCCCCAAAGGTTACCAAAATTATATCTCCCTTCTAGTCTGGCCCCTTTCTCTCCCTCTTTTTTTTGAAATTACAAGCTTTATTTAAGATATTAAAAAAGCACTTTCATAATACCAGCTGCTCAGCAGAACATATCCCAAACTACTGATCAAGTTATTACTTTAAACTACACTACTATACAGCATTATCGAGGTGAGCCCAAGCATAAATCTGGCAGCCGCTCAAAACTATTGGCAACACCACTGCATAAGTACATTCCTGAAAGCAAAGCAGAACAGTTAAGGGCATATAAAAACTATTCCCACAACATCCCAAACAGTTTACTTATGTTTAAATTGCTGACTGTTGATACGACACCTAGGAACTCCTCCTACACGATGGCTGACAGAACTGCCGATCCACTTGCTGCCCGATGGCTGACAAAGCAAGTGATCTTTGTTTCGCCCATAAGGGTTTCCTCAGAGGCAAAGAAATAGAGCCAGGAAAAATCCCATGTTCTAATGGTTCCTCCTCTTCCCCTATACCACATTCAGTTGGTGTTACCCCCAAGGTCTGTTCTGGGCCCTCTACTTTTCTCTCTACATCCAATCCCTTGGTTCTCACATCTCCTCCCAGTTTTCAGTACCATTTTTATTGCTGATGATTCTCAAATCTATATCTCCTTTCCTGATATTTCTCCAGCACTGCAGACACGTATTTCTACCCATCTCTCTGACACTGCCAACTGGATATCTCACCCTGATTGAAACTTAACACAAACAAAACTAAGCTACTTATCTTTCCCCCTAAGTACTCCTCTCCCCCCTTCCTCCTTTTTTCATCTCAGTTGGCAATACTCTCCTTTCTCCTGTTTCCTCAGTCCGTAATCTTGGCATTCTTTGATTCCTCCCTTTCTCCTCACACATACAACAAATTGCCAAAACCTGTCGCTAACAAAATTTGCCCCTTCCTCTCTGATAACACTGTTGGAACACTTGTCCACACTTTAATTACTTCGCACCTTAACTATTGCAACTTCTTACTTGCAGGTCTCCCTTCGGAGTCATCTCTCTCCCCTTCAATCTGTTCAAACCTCTGCTGAACATCTAATCTTTCAGCAACCTTGTTTTTCTCATATAACCCCTCTTCTCAAATCACTTCATTGGTTTCCCTTCTGTTTCCATATCCAATTCAAACTCCTCCTCCTAACCTTCAAGTGCATTCATTCTGCTGCTCCTTACTATCTTTCCTCTCCCTCTATATCCTTCCTCGTGAACTTTGCTCTTCTACTGGCTTGCTCCTTTCTTTGCCCTTTTCTTCCTCTGCTAACTCCAGACTTTGGTCCTTTCACCTTCTGTTCCTTATGCCTAGAACAAACTCCTTGAGTCTGTATGACAGGCTTCATCTTTGCTACCCCTCTTCAAATCGTTGCTAAAGGCTCACCTCTTTGAGGCTGGCTTTGGATCCTGATCCCTTGCTCCTTGTGTCTCCTTACCCTTCCCTATTCTATCCACTTTCTAACTTTGTCTGTCTTGTTAGATTAGGTGAGGATAGCATGGAACTGTCGAGTATGCCGCATTAAGTTTGTGACATTATGAAAGAATCCATGTTTTGAAGTTGATCCTCTTGAGAAAGCCAATGGCGAAATGCTCAGTTGACATGGTGGACAACGTCGAGGAACTCGAGCAAAACAGATGGAATTTACTGCAAGCTAATTGAAGCTAAGTGTATATTTCCAGTGTTTTGGATGTTTTTTCTGGTAAAGTTTGGGCATGCTCTAGAGGAGAATGGAGACAACAGTTGGGTGATGAAGTTCACAGTTCAAAGTTCACAATTTAAATGATGTGAGGGGAGGTTGTTTTTTTTTTTTTAAAGGCCGCTGATGTGCAAGGGGTGAGTACGGGTGTATATCTGCCACTCCGAACACCACTGACTGAGGCCTTTTTCTCCTCTTTGTAAAGGTGTATGAAGCAGTATGCCTACGATGAAAAGCTTGTGTATAGTGGAGTGATTTTTTTTCTTGAACTTGATAAGATTGTAAGCTCTAACAAGTAGGGACTGTTTTTATCTGTGTTTGTACAGCATTATGTATGCCTAGTAGTGCTTAATACATGTTTTTTTAATAACAATCTTCAGCTGACATACAGACCAAGACGTGTTCTGGAGCTTTACACTAGATAACAGGTATTTCTACTTAGCGACGCCAAAGACTAACTCTCCCATTCCCACAAGCTGTGAACACTGCTTCAGCAGTAGCCTGTCTTCACCTGTTTGAAACGTTGGCTCCAGAAGTAGACATGAGCCTCCTGTGTGGCGGCACAGTGTTGCTGTTGGGCCATCATAACATTTGAAGTTGTAAAAGGAGAAAGAAATCAATTTCTGCTTTTTCAACAAAACATTAAGAATGTTTTGTTGAATGTTTAAGCTATGGTTTGTCAGACACCTACATGTTGTCTTTATTAATGCACACATGGCTCATCAGCACAAATGCTTGTATACATGTACACCCATGTAATTTTATAACTATTTCCCAGGTTTAAAACATGCTTTACATGTACAAAATGCTTTTCAGCATTACCCCCCTTCCCCATACAGCGCATTGATAGAAATTACAGCCAAAGTCTCTCCAACAAAATGCCCAACATTCAATAGTAATTCTCCGTGCCTGCCCTGCAGACCTAAAAATACAAGAAAGGTGCCAACTCATCCCAGGGACTACACCACTCCTAACTAGTCCAAACCACACACTCAGCAATAAAAGTAAATGTAATTCAAATTGTAATCATTTTTTTAAATTTTTTTCTTCCTCCTTCATTCTTCCCAGGTACAGAGCTTGTAAATGTATTTTCTATTTTACTATATATTTTTATTGATATATTTTATTTATATTATGATTTATCTATCTATTGTGTGCATTTTGTACTTACACTTTTTTTGGGCTGTAAACCATTTTGGCTTGAACTTTATTCAAGGAAGATGGTCTATCTGGTCATTTTAGAAGCTCTATTCATGCTTTGGACGTCTGAAAATGGGCACATAGTTGTCCAAATCATGGTGATGTCCCCAGAACCATTTTACA
This sequence comes from Ichthyophis bannanicus, assembly GCA_033557465.1. Taxonomy (NCBI): domain Eukaryota; kingdom Metazoa; phylum Chordata; class Amphibia; order Gymnophiona; family Ichthyophiidae; genus Ichthyophis; species Ichthyophis bannanicus. Next base: position 628,786,691 of record CM066034.1, on the reverse strand, counting down.
AAACAGTTATAGAGACATCGCTGGCTAGGGCATACCCAAAGGCAGGGGTGTATACGGGGCATTCCGAAGACCTTAGACGTGGGCCCAGTTTCAGAAATGGTCGGTGTGTCTCCACCCAAGTCGACATCTGCCCCAGGGCATGAATAGGCATCTGAAAAGTGCTCATTTTGCAGTAAAACATCCAGAGGTTCTAGAGATAGTACTTCAATATCCTCCATACTGTCCACAACCGTAGAGACAATTGTTAGGTATTGGTGAAAACTGTTTTGTAGTTATCAAACCTCTCCACTAGCAGAATGACATGCTAGGATGCATCCCCTGTCTGGAATACCATTGTAAGGATGTCTTTGCAGCTGTCCCTGACAATGTCCATAAGGTATGTCCACATTTCTGAAATGAAGAACATAAGATATGCCAAACTGGGTCAGACCAAGGTCCATCAAGCCCAGTATCCTGTTTCCAACAGTGGCCAATCTAGGTCATAAGTACCTAGCAGTCTCTCCAAAAGACACAGGTTCCTCAATGCTTGTATTGGGTCAAGCAGTGATATCCTGGGTCCCTTTTAATGGTTTATGGACCTTTCCTCCAGAAACTTGTCCAAACCTTTTTTAAACCCAGCTACACTAACAGCTTTTACTACATCCTCAGGTAACAAACTCCAGAGTTTGATTACACGTTGAGTGAAAAAATATTTTCTCTTATTAGTCTTAAATGTAGCTTCACTGCATGTCCCCTAGTCTTTCTATATTTTGATGACGTAAACAAATCGATCCACGTTTACCCGTTCCATCCCATTCATTAATTTATAGACCTCTATCATATCTCCCCCTCAGCCGTCTCTTTTCCAGGTTGAAGAGCCCTAACCTTCTTAGCCTCTCTTCATAGGAGTATCCTTCCATCCCCTTTACCATTTTGGTGGCTCTTCTCTGTACCTTTTCTAATAATGCTATATCCTTTTTAAGATACAGAGACCAGAATTGCACACAATATTTAAGGTGCGGTCGCACCATGGAACGCTACAGAGGCATTATAATATCCTTTGTTTTATTTTCCATTCCTTTCCTTATGATACCTAGCATTCTATTTGCTCTCTTGGCTGCCGCTGCACACTGGATCGAGGGTTTTTAACATGTTATCTACGATGACGCAAAAATCTTTTTCCTGTGTGATGGTTTTCTATATGGAACCTTGCATCGTGTAACCATAGTTTGGGTTGTTCTTTCCTAGGTGCATAACTTTGCACTTGTCCACATTAAATTTCATCTGCCATTTGGATACCCAGTCTTCCAATTCATGAAGATCCTCTTTGGTTTTAACAACTTTAAATAGTTTTGTCTCATCTGCAAATTTGACAACCTCACTTGTTATTCCCTTTTCCAGTTCATTTATGAATATGTCAAAAAGCAGCTGACCAAGCACAGATCCCTGGGGTACTCCACTATTCACCTTTTTCCATTGGTAAAATTGGCCATTTAGCCCTACCCTATGCTTTCTATCTTTTAACCAGTTCCTGATCCACAATAGTACACTGCATCCTATCCCATGACATTTTAGTTTGCCAAAAGTCTCTGATGAGGGACCTTGTTAAAGGCTTTCTGAAAGTCCAGATACACTATATCAACCGACTCACCTTTGTCTACCTGTTAATTCACACCTTCAAAAAAACATAACAGATTAGTAAGACAAGATCTTCCTTGTCTAAAGCCATGTTGGTTATCTCCCATTAAGCCATGACTATCTACATGTTGAGTAATTTTGTTCTTTATGATGTTTTCTATCATTTTTCCCAGTACTGATGTCAGGCTCACCAGTCTGTAGTTTCCCGGATCACCCCTGGAACCCTTTTTAAAAATTGGTGTTACATTGGCGATCCTCCAAGCTTCAGGTATTACAGATATAGTAACATAGTAATATAGTAGTTGACGGCAGATAAAGACCAGCATGGTCCATCCAGTCTGCCCAGCGAGATGGCAAGAGTAGGTGCACCTGTCGCTCCGCGCAGGCCACCCCTCTCCATATCCTTGTTCAGGGGTAAACCCACCACTCCATATAGGACACCCCTATTTGTTGAGACGTTATATGGTTCGGAAGTTAGATGGTACCGTTTATTTTGGTTTTTTTTCCTATTTCTGTAAAGGGATCCTCTGTGTTTGTCCCATGCCTTTTTGAATTCCGTCACCGTGTTCGCCCCTACCACTTCCATCGGGAGGGCATTCCAAGCATCCACCACCCTTTCAGTGAAAAAATATTTCCTGACATTGCCTTTCAATTTACCCCCTTGCAGTTTCATGTTATGCCCTCTAGTTTTACAGGTTCCCCGTCTTTGGAAGAGGTTTGTTTGTTCATCATTTCTCTTTAAGTATTTAAAGGTCTGAATCATATCTCCCCTGTGCCTCCTTTCCTCCAAGGTATACATATTTAGGTCTTCAAGTCTCTTCTCATAAGGCTTCTGACGCAGGCTCCAAATCATTTTGGTCGCCTTCCTCTGAACAGTCTCCAGTCTTTTTACATCCTTTGCAAGATATGGTCTCCAAAACTGAACGCAGTATTCCAAGTGAGGCCTCACCAGTGACCTATACAGTGGCATAAGTACCTCTTCTTTTCTGCTGGTAATCCCTCTTTGTATGCAGCCCAACATCCTCCTGGCTTTCGCCACCGCCTTGTCACACTGTTTTGCCACCTTGAGATCAGCAGAGATAATCACACCAAGGTCTTTTTCCTGAACTGTGCATACCAACCTTTCTCCCCCTATCTTGTACATTTCTCTTGGATTTCTGCTACCCAAGTGCATGACACTGCACTTTTTTGCATTAAATCGTAGTTGCCAAGCTTTAGACCAGTCTTCCAGCTTTTGTAGATCTTTCTTCATGTTAACCACTCCCTCAGGGGAGTCCACTCTGTTGCAAATTTTTGTGTCGTCTGCAAAAAGACAGACTTTTCCATTCAGTCCTTCAGCAATATCACTCACAAATACATTGAACAGTGCCGGGCCCAGGACCGAACCCTGGGGCACCCCGCTAATCACCTTCCTCTCATCCGAGTGAGCTCCATGTACAATCACCTTCTGTCGTCTGTCAGTCAGCCAATTTTTAATCCAGTTTACCATCTTGGGACCCATCCCCAAGCTACTGAGTTTGTTGATAAGCCTCCTATGAGGAACAGTATCAAAGGCTTTGCTGAAATCCAGGTAGATGACATCCATTGCATGCCCCTGATCTAGTTCCCTCGTCACGCAGTCAAAGAACTCGATCAGATTTGTCTGGCAAGATCGTCCTTCGGTAAAACCATGTTGCCTCGGGTCTTGCAAGCTGTTGGTTGTCAGAAAGTTCACTATTCGCTCTTTCAGGAGCGCCTCCATTACTTTTCCTGCCACCGAGGTAAGGCTCACGGGTCTGTAGTTTGACACTTCTTCCCTGTCACCACTTTTGTGTAGAGGTACGACATCAGCCATTCTCCAGTCCTGAGGAACCTCTCCTGTTTCCAAGGATCTGTTGAAGACATCCTTTAACGGTCCTGCAAGAACCTCTCTGAGCTCTTTCAGTATCCTGGGATGTATCCCATCCGGTCCCATGGCTTTGTCCACTTTCAGTTTAGCAAGTTGTTCTAACACCTCTTCTGCTGTGAATGGTGTGGTATCTACTTCATTCCCATTTTTATATTTGGGAGTCACAGCTGGTCCATCCCCAGGATCTTCTTTAGTAAACACAGAGCAGAAGTAATTGTTTAGCAATTTTGCTTTTTCAGTGTCACTTTCCACGAGTCCTTTCCCAGCACTTCTGAGTCCTGCAATTCCAACTCTGATCTTTTTCCTTTCCCGAATATACCTGAAGAAATTTTTGTTGCCACCCTTAACATCTTTAGCCATCTTTTCCTCTGCCTTTGATTTTGCTATCCTTATTTCTCGTTTTGTCTCTTTGAGTTTGATCCTGTATTCATTTCTGTGTTCTTCGGTCTGCAAGCTTTTGAATTTTGCAAAAGTTGTGTTTTTTGCCTTTATATGAGCAGCCACCTCTTTGGAAAACCAAATAGGTTTCCTTCTCCTCTTGCTTTTATTTACTTTTCTTACATATTTATCTGTTGCTCCTTTCAATGCCTCCTTTAGTTTAGCCCATTGCAATTCCACTTCCTTTATCTCTTCCCACCCCGTCATCTCCTCATTTACATACTCTGCCATTTGATTGAAGTTAGTGTATTTGAAGTTTAGGACTCTGAGCTTGCTATGATTGGCCTTTGCCATGGCTTTTATTTCAAACCACACCGTGTGATGGTCGCTGTTGCTCACAGGGGCACTCACGCAGACATTTGACACACTATCACCGTTGGTGAGCACTACATCCAGCGTTGAGCTTTCCCTGGTTGGTTCCATCACCATTTGTCTAAATAATGCATCTTGGAGAGCATCCACAATTCTTTTGCTTCTTTCCAGATGTGCAGAAGGAGTAATCCAATCCACATCAGGTAGATTAAAGTCACCCAATATGATTGCTTCCCCCTTTGATGCTATTTTGGCAATATCTCTAATCAATTCATTGTCTCTCTCTTCAATTTGATGATTTTAATGATAGTTCACAGATTACTAATAGCAGGTCTGCAATCTGCAATCACCTGGACCGGATGTATACCATCCAGTCCAGGTGATTTGCTACTCTTCAGTTTATCAAATAGTCGTAATACATCTTCCCGGTGTATCGATATTTCCTTCAATTCTTCTGCAGTATCACCTTTAAATACCACTTCAGTCATGGGTAACATCCCTACATCTTCTTCAATAAAGACCAAAGCAAAGAATTCATTCAGTCTCTCCGCTATAGCCTTGTCCCCTCTTACTGCCCCTTTTAACCCTCTATCATCTAATGGTCCAACTGACTCACAGGCTTTTTGCTACGAATGTACTTGAAAAAGTCTTTATTACGCATTTTTGCTTCCACAAAAAATTTCTTCTCAAATTCTCTTTACCTGCCTTATAAATGCCTTGCATTTAACTTGCCACTGCTTATGCTGTTTCCCGTTTTGTCATTTGGCTTTTTTTCCCATTTCCGGAAAGATGCTTTTTTGGCAACACCCTCTCTGACCTCACCTTTAAACCATGCTGGCAGTTTTTTGGACTTCCTTCCACTTTTCTTAAACAGTGGAATAAGCGTAGTTACTCACCTGTAACAGGTGTTCTCCAGGAGCAGCAGGAATCAGTCCTCACATATGGGTGACGTCGGCGCCGACGGAGCCCTCGCGGAGCAATTTTCCCCAGCTTTCAAAGAAAGCCTTTGGGAATTGCAGCGCGCATGCGCGGTCGCCTTCCCGCCCAAGGGTGCCATCTTAGCCAGTCAGATGACATAGCTAAAAAAGACAGCATAAAAATTTGCAAAAAAACTAAAGCAGATGATTGCAACTCCAAGGGGAGGAGGGAGGGTTGTGAGGACTGATTCCTGCTGCTCCTGGAGAACACCTGTTACAGGTGAGTAACTACGCTTTCTCCAGGACCAAGCAGGAAGTCAGTCCTCACATATGGGACTCCCAAGCTTAAGGCTACCGGAGACCCTAAGCACAAAAATGAGCTCCCTCTAGCTCAGCAGCACAGAAGGAAGGAATCTTCGCTGAATTATTACCCACCGGTAGCCCACATCCGGGATGGAGGGTAGGAGTTGCTCAAACCTCAAAGAGATTACGGAGGACTGCCTGTCCGAAAGCACTGTCCCTGCGGGACTCCCTCTCGAGACAGTAATGGACCGCAAAAGTCTGGCTCGAAGACCAAGTAGCGGCCCGGCAGATGTCTGCCAGCGGAACAGAGCGGAGGTAAGCCACTGACGTAGCCTTTGCCCGAACGCAATGAGCCGTGACTCGACCTTCCAAGGAGAGTCCAGCTGCCCCATAAGCCCAAGTGATACAGTCCGCAACCCAGATGGACAGAGTACGCTTGGAGACCGGGAGCCCCAATTTATTGGGGTCAAAAGACACAAAAAGCTGAGCAGCTTTACGGTGCTCCCGCGTACGGTCAAGGTAGAAGTTCAATGCCCTTCTACAGTCCAGGGTATGGAGGACCGTTTCAGCTCGGCTGGAGTGTGGTCTGGGAAAGAAGGTTGGAAGTACCACCTCCTGATTGATGTGAAAAGGGGAGACCACTTTTGGAAGAAATTTTGGGTGAGTCCGTAGGACTACCCTATTTTTGTAGAACCGAGTGTAAGGGGGATCAGACACGAGGGCCTGCAATTCACTTACGCGTCTAGCGGAAGTGAGGGCTATCAAGAACAATGTTTTCCAAGAAAGAAAACGGAGAGAACAGGTAGCCATAGGTTCAAAAGGCGGACAGGTGATCCGCTGTAAAACCACATTCAGATCCCAGTCAGGCGCTGGCGGGCGCAGAGGTGGTTTAAGCAGAAGGAGACCTCGGAGAAACCTCGCTACAAGAGGGTCACTGGAAAGAGGTCTGCCGTCCACCGGCACATGATGTGCTGAAAGAGCACTAAGGTGAACTTTGACGGAGTTGGACTTAAGTCCCAGATTAGAGAGGTATAGCAAGTACTGCAGGATCACCGACACCGGGCAGGAGAAGGGATCCTGAGACTGTTGGGTACACCAAACAGAAAAGCGACGCCATTTAAGGGCGTAGCAGTTGCGGGTAGAAGGTCGCCGAGAAGCTAGGACGACCTCTTCCACCTCTGCCGGCAGGAGAAGGGGAGCAAGGACTACCCTCTCAGCAGCCAGGCCATTAGATTGAGAGACCTGAGGTTGGGGTGTAGCAGAGACCCCTGATCCTGAGTGAGGAGATCCGGTTGTAACCCCAGAGGGAATGGATCCTCTACCGCTAATTGCAGCAGGAGTGGAAACCACGGCTGTCTGGGCCAGCGAGGGGCCACCAGGATCATGAAGGCTTTGTCTCGGAGGACCTTGAAAAGAGTCCGAGAGACTAGCGGGATGGGAGGAAAAGCGTACAGAAGGCTCTCCGACCATGAGAGTAGAAAAGCGTCTGCCGCAACTCGAAGGGGATGTGGCTGACGAGAGCAGAAGCGAGGAAGTTGCCGGTTGAGAGGGCTGGCAAAGAGATCCATCGTGGGAAGGCCCCACTTTAGAAAGAGCTTCTGAACTACCAAGGGATCCAGGCGCCACTCGTGCGGCTGGAGGATCCTGCTGAGTTTGTCCGCCAGGCAATTCTCTTGGCCTGGGAGATAAACGGCCTTGAGAAGAACGCCGTGATTGACGGCCCAAGAGCAGAGCTTCTGTGCTTCCCGACAGAGAAGGAAGGAGCCCGTGCCCCCCTGCTTGTTCACGTAGAACATGGCAACTTGATTGTCCGTCTGGACAAGGACGGACTGGTGAGAGGTCAGGTGGGAGAAGGCCTTGAGAGCCAGGCGGATCGCTCTGAGCTCCAGGAAGTTGATCTGCTGAGCAGACTCCCACGTGGTGCAGAGGCCCTGAGTACGTGCCCCTTGGCAATGTGCTCCCCAGCCCAGGAGGGATGCATCCGTTGTCAGCACCTGGGCCGGCTGAGGTGACTGAAAAGGCATGCCGAGTACCAGGTTCGGCCGATGAAGCCACCACTGGAGAGACGAGGCCAGCGGGCCGGAGACGCGCACTAGGTCTGCTAGGCCGCCTGTGGCTTGTTGCCACTGCTGGCGAAGACACCACTGAGCAGGCCGCATATTCAGGCGGGCATTGGGGGTCACATGGACGGCGGAAGCCATATGGCCGAGTAGTCTCAGGAAGCGCCTGGCGGAGACCAGGGGCTGGCTGCGAAAACGGTCGGCTAGGTCCATGAGCCGTTGAGCCCTGTCGAGCGGTAGGAACGCTCGTGCCTGAGGAGTGTGCAGCCTTGCGCCGATGAACTCGAGATCCTGTGAGGGGAGCAAAGTGGACTTTGCGAAGTTTATAACAAAGCCCAAGCACTGCAGAAGAGTCACCGTGCGGCGTGTGGCGTCGGTGACCTCCGGAGCGGACGCTGCTCTGATGAGCCAGTCGTCGAGGTACGGGAAGACATAGAGGCCGTGAAGCCGGAGATGGGCCGCCACCACCGCGAGACATTTTGTGAAGACTCGCGGTGCGGAGAACAGGCCAAAGGGCAGTACTCTGTACTGGTAATGATTTCCTACCACCACAAACCTTAGGTATTGGCGGTGGCTTGGGTGGATGAGGATGTGCGTGTAGGCATCCTTTAGATCCAAGGAGCATAGCCAATCTCCCTGCTGGAGGTAGGGCAGAAGGATTCCAAGGGTAAGCATTTTGAACTTTTCCCGCACGAGGAACCTGTTGAGGTTGCGCAAGTCCAGGATGGGTCGGAGGCCTCCCGTCCTTTTTGGTACTAGAAAATACCGGGAATAAAAGCCTTGACCTCTCAGGTGGTGGGGCACCGGTTCCACCGCCTGCTCCTGTAGAAGACCTGCTAACTCCTGAAGGAGTAATTCCCTGTGCAGAGGGAGTCGTGGAGGTTCTCCCGGAAAATAGGAGGGAGGGACCTGGTGGAAGTGGAGAAGATAGCCTTCTCTTACGACTTGAAGCACCCAGGCATCTGAAGTGATGCTGGACCACCTGTGGGCGAAGTGAACCAGCCGGCCTCCGGTGCTGGGAGGAGCCAGCGGAGGGGGAGAGGCTATGCTTAAGGAGTCAAAAGCCCCCACCCTGCTGAGCAGGGGCTGGTGGTGCAGGCTTGGGGGCTTGCTGCCTACGGGACCCGTTACCCCGTCCCTTGGCCTGCTGGCCCTGTTGGGGAGCTGCAGGGGCCTGATATTGGGGGTATTGTTTGTAGGCAGCCGCCTTTCTCGGGTAAAAGGACTTCTTTCCCGAGCCCTTCTTTTTCTGGGAAGGGGCGGAGGTCTTCCTAGAAAGCCTAGTCCTGGTGAGAGTCTCCGTCTCGATTTGTGCAGCCTTTTCAGCCATGGGCTTGCCAAAGAGGTTTTCGCCTCGGCAGGGGACATCGACCAACTTGTCCTGCACCCAGGGCTCAAGGTCAGACGACTGAAGCCAAGCCTGTCGGCGGGCACCGATGCCGGCTGCGGCCACTCGGGCCGATGCTTCAAAGCCATCACAGGCTGCTCGGGATATGAATTTTGAGCATTCCCGAATGCCAGAGGACAAGGCCAGGAACCTCCGCAAGGGTTCCTCGGACAAACCAGCGGAGAATCCGGCTAGCTCTTTAGCCAGATCCCGGAGATACATGCCCATGTATAGCTGGTAGGTCTGGACACGACACGCAAGCATAGAGCCCTGGAAACACTTCTTACCAAGGCCATCCAGTTTACGGGCCTCCCTGCCAGGAGGCACCGAGGAGTGCATCTTCTGGCTCTTAAGACGATGCATGGCCGATTCCACTACCATGGAATGGTGTGGTAGCTGTGCTTTTTGGAAGCCAGGGCTCTTGCGGACTCGATAGATAGAATCGACCCGCTTGCTCAGGACCGGCGAGGCGGCCGGACTCTCCCACATGCGGAAGAGTAGTCGTTCCAGCATGGGAGGAACCGGTACAGTAAAGTGTTCCCTGGCGGGAGAGTCATACTGGAGGGCGTCGAGCTCTTCGGCTCGAGGCTCCTCCTCGGGATCCGCAGGGAAGGCCAAAGCCTTGGCCATATCCCTGACGAAGTCCGAGAACCGGGCATCCTCCGGGGGGGACTGCTTCCGAGGTTCGGACTCAGGTGAGTCCGAGGGGACACACCGAGTCCGAAAAGAATCAGGTGACTCTTCCTCTTCAGACTCCCAGACCGACTCCGACGAGGAATCGGTGGGGTCGGCCCGGGCAGGGCGCGGCGCCTGCCGCCCCGACGCCGAGGGAGTCGGCGTCGGCGACCTCGGTCCCGAACGGGAGGCCGAGGGTGACCTCGACCGAGGATCGACTCGAGTTCGCATGGACTCGAGGATCGGCTCGGTCTCCGGGGTCGACTTAGACGTCGACGTCCCGGCGGTCGGGGCAGCGGCGCCAGCGAAGCCAGCGAGCAGTGCCCGCTGCTGGTCCATGAAGGCAGACAGTCTGCTCTCCAAGGCCGTCAACCTGAGTCCGAGCTCAGTTGACCCAGCAGCCCCCGACTCGGGCCCCGACGGCGTAGGGCCCGACGTCGGCGGTCTCAGAGGCGAGTCCAGGAGGACCACAGGACTTACCCGAGCAGGCAGCTCCGACTCCAGGCGAGGTCGCTTCGAGAGGTGCTCCTTCTCCAAGGACCCGGGACGGCTATCGGGGCTATGCGACCTGGCCCTCGCGGAGCCAGGAGCGTCCACCGACGCCGCCCTCGCGGGTTTCACCTTCCGTCGATGGTCCCCGGAGGGAGAACCCCTGTCGGAGGAACTCCGGCGACGGTCCGAGCTGGAACCTCTGGACGCGGAGGCCTCCGACGAGGTCCGGGTACGGCTGGGGTCAGCGAAGATCCTATCCCGCTGATGCCGCCGACTTCTCAACGCTTTGGAGGACATTTTGCCACAGGGCCCACAGATCATTTCCTCATGATCCGGGCCCAGGCAGCGGAGGCAATTGTCGTGTGTGTCAGTTAGTGACATATTTCGGTCACACTGACCACACCGCTTGAAACCACTGGCAGCCATCGGGGGGAAAAGGGCCCCGGCGAGGTCAAAGGACCGGGCTGCCAGGGAAAAACCGAAAACGAAACTGACTAAGTCAGAAAAACCGAAAAAGAAGAAGGGGACTCGTGACCGGCGTCGCGAGTCCAGGCGGGAAAAAGACCGGCGTCGAACCGAAGGAAAAAAGAGAGAATTATGAGTAAAAATCAACTTTTTCGCGGGGACACGACGGGTACATCTGTAGGGCTCCGCGGAAAAAAGAAGACTGGCTAAGATGGCACCCTTGGGCGGGAAGGCGACCGCGCATGCGCGCTGCAATTCCCAAAGGCTTTCTTTGAAAGCTGGGGAAAATTGCTCCGCGAGGGCTCCGTCGGCGCCGACGTCACCCATATGTGAGGACTGACTTCCTGCTTGGTCCTGGAGAACAGCTGGTCTGGGCTTCCAAGATAGTATTTTTAAACACCCAAGCTTGATGTAAGTCTTTAACCTTTGTAACTTCTCCTTTCAGCTGTGAGGTTTTTTTTTTTTGTTTTTTTAAGTTTTTTCTGATAAGGAAAAAGCAAAATTGTGCCCTATCTTGGACATGCCCGGCCTTTTTTGAAATATTTCACTTGGATGCCATTTCTAAAATATGCCTTCAAAAGTATAATATTACAAATGCTCCGTGACAGTAACAACGATAGAGAAAGAAAATGGATTTATGTTTCATCTGCTCATTCCCTTTGTATCCAAAATATGACAGAACTAAGAAAAAAAATAAATCTCAACATACCAAGGAAGAATTACTATTGAAGCAATCATACCACGGCTTATTTAATGAACAAATAAGCTCCTCTTGGGCACAAACGTTAATAACCAACCACCCGATATTCAAAGAGGCTGATTTAAACACCTTGACACTCAGCTATGGCACTTAAATATCTATTGGCTATTCAGCAACAGTATCCAAATAGTGGCTGCTGTGGAATATCTGGACTGTGGGGTCACTATCCGGATAAGTACTGACCTTATCCGGACAGTGGTAATTTTGATCCACTATTTGAAATGCTAGCCAGATAGCAATTTAGACCTGCTTTTAGGCTGGCCTAAGCTATCCAGATAAGTTTGGCACTTGTCTGGATAGTGCCAAGGCAGTCTGTGGAGATATTCAGCAACACTATAGTGCTGATAGATCTTTCCCTCAGCGCCCTTATTCAGATAAATATCAGGCCCCAAAATTTATTTTCCTCCCAGAAAAACAAGGAATAGCATTTCTGGTCAGTTTTTCTGACTAATCTGAATGACACGAGATTGTTAATATGAACAAACTGCTTGCAGTGACTGTAAACCGCTCTGATGCCCTTCAGCCTGGGCGATATATCAAGAAATTGCATAAACATACCTGTTAAATTTAACTGCCAGCCCCAGATCAGCAATGCAGCAAGATCCGTTTTTCTTTATCAAAATGTTCTTGCTTTTCAGGTCTCTGTGTGCAATAGCAGGCTTGCCCTGTGTCCCATAAATCTCTGTGTGAAGGTGGCAGAGGCCACATGCTGCAGAGTACGCTAGTTTGAGCAAGGACCTGGTGTCAAGCGTGGCACATTTCAGAAAGTCATATAAAGATCCATTTTCATGGTAATCTGTAATTAGGTAAAGCTGGGTCCAAGAGCCTGTACCTTTAATATCTGCTGCTATAAAACCTGTTTAATACATAAAATTAAGTTTTAATCTTCATTCTTTTGAAAGAGCACATCACAAAATCTTTGAATAAGAGTTTATCCAAACACAACCAGGTCTATTGAATTTAAAGAACAAATTTAGACTTGATAGCTTTCCATCTCATCAGTATTTTACCGAGATGCATTGAAAACCAACACTTTTTTTCAATTTTACAGTCAATTTTAATAAAAATTAACCAAGGCTGTTGTAATGCCCAAACGAAAAAAAAAAAAGCATTATTTTTATGATAAATATAACTAAAACTCAAGAAATGCTCTCATCTCCTTTGCACATCTACACATTTCTGTAAATTCAATACTTATTGCAAGCCACAACATACTTATGTCCAGTAATTTACCAGTTACAAGCATGAGAGCAGCAAACTCTGCCACCCAGGTTCTGCTCCCCTCTGAGGAGCTCTGAGAAGAGGTGGTGAAGCTGACAAGCATTTGTGGCAGCAAGAAGTACAGTAAATGCAGTAAAATGGGAGGGACAAGACATTTTTCAGATATGTTAGTGAGAGAAGGAAGTGTAAAAGTAGTACTGTCAAACTCAAGAATAAAAGGGAGGAATATGTAGAAGCTGATGAGGAAAAAGTGAAATTGCTTAAATATTTTTGTTCTTGTTCACAGATGAAGGGCCAGGAACAGGACCTCAGAAAACACCCACAAATAGGAACAGTAGTGAAGGGGATCTGGAATGATTTTCAGAAAATTCTGTTTGTGAGGAACTAGCTAAACAAAAGTAGACAAAGTGATGGGGCTGGCTAGAAAAAATCCCAGAGTATTGAAGGAACCTGGGGAAGTTCTAGCAACTGTACTGTCTAACGCTTTTAATGCTTCTTTGGAGTTGGGAGTGGTCTCAGAGGCGTGGAGAAAGGTGCATGTGGTCCCTTTACACAAAAGCAGAAGTAAGAATGAGGTTGAGAACTACAGGGCAGTTTAGTCTGACCTCTGAGGTGAGTAAACTAATGGACACACTACTAAAACAGGATAGTGGGGTTTCTGGAGTACAATGGATTACAGGATCAGAGGCAACATGGTTTTACTAGAGGCAGGTCTTGTCAGACAAATCTAATTAGTTTGACTGGAAGACCAGATAGTTGGACCGAGGGAGAGCTCTAGATGTGGTGAACTTAAATTTCAGTAAAGCCTTTGACATTCTTTGACACAGATGACTTATAAATTGAGCATTCTAGGAATAGATCCTAAAGTGACTGACTGGGTTAGAGACTGGTTGAGCGTGAGGCAACAAAAGGTACAGGTAAATGGAACTCACTCTGAGGAGAAAGATGTCCCTTGGTCCGATTCTTTTTAACATTTTTGTTAGTGATATTGCGGAAGGGCTGTCAGGTAAGGTTTCACTCTACAGATACCACCAAAATCTGCAATAGACACTCGGGAAGGATAATATGAGAAGGGATCTAACCCAGTTTGAAGAATTGTCGAGAATTTGGCAGCTGAGATTTAATGCTAAAAAATGTAGGGTCGTGCATTTGGGCTACAAAAATACAAAAGAGTGGTACAGCATGAAAGTGCTTGTGCTGTTTCCAGGTTTCGTCGTTTGGCTCTTTTTTCCATTTCCTGAAAGATGCTTTCTTGGCAACAGCCTCTCTGACCTCACCTTTAAACCATGCTGGCAGTTTTTTGGACTTCCTTCCACTTTTCTTAAAGCATGGATTACAGCTGGTCTGGGCTTCCAAGATAGTATTTTTCAACACCCAAGCTTGATGTAAGTCTTTAACCTTTGCAACTGCTCCTTTTAGTTTTTTTCTTAACTATTTTCCTCATTTTATCATAGTCTCCATTTCGAAAGTTAAAAGGTAGTACTGTGGATTTCCTTACTATCCTTCCTCCACTAATTAAATCAAACGCGATCATGCTATGATCACTATTGCCAAGTGGCCCCAACACCCTTATATCTCTTGCACCAGATCTGGTGTTCCACTAAGGACTAGGTCCAATATGGCTTCCCCTCTGGTCGGTTCATGAACCAGCTGCTCTAAGAAGCTGTCATTTATTTCATATAGGAACTTTATCTCCCTAGCATGTCCTGCCTTGACACGGACCCAGTCGATACCGGGGTAATTGAAATCACCCATTATTATTACTGTGCTGTAACTTGTTAGCTTCCTTGATTTCTTTGAGCATTTCATCATCCATTTGTTTATTCTGGCCAGGCAGTCGATAGTACACCCCCACTGCCATCGCCTTCCCAGTTTACATGGAATTTCAATCCATAGAGATTCTACAGCAAATTTTGTTTCCTGCAAAACTTTAATCCTTTCTGACTCAATGCCCTCTCTAACAGAGCGCAACTCCTCCACCAATTTAATCAGCTCTATCATTACGATACAGTTTGTACCCAGGTATCACAGTATCCCAATGGTTGTCCTCCTTCCACCATGTCTCTGAGATTCCAATCATATCTAACCTCTCATTTAGTGCTATATATTCTAACTCTCCCATCTTATTTTTTAGACTTCTAGCATTTGCATAAAAGCATTTTAGAGACTGTATTTTATTCATATTAATTTGGCTATTGTTAGGCATGGGTAATTTGGGATCTTTAAGCTCTGTCTGCTCCATACTCTAGAGCATTTGGGCTACTTTACTCTTTTTTGGAACTCTCTGCTTTTGGTAGTATCCTTCAAGGATACATTCGTCCAAACCATGCGCTCTTGTGCGACTGTCGGCTTTCCCCTATTATCTAGTTTAAAAGCTGCTCTATCTCCTATTTAAAGGATAATGCCAGCAGCCTGGTTCCATCCTGGTTAAGGTGAAGCCCATCCCTTTGGAAGAGCCCCTCCTTTCCCCAGAATGTTCCCCAGTTCCTAACAAATCCAAACCCCTCATCCTTGCACCACTGTCTCATCCACGCATTGAAACTCCCGAGCTCTGCCTGCCTTTAGGGTCCTGCGCGTGGAACGGGAAGCATTTCGGAGAACGCTACACTGGAAGTTCTGGATTTCAACTTACTACCTAAAACCTAAATTTAGCCTCCAGAACCTCCCTACCACATTTTCCTATGTCATTGTTACCGAAATGTACCAAGACAGCAGACTCCTCCCCAGCACTATCTAAGACCTTATCTAGGCGGCGCGTGAGGTCTGCTACCTTTGCACCAGGCAGGCATGTTACCAGGCGATCCTCATGTCCACCAGCCACCCAGCTATCTACATGCCTAATGATCGAATCATCAACTTTAATGGCTGTCCTAACCCGTCCCTCATGGGCACATGGCCCTGGAGAAACCTCCTCAGTGCAAGAGGGTTTTACATCACCTGGAGGACAGGTCCTAGTTACAGGATCACTTCCTGCTACACCAGGGTGATGCTCTCCTGTCACGTGACCTCTCTCCTCCATGGCAACAGGGATGCTACTAGACTGGAGGTGGGACTTCAGGACTATATCCCTGTAGGTTTCGTCTATGTACCTCTCTGTCTTTCTTATGTCTTCCAAGTCTGCTACTCTAGCCTCTAGAGAACGGACTCGTACCCTGAAAGCAAAGAGCTCCTTGCACCTAGTGCGCACGTAAGACCTCTCACCAACTGGGAGAAAATCATACATGTGACACTCAATGCAATAGACTGGAAAGCCCACATCTTGCTGCTGGACTGCTGTCTGCATCTTAGTTTTAAGCTTGTGTTTAGATCTTTAAGTTCATTACTTACTAAGGGTTGCTATGGATACTTATACTAATAAAATTGTATCTAATACGTTTAATATACATTGTTCACTTGAAGCTTAATCAATCTCAGGTCCTTAGTGTATGACTGATTTGGATAACGAGCTGCACCTGAGAGCACCTCCTTTTCTTTAAGATGTGTAAGTACCTACAAAGCTACGATTATCCCAGGGGTGTGTGGGTGTGCTAACCAGCAAGCGGATGAACTTAATGTCACGCATGGAGGTAGCACAAGTGCGCCCGCATAAATGGCAACATGAGCAGTTGGTGCGCATCTAAAAACGCTCATGCTAATCTCAATGCACCACCAATGCCCACATTCCAGTCCTAACCTGCCCGTCCCCACCCAATTGCATGCTACGTGGTTACTGCGGGGTCCCAGGCCCATGGCATGCCAATCTTATTGTGGGGCTTGCCATGTGCCAATGGTTAGCACACATTATAGACATGCCTTTCACTGCACTTTTTACTTAAGTGGGTTAAAATTTCAGTTATCGCACGTTAGTGGCCAAAATCAACGCAATAACTGCAAAGCCTCTGCACTAACTGGTGGGAGTGTGCCCAGAATCTTCCCGTACAATTACTACAACCTCTACTATTAATAATTATATAGCGCTTCAAGGCATAAGCAGCACTGCACAAACATATAAAGACAGTCCCTACTCGTAGAACTTACTAACTAATCCAGACAGACAGAATACAAGGGAAACAAGGGGGTTCAAATAGAGAAGGAAACACAAGGAGAACAAGGGATTAGTATTCAAATCCTATATTCTAAAGGAAACTTAGTTTTAGTATCTTAATATTAACCTGTTCATCCTCTTGTTATATCCCACAGCACATTCTCAAATAGTGTCAGAAACAAAAAGAGTATTTCATAAATGAACACTGGATGACGAGGGTCAGCATTAGTCAAGTAAAATCCTGAACAAAGTAGAGAAGTCAATTTGCTCACACAGGTAATAAGTCTATGGGCCAGCTTGGGAAAAACTGTTGAAGCCAAGACTTTAAATGCAGGTGCAACACATGATCTGCTATCTGGAAGTGATCTTGCTGTTAACTGTTACTCTTTAGCCTTATTAAGGCTGCACAACAATTAGAGAGTGGGAGACTTGATTACTGCTAGAAATGATAATTACACTTACCTGGTAATTGTAGTTCCTTGAGTGACGACAGTTCAGTCCTCTACCTCTGGGTTGTCAATCTCCTCCTGCAGCTAGGAGACTGGTATGTCAGAATGACGACATCACTGGATATAGCCTGCTGCACTCCTACTTCCATCCCAGTGTGAACTATAACAAAGCAGACTCAAAGGAGCAATAAATAAGTAGCTAAACATAACATCTACTATCCGTAAACTATCCATCCCATACGACAAGACTTTCTTACACCCTGCCTTACCACCGAGAAGTGAACAAGGAAAGAAATTGAACTAATGCAGACTTACCTGTAACCATTTGCCGCTGGCTACCAAAGGGGATCCCCCTCGAATCATCCGGGTGGGAAGGAGGACTGAACTGTCGTCACTCAAGGAACTACAATTACCAGGTAAGTGTAATTATCATTTCCTTATCGTTCCTCCAGTTCAGTCCTCTACCTCTAGGATGTACCAGAGCAGTAATCAATGGGAGGGACCCTTCCAGCCGGCAGATAAGACCGCCGACCCGAAACGAGCATTCGAAGCCGCTGCAACATCCAGCCGGTAATGCTTGCTGAATGTATGTAGAGACCACCAAGTCGCCGCCCTACAAATGTCCCCTGGCGGAACCAAACTGTGCTCCACCCAAGACGACGCCTGTGCTCTGGTGGAATGCGCCCGCAGCCCCACAGGCACGACCCGACCTTGAAGCAAATAAGCGGAAGCAATCGCTTCTCTAAGCCAGCGGGCGATGGACGCCTTAGCCACTGCCTCACCTTTGCACACTCCTCCGAAAAGAACAAACAACCGCTCAGACCGTCGGAAGGACTCCGTGACCGTCAAATACTGACGCAATGCTCTCTTCACGTCAAGACGATGAAGACGGCAATCCGACTCGTCGCCCCCCAGCGACCCCAGAACGGGCAAACACACCGCCTGGTTCAAATGAAAGGGAGATACCACCTTAGGCAAAAAGGACGGGACTGGACGTAAAACCACCTTCTCCCTGGAAAAAGACAAGAATGGCTCTCGGCACGACAACGCTTGCAGTTCCGAAACTCTCCGCGCCGAACAAATCGCCACCAGAAATACCGTCTTTAACATCAAATCCTTCACCGACGCCTGATGCAACGGCTCAAAGGGAGACTTGGCTAATGCCGTGAGAACAAGATTGAGATCCCACGGCGGAACGCACACCCTACGCGCCGGGTGCAATCTAGCTACCGCCTTCAGGAAGCGACCTATATCAGGATGAGCCCCTAAAGGCACTCCATTGACCTTGCCCCGATAAAAGGAAAGGGTTGCCAACTGGACGCGCAAGGAACTTGCCACAAGACCTTTGTCAAATCCGCCCTGTAGAAATTCCAAGACCAACGGAATCGAAACCGAGGCCGCCCGTACCTGACGCCTCGAACACCAATCTTCAAAGATACGACAGACTCGCACATATGCCAAAGATGTCGAATGTTTAAGAGCTCTAAGCAAAGTTGCCACGACCGCCGAGGAATAACCTTTCTTCATCAGCTTAGCCCTCTCAATGTACCGTAAGCGAGAACCGATCCACCTGAGGCATGAGCAGAGGCCCTTGCACCAACAAATCCAACCTCACCGGCAGCCGCCAGGGTTCGCCATCCAAGAGACGTATTAGGTCCGTGTACCAAGGACGCCTCAGCCAATCGGGCGCAACCAAAAGAACTTTCCCTGCATGCGCTCCGATCTTCTGAATCACTAGGCCTATCAACGCCCATGGTGGGAAGACATACAGGAGGCCGACCATCGGCCACTGACGAAGCAGCGCGTCTATGCCCTCCGACATTCGTTCTCGCCTTCGGCTGAAGAAACGCCCGACTTTTGCCGACTGGAAGGTCACCATGAGATCCATGACCGGAGTTCCCCAACGACTGACTATCTGTTCGAAAACCTCGGGATGCAACTCCCACTTCCCTGCATCCACCTGCACCCTGCTGAGGAAGTCCGCAGTGACATTGTCTTTTCCTGCAATGTGCGCCGCCGAAATCGCAGACAAACGAATCTCTACCCACGCGAACAACTCGTCGGCCTCTTCCTCCATCACGGCACTCCCCGTGCCGCCCTGGCGGTTGATGTACGCCACCGTCGCTGAGTTGTCGGAGAGCACCCGTACGGGTTGTCCGCGTATCATGTCCTCGAACGCCTGAAGGGCCCAGAAAACCGCACGAAGCTCCAGCCGGTTTATCGACCATGAGGCCTCCAGGGGAGACCAAAGCCCGTGCGCAAACTGGCTCCCGCAGTGGGCTCCCCACCCGACTAGACTGGCATCTGTCAACAACGGAAGCCACTCCGGCTGTTCCAGCGGCATGCTGGCCGTCAACGACGAGCGTAGAAGCCACCAACGAAGAGACTGCCTGACTTTGCAAGGGCAAGGAAGATGCTTGCTCAACAAATCGGTCTGATGCGACCAGCGGCGGAGCAGCACTCTTTGGAGAGGTCGCATATGAATCTTGGCCCAGGGCACCACTTCCAACGTTGCCGCCATGGTTCCCAGCACCCGGAGATAATCCCACGCCGATGGTGCTGGCACCGACAGAAACTGCTGCGCCAGGGACCTCAAGCCCTCGGCCCGCTTGTGCGGCAGAAACACCTGCCCGCTTTGTGTGTCGAACCGGACCCCCAAGTATTCAAGGTCCTGGGTGGGCTGTAAATGACTCTTGGCTGAGTTGACTACCCAACCCAGCTCTTGTAAAAACTTCACCACCCGGTCTGTCACCCGGAGACTCTCCTCCTCGGACTTGGCTCGAATCAACCAATCGTCGAGATACGGGTGGACTAGAATCCCTTCTTTGCGCAACGCCGCCGCCGCCACCACCACCATAATTTTGGTGAAGGTCCGAGGCGCCGTTGCCAAACCGAACGGCAAAGCTTGGAACTGGTAGAGGCCCCAAGGAAGAGCGAACCGCAGAAACTTCTGGTGAGCTTACCGAATGGGAATGTGCAAATACGCCTCCGTCAGATCCAGAGACGTCAAGAATGCTCTGCGCCGCACCGCCACTATGACCGACCGCAACGTCTCCATTCGGAAGTGCGGAACCCTTAAGCACCGGTTTACCGCCTTCAGGTCTAGTATGGGCCGTAACATACCGCCCTTTTTGGGCACCATGAAATAAATAGAGTACCGACCCATGCCGTAATCGGTTTTGGAAACGTCCACCACAGCGCCCAACTGAATGAGTCTTTCCAAGGTTGTGCAAACCGCCGCCTTTTTCTTGGGACCCCTGCAAGGAGACAAAACGAAGGAATCCCGCACAGGCCGAGCCAGCTCCAGTGCGTAGCCGTGTTGAACTCTCTCTAACACCCACTGGTCTGACGTGATGCGGGTCCAAGCGGAAAGAAACTCCCGAAGTCGTCTGCCTATGGGAGGCCCCTCAGCCGGGACCCGTCTCGCTTCATTGAGTCTTACGTGATGTGGACGCAGGGTTGGAGGAGAACCCTCTACTCGCTCCCCGAAACCCGCGAAAGCCCTGGGCTCGAGACGGAAACCGCCCTCTCTGGAAACTACCAAATCGCGTCGACCGAAATCTTCTGAAATCTTGAAACTGACCCCGAACACTTTGGCCTGACTTGGCCTGCTTCGGTTTATCCTCGGGCAGCCGGCCCGCCTTGGACTCAACCCAGGTCCTTCACCAACTTATCCAAATCTTCCCCAAAAAGCAAACCCCCCTTAAATGGAAGCTTGCTAAGGCAGGATTTAGAAGGGCCATCCGCCGCCCAATTGCGTAACCACAAAGATCTACGGGCGGCCACCACAGACCCCGTGCTGTTGGCCAGCACCCTAATCAAGTCGTAATGCACATCTGCGAGATAGGCAGTACCTGACTCCAGGCGATCCAGTTCCTTTACCTCCTCGAGATCCATGCGCAAAGACTGGCGCAAACGTTGGGCCCAGCGCAGACACGCTCTGGCTACCCAAGCTCCGCAGATAGAGGCCTGCAGCAAAATAGAATCCGCTTCAAAGGCCTGCTTTAGTAGACCGTCAATTTTACGGTCCTGAGTATCCTTTAAGGCCGCACTGCCTTTGACCGGAATAGTGGTCTTCTTCGTAACAGCCAACACCACCGCGTCAATCCGCGGTGCCCGGAACCTGTCTTTATCCTTATCGGCCAAAGGATACAATCTATTCATTGTCCGAATGCCCCGAAGTCCTGCCTCCGGCTTATCCCATTCGTCCTGAATCATCTTCTCGACGACCCTGGGCACTGGAAACACCACCTGTGTTTGACGAACCGCCTGGATGACGGGATCCTTTACCTCGTCCCTCCACCGCCATCGGCACAGCCAGGTTCAACATCTGCAACGTCTCTGAAATCAGGGCCGCCAACTCCTCCCTGCGGAAGACCCTAATGATTTTCGCTTGATCCTCGGGTTCAGGGATCTCCCCTTCTTCCAGGTCCTGCGAACCCTCTTCAGGATCCCATTCCGGATCTTGGGCTTCAGGCCACTCGCCCTCCGCCGGGTCTCCAGGTCTCACTCACTTCGGCGCTGGCGGCTCCTCGCCTCCCTCCCCAGCCGCCACTAGCTGTGGAGGTGGGGATGCCAGCAACCCGGAGCCTGCCCTCTTGCCCTGTCGCCATAGGCAAAAAGCTTGATGCATAAGCAGAACAAATTCAGGGCTAAACTCCGAGACCCGACGCCTGGGCTACCAAAGGCTCGCCGGAGGGTCCCGCCGGCTCCTCCGACGCAGGCCCTTGCGCCGACAGCCACGGAGAGGCAGCTTCCACCCCCGCGGGCACGCCCTGCACCTCCGGGGACTCCTGGACTTCCATCTGAAGCTCCACTGCGGATGATAGGTCAGCACAGCCCCGGCACATCCCAGTGTCCGCAACGGTGCCCCTCCTAGTGCCACACACGATACACTGAGGCCTGGCAGCCATAACAAGGCTAGCCAGAACCCCCCCCCCCAGGGCTTACCTGAGCCGTTAGCCCCGCTGAAGGCAGGTTTTCGGGTTTTTTTTTTTATACCAAGCAACTGCTATGCAGATCCTAAAATCTACTTATGTACTTGCCAAACTTTCTGCTGTGAAACGATCGCCCCTCAGCCCCCCCCCCCCCCCCGATTCTGAAGGGATGGCTGAAGAGGCCCCAATAAAAAAAGAACTACAAAAGAAACAAACAAAACAAAAGGAAGCCCCTCAAAAAACAAAGTGAACAAGGGAACAAGAGGGCAATGAAATCAAACCCTAGCTTTGCTCTGCCACGGAGACGGAAGAGCACTTGCTGACACGCGGCTGCTCGCGGCTCAGAAAATGGCCGCCACGATTGCCGACAAGGGGGAAAAGGGCACCAAAAACAGTTCCAGCGCCTCGCACTCTCGGAAAACGCTTCCCCCCGAAAACCAGGCAGCCTGACGCCGGTGAGCACTTACCGACCCGGCCTGCCCTGCTCCTGCCAATTCCGCCATGCGTGGTGCCTCCAAACCCAGGCCCGAAGCTCTGCCGCTTCAATTTACTGCCGGCCGCTCAGCCGCCGAAGGACAGCACTGCAGCCTCAAATATGCGCCCCGCATAAGAAGGGCTCTCCCCCGTAGAGTCAGGGAGGACAGACCTCTGTGCCACCGGGGAGGGGGGGGAACTCGAAGTCATGAGCCAGAACCCCCAACAAGAAGAAGTAGCACAGGTACAGGCAGGAAACAAGAAAGCCGTGAAGTTCCCTCTTTTTTTTTTTTTTTTTAAAGGGACACTGCCACTAAAGGCTCTAACCCACTTAGCAAACCTAATCTCCTTCTGGCTCCTTATCCATTCCTCCAGAAAGCGTCTTTCACAAGGCTCGTCAAGTCCTCCTGCTGCAAGAAGACTGGTCACACTGGGATGGAAGTAGGAGTGCAGCAGGCTATATCCAGTGATGTCATCATTTTGACATACCAGTCTCCTAGCTGCAGGAGGAGATTGACAACCCAGAGGTAGAGGACTGAACTGGAGGAACGATAAGGAACTGCAATATATATTTCATTTAACTTTAAATCAGTGCGGTGATCCAGGAGGACATGTATATTTGGGTGTATATATGGATGCATGCATATATACAATTAATCAATGTGATATAATCTTATGGGCATTACTATCAATGCATGAACTGCTGTTAGCTTGAAGTGAAAGCTGAAAATTTCATCTTATTTTTTTAAATCCACATAATGTTAGAGTATTTTTCAAAGCTAATGTTAACGTTGTTCAGGAGAGCAACTAATTTGCGAACTTTCCATTTAAGATAGATAACTGGAAGCCCTGAAAATCTTTAGATGGGATCCAAATATTCTTTTTAGTTTATAAACAGAACACTCTTCGTGTCCCCCATATCTCATTGAGAAACAAAGCTCCAGGACACAGCTTAAGTGCTGGCAGAAATAATGTGCTTGACTCTTCAACAAGAATGAGAGATGCATAGTGCATGCTTTCTAGATAGCCCCTTAGTGTACTGTAAGGGCACTAAAGATCTTGGAGGGAAAATTCAACTCCCTGTTCTTTTTCCTTGTGGCTTCATTATGATTAACAGCAGACTAAGTTTTCTAGTTGAAATTTAGACAGTGAATAAGGAAAGGGAAAAAGTTAATACCCTTTTGTAAAGACATATTGCACTATAAATTCATCTCCTTGTCACAAAGATCAGAATTCAGATCTACAGGCAATAGACCCAATCACCTTTATTCGTCTCAAAGTCACATGACCAGCTCACTCACCCAGGATATTTTCATGCCGCATTAAAACAGTCTGATAAATCTCTGTTTCTCGGAACCAGCTGGCTTCCTCAGTGGTAAAAAACACTTTAACTGCCACTTTTTCACCACGCCATTTCCCCATCCACACCTCTCCGTACCTCCCCTTCCCAATCTGCCGTACCATGTTAATCTGTTTAGCAATGGTGCGCTGAACCTGAAAAACAGAACGGGGAGGAGAGAAAACAGTATTTTGGTATGCACTACATCAAACTTTGTTGCTTGATGATTTGCTCATGCAATGAGCGGTATATCAAGAATGATAAGATAAAGATAACTAAATAAAATCTAAACCCTACTATATCACCACCACATAATTCATAGAAACAAAGGTGTATAGTGACCAACATGAAAAGAAAACTATCCTGATCCCTTTAATTAAACCGGACAGGGTTTCACTAATAATTTACTTTTTGTCGGATTGCCTGGCATAAAGGTGAAAATTCACTCTCAAAAAGCAGGCCCTCCATTTTTAATAAAGTGTTAAAAATGACCCTTAGGTCCACATGCGTAAGGTTATAGGCTCCGCGGAACCAACCGTTGCACCTTCAGTGTATTAACTGCTTATCAAAGCAAAAGCTAAAGTTGTTCTCAGTATGCCTGAACATATCGTGCTCCAAACATTTATAAAACTCGTATACTCATCTGGCTAAAAGACTGGGCCTTAGATCATCAAGTATGCAGTCCATCTCTCCATGGGGATCACAACCCCGAAGTAATTGCAATATCTGATCTCCCGGTTCTTCTGCCAAACTTCTCTATGACTAGCGTTAATCCATCTTGAATCATTGGGTACCGCGACACAATGATTGTGCTTCGAGCCTGTTCGTCCCATGGCTCTTTATCAAGCTCCATCAACCCAACTTCCTGTTCCGTTTCAAACGTGATGACATCATCAGATATTCGGTATTGTCATGAGGTCAACATGAACGTCAGACACTAAAAGGTTAAGCTCAATGTAAAGACCACCATTACACTTCGGAATTCAAGCCATTGGGGGAGGTGGAATTAAAGTATATAGATCCTTCATTGTTCTTTAAATCGAAGTTGTCTCTGTCGATCACCCCCTCTGAGTGGCAAAGGTGCCATATCAAGAATTGTCCATTTCAGATGATCAAAGGAATGATGATGTTGGATGCAATGTTGCACCAAAGGAGCCGTCAGAACTTTGGTGTTAATCCGAGAGCGGCACATTTTACAGCTACACCAATGTTTTAAGCTTCCCCTTACGTTAGCTTATCGTCGTAGTTTCAATATAATTGACAGGGTGGTTTGCACCATGGTTCTTCCACAGTATCAAACATCTGTAAGGGGTCACCATTCCTGTGGTGTCTGTGACCTTTGTTCCTCTACTATAGAAGGGACGGCGTGGAAAGCACAGTTACTTACCTGTAACAGGTGATCTCTGGGAACAGCAGGAATAAGTCTTCACATATGGGTACGTCGGTACCGACGGAGCCTGCGCGGGAACGCTCCCCAGCGTCCAATCAGAAAGCTTTTGGGAGCATCCCTCAGCGCCTGCGTGCTGCCTTCCCGCCTTTCCAACTGTCTCTCCTCAGTTGAGTTTTATAGCTGAGACAAAAGAAGAGAAAGAGGAAAGGAAGATAGAGAGATACAACTCCTAGGGGAGGTGGGTGGGTTGTGAAGACTTATTCCTGCTGTTCCCAGAGATCATCTGTTACAGGTAAGTAACTGTGCTATCTCCAGGAACAAGCAGGAATGAGTCTTCACATATGGGGACTCCCAAGCTAAGATGCCTGGAGCCCTAGCATGGTGAGGATTGAAACATGCTACACCTCATATGGCCAGGCATCCTGAGGATGGAGGGTAGGAGTTGAAAAGAGAGGAGCTGTAGAAAAACAGCTAACCTAAGGACTACAGGTAAGGAGTCCTTGTATGTATGATAATTATCATGAAAAAATATTGACATGAACAATCACAATATGGGCCTCACCTACTGGATTGCAGGAAGTAGAGAGGCTGATGAAGTCTCCTGGAGATCCAGTAGAGGAATCTTCAAGGTGACCTCACTGAAGTGAAGGTGAAGGTCCAAATCTGGAATTGACAGGTGACCCAGGTGTCAACTGGGGTAGTACAATAACGTCAGGTCTTTAGTGGAAGCTTTATGGAAAAAGCTGGGAACTCTTTTGGATACAGAGTTAGTAACATTTAGGAGCAAAAGAGGAAGACTGACTGATTTGGACAACTAGCCCAGTCCAGGAGGGAAGAAGGGGTATGGAAAAAAGCCCATATTCCCCAGGAGGACAGATGTCTGAAGGGCTGAAACTTCAGATCTACTGAAGATCCATCCTGTCTTTCCTATCTGTTGAGAGATAGGAAAGATAGTGAAGCATGGAGCTTCAGGGATACCTAGACCTAGGGTTAAAGTAGGAGCTGTCAGTACCACAGTAGTGGTTGTGTGCATAATACCCCAGACATACTGAAGAACAGTATGAAGATATGCAAGCCCACTGTCTGGAACCTATAGGAAGGTAAAACCTTTTATAAGCATAGACAGTTAGAGAGATAAGTATGGAAATATATATCTACCTATAAGGAAGCATCTCGACAGACACACACACACACATATATATATAGATAGATAGATAGATATAGATATATAGATAGATAGATAGATATAGACAGGAGTATATATATATGTCCATAGTGAGATCTGGAGGGGCATAAGATATGCACACGCAGCTTACAGACATATGTATCTATAGAGAAGTATATAGAGATATATACATACATGTATATAGATGTCTAAAGATAAATGTCTGCAACTAAGCAGATAGAGATATGTCCATAACAACATTCACATGGAAGATGTGAAGGAGAAAGATTCATCTAATAACAAGAAGGTGTAACCTACTTGAGAAGATATATAGAGAATCTATTCCCCCTGGCTAAGATGGTGCAGGAATGTTATCCAGTGAAATAACCAGGATGGTTGCGTGAAAAACAGAGGATAATATTAGTCTGTAAACAGCAAGTCCTGAGTCTTATAGAACTCTCGCATGGTAAATGGACAGAGAAACGCATAAGATGAGATACCAGGAAGACCCACTTGAGGAACAAGGGGGGGGGGGGGAGGGTATCATGCGTTAAGTAAATATGTGCTGTCCAGGAAGGATTAGGATACCATGAGGACAAGCTGCAAGGAAAAAAGAGCATATTTCCTGTAGAAACTGGGTAACTCTTTAGACTGTCATATAGAGAAGGCTTATGTCCTTTACTAAAAGGAAATAGAAGGGTGTAAAGAACCCCTACAGTCATGAGGAATGACTGAAGAAGCCTTTTTCAACCATATAGGATAGTAACTAGAGAAAAAAATCCCCATACTCTCTAGCAAGGGCCCATAGTGGAAAGCTTCTCAGTAGGATTGCAGAGAGCATTATGCAGGAGAATTGGGAAATAAAAGTGGCTGTTGGAGGAAACCAGCTGCCACCTCAGTTATGCTGCCAAATCCAGAGACTTGGAGATGACAGAAAAGAAGCGATAAGGATTATCCAAGATAGATGAGCACTATCTTGGAAGCACTACTAAGGCCAGAGAAATGTAATGGAAGACAAGACTGGAACTCATAGAAAAGTACCAGTAGTCCAATCACTGGAACTCCTGCATGGGCAGCTGCTGAATAGAACAGCAGAGAGAATCTTTCTGTTTGTAACAGAGAGAACAGACAGAACAAGAGGAGACAATTCTGATCATGTCTGATGAGCTGCCCAATGAAAGCAGGGAGGTTACTCCAGAGAAAACTCTACACTGGAAAGGAAAAGAAGAATAGAAAGGCCAAGAAAGCCTTCCAGTTGTATGGTACCACTCGTACAGGGGAAGCCCTGGAAACGAGGGTAAAGAAAAATAGGAGCTGAAGGGAGACTTGCTATATGGTAAGTCTGTAGAAGGAAAAAATTCATGGTGGTACAGGGAAACTATTATGAGATAGTTGGCAAACCTCTCTTCATGGTAGGAAGAGGAGGAAAACCCTGTGACCCACAGACATGAATCTCCTGACAGCTCAGCCTACCTTAGAGCAAGTGGATGTCCTGGAACAGGAATCCATGGGTAGAGTTTTAAATGAAAAACAGTGAAACAACTTCTGCTGAGAAGAAGTGAACTGAATGTTATAAGAGATCAATTAGAACCCCATAGAGGGTTAATTTTCCTGGCTTGAGTTTGGATTCTTCAGACCAGGGCGAGGTTTCCCTTGTTTGGAAACATCTGTATGAGGGGCAGGAGAAGAATAAAACCTTCTTCTTTTAGGGAAAGAAGGTTTGGTAGGACATCTCTTACCCAGTGGGGAAGGAGAAGGCTTAGCCTCAGAGACAGAGAAGTCAGTGGAGCAGTGCCCAGTCTTTGTTGAGCGCATCTGTTTAAGTCTGAAGCTTGGAGCCAGGCTCTACGTCGTGCTCCTATGGCTATAGCAGAGGTCCTGCTAACAGCCTCAAAAGAGTCTAGAGAAGCACAAGTAAGAAACCAAGAGATATTTTGACTATGACTAAGTAGTGAGGAATAGTCTGCAGTCTTGGGCTCTGAAAGAAAGGGAGTTAGAAGAGACAACTGCTTTGTAACCTCCTGAAGGGATAGACTCATAATATATGAGAGAATCCTTGTTGACAGCATAGATGTCTGAAAGGTTTGACGTCCAAAGGCATCTAGTGTTCTAGACTCACGACCTGGTGGGTAAGAAGAGTGCTTCTTCTTACTTTTCACCTTCCTCATTGCTGATTCTACAACAATAGAATGATGGGGAAGTTGAGTTTTTTGAAACCCTGGAGAAGGGGGCACCTGATACAAAAGATCAGTTGCTGTAGAAGGTGAGGAAACCCTCAAAGGTGTTTCCCATATTTTCAGAAAAGATCCTGCAAAGAATGATGTAAAGGAAGCATTATATTTTCCTTTTCCCCAGAAGAGCCTTGTGTAGTATCATAGGCAGGGATAGGGATAGCAAGGAATGTTGCCATGTCAAGGAGAAAATTTTGTAAAGAAGGATCTCCAATGGGAACCATCCCTGGACAGGCTAGACTTGAAGGAGTAGCCCGGGCACCGGAGGATGTACTTGTCCGGTGCAGAAAGGGATCCTTTATGGATGAATACTGGTACCAGCGGTTATGACCTGAATCTGTCGGTACTGCATCGTCCATGCCAGGTATCGACTCCAAACTAGGTATAGAGAGGAGCGACCCTGGTGAAAAATGCATGGAAGGAGCTGGTCCCGATGTTACTGCCGGTACCGATACCAATACTGGAAGCTGAGCCGGAATCGAAGGCGATAGCGACATCGAAGCAGACATCAGAGGCCGCGCAAGCAGTACCGAGGTAACCGAAAACTCTTGGTGAGCATCCTCGGTACTGCGCAACCGGAATCGGTAAGCGTCGGTACCCAGTCTTCCAGACTAGATATCGATTCCAGACTCGGCATCGAAGGAAGCGAGTCTATCGATGCATGTCTAGAGGATACCGACGTCGGTGGTCGTATCGGCGGTGCTGCCGATACTGGAAAGTCAATCTGGGAGGAATCGATCGGTCCCGAAGGTACTGAGAACGCCGATGATGATCCCTGGTGAGGAGTGATTCGCTCAACACCAGTGCCGATGCCAGGGTATCGGTACCGCTCGAAGCGGATGCCACCACCGAGCATGGCTCAGGTATGTTCTCTGTGAGGGGTGAGCCCCAGGAACAACCTGAAACCCCTGAAAGGCTTTAGAGACCGAAGACTCCCGCTGGGGTTTTAAAGCCAATAGGGTCTTGAGGGCAAGGCCGGAGCCGTCATCATGCTTGGCATGAGACCTACCACTCAAGGATTGGCTAGTCTTAACAGACTGTATGTGGGTTACCTGATCCTGCAGAGAAGAATTGGTCGGTGCCCTCACACTGGAAGGGAACTCGGTATCGAGGGAAACTCGAAATGGAAAATGTCTTCTCATAAAATTGTAGCCTAATGGCTCCGGAGGAAAAGGGTCATGACCCAAACAAGTTAGACACCAGTTATTGGAGTCTAAAAAGAAAACTGTATTTCCACAGTTAAGGCACTTCTTAGGAGAAGGCGGCTCCATGATGGAGAGGCCTTACAGGCCTAAAATTTAAGACAGAAACTGAGGGAAAACTCTCCCTGAGTTTGAGAAAAAGAAAAGAAAAAACCCACCGGCGGTACCGGTGGAGGCGGGAAAAAAAGCCGCGACCACAACAAAAAAGAATTAAAGAAAAAATTTTCTGCGGTGACAGGAGGGCATCCTGCCGGCTCCGCGGAAAAACGAAAACTGAGGAGAGAGAGTTGGAAAGGCGGGAAGGCAGCACGCAGGTGCTGAGGGATGCTCCCAAAAGCTTTCTGATTGGACGCTGGGGAGAGTTCCCGTGCAGGCTCTGTCGGTACCGACGTACCCATTCCTGCTTGTTCCTGGAGATAGACCCTCAATCACAACGAACATATAGCTTGCGCTATACTACCAATTGTAACTCCTCCTTTGTGATATATCAGTCCACAAGGGCAAATGATTAGGTATATCACAAAGGAGGCGTTACAACTGGTAGTATAGCGCAAGCTATATGTTCGTTGTGATTAAGGGTCTTTCCATGCCATTGGTGTAGCTGTGTCTGACGTTCATGTTGACCTCATGACAATACTGAATATCTGATGATGTCATCACGTTTGAAACGGAACAGGAAGTTGGGTTGATGGAGCTTGATAAAGAGCCGTGGGACGAACAGGCTCGAAACACGATCATTGTGTCGCGGTACCCAATGATTCAAGATGGATTAACGCTAGCCGTAGAGAAGTTTGGCAGAAGAACCAGGAGATCAGATATTGCAATTACTTCGGGGTTGTGATCCCCATGGAGATGGACTGCATACTTGATGATCTAAGGCTCAGTCTTTTAGCCAGATGAGTATACGAGCTTTATAAATGGATTGAGCAGGATGTGTTCAGGCATACTGAGAACGACTTTAGCTTTTGCTTTGATAAGCAGTTAATAATACACTGAAGGTGCGACGGTTGGTTCCGCGGAGCCTATAACCTTACACATGTGGACCCAAGGGTCATTTTTAACACTTTATTAAAAATGGAGGGCCTACTTTTTGAGAGTGAATTTTCACCCTTATGCCAGGCAATCCGACAAAAAGTAAATTATTAGTGGAACCCTGTCCGGTTTAATTAAAGGGATCAGGATAGTTTTCTTTTCATGTTGGTCACTATACACCTTTGTTTCTATGAAAGATAAAGATAACAGCATAATTCTGTAATGCATTGCAGCTTCAACAAAAGCTTCCTTTTGCATCACAATATCAAGAAATATGCTCTTTCCTGAATGCTCTGACAGTTTTACAGATGGCTCCTGTGTTTGCTAATAATCAATGTGCTTTCAGTAATTTAAAAATAAAGAATAAAATAAAGGCTGCCTTGTGGCATGGCTTAAAAACAGGGCAGTCGGTAGCCATGTGACTTACCAGCAAAGGCAGCCCTGACCCACTGCCAGAACTCTGTGATTGGTCAATCAGATCCTTTAACGACTCCCCTGCTGGAATAAATGCTTCATCCTGCTCCAGATCACGATTATAATGGCGCCTGACAGATTCTACTTTATGTCTGTTAAGAGAACCAGATGGCAGTCTTCAGTTTTCAACTTTTTTTTCTTTTTGTTTATAGTACCCTACATCTTGCACAGGAAACACACTATACTTTTTTTCTTTCCTACTGGAGAAGGTAGTATCCCTCAGTTCCGGCCAGCCTGAAGATTATTTTTAATGTTTATGAACTCTTTCACATCCCCATGCTGTCTGAAAAACTCATTTTGATAACAGCTCTGTTCTATGTCCCTGTGTGTAGTTCTGTTTGCTTGCTAGACAGTTATCACTTTAAGCTACCAAAACCTGATATATGTGTCTGAGGTATATAATCTAACGTGTTCCATTTGTAAAACTAGCTAATCAAAGCTCCTTCAAGTATATCAAATTGTTTACTTTTAGCAGATATCCAAATGTGGAACTATTTACTTCCTCGATTTTCCTTCCAACCAAAAAAAAAAAATCTATTATCTTTGTCAACAAGCTAATTGGTGAAATTGCCCTATATAGCTACATTTCTCACATGAGATGGGTGGGAGCTATAATAGGAAGGGAGGGATCTAACACCTGAGAAGTGCAGTGACTTCAAAGAGCTTGGATTCCTCTTTGAACCTGAAGGTTAGAGAGAAAAAAAAAAGCTTTGCCTACCACCACTAAAAAATCCCATTCTACAATACAGCTACAAAGATAAATCAACATGCAAAGCAACAGAAAAAAGTTATCTATTAAAAATAAAAACAGACCCCCTTTAAGAACTCTCTGGCAGAGAATTTGTATTCAAGAGCCACAGAATTACCTTTGTTTGCAATGGAGACCCTCTCGAAATTCAGGATTCAGATGCAAATAAGTCACATCTCTAACCCTCTTCCCATCTATATAATTTTATAAAACAATTTACATGAGTAAAGCATATTTTACTCATAGAATAGGGCTTTTATAAAACTGCACTAGAAAATATGAGCACTATGATGATGCATACTTATAGGCACACTGCACATTGCTTTTCCCTGGTGCATACGTCAGGAGGCTTTGCAATGCATGTGCGTGTTTAATAATATATGCAGGTACATACATAGAGTGGATGCACACATTTGCGCATTCTTCAGAGCAGGTCTTAACTTGGACGACAGCATTTGTGCACTAATGAGGATCACTGCAGGAACCTGTTTTTTTAAACTTGTACACAAGTGCATGTGTTGCCTTCATAAAATAGGCACCATTTTGGAAATTTCACAGAGGCACCTTTTTATGGAATTACCCTTCCCCCATTGGACAGCATCTAGGACTGCAATCTAGTATCACGAAAAACTAAATTGTTCTAGTAAGAATATATATTCTTTTTATACAAGTTTAAACACTGTGCAAATTTGAAATAAAATGTACTTGTCTCAAAAAATGGAGCTTACTTACTTGTAACAGTAGATGCTAAAGAAAATGACCATGACAAGAAGGCAGACGGTGATGGAAACCACCAATGCTATCAAGTGCATACTGCCATCGAACAGACCATCTGTACAAAATACAGATATCATTATTGCAGTGTGGTGCATGATAAGGATGACAGTCTGCTTTTTAGCAAATCTTGAAACTACTAAAATGGCAGGCAAGGAGCCTTGGCACAAAAAATGCATGCTTTGATGATCAGTCAGCAGTTGAGCCTACCTGGGCTACCAGTAGGGGAAAGTGTTGGCTGCAAATCCTTATTACACATATCAGTTCGACAGCACTCAATCGTCCGACGTAGCTGTGCCTTTGGTGAATCCTATAGCAAAGAAAAGAAAATTTACACTGCCCAATTAACTTTTAACACAGTTCTATAGTACTGAAACAGAAACAGATGCCTCTTCTAGTCAAAAAACACAGGAAAAGAACATTTTTATTCTAATAAAAAAAAGTCCACTTTAACCTACTAAAAAGGTCAATATTTACAAATTCATCACGATGGCATACTCTGAAGTTCTAATAGGCGCTAAAAGGGCAGCAGACTGGCTGAATGACCTTGAAGTACATTCAACTATATTTAACATACATTTACCTTTCCATCCCTTTGACAACTGCCACAACCAAATTTCTTGGCTGGATTCATCAAATAAGAACTGGCTTCTTTTAAAATTTCAATTATAAAAACAGTCTGCTACTTCCTCTTAGTTATAAATATACATATTTGTATATCTGTGCATGTGTGTATGTATATTACATATATCTATATGTATTTGTGCTTTGGAAGCCAAAAATGGTATTTGGCTGTCACTTTCTGGTGGAATGAAACAGGTGTGCTACCTCTGCTGGTGAAGTCACTGCTGAAGAGCTGGGGGAGCAGAGAGAATCTTATATTACCTTTCCCACAGAAAGATGTTAAACAAAGATCAAAATGTTGAGCCCTGTGGGACCCTACAACCACCACCTGGTGCTGGCAGGGGGGTGGGCTGTGTAATACCCCTTACAACTTACCTGCTGCTAGCGATCTTACAAAAATGAGGATATCCAGCTCCACCTTGCACTGCAGAGTAAGGCTAAAAAGCCTTGCCAGCAGGAGATTATTATCATTCAAGTCAAACAGACCTGATAGATCCCAAAGAGCCATCAATGCGGAATCTCCCTGATACAATCCTAACAGTGCTTCACCCATCATGGAAGTCAACACAGTTTTCTTGGTACAAGAGACTAGAAACCAGACTGAAAACATGCTGCTAAAAAGTCCTAAGTCTGACTAATTAACGGTCTCCTCAATTACTTTCACAGTTAACCATAAGGTTAGTTAATTGGGCTATAATCACTACATACACACATCTAAATTTGAATATTTTTCAGAGAAGATAACCATGGACTGTTTAAGGAACACTGGTAACCTGGCTTGTAGAAAAGAGTTCAATGGTCAAGATTCACTGTAAAGCCTTATCCAAGAAGGATTCAACCAAACTAGTTGGACATACATCTAAAGGGCAGCAATGTTGCCCAAAGACTCTTCAAAATCACCTTAAGCTCAAAGGATGAAATGGAAGAAAATTTAGACAGGATCACTCCTAGAGTTGCCACTTATGGGACTTCACAAATTGAATTATTCTATCCTGCAATAAAATCCTGGATACCAAATCATCTTGCATACATTTAATACTGGCTATAAAAAGTTAGTCAAACTCCCAGTACCTAGAGCAAAAGTCAAAGTTGGGCAAGAAAACTTTCCCTGAGCCCACAGAAATTAGGCAACACTAAGCTATTTGGGATGGTATCAGCTTCCTCCATCAAGGGTCGAAAATAAGATATGTGACCTAAAATAACTTGTAATAGCCACTATTATCTTCACCGACTCACCAACATTATACAATGGAAGCTGATACTGCTACTTGATAAATGTATTATACCCTTTAATTTTTCAATATTCTTTTTTTTAAATACCAAGTAGCACTCACCATTTCAGACAGTCTCCAAATGGCATGTTAATAAAACCGAGCTACTTACAATAATGCTCTCAGCCTAAACTACATATGAAACAGAATTACTTTCTCGTTTGCATGATCTTCATGCTACTGTTATATTTAGGCAGTATCTACCAATCACTATGGAAAGGTTAAATTATCTCGCCATGAGAGGCTTATAAAGCAAGATCTAAGGATATGGGCCCTCATATCATGTCTAAGAAAAGTGGCAAAATCAGTTGATAGAGTAACTTGCTGAGTGTCTTGCTCCTCTTGAAAATATCTATCCCATTGTCAAAATAGTTGTTTTTATGTTTATTTTATACTTGCTCTACTGCCCTTCACTACAAAATCAAAGCAGTTTACTATATTGTGCACACAGCACACAAAGAAACTTATAGTGATCACAAAGACTGTTTTAATCAAGGACAGGTGAGGTTTGGACCCCTCATACTAATTTTATTATAAGGTTACACACCTTAGAAGTATTACAGCATGGCATGTGGACCCTAGAGAAAAATATTTGTTCTCTCCAGAAGGAGGGCTATTTGGGAATAAAGTACCCAGCTCTGGATACTAAAAGGGGGCTCATCATATGCAAGTGATTGAGATCATCCCTTTATATAAGCAGTACAGGATACAAGATGCAATGGGTAGACTACAAAGGATTTCCTTGATTTCATCACCTCTTGCAGAGGAGCTGGACATTCCCAATCATTTTACTATTTCATATTTCTCTACTGGTTGAAGTTAAACACACCCCTGAACAGGGCACAAGTATTGAGAGAAGGGAGGCTTGTTAAAGAGCTAAAGGTTTGTTGAAATCAATGAGGTAGTTTCATGAACTCTTCTTCTGACCTAATTAATCTGTATTAACAGTCAAATGTTCAGACACTTTAGCATACTGACTTCTGTCATAGACCAGTGTTTTATAAGGTATCTGCACATCTTGGAAAGATTAAATTCCAAGGAACAGGGTATGGTCTCTTATGTACTTCGGTGCATATACTTTCTAGCATTATACAAATAAAGTGTAGTTACTCACCTGTAACAGGTGATCTCCGAGAACAGCAGGAATTTAGTCTTCACATATAGGTATTGTCGGTACCGACGGAGCCTGCGCAGGAATGCTCCCCAGCGCCCAATAGGAACGCTTTTGAGAGCATCCCTCAGCACATGCGCGCTGCCTTCCAGCCTTTCCAACTGTCCCTCTTCAGTTAAGTTTGTAGCTGAGTGAAAGGATAGAGGGGGAGAGGAAAGAGACAGAGAAATAGAGAGAACTCCTAGGGGAGGTGGGTGGGTTGTGAAGACTAAATTCCTGCTGTTTCCGGAGATCACCTGTTACAGGTGAGTAACTACGCTATCTCCAGGAACAAGCAGGAATGCAGTCTTCACATATGGGGACTCCCTAGCTGAAGATGCCAGGGAGATAACCCCAGGAAGCTGCCACCTATAGTAAGGTGGGCCATGCTTCCTCCCATGGATCTCTGGCATCCCACCAGGGTTGGTGGGTAGGAGTTGAATTAGGTCTGAAAAAGATTTTCAAGAACAGCTTGGCCAAAGAAGGCATCCCGACGGGAGGCTTTATCTAGGCAGTAGTGGGCTGTAAAGGTATGTACCGAAGCCCAGGTGGCTGCTCGACAAATGTCATCAATAGACACAGAGTGAAGGTTAGCCACAGAGGCTGCCATGGCTCACACATTATGAGCTGTGACATGGCCTTGAAGAGGAAGACTCTTACTCTCATAAGCAAAGGATATGAATTGTGCAATCCATTTGGATAAAGTCCTCTTGGAGAGTGGAAGTCCCAAATGACTAGCATCAAAAGCAATAAAAAGTTAAGACTTTCTATGTTGCTGTGTTCTTTGCAGATAAAAAGCTAAGGCTCTTTTACAGTCCAAAGTGTGAAGGTTCTTCTCTGCATTAGAGGCATGAGGCCTCGGAAAGAATACAGGAAGATAAATCGATTGATTTAAATGAAAAGGCGAAACCACCTTTGGCATAAAGTGTGGATGAGTTCTGAGGACAACCTTATCATGGTGAAACCTAGTGTAAGGAGGATCAGCCACTAACACTTGCAATTCACTAATGCGACGTACAGAGGTGATTGCAATTAGGAAGATGACTTCCAGGATAAAAACTTCAGGGTAGTAGTGACTAAAGGATCCGACCAGGGTAGGTGGGTAGGAGTTGATTAGGAATGGAAGGTGAAATTAGACTTACCTGCTAATTGTAGTTCCCGGAGTGTAGCCGGTCTAGTCCCGGACCTCTGGGTTCCCTATCTCATCCAGCAGCTTTGGAGACTGAGAAACTCCTCCTTTTTATGATGTCACAGGTATATCTTCCTGGGATCCGCCTCTTGTCATCAGTAACCTATTGACAAAGCAGACTCACCGGAGACACAAGCAAAAATGCAACTAAATGGAGTGGAGGAGTGGCCTAGTGGTTGGGGCAAGGTACTTCAGGCCGGAAGGTCGGGAGTTCAAATCCCACTAGAGGACAGCAACCTTGGGCTGGAAGGACTGGGGTTTCTAGTCCCACAGGTGCTCCTTGTGGTCTTGGGAAAGCCACTTAACCCTCCATAGCCCACATTCCCTGTAAAATAGTTTTCTCCAAGTTATAATGCCCTGTTCAATGTGATTTCAGTTTGTTCAATGTAAACCGCACTGATGCAGAATAGCGCGGTATATAAGAGAAATAAATAAATAAATAAAATAAATAAATAAATTCAACTAAAAGTCAACCCCCCGCACTAGTGCTGGGTGAACACCCCCCGTGAACTAAACTGCGACTTAAACTTACGCAGGCTGGCTCTTTCCCCAATGAACAGAACAACCAGCCATAGAAAAACAGGAAGAGATCCCCTTACCTGTAAATATCCGGAGCACTGCAAGCTCAGTAAGGATCGGGGAGGGATACGGGACTAGACCGGCTACACTCCAGGAACTACAATTAGCAGGTAAGTCTAATTTCACCTTCCTGATCGTGTAACCGGTCTAGTCCCGGACCTCTGGGTAAGTACCAGAGCAGTGAGAAATTCAAATCCGGGAGGGCCTCGGAAGACCAGCCTGAAGTACTGCTG
Source organism: Ichthyophis bannanicus (assembly GCA_033557465.1). Classification (NCBI taxonomy): domain Eukaryota; kingdom Metazoa; phylum Chordata; class Amphibia; order Gymnophiona; family Ichthyophiidae; genus Ichthyophis; species Ichthyophis bannanicus. The sequence continues at coordinate 628,748,871 of CM066034.1, read as the reverse complement.
ATCCAAAAGCGGTCTCCTCCGCCCTCTGCACATCAAGACGGTAATGCTTTGCAAAAGAATTCAGCGACGACCAAGTAGCCGCTCTACAAATCTCCACCGGAGACACGAGACGCACCTCGGCCCAGGATGACGCTTGCGCCCTAGTGGAATGAGCTCGCAGCCCTTCCGGAACCGGGCGACCTCTCAAGATATAGACCGAGGCAATAGCCTCCTTGACCCACCTAGTGATGGATCCCTTCGACGACGCCTCCCCTTTCCTGGGCCCCGCAAAGAGGACAAAAAGCCTGTCAGATTTGCGAAAATCGGTCGTACACCGAAGATACCTTTTAAGCGCTCTCCGAGCATCCAATAAGTGCAACCTTCGCGGACCCGAAGAATCCGCAGACCGCGAAAACACCGGTAAAGAAATTTCCTGCTTCACATGGAAAGGCGAGACCACCTTAGGAAGGAAGGCCGGCACCGTTCGCAACACCACCTTCAATGGATAAAATAAGAGATAAGGCTCCCTACAGGAAAGCACCTGCAACTCGGAGACCTTCCGCGCCGAGCAGATGGCCACCAGAAACACAACCTTCAAAGTGAGGTCCTTGAGCGACGCTCGGGACAGAGGTTCAAAAGGCTCGCGCTCCAGCACGTCTAGAACGGACAGGAGATGCCACTTCGGGACGAACGGTCGCACCGGCGGGCGCAGTAAGGACCCCGCCCGCAAAAAACATTTAACATCCGCATGGCAGCTGAGCGTCTGACCCCCTATCTTGCCTCGGTAACATGACAAGGCCGCAACCTGAACTCGCAACGACGCTGCTGCGAGACCCTTAGCAAAGCCATCCTGCAAAAAAACTAAGATCTGCGGAACGGAGGATCGCAAGGCCTCGAACTTCCTGTACAGGCACCAGGCTTCGAAAACCCTCCAGACACGGACATAAGCTAGCGAGGTGGAGCTTTTCCGAGCCTTCAAAAGGGTAGAGATAACCGCCGATGAATAGCCCCTTGCCTTCATCCTTGCCCTTTCAAGAGCCAGGCCGTAAGCGAGAATCGACCCACGTGCGGCATGAACAGAGGACCCTGCGTTGGAAGATCCAGGCGAGACGGAAGCCGCCAAGGTTTCACCACCAACCGAATCAGATCCCCGTACCACGGCCGCCGAGGCCAGTCCGGAGCGATCAGAATGACCTGACCCCTGAACCGTTCGATCCGCTGCAGAACTCTGCCAATGAGAACCCACGGAGGAAACATATACAGGAACTGTCCTACGGGCCACCTCTGAACGAGCGCATCCAAGCCCTTCTGACATCCTTTCTCTGCGCCTGCTGTAAAAATGGCTGGCCTTCGCCGAGGCAAAGGTCGCCATGAGGTCCATGACCGGCGCTCCCCAACGGCGCACTATCATTTCGAAGACCTCGGGATGGAGAACCCACTCCCCCGGATCCACCCGAACCCGACTGAGAAAATACGCCTGCACGTTGTCCACTCCGGCGACATGCGCCGCTGACAGGTCCAGAAGGTGTGCCTCGGCCACCCGCACAAGACTCCTGCCTCGACTTCCAGCCTCGTACTGTTGGTGCCTCCCTGTCGGTTGACATAAGACACCGCTGTGGCATTGTCGGAAAACACGCGGATAGCCTTGCCCTGAACCAGCTGTTGAAACTCCCGCAGCGCTAGCGTTACCGCCTGCAACTCCAGCCTGTTGATGGACCACGCTGTCTCCTGAACTGTCCATTGGCCCTGCGCAAACATACCGAGGCAGTGAGCGCCCCAGCCCAAGAGACTGGCGTCGGTCATTACGGGCACCCAGGCCGGTGTAGTCAGCTCCCTTCCCCTCGCCAAGGACTCGGGAATCAACCACCACTTCAGGGACTGACGAGCATCCTCCGGACAGGGCAACTTCCTGGACAGGGGATCCTGTTGGTGCGACCATCGGTGAAGTAACGCTCTCTGTAGAGGCCTCATGTGAGCTCTCGCCCAGGGGACTGTCTCTATTGCCGCAGCCATCGTGCCCAGCAATTGAAGATAATGCCACGCCGAAGGCGCCTTGAACTGAAGAAAACGGGCTATCAGCCTCCGAAGACCCATTGCCCTTTCCTCTGTCAGAAACACCTTTCCCACCTTGGTGTCGAAGCGAGCTCCGAGATACTCTAGAATCTGAGAGGGAACCAAGTGACTCTTCGTCAGATTAACAACCCAACCGAGCTCCTCCAGAAAGGCCACTACGCGAGCCGTGGCCGAGAGACTCTCCGACCTGGACTTCGCACGGATCAGCCAATCGTCCAGGTACGGATGCACCAAGATCCCCTCCTTTCGGAGAGCCGCCGCCACCACCACCATAACCTTGGTGAAGGTCCGAGGAGCAGTCGCCAGGCCAAAGGGGACAGCGAACCTGAGAAATTGGTGATGATCCTGTCTTACGGGGATGTGAAAATAAGCCTCCGATAAGTCCAGAGAGGTGAGAAACTCCCGGCTCTGCACCGCTACAATGACCGACCGAAGGGTCTCCATGTGGAAATGGGAAAACGCGGAGGCAACGATTCACTCCTTTGAGATCCAAGATCGGACGGACGCCTCCGCCCTTCTTGGGGACGACGAAGTAGATCGAGTAGCGACCGGCGCCGCATTGGTCGGGCGGAACAGGCACTATCGCCTTGAGGTCGAGAAGCCTCCGGACCGTCTCCCGCAACGCCTCGCGCTTGGCGGGAGACTTTCCAGGGGACATCACGAAGGACTCCTGCACTGGCCGCAAGAATTCGAGAGCGAACCCGTCTCGTACCACTTCCAACACCCACTGATCCGAAGTTACTCGGGCCCAGGCAGCGTAAAACTCCTGCAACCACCCCCCCTACCGGGAGTAAGGGCGCCCGGGCCCCCCGTATCTCATTGTTGCTTTTTGGCAGCGAAGGAGGAGGAGGAGGCTGACGGACCAAACCCTCGTCCCGCACCGCAAAACCCCCAAAAGGGCTGACTCCTATTAAAGAAACGTCCTCTCTGAGCAGCACTGAATCTTGGGGACCGAAAGCGGCGAAAATCGTGCTGCTGCCCCCTGCCAGACGAGAACTGCCGGGAAGTCCGCAGCTTGTCCTCCGGCAACTTGCCCCCTTTAGATTCACCTAGTTCCTTAACCAGCTTCTCCAAGTCTTCCCCAAATAAGAGGCGACCCTTAAACGGGAGCATGCTTAACCTGGCCTTAGAGGCACTATCCGCTGCCCAGTTAAGAAGCCACAGGTACTGCCGAGCCGCCACTGCTGACGCCATGCTCTTGGCCAAACCCCGCAAGATCATACTGAATGTCTGCTAGGTAGACCGCGCCAGACTCCAACCTGGCCGCTTCACCCAATTCGGCTTCCTCAGGGCTCCCCTGAACCCGCTGCAACCAGCGAAGACAGGCTCTAGCGACCCATGCACAGCAAATAGCCGCTTGAAGCGACAGCGCATTGACATCAAACACCTGTCTTAGCAGCACATCTAACTTCCTATCCTGAGCATCCTTAAGAGCCGTACTACCTTCCACCGGAATGGAAGTCTTCTTGGTGACTGCCAAGACTGCCGCATCCACCTTGGGCGACTTAAACACCTCCTTTATCCTGATCTGACAAAGGATAAAGGCGGTTCATGACCCTGGCACCCTTCAAAGGCGATTCCGGCAGGTTCCACTCCTCCTGAATCATCTCTCGGAAGACCCTATGAACAGGGAACACACTGAGTTTTCCTAAAAACTTTAAGCAAGGGATCCTCTAAAGAGTCATCCTCTGCTGCACCGGGAACCGGCATATTTAAAACCTTGAGGGCTTCTAAAATCAACGCAGGAAGCTCTTCCCTGCGGAAGACGCTCACTACACGCGCCTGGTCCTCCCGCTCAGCCAGCTCACCTTCTTCCAGCTCCTCCTCAGCGTCCAAATCAGGCACCTCGCCATCGGACAGCGGCCCCTCTGAGGTCACCGAACAGTCAGCCAGCAGCCCCTCCAAGCGCGGTCTCTTGGCGCCACCGGAAGGGCCCTCGGCCGGAGCTAGCGGCGCGGACCTCTGAACTCCTGTCGAGACCTCCGGGCCCCTGCCCTGTGGAGGGTTGACTAGGAAAGACTGCTGAAGGAGCGCCACAATGGACTTTGAAAAGATTGCAGACAAGTCTGCGGGGAACGCCGAAGGAGGAGGGGACATGACTGGCACTGACGAGGGGCCTGCCACCGGGTCCCCCAGGGCCAACTCCTGAGGTTGCGCGCTAGGGGCCTCCGACGCCCCGCCCTGACCATCCCCTGAGATATCACCGGGAGGATCCAGGGCATCCGAGTCTCTTGCACAGGACTTGCACACACCTGAAGAGCCCTTCTTCATGCCACATACCAAGCACAGAGGCTTAGAAGGCATGGCCAAGGGAAGGCAAACAGTTCCGGGACAAAAGCCCTCCCCTAGAAGCACTGCACCCTCTCCAGAGGAAGCAGAAAACAGGTCCCGGGTTTTTTTTTTTTTTTTATACTTCACCAATCTATTAGAAAGACCCAGCCAGGAAAAGAAAGAGGGATCCTAAAAAGGCAGGGCAGGAGCAAGCCACTCTAAAGCGTCGCAGACAATCGGGCCCGCAAAATGTCTGCCGCATGCAGAAACGGCGCTTCCACACTGAGCCACCACACGGTCAGGCCCGCTTGTTGCACTTTGGCGCCAAAAAACTACCTGCTAGCACTCCCGCGCCCAGAAAAAAAGAGTCCTCTTACCTTCGGGCAGTTAAGGCCAGAACTGCAGCACACTCACCGGGACCGCACCGCTCTGGCTCCCCGAGCGCGTTTAAAATGCCGGAGGCAGCACACTCTCACACTGCTCAATTGTGACGGCAAACGGGAGGGCCTGCCAGCGCACTGACAGGCAACCCTCTGTGTGGCGCTGGCTAGGCAGACCTCCGGGTCTCTCCCATTAAGGCAGCTGTCCGAGCCAGGGGGACCCCAGAGAGTGAGGATATGCTAAGGCCCACTGAGCCCATGAAAGAGAGGAGGGGGGGGGGGATATAGAGGGAGACAGAAAAAAGAGAGAACAGCCTGCTGCAACTTAAAGGCACAGTCCAGTAAAGGACAAGCTCTCTCCAAAGGAATTAATTCCCAACAAATTAAGGAGGTAAATTGAAGAAAAAGAAATAAAGAAAATATGTAAAATTGTTTCTCCAGTGAGCCCGGCTGTCCGGGCTCCTATCTATCCAGCTGCTTGGAGACGGAGGTAACTGATGACAAGAGGCGTATCCCGGGAAGATATACCTGTGACATCATAAAAAGGAGGAGTTTCTCAGTCTCCAAAGCTGCTGGATGAGATAGGGAACCCAGAGGTCCGGGACTAGACCGGTTACACGATCAGGAACAAGTGTTTGAGAACAGCCTGACCAAACGAGGCATCCCGGCGGGAGTCCTTGTCCAAACAGTAATGGGCTGTGAAAGTATGAACCGAGGCCCAGGTGGCCGCTTGACAGATTTGGTCGATGGACAGAGTTTAGATGAGCCATTGAGGCTGCCATGGCTCTCACATTGTGAGCTGTGACATGGCCCTCCAGAGAAATGTTCCTACTCTGATAGGTGAAAGAAATACACTGAGCAATCCAGTTGGACAGTGTTCTCTTAGAGACTGGAAGTCCTAAATGAGAAGGATCAAAAGCAACAAAGAGTTGAGAAGACTTCCTATGTTGCTGTGTTCTTTGTAAGTAAAAAGCGAGAGCTCTCTTACAATCCAAGGTATGAAGATTCCTCTCTGCACTTGATGCACGAGGTCCTGGAAAAAAGACAGGTAAATATACCTCTAGGTTCAGATGAAAAGGCGAGACCACTTTAGACAAAGTGTGGATTGGTCCTGAGGACTACCTTATCATGATGGAACCTTGTATAAGGTGGATTAGCCACCAAAGCTTGCAACTCACTGATGCGGTGTGCTGAGGTGACTGCAATGAGAAAAACAACTTTCCAAGAAAGGAATTTCAAGGAGGTGGTGGCTAAAGGTTCAAAGGGTGGCTTCATAAGCTGGCCAAGAACCAGGTTTAAGTCCCATGCCACTGGAGGTGGTCTAATGGGAGGTTTAGTTAAAAGAAGGCCTCTCATGAATCTTGCTATAAGAGGATGAGAGGAAATAGGTTGTCCAATGAGAGGCTTGAGGGACGCTGCAATAGCACTCAAATGGACTCTTACTGAAATCGTTTTCAGACCTGCATGGGATAGATGCAGGAGATACTCTAGTAGAGAATTCAGAGGTATTGCAAGAGGGTTTAGACCCTTCTCTGAACACCAAATGGTAAATCTTTTTCGTTTGAAAGCATAGGAACGTCTAGTAGAAGGCTTTCTAGAGGCATGAATAACATCTCTGACTTGCTGAGAGAGATGAAAATCTTGAAGGTCTAGGCCCTCAGCAACCAAGCCCTGAGATGGAGCGACTGGGGGTTTGGGTGCCACAAGGTTCCCTCTTCCTGGGACAGAAGGTCTGGTGCAGAGCCCAAGTCCAGGGAAGGAGCTTGAGAGAGATGCAGAAGTAGAGGGTACCACACTTGGCGTGGCCAATGTGGTGCTATGAGGATCATGGTCCCTCAATCTCTCTGAAGCTTGAATAGTGTTTTGGGAATTAGGGGAATTGGTGGAAAAGCATAAAGGAAGTCTTGACCCCAGTGAAGGAGGAAGGCAGCCTTGGCCTGAACTCCCTGACACGGAATTCTGGAACAGAACCGGGGAAGTTTGGCATTCCACGGACTTGCAAAGAGGTCTATGTCCGGGGTTCCCCAAATTCGAAAAATCCTGGGTACCTGGTCCATGTGGAGGGACCACTCGTGTGGAAGCAGAACTCGACTGAGTCTGTCCGCCCAAGAGTTTTGAACACCTGGAAGATATACTGCCAGAAGATGGATGTGATGCTCTCTGGTGAAGGCCCACAGTCGCAAAGCTTCGTTGCAAAGCGACAGAGAGCCAGTCCCGCCCTGCTTGTTTACATAGAACATGGCTACTTGGTTGTCCGTATAGATGAGGACTGTCCTGTAGCTGAGCAGGGAATGGAACACTCAGAGCTAAGAATATTGCTCTGAGTTCCAAGAGATTGATATGCAGAGAAGTCTCCTGTGGAGACCAGATGCCCTGGGTGGAGAGATCCTGCAGATGAGCTCCCCAACCCATTGGAGAAGCATCTGTTGTCAGAGTTGCTTGGGGTAGCGACTGCTGAAAAGGGGACCCCAGCAACAGATTTGGAGGGGACTTCCACCACTGGAGAGACCAAAATAAGCGACTGGAGTTTGCTATTTTGTCTGACAGGCAACCTGATGCCTGAGTCCATTGGGTGGACAAAGTCCAGTGAGCTGCCCTCATGTGAAGGCGAGCATATGGAACCACATGCACGGTGGATGCCATATGGCCTAATAGTTGTAACATTTCTCGAGCAGTTAAATGGGACTTTAACTGTATCTGGGACGGCTAACTGCACCAAGCGTAGGCAACAGGCCTGAGAAAGATAGTCCTTGCAGTTGTGGTATCCAGCAAGGCCCCTATAAACTCCAGAGACTGAGTAGGGGTAAGATGGGATTTTGGGATATTTATTACCAGTCCCAAATACTGAAGGACACGCATTGTGCAGGTTAGACAAATCTGGGCCTCTGACTGGGATGGAGCTCGAATGAGCCAGTCGTCCAGATATGGGAAAACGAATATTCCTAGAGTGCGCAGAAATGCAGCTACTACTGCCATGCATTTCGTGAACACCCTTGGTGCAGAGGCCAGACCAAAAGGAAGCACCCTGTATTGGTAGTGCTTTCCTTGAAAAAGGAACCAAAGGAACCTTCTGTGTGTTGGATGGATGAGGACATGGGTGTACGCATCCTTGAGATCTAGAGAACAAAGCCAGTCCTGACTCTGAAGGTATGGCAGCAGAGTACCGAGAGAAATCATCTTGAATTTCTCCTTGAATAGAAACTTGTTCAATTCTCTGAGATCTAATATGGGTCTTTAGCACCCTGTTTTCTTTGGAATAAGAAAATAACGGGAGTAGAACCCTGAGCCCTGTTGAAGAAGAGGTACTTCTTCTATTGCCCCTTGGGCAAGAAGGGTAGCAATCTCCGACCCAGAAGGTTGAGGAGAGATGTTGGAGAATTGAACTGTTTCACCATGGTGTGAGGAGGAAGGTTTAAGAAATGAAGCTTGTACCCTTCCCTTATAATGGAGAGGGTCCATTGCTCTGCTGTGATATGCTCCCATCTGGGAGCAAAGTAAGCCAACCTTCCTGGAATGGTGAGGGGCTCTGGTTCTTCCAGAGCTAGAAAGGCTAAGTTCTCTAGTTGCAAGTCAAAGGCCCTGAGGAGGCTGAGGCTGCTGGGCCGTGGGAGGCTGAGGCTGCTGGACCGTGGGAGGCTGAGGCTGCTGGGCCGTGGGAGGCTGAGGCTGCTGGGCCGTGGGAGGCCTGGCAGCCTTTGACTTGGCCTGTTTAGGTGGTTGCTGACGCTTTGCAGCAAAACGACCTGCAGAAGATGCCTGCTGACCATAAGCAGGAAAATATCTTCCCTTTTTAGAAAAACGTTTCTTGACAGGAGCAGAGGTAGACTTTGAAAGTCGATCCAAAGCAGAGTTCTCAGCATCCATCTGAGTGGCCTTTGCTTGCCAATCCCTGCCAAAAAGGTTTTCACCTGTACAAGGAAGATTTCCCAGTTCATCTTGGACCCAGAGTTCCAAATCAGAGGCTTGTAACCAAGCAATTCTGCGTGCACCTATGGCAATAGCCGAGGCTCTGCTTACACACTCAAAAGAGTCAAAGGCTGCACGGTTGGAAAATTTGGAAACATCTTGGGCATGTTTAAGCCAAGTGAGAAATTCCTGCCTTTTATCTTCTGAAATAAAAGGGGCTAAAGTCTGCAGATGATCTGTGACTTCTTTCAGAAACATCCCCATATAGAGACTATAGGAGTTGATTCTGGCAGCAAGCATATTAGCTTGGAAGACCCTTCGGCCAAAAGCAACAAGGGTCCTGCATTCACATCCTGGAGGATTAGATGAGTGTATCTTTGCACTCTTTATTTTCCTCATGGCAGACTCTACCACAATAGAGTGGTGAGGAAGCTGAGACTTATGAAAGCCAGGACAAGGAGGGACACGGTACATGGTGTCTAACCTACGAGAATGAGGAGAGGTGGTAAGAGGAGTTTCCCACATGCTCAACATGAGATCATAAAGAATCTCATGAATAGGTAAGGTAGCTGCTTCTTTAGGAGCCTTAGGATATTGCAAAATATCTAATTGCTTGGCTCTAGGCTCTGACTCAGGGGCCACTGTAATGGAGAGGCCCCTAGCCACTTCCCTAATGAAGTCTTGAAAAGACAAGTCTTCTGGAGGAGACATTCTTCGTTTTGGAGAAGCAGACTCCTGAGGAATTAGTACCGGCACCTCGACAGAAGCCTCCGACTCATCAGAATCTTCGGAGGAATCGAAGTATCGCCTGTCCGGATGCTCCTGTAAAGCCCGCTACGCGTACTGAGAGGGATCAACATTGGGAGTAAGCGGTACCGGTTCGGTACCGATGGGCATCATAGGACAGGGTACCGTTGCAGTCGACACCGAAGCCGATGCAATCGGTACCGGCACCGGGAATGATGCCGGTGCCGGTACCGGCAATGGAGATTGTTGCGGTACCGGAGGCGTCGAAGCCTGCATAAACGCCGTTAGGGTGCGCTGTATGGACAGAATCTTCTGATCCATCGACGCCACCAGAGTCTGGATGTCGGTACCAGTGGAGACCGTCGGTACCAGTGGAGACCACCGGTACCCCAGAACACGGCAACAGATGATCAGTCGAGGCCGAGCCATCGATGTCAACCTGTGACTCCATAGATAATGCTTTGGAGGCCGGAACTTCCCGCCGGGGTAATTTTGCTACTGCGGATTCCTCGAGGACAAGCCCGGAGGCATCTCGATGCTTAGAGGGAGATTTGCCCTTCGAGGACCGGCTGGATTTATGTTTGGTTACCTGAGATCCATGGGAGGAAGAAGCAGCCCTGGAAGATGTCGATGCCACCGAGGCTGCATCAGAGGGAAACAGGGTACTGAGCTTGGCTGCTCGGTTCCGCCGACCTCTTTTAGACATCATGGTACAGGACACACAATCCGTGATGGAATGGTCAGGACCCAAACATTTTAGACACCAATCATGGGTGTCGGTGACAGAAATAGTACCGCCACATTTCGTGCACTTTTTGAACCCGGAAGCGGGCTTCTCCATGAGGAGAAAAATGTTCAGGCCTACGGCCCAAACTGAAAATGCACAGTTGAAGAAAAAAAAAAAAATTTCTAAGAAAGAAAAGAAAAGACCGGCGGTACCGGTCTGACGTCGAAGAAGGCAGATGCGACAGAAAAATAAAGAAAAAAATAAAGAACTTCTTCTGCGGTGACAGGAACACGACCTGCTGGCTCCGTGGAAAAGAAGAACTAGAGAGAGGCGGTTGGGAAAGGCAGGAAGGCAGCGCGCAGGCGCTGTGGGATGCTCCCAAAAGCTTTCTTACTGGACGCTGGGGAGCGTTCCTGCGCAGGCTCCGTCGGTACCGACGATACCCATATGTGAAGACTCATTCCCGCTTGTTCCTGGAGATAGGATGGATAAAACTTCCTCTTTTTGCTGAAAGAGGGGTTTTTTTTTTTTTTTTTTTAGAGGGTTTCTATTTGGCTGGAGTGGCTGTAGATTTTGACAAACTATCTAAGGTGATATTGTCAGCATCTATCTCATTAGCCTTTTCCTGCCAATTCTTGCCAAAGAGGTTTTCTCCTGTGCAAGGGATGTTGCCTAATTTATCCTGTACCCAAATCTCCAAGTCTGATGCCTGAAGCCAGGCAATCCGTCGTGCACCAATGGCAACAGCAGAAGTTCTGCTGATGCATTCAAAGCAGTCAAAGACTGCACGATTCACCAACTTGGAGACATCTTGAGCATGCCTGACAAGCGTAAGTCTTGTCGTCTGTCATCTGGGAGAAGTGGGCTCATAAGTTCCAAATCTCCTGTGACCTCTTTGAGGAACACTCCCATATATAAAATATATGAGCTGATCCTAGCTGAAAGCATGGAAGCCTGAAATGTTCGAAGTCCAAAAGCATCAAGAGTCTTCTTGCAATGTTTTACAATCCTTTTGAGTTTTAACAGCTTTGAATAATTTTGTGTCATCTGCAAATTTGATCACCTCACTAGTTATTCCCATTTCCAGGTCATTTATAAATATGTTAAAAAGCAGCGGGCCTAGATCCCTAGGGTACTCCACTAGTCACCTTTCTCTATTGAGAAAATAGAAAACAGAGTAGGGCTAAATAGCCTCTCTTTTACATTTCCTGATCCACAATAGTACATTGGCTCCTATCCCACGATTTTTTAATTTCCCCAAGAGATTTTCATGAAAGAATCTGTCAAAAACGTTATGAAAATAAAGACATACTATATCAATCAGCTCACCTGTTTATTCACAACTTCAAAAAAATAAGATATAAGACTTTCCTTGGCTAAATCCATGTTGGCTTTCTGCCATTAAACCATGGATTATATGCTTAGTAATTTTGTTTTTTATAATGGTATCTACATTTTGCCTGGTACTGGCATCAGGCTCACCAGTCTGAAGTTTCCCGGATCACCCCTAGAATCCTTTTTAAAAACTGGCATTACAATTGGCCACTCTCCAATCTTAGGATACTACCGATGATTTTAACAGTAGTTCACATATTAATAGTTCTGCAATCTCATATTTCAATTATTTCAGCACCTTGGGGTGTATGCCATCCTGTCCAGGTGATTTGCTGCTCTCTAGTTTATCAATTAGCCGTATTACATCTTCCCGATTTATCGAGATTTCTTTCCATTCCTCTGATACATCATCTTTAAATAATGCGTCTGGCATGGGTAACTTTCCTACCTAACTCCACTATGGCTTTGCCCTCTTCTCAGTGCACCTTTTACCCCTCCATTATTTAAATGTCCAACTGACTCCCTCACAGGTGATTTGCTATGAATGTACTTGAAAAAGTTATTACATGCTTTTGCTTCTACTGCAAGCTTTTTTCAAATTTTCTCTTTGCCTGCCTTATTAATGTCTTGTGTTTAACCTGCCAGTACTTATCCTGTCTCCTGTTTTCATCATTTGGCTCGTTTCCATTTTCTGAAAGATTTTTTTTTTTTAAGCTGTAACCACCTCTCTGACCTCACCTTTACGCCATATTGGTTGTCATTTGGCCTTCCTTCCATCTTTTTTAAAGCATGGAATATATTTGGTTTGGGCTTCCAAGATAGTATTTTTAAATAACGTCCAGGCCTGATGTTAACTCTTAACTTTTGCAATTGCTCCATTTAGTTTTTTTTAAGCATTTTCCTATTTTAGCATAGTCTCCTTTTTGAAAGTTATATGTTAGTGCAGTGAATTTCCTTGCTATCTTCCCTCCATTTATTAAATTAAACATGATCAAGTTATGATCGCTATTGCCAAGCAGCCCCAAAACAGTTGCCTCTCACACTTGATCCTGAACCAACTGCTCCATGAAGCAGCTTTGGTGGGAGTGGCTGACTTGGATTTAGTGGTGGTTATAGAAACATGGTTCACAGAAAACCATGACTGGGATGTAACTATACCAGGCAATACTTTATTCAGAAAGGAGAGGGTAGGAAGAAGGGGAGGAGGAGTAGCACTATATGTAAAAAATAATATTAAAGCTTTGGAATTACAGAGCTTAAAAGGGAGAGAGGAGGCACTGTGGGTTAAACTAGAAAGAGGGAAAGAGAAATCTAGTTGCATTGGCATGCTATATAAACCTCCCTCACAAGAGGAAGAGGTGGAAAGAGTTAATTGAAGACATACGAAGCATTGCTAGGAATGGGGAAATGCTACTCATAGACAATTTCAATACGCCAGATTTTGATTGGCACATTCATAGTAACATAATAAATGACGGCAGATAAAGACCGGTATGTTCCATCTAGTCTGCCCAGTAAGATGGCAAGAGTAGGTACACCTGCCACTCCATGCAGGCCACCCCTACCCATGTCTTTGTTTAAGAGGTGAACCCACCGCCCCATGTAGGACACCCCTGAATGTTGAGAAATTAGTTACGTTTATTTTGATTGTATCCTGTTGCTGTAAAGGGATCCACTGTGTCTGTCCCATGCTATTTTGGATTCTGTCACTTTATTTGCCCCCAACACTTCCATCGGGAGGACATTCTAAGCATCCACCACCCTTTCAGTGAAAAAGTATTTCCTGACATTGCCTTTCAATTTACCCCCTTGCAGCTTCATGTTATGCCCTCTAGTTTTACAGCTTCCCCGTCTTTGGAAGAGGTTTGCTTGTTCATTATTTCTCTAAGTATTTAAAGGTCTGAATCATATCTCCTGCTGCAGTATCATCTAGAAGTAAGGAGAACCTGGATTCTCTACAGGGAGAACTAGTCAGGTAACTGGTAACAAACCCCACATGTGAAGGGGTCATACTGGACTTGGTGCTTACCAATGGAGGAAGTGTTTCTGATGTTATAGTGGGAGATCATTTTGCATGCAGCGATCACTAGATGGTGTGGTTCAGTATTAGGACTAGGGCTATTAGAATCCATTCAAAAGCGAGGAAAACTAACTTTGCCAAGATGGGCCAATACCTCTGGGGGTCGTTAGCGGGATGGGAACAGCTGAGGGATGTAGAAAAACAGTGGGCAAAACTGAAAGTGGATATTTTAAGGGCAACCAATATTTTTGTTAAAATGGTAAATAAAGGTAAAAGGAAAAGGAGACCGCTATGGCTTTCAAAAGAAGCAGCTGAAAGGGTGAAGAAAAAGAGGGAAGCCTTCACGAAATACAAGAGATCACAGAGAGAGGAAGACAGGCATCTATATTTGGAAGAACCTAGAGAAGTTAGCAAAGTAGTCAGGAAAGAGTAGTTACTCACCTGTAACAGGTGTTCTCCAGGAGCAGCAGGAATCAGTCCTCACATATGGGTGACATCGACACCGATGGAGCCCCCGCGGAGCATTTCTCCAGCTTGCCAAGAAAGCCTTTGGGAATGCAGGCACGCATGCGCGGTTCCCTTCCTGCCTAAAGGTGCCATCTTGCTCAGTCAAATGACATAGCTAAAAACAAAACACAAAAATGTAAAAATAAACTATGCACAACTGCAACTCCCAGGGGAGGAGGGAGGGTTGTGAGGACTTATTCCTGCTGCTCCTGGAGAACACCTGTTACAGGTGAGTAACTACTCTTTCTCCAGGACCAAGCAGGAAGTCAGTCCTCACATATGGGTGACTCCCTAGCTCTGGGCTACCAGGAACCCATGCTGAACAAGAGAACTCCCTCTAGTCCCAGCATCAAAGAGACTTTTCACCAGCAGAACCTCCACCGGTAGCCCAACAGAGGGCAGGAGTTGCCTAAACCTCAAAGAGATTCCGGAGTACTGTCTGGCCAAAAAGCACTATCCCTACAGGACTCCCTCTCCAGACAGTAATGGGCCGCAAACGTCTGGCTTGAGGACCAAGTTGCAGCCCTGCAGATGTCTACCAATGGTACAGAGCGGAGATGAGCCACTGAGGCAGCCATTGCCCTGACACGATGGGCCGTGACCCGACCCTGCAAAGGAAGGTCAGCCGCCCTGTAAGCCCAGGTGATACAGTCAGCCACCCAGTGGACAAGGTACGCTTGGACACAGCTAAACCCAAATTATTAGGGTCAAAAGATATGAAGAGCTGAGTAGCCCTTCTGTGCCCCTGCGTACGGTCAAGGTAGAAGGATAAGGCCCTCCTACAGTCCAGGGTATGCAGAACTGCTTCAGCCTGGCTTGCATGAGGCCTAGGGAAAAATGTGGGAAGAACCACCTCCTAGTTGAGGTGGAAAGAGACGACAACTTTTGGGAGGAACTTTGGGTGAGTCCTGAGGACTACCCTGTTCCTATGGAATCTGGTGTAAGGCCTGTCACAGACCAGGGCCTGAAGCTCACTCACTTGCCTAGCAGAGGTTAGGGCTACCAAGAAGAGTGTCTTCCAGGACAGGAAGCGGAGAGGACAAGTAGCCATCGGCTCAAAAGGTGGGCGAGTCAGTTGCTGCAAGACCACATTCAACTCCCACTCAGGAGCAGGACGACGGATTGGAGGCTTGAGCAAGAGCAAGCCCCTGAGAAATCGGGATACCAAGGGGTGAACCGACAGAGAATGTCCTTCCACCAGTGAGTGGTGAGCTGCTAGAGCTGAGAGGTGGACCCGAACAGAATTGGACTTAAGTCCTTGATTTGACAAGTGCAGTAAGTACTGAAGCACTACTGGTACAGTACAGGAGAAGGGATCCTCTGTACGTAGGTGACACCACACAGAAAACCTTTTCCATTTAAGAGCATAGGTTTTCCTAGTGGACTGTTTCCTAGAGGCTAGGACAACCTCCTCAACTTCCTGAGGTAGGGCCCAGGGAGCCAAAACTACCCTTGCAGCCTCCATGCCATCAAATTGAGAGCTTTGAGATTGGGGTGCAGACGGGAACCCTGATCCTGAGAGAGAAGGTCGGGTTGCAACCCCAGAGGCAGTGGGGGATCCACAAAGATTCCCTGATTTCTCAGGTAGGCCGCCACCACTGCCAGGCATTTGGTAAAGACTCTGGGAGCGAAGGTGTGGCCAAAAGGCAGTACTCTGTACTGATAATGGTTTCCTCCCACAATGAACCTGAGGTACTTTCTGTGGTCTGGATGAATGCGGATGTGAGTGTACGCATCCTTTAAATCTAAGGAGCATAGCTAATCTCCCTGCTGGAGATAGGGAAGAAGTGTTCCAAGAGTAAGCATTTTGAACTTCTCCTTCTCTAGGAATTTGTTGAGATTTCTGAGGTCTAGAATAAGCCGAAGGCCACCGGTTCTTTAGGGTACAAGGAAATACCTGGAGTAGAACCCTTGACCTCGTAGGTGGGGAGGCACAGGTTCCACTGCCCTGTCCACCAACAGACCTTGAAGCTCCTGAAGGAGAAGATCTGTATGCAGGGGAGGCCTTGGAGGCTCCCCTGGAAAGTATGGAGGAGGCAGCTGCTGGAAGTGCAGCAGATAGCCCTTGTGGACTATGCTGAGTACCCAACTGTCTCCAGTGATGAGTGGCAACTTGTGGGCAAACAGGGCGAGGCAACCTCCTGTGCAAGGTTGGGAGAGCAGGGACGGAGAGGCTATGCCTAAGGAGTCAAAAACCCCCACCCTGCTGAGTGGGAGCAGGGGCCAGAGGCTTGGGAGTCCTCTGCCTACGGGGCCCATTACCCTGCCCCTTGGCTTGCTGACCCCGAGGGGCAGCTTGGGTGGCCTGGTACTGTGGGTACTGTTTGTAGGCAGTGCCCTTCCTTGGGTAAAAGGGCTTTTTACCCGAGCCTTTCTTTTTGTGAGAAGGGGCAGAAGTCTTCCTAGATAGCCTTGTCCTCGTGAGGTGCTCGGTTTCGAGCTGTGCGGCCTTCTCGGTCATGGGCTTGCCAAAAAGGTTCTCACCTCGGCAAGGGACATTGACCAACTTGTCCTGAACCCATGGCTCGAGGTCCGATGACTGCAGCCATGCCTGGCGTCGAGCCACTATGCCGGCTGCCGCAACACGAGCCAAAGCCTCGAAGCCATCGTAGGCAGTGTGTGACAAACTTGGAGCATTCCCAGATCCCCGAGGACAAGAACTTGAACCTCTGCAAGGGTTCCCCAGAGAGACTAGTGGAGAATCCGGACAACTCCTTGGCCAGGTCTCGCAAGTACATGCCCATTTACAGCTGGTAAGACTGGACACGGCAAGCAAGCATTGAGCCCTGGAAGTACTTTCTACCAAAACCATCAAGGTTCCGGGCCTCCCTGCCAGAGGGCACCGCGGAGTGCATCTTCTGACTTTTCAGGCGATGCATGGTCGATTCCACCACCATGGAATGGTGTGGTAGCTCCGCCTTCTGATAGCCAGGGCTCTTCCGGAGTCGATAGATAGAATTGACCCGCTTGCTTAGAACTGGCGCCAAGGACGGTGCCTCCCACATCCGGAAGAGGAGCTGTTCCAGCATCGGAGGAACCGGAACAGTAAGGCCTCCTTCGGAGGAGAGTCGTACTGTAGGGCCTCGAGCTCCTCGGCTCGAGGCTCCTCCTTGGGGTCCGCAGGGATAGCCAACGCGGTGGCCATATCCAGGATGAACTCCGAGAACCGGGTATCCTCGGGGGGGGGGGGGGGGGGGGATAGACTCCGGGGCTCAGACTGCGGTGAGTCCGACGGGACGCACCGAGTCCAGGAGGTGTCGGGGGACTCCTCGTCCTCCGTCTCCCAGGAGCACTCGTCCGATGAGGAATCGGGGTCCGACCGCACGGGGCCTGTGAGCACCCGCCCCGACGCCGAAGGCACCGGCGTCGACGCCCTCGGTCCCCAACGGGAGGTCGAGGGAGACCGCGACAGAGGTCGACCTCGAGCCTTTATGGTCTCGAGTATTGGCTCGGTCTCCGGGGTCGACTTCGATGTCGATGTCCCGGTGGTCGGGGCAGATGCGCCAAACAGGCTGGCCATCAGTGCCCGCTGCTATTCCATGAAGGCAGACAGTCTGCTCTCCAAGGCTGTCAGCCTGAGACCCAGCTCAGGAGACTCAGCAGCCCCCGACTCGGGCCCTGACGGCACCGGGCCCGATGTCGGCTCTCTGGGAGGTGAGTCCACGAGGACTACAGGACTTACATGTCCTGCAGACTCTGGCTTCACTCGAGGTACTTTGGGAGGCTTCTCCTGTTCCACGGGTCCGGGGCGACGGTCGGGGGTCTGAGACCTAGCTCTTGAGGAGCCAGGGACCTCTTCCGACAACGCCCTCGTGAGCCGCTTCTTCCTCTTTCGTTCCCGGTCGGGGGACCCCCTGTCTGAGGAGCCCCGACGGTGCTTGGGATCCGATTCCCAAGATGTCGAGGCCTCAGACGAGGTCCGGGCCCGGCCGGAGGCCGAGTCAGAGAAAAGCCTTTCCTTTTGGTGCTGACGACTTGAAAGCGCCTTGGAAGACATTTTTCCACATGGTCCACACGTCTTAGGTTCGTGGTCAGGACCGAGGCACCGAAGGCAGCAGTCGTGTGTGTCAGTGAGAGACATTAGTTTCTTGCACCCATCACACTTTAAGCCACTGGAAGCCATCGGGAAAAAAAAAAAAAAGAGCCCTGCGAGGTCAAAGGACCGGCCTTCCAGGAAAAAAGAAAAAAAGGGCGCAAACGCCAGCCACGAAGGCGCAAAAACCGAAAAAAGAAGATCGGGCTCGATACCTGTGTACCGAACCTGGCGGGAGGGGAACCAGCGTCTAACCGGAGAAAAAATAGCGAAGAAATCGCGAAGAAAATCTAACTATTTTCCGGTAGGACTAGGACACACGTCCGGTGGGCTTCACGGAAAAAGAGAGACTGAGCAAGATGGCACCTTTAGGCGGGAAGGGAACCGCGCATGCGTGCCTGCATTCCCAAAGGCTTTCTTGGAAAGCTGGGGAAATGCTCCGCGGGGGCTCCGTCGGCGTCGATGTCACCCATATGTGAGGACTGACTTCCTGCTTGGTCCTGGAGAAAGCAAAGATTCAAAAAGAGAAGGAAATAGCCAATGCAATAAAATGGGGGGAAAAGACATTTTTAAGATATGTTAGTGAGAAGAGGAAGGTCTAAAGTGGTATTTTCAGACTCAAGGGTGAAGGGGAAGAATAAGTAGAAGCTGATGAGGATAAAGCACAATTGCTTAACAAATATTTCTGTTCTGTGTTCACATATGAAGAACCAGGAACAGGACCTCAGAAAACACCCTCAAACAGGAACAGAAGCGAGGGGTATCATGAACAATTTTCAGAAGACTGTGAGAAACTAGCTAAACAAAGTAGACAAAGCGATGGGACCGGATAGGATACACCCTAGAATACTGTGGGAACTTGGGGATGTTCTAGCAGCTCCACTGACTGACCTTTCAATGCCTCGTTGGAGTTGGGAGTGGTGCCAAAGGACTGGAGAGAGGCTCATGTGGTGACTTTACACAAAAGCGGAAGTAAGGATGTGGTTGAAAACTACAGGCCGGTTAGTTTAACTTCGGTGGTGAGTAAATTATTGGAAACGCTGCTGAAAGAGAAAATAGTAAGGTTTCTTGAGTCCAGCGGATTACAGGATCCGAGGCAGCATGGATTCACCAGAGGCAGATCTTGTCAGACAAATCTGATTGATTTCTTTGACTGGGTGACCGGGGAGTTGGATCGAGGAAGAGCCCTAGATGTGGTGTATTTAGATTTTAGTAAAGCCTTTGACACCGTTCCTAACAGGCGACTTATAAACAAACTGAGCACCCTAGAAATGAACCCTAAAGTTACTGCTTGGGTTAGAAATTGGTTGGGTGGGAGGCAACAGAGTACAGGTAAAGCATAGTTACTCACCTATAACAGGTGATCTCCGGGAACAGCAGGAATTTAGTCCTCACATATGGTATCGTCGGTACTGACGGAGCCTGTGCGGGAACGCTCCCTTTCTCTGGAGGGTCATGTCACAGCTCACAATGTGAGGGCCATGGCAGCCTCAATGGCTCATCTGCACTCTGTGTCTATCGACGACATCTATCGAGCAGCCACTTGGGCCTCGGTTCATACCTTCACAGTCCATTACTGCTTGGACAAGGACTCCCACCGGGATGCCTTGTTTGGACAGGCTGTTCTCCAATACCTGTTCCATACCTATTCAACTCCTACCCACCATCCCCAGTAGGATGCCAGAGGTCCATGGGGGGAAGTGGAGCCCTGTTCAGGGACGCACAACTTCTGGGGTCTCTCCCTGGCACCTAAAGCTAGGGAGTCCCCATATGTGATGACTACATTCCTGCTTGTTCCTGGATATAGCATAGTTACTCACCTGTAACAGGTGATCTCCGGGAACAGCAGGAATTTAGTCCTCACAACCCACCCACCTCCCCATGGAGTTGTATCTCTCTATCTCTTTCCTTTCCCTCCCTCTCTCTTTGTCTCAGCTTTAAAACTCAACTGGAGAGAGGCAGTTGGGAAAGGCGGGAAGGCAGCACGCAGGCGCTGTGGGATGCTCCCAAAAGCTTTCTAATTGGACGCTGGGGAGCGTTCCCACGCAGGCTCCGTCGGTACCGACGATACCCATATGTGATGACTACATTCCTGCTTGTTCCTGGAGATATCAATTTGAACTTCTCTTTAAAAAGGAATTTGTTCAATTCTCTGAGGTCTAAAATGGGTCTGTGTTTGTGTCCTCCTGTTTTCTTTGGAATAAGGAAATAGGGGGTGTAAAACCCTGTACTCCTTTGGGGAATGGGTACCTCTTCTATTGATCCCTGAGCAAGGAGCACAGTGAGCTCTTGACCTAACTGGTCGTCGAGAGAGGACTGAGAATTGAACTGTCTTACCATTGTAGGAGGGGGCATGCTGAGGAAATGAAGCTTGTACCCCTCTATTACAATAGACAGAGTCCAATTTTCTGCTGTTATCTGACCCCATCTGGGGACAAAATGACATCACCATCCCAGGAAGGTTGAGGGTTCTGGGCCGTTCAGGGCCAGGAAGGCAAAGTTCTCTAGATAGGAGTCAAAGCCCCTGTGGAGGCGGAGTCTGCTGAGCCGGTTGAGGCTTAGCTGCTTTTGTCTTTCTTTGCCTAGGTTGTGGTTGCTGTCCCTTTTGGGCAGACTGACCTAAACGATGCCCCTGCTGGGTATAGGAGGGATAAAACGTCGTCTTCTTACTGAAGAATGGTTTCTTATAGGATTATTTCCTTGCAGGATCAGCTGTAGATTTAGACAATCTATCCAAAGTGATATTGTCAGCATCTATCTCATTAGCTTTTTCCTGCCAATTCTTGCCAAAGAGATTCTCTCCTGTGCAAGGAATATTCCCTAGTTTATCCTGTACCCAAAGTTCCAAGTCAGATTCTAGAGCCAGGCAATCCTACGTGCACCTATGGCAATGGCAGAGGTTCTGCTTATGCACTCAAAGCAGTCAAAGGCTGCACGATTCACAAACTTGGAAACATCCTGGCCATGTTTGACAAGGGCAAGGTAATCTTGCCTCTTATCAGGAAGGAGAGGGCTCATAAGCTCTAAATCTCCTGTGACCTCCTTACGGAACATCCCCATATATAAGATATAGGAACTGATCCTAGCAGAAAGCATGGAAGCCTGGAAGGTTCGACGTCCAAAGGCGTCAAGAGTCCTACACTCACGTCCTGGAGGATTAGATGCATGCCTTTTTGCACTCTTTATCCTTCTCATAGCAGATTCCACCACCATGGAATGGTGCGGTAATTGAGTTTTCTGAAACCCAGAACAAGGAGGAACTCGATACATGGTGTCGAGTCTTCCAGAGTGAGGAGATGTGGTTAGAGGTGTTTCCTACATCCTTAACATGAGATCATGCAAGATCTCATGAATAGGTAAGGTAGCTGCCTCCTTGGGAGCTTTAGGGTATTGCAGGATTTCTAATTCCTTTGCCCTAAGCTCTTTTTCAGGAGCCACTGTGATGGAAAGACCTCGGGCCACATCTCAGATAAAATCCTTAAAGGACATATCCTCTGGTGGAGACATCCTACATTGAGGAGAAGAGGAATCCTCAGGAAGAAGTACTCTGGTATCGGCAGAGCTTTCAGAGTCTTCAGACTCATCCGAGGATTTGAAGTATCTCCGATCCGGGTGATCGTGCAAAGCACGGTACCGGTACCGATCGAAGTCGGCATCGGAGTGGTCCGGTACTGACTTGTCGATGCCAGATAGACACGCATGACTCGGTCCCAGTAGAATACCTGCCGATGTCGATGAAGTCGGTGCCAGTACTGATTGAATTGTCTGAAGCGGTTTCAGGGGCATCGAGGCCGTGAGAAGAGCCGCCAGACTGCGTTCAATAGCCAATAATCTCTGGTCTATCGACGCTGCTGATGCTTGGGTATCGGTACCGGATGAAGTGGCCAGTACCCCAGAGCATGGCACCAGTATTTCTGCCGAGGTTGAAGCCTCGAGAGCATCCTGGAGCCCCGTTAGTGCTTTGGAAGCCAAAGCCTCCCGCAGGGGCAATTTTGCCGGTGAAAGTCCCTCAAGGGCAACGCCAGAGGCATCTCGATGCTTAGAAGGAGATCTACCCTTTGAGGACCAGCTAGATTTATGTTTAGTTACCTGAGATCCATGGGAGGAAGACGAAGCCCTGGAAGACGTTGATGCCACAGAGGCTGCATCGGACGGAAAAAAGGGTGCTAAACTTAACAGCTCGGTTTTGCCGGCCCCTTTTCGACATCATCCCACAGGCAACACACTCTGAAATAGAGTGGTCAGGACCTAAACATTTGAGGCACCACTCATGGGTGTCGGTGACGGAGATGGTACCACCACACTTAGAACACTTTTTAAAACCTGAAGTGGGCTTTTCCATTTTGAAGGAAAAGGTTGGTCCTAGTGCCCAAAATGGCACGTGGCACCTGAAGAGAAAATCACTGGAAAGACTCCAGAAAAGAGGTTTGTTTTTTTTTTTTTTAAGAAGAACCACTGGCGGTACCAGTGTAGCATCGAGGGAAGACAGACTCGACCACAAAAAAGAAGTATAGAAGGGATTTTTTTCTGCGGTGACATGATGTGCGACCTGTCAGCTCCGCGGAAAACGAAGAACTGGAGAGGGACAGTTGAGAAAGGCGGGAAGGCAGCACGCAGGCGCTGTGGGATGCTCCCAAAAGCTTTCTTATTGGACGCTGGGGAGCGTTCCCACGCAGGCTCCGTCGGTACCGACAATACCCATATGTGAAGACTACATTCCTGCTTGTTCCTGGAGATATCACCTTACCCTCCACTGCCTCAGAAGAAAAGGCCTGGCAATCTACGTCGTCATACCTTATCAAGAAAACCTAGCAGATGCTGGGTCACTAGGAGTCAGCATTGACTTGATGGCACTTAAAAATCTTTTTTAGAAAACTCAATAAGCTGGATTACTACCCATCCATACATAGAAACTCCATGCTAACAGAACACCTGGCTTTGGTCTCACACACAGAAAATAAATAGATCCTCACTAAGGAGTAAATTACCGCAAACTAAAAATAGACAAAAATTAAACTTAAACCCAAAGAAGCTAGACTATCAGTGGCACAGCCAAAACGGATTTTTGGATTTTTTGGTTGGAGCTAGGCAGGGACACCCCAACCACTAGGCAAATTAGGTGGTCAACTGGGATGACAGCTTTTGGGGGGCGGGGGCTAGCAAAGAACAGGGTATTCAATGCTAAACAATAGATTCTGACAGCCAAGGTGAGCATAAGGCTTAAGATTTGCCTAGGGAGCCAACACCTTGAACCCACTCTGGTTCCGGCCCTGGGCCTGGGATTGACCTTGTCGGCACAAAGCAGTGCAAATGCTGGCACTGCTTCCAGTTGTGCTCTCATTGGACTGTTCTGCTGCTGAAAGGGTGAGCCTGATGGTAGAATGGAGGAGCATGGCCCACCAAGACCCTCCCTTTGGCTGCACCACTGCGTGCAGTGCAATAGGGAAATAGAAAGACGCGTATGCCACTGTAATGTGCAAAATATAAAGACAGAACCGGTAAACTCCAAAACTGACATATTCCAATTACTAATTAAAAATAAAATTAATTTTCCTATCTTTGACTGGTCATTTTATTTTCTAATCATGCTGATCTCACTCTCTAGCTTCTGCTTTCTTCTGTCTTAACTTGCGCCCCCTGTCCCCTCCCGTGTCTCTCATCTACCCTCCACCTCCGTGTCCCTCTTTTACCCTCCACCTCTGCGCCCGTCCCCTCCCATGTCCATTCATCTACCCTCCATCTCCATGCCCCCTGTCCCCTCCTGTGTCCATCATCTACCCTCCAACTCTGTGCCCACACCACCCCGCCCTTCCTGCCCCAAAATTACCAACATTGCTGCTTCAATCAATGAGCAGCAGCTTAAAAAAAATGCAAGCAAAAGAGCAGGGATCTTCTTGACTCCAGTGTGCTTGTAAGTCTTTTCCAATACTGCCCTCCCTCTGACATCAGCATGCATCAGAAGGGGACAGGACCATTACAGCCTTACAAGTTCTGAAGTCGGAAAGATCCCATGCTTTTGCTTGCATCTTTTTTAAGCAGCAAGTTGTTGGGAGAGGAGGGGGGGGGGGGGGGAGTGATTGATGCCATTGCTGCCACAGACCCAGGAGAAGCGGCAGTGGTGGCAAAAGCAGGTCAAAGGCAGAGTAAGGTGGCTACAGCTGGGCTGTTTTGGGGACATTTTTTGCCACCCCCAAAACTGTCATCTGAGGCAGCTGCCTTACTCTATCTAATGATAGAACAGCCCCTGGCTAGCCCTTTCCCAGGTACCCTATTTTTGTTACCAGATAATTTTAAGATTCATGCAACTCGTATGGCAATACTACCTTGCACTGAAAGTCAGAGCCTTCAAACTTTACGCAACCAGAAGTAAGGGTGATTTCTCGATGTTCATCTTCTTCAATGATAGCAAAACAGTGGCCATTCGTCCTGGAAAGAACAAGCAAAAAGAGGGTTAAAGAAGGAGGTTGTTTTAGTATGCTGAGCTGCTAAATAAAAGTTACTGGAGAAGGCCAAAAACTAAATAAAGGCACGGGGGATAAGGGATACCAGAGACTTCAGTATGCTATTGCACTTGGAACATTAATGAAGAGTGAGACCTTGTGAATAAGAGATATGGAGATCAAATACAGTACTGATTTATAACAGTAGCACCACCTCACTGGCTGAATGGTAGCAGCATCAGCTAGCATGTAGGTGATTAGGGTTCAATTCTCAAGCCCAGTCCCTGCTCTTTCAAACAGCTAAGCTGGGGTTGCTCTGAAGACAATGGTTATATCATTTGGAAAGGAAGGAGGGTTCATAACACAGAGATAGCACCTACTGGCAAAACTCAGGACATGCATATGCCAGATTTTAGAAGGAGTTTTAGTGAAGGATTTTCACTGCGATAGTAGGGGCTAGACAGAATGGTGGTGATGAAGGATGTAACTCGCAAACGAAGGGTTTTTGATGCCACTGCCCAAATACAGTGGCAGGTTCAAACTTAGCTGAAAACCCGGAGAGACAGGAGGAAGCTGTAGGGCCAAAATATAAAATGGTATTCAGAAGAGTATCAAAGATCCCATCCTTTTGATTTACTTGAAAACATTCCTAAACCACATTTCCAGTCCAAAGGAATCAGCCAAGACAGCGTACAAACACTGAACAAAAATCTGAATTGATGCTGTTTGAATTAACAACTTAAAGACAGGCTACTGCAGAAGCAATGCAAGGGCCACCAAGGCTCCCAAATAGGTCTTTATAGGCCTTACCCTCAACATGGAAAAGAAGAAATTATGCATACCTGCTAATTTCCTTTTTTTGAATCCTGCTACAGTAGTCCAGACAAAAGAGCTATGCTCCCCAATCAGGAAGTGGAGGCAGACCAGAGCACCTTTCAGTGATGTACTCTGTGCAGCACTAAGAGAAGCCAGTATGACACTTCCCAAGCAGAACGTAAAACAGAACTCAGAAAAAGTATTTATGAACCATAATTTTGAACGCTGTTGGCTCTCTTACCACACTTGACTCTGCATGAGGCACTGATACTGATAATGCAATTAAAGGCAGAGGGGCTCCCAAACTTGTAGGGATAATCTTCCCAGGGCAGGTCATGCAATGGTCTAGCAGGATTCAAGGAAAAGAAGTCAGCAGGTATATAAAATTTCTCTTTCCTTATCTTGCTAGACCAGTTCAGATGAGTTGCATCCAAGCAGTCAGGACCCAGGGTGGGAGGAAAACACTTCAGGTAAAACTTCTCTGCCAAAGGCACCATTCGTTCCAGCTCCCACATGCAACTCTGTAGCGCTTCACAAAAGGTACTCAGGAATGACCTGATAGCCACTTTACAGATGTTTTCTGGAGATACAAAGGTGGGCTCTGCCCATGATGAGGTTTGTGCCCTAGTAGAGTGAGCTCTTACTCCATCCGGTTCATGTTTTCCACACAGAAGGTAGGGTGAACTAAATCTCCTTAAGCCAGTGAGCAACTGAGGACTTGGCAGTCACCTGTCCTTTTCAAGAGGACAAAGATGGTTCAATTGATGGAAGGAATTAGTAGTTTCCAAAATACTTCACCAATGCTCTCCTCATGTTTCACAAACATACAAGGGGGTCTGAACGAAGGTCTTCCTCCACGAAGGAGGACAGAATCAGACTGATAAAGGGAGAACGCAATTTGGGGAGAAAAGATGGCAGTGTCTTCAGTGAGACAGATGCTGATGAGATGACCAGAAATGGCTCCCTACAGGATAAGGTCTATAGCTCAGACATCCACCTGGAGAAGCAATATCCCCCAAGAATACCATCTTCAGGTCAAATCCTTGAAAAAGACCTTACTATGGGGCTCAAAAGCAGTCCTTTCAGTGCCTCAACATCAAAGAAAGCCTCTACTGCGGCACCACTGGCTGCATGGGTAAACTGATCTGATTCATACTCTTGAGGCAGGATACATCAGGGTGCGCCACCAGATATACACCATTTACTTGCCCCTGGTAGAATGCAAGGGCCACCACCTGAACATGGCGTTCAGAGCCAAACTCTGGTCCAACCAGATGGTAATGAGGACAATATGGCCATCATCCCCTCCCCATCTTGGCATTCAGGACCTGACAGAAGCAGCAACTCAAAGACCCTCCAGACTCTAACACAGGCCAATAAGAATGGTGCCGACTACTGTCGCAGAGTATTCTTTGACAACTTGCACCTCACAAGGGCCAGGTTGTAGGCAAGAATGGCACGGAATCCTGCTGCAGCAGTCCTGTCTCCTGAGGTAGCAATAAAGGAGACCCCGCCAACCAGGGCTGACCCGAGGGTTTCTGCCACCCTAAGCAGACACTCCATGCTGCAGCCCCCTCCCAGCATCCATCTTCTCACTTGGTGGGGGGGGGGGGGGAGACAGCAAAGCAATGCCTCTGCTGCATCGGGATTTAAAATGCCTGCCCTAGTGTGCTCATGGCCTGCTGCTCCTGCCCCCCCTCCAATGCAATTTCCTGTTGGAGAGGGTAGGAGCAGCAAAAAGCTGCATCAAAGTGGGGCAGGAGCAGCAGCCCATGAGCACGCTAGCACAGGTGCTCTAAAGCCCGGCGCAGTGGAGGCATCACTGTGCTATGCTGTCCCCCTCCCTTAGGTGAGTAAATGGATGCCGGGGAAGGGCAGCATAGCGGGCTGAGAGGCAATGAACTGACATTTCGCTGGCAGGCCAGTCTTGCCTCCAACAAGCACCACCACCAGAATGACCAAGCTCAGGTGAGAATGAATCCTGTGTAGAAGCCAGCTCACCAAGGGTCACAGGGGAAAGATATACAGGAGTCCCTCCTGGACTAAACCTACAGAAAGGCATCCAAGTCCACCACCTGTAAATCCTTCCTGCAGTTCTAAAGCTTTTTCTTCACCTTGGCATTCTTCTGAATGGCCATCAGACTGAACACCACATGTCCCAGCCCTCATGATTAGATCAAATGCATGAGGACTCAGCTCCCACTTGCAGGGATCCATGGTGTTCCAGCTCAAGAAATCAGCTTATCCACTGTTGACAAGGTGTGCCACCAACAGAGCCACCAGATGAGCCTCTGCCCATGAACAGAGTTGTGTGGCTACTGCAGCACTGCAAGTTCCAACTTGAACATAGGAACATAAGATATGCCATAATGGGTCAGACCAAGGTCCATCAAGCCCAGTATCCTGTTTCCAACAGTGGCCAATCTAGGTCATACGTACCTAGCAGTTTTCCCAAAAGACACAGGTTCCGCAATGCTTATACTGGGGTCAAGCATTGATATCCTGGGTCCCTTCTTAATAATGGTTTATGGACCTTTCCTCCAGGAACTTGTCCAAACCTTTTTTAAACCCAGCTACACTAATAGCCTTTACTACATCCTCCGGTAACAAACTCCAGAGTTTGATTACACGTTGAGTGAAAAAATATTTTCTTTTATTAGTCTTAAATAGTTTACCCTGTAGCTTCATTGCATTTCCCCTAGTCTTTCTATATTCTGATAACGTAAACAATCGATCTACGTTTACCCGTTCCGCTCCGCTCATTAATTTATAGACTTCTATCATATCTCCCCTCAGCCGTCTCTTTTCCAGGTTAAAGAGCCCTAACCTTTTTAGCCTTTCTTCATAGGAGTATCCTTCCATCCCCTTTACCATTTTGGTGGCTCTTCTCTGAACCTTTTCTAATAACGCTATATCCTTTTTAAGATACGGCGACCAGAAATGCACACAATATTCAAGGTGCGGTCTCACCATGGAACGATATAGAGGCATTATAATATCTTTTGTTTTATTTTCCATTCCTTTCCTTATGATACCTAGCATTCTATTTGCTCTCTTGGCTGCCGCTGCACACTGGGCCGAGGGTTTTAACATGGTATCCACAATGACGCCTAAATCTTTTTCCTGGGTGGTGGTTCCTAATGTGGAACCTTGCATTGTGTAACCATAGTTTGGGTTGTTCTTCCCTAGGTGCATAACTTTGCACTTGTCCACATTAAATTTCATCTGCCATTTTGATGCCCAGTCTTCCAATTTATCAAGATCTTCTTGCAATTTTCCACAATCCTCTTGGGTTTTAACAACTTTAAATAGTTTTGTGTCATCTGCAAATTTGATAACCTCACTCGTTATTCCACTTTCCAGGTCATTTATGAATATGTCAAAAAGCAGCAGACCCAGCACAGATCCCTGGGGTACACCACTATTCACCTTTCTCCGTTGGGAAAATTGGCCATTTAGCCCAACCCTCTGCTTTCTGTCTTTTAACCAGTTCCTGATCCACAGTAGTACACTGCCTCCTATCCCATGACTCTTTCATTTTGCCAAAAGTCTCTGATGAGGGACCTTGTCAAAGGCTTTCTGAAAGTCCAGATACAATATATCAACCGACTCACCTTCGTCCACCAGTTTATTCACACTTTCAAAAAAACATAACAGATTAGTAAGACAAGATCTTCCTTGTCTAAAGCCATGTTGGCTGTCTCCCATTGGGCCATGACTACCTACATGCTGAGTAATTTTATTCTTTATGATGGTTTCTACCATTTTTCCCGGTACTGACGTGAGGCTCACCGGTCTGTAGTTTCCTGGATCACCCCTGGAACCCTTCTTAAAATTGGTGTTACACTGGCGATCCTCCAATCTTCAGGTATTAGAGATGATTTTAATGATAGTTCACAGATTACTAATAGCAGGTCTGCAATCTCATATTTCAGTTCTTTCAACACCCTTGGATGTATACCATCCGGCCCAGGTGATTTTCTACTCTTCAGTTTATCTAATAGTTGTAATACATCTTCCCAATGTATCGATATTTTCTTCAATTCTTCCACACCTTTAAATACCACTTCAGTCATGGGTAACATCCCTACATCTTCCTCAGTAAAGACCGAAGCAAAGAATTCATTCAGTCTCTCCGCTATCGCCTTGTCGCCTCTTAGTGCCCCTTTAACTCCTCTATCATCTAATGGACCAACTGACTCTCTCACAGGTTTTTTGCTACGAATGTACTTGAAAAAAATCTTTATTTCGCGTTTTTGCTTCCGCAGCAAGGTTCTTCTCAAATTCTCCCTTTGCCTGCTTTATGAATGCCTTGCATTTAACCTGCCAGTGCTTGTGCCGATTCCAGGTTTCGTCGTTTGGCTCTTTTTTCCATTTCCTGAAAGATGCTTTTTTGGCAACAGCCGCCTCTCTGACCTCACATTTAAACCATGCTGGCAGTTTTTTGGACTTCCTTCCACTTTTCTTAAAGTGTGGAATACAGCTGGTCTGGGCTTCCAAGATAGTATTTTTCAACAACACCCAAGCTTGATGTAAGTCTTTAACCTTTGCAACTGCTCCTTTTAGTTTTTTCTTAACTATTTTCCTCATTTTATCATAGTCTCCCTTTCGAAAGTTAAAAGGTAGTACTGTGGATTTCCTTACTATCCCTCCTCCACTAATTAAATCAAAGGTGATTATGCTACGATCACTATTGCCAAGTGTCCCCAACACCCTTATCTCTTGCACTAGATCTGGTGTACCACTAAGGACTAGGTCTAATATGACTTGCTTGGTGACATATGCCGTTTTTGTAGAACTGAATGACAAAAATTTCACTTCCTTGCCCTCCAGGAAAGTCTGAAACCTCTCCAGAGCCAGGTGAAGTGCCTAGTCTCTACCCCCTTCATCAACCAGGAGGCTTCCTGCAGGGACTAGTGCCGCTGTGCAAACTGATCTAGAAAATGAGCTCCCCAGCATAAAAGAGTAGCATCCACAGTGACTATCACCTAATCCAGTGCCTTCAGAGGCGTTCCATCCATCAGGTGGGTCTGCAGCTACCAGGCCAGCACCCTTTGATCTTCTGAGGAAGAGGAAGGTTGTGTTTTAACAAATGGAAGCAAGGAAGCCAATAAGTCAGGCGGTGCCCTTGCAGGGCGCTTATGTGCGCTTTGGCCCAAGGCACCAGCTCCAGAATTGAAGCCAATGATCCCAGGAGTTGAATGTAGTGCCATGTCCTGGGAGCTGCCTGAGAGCAAAGACTACTGAGCTGCCCATATGAGTGTCAAAGCAGGCACCCAGACTGTCCAAGCCCTAAGAGAAAGTTGGGGTAGTTTATCACCCAACCCATCCTTTCCGGCCACTGAATCATCAGGGATGTGTCCGCCATGGACTTCTCCAGGGAGTTGGACCAAACTAGCCATTTGTCCAGGTATGGGTGAACCCAGATCCCCAGCTTGCTCACCATGACCTTTGAGAAAGACCAAGGGGCCAAAAGACAGGGTCCATTACTGGAAGTGGTGGCCCAGGACAGAGGTGGAGAAGCTGCTGATGTTGCAGCCTTTTAGCAATATGGAAATATGCCTCAAAGGATGAAAAAGGTTACACTCCCCTTGCCGGACTAACACAATGACTGACTTGAGGGTCTCCAGTGGAGATGAGGCATTCTGAGCTTGGTGTTGACTGCCTTCAAATCCAGATTGGGGCAAAATGAACTGCCTTTCTTTGATACCACAAAGTAAACAGAATAATGCCACTGACCTTGTTCTGCAGAGGATTCTAGTGCAATAATCTGCAAATACAGCAAACGCTGAAGAGTTTCCTCGATTGATTCTCTCTTGGCTAGGGAGCCACAGAATCTAGAAAAATGTCCCATAGAGGCCCTGCAAACTCAAAAGCATACCCCTTTT
Organism: Ichthyophis bannanicus; assembly: GCA_033557465.1. Taxonomy (NCBI): domain Eukaryota; kingdom Metazoa; phylum Chordata; class Amphibia; order Gymnophiona; family Ichthyophiidae; genus Ichthyophis; species Ichthyophis bannanicus. The sequence continues at coordinate 628,717,749 of CM066034.1, read as the reverse complement.
TGAGAATCTTGAAAACACACCGGTCTAATGTAGTGGGTTCATTCCAAGCAATACAAGAGGTCCCCCCCCCCCCTTCCTAGACCACCTGATCTCAGAAGAAATCCACCAGATCTCAACTAGAGGGCTTACTAGCTTCCAACAAAACTCCTGCAGAGTCCAACAAGCGCTACAATCCACAAAAGGACTGACCTTTTTTTGGATTTAGGCCCATAATAGAAATAGGCCACACCAGAGCTCTTTTTAGCCCTGAAACACTTGAGAGAAACCCCCAACCCTATCTTCTAGAAGCCTCTGAAAGCAAGCTTCTCCCAAGCCCTTTGCAAGTTTTCTAGGTCTTCCCCAAAGAGCAACCTATCCTTAAAAGGGAATTTGTTCAGCTGCAGCTTGAACGCTGCATCAATAGACCAATTCCGGACCCATAGCCACCTTGGACTCTCACAGCAGCTGCCATGGCCTTAGAGGAGATCCTAATGCTTCAGACTCCATTCTCATAACTTCCAGGCTGTCCAGAAACTGCTATATGCAGCCCAAAAGTGCTCTGGGCACCATGCCCAGCCAAAGCATTGCCCAAGTACCCAAGGCTGAAGCCATAAAGACATTCTTGAGGGGGGTTTTCACCCTGTTGTCTTGAGTCTTCTTCAGCACAGCACCACCTTCCCCTGGAATAATCATGAACTTCACCACCGCCATGCCCAAATCATTCACCTTAAGGACTCCTGAAAAGCTGTTTCATCTCCCTTTGGCACAGATGATACAACTTAGCCAGCACCTTAGTGCCCCTCAGCCCCAGCTCCAGTGCTAAGAGGACATAAGTTTTTTCAAGGGCTTAGGAAAGGGGGGGGGGAATGGACAGGAGGCTACAGCAGCCCCTCCATGATACAGTCCACATGAGAAACCTGCCCCTGTGGGTGGTCTGTAATGTACAAGGGCCCATCATAGCAACCTGAATAAGGGTAGCTAGGTCCTCTTTTTGAAAAGAGAGAATCCTTGATGGATATTCACCCTCTGCCAGGGAGAGTTCCCCCTTCTCCACTGACTCACCTATTTGAGATGGGGAATCCCCATCTTCTACCTAGCACTCTTCCATAGGGAATAAGACTGGGCTCCTAGAGGAATGGACAAGTGAAAATGAAGAACAGGGTCGCTTACGCCCCTTTCCACGAGAGGGGGAGACCCTGGAGGGACCAGAGCTCCCCATATGGAAAAAAGGGGACTACTGTAGTTGTTGTCGTCATTTTTCTGTGTTTCTACGTTTCATATGGAAGGTCAGGGCCTTGGACCCCAAGCAAGGAGGGCTGCTAGGCAACTGTCAGACTGAAAAAAGCCCTGAGTTGTTTCAGAAGTTACTGATCAAAGCTGGCTGAAAACGAGCCCTGGAACGCTGATGGACCCACAGGAGTCTAACAGCTTGAGGCTGCAGCTGCCTCACCATGCTCCTCTTCATCCTGGACAATGCAAGATGACAGTGGGAAATTGTTAGAGATTCTGCAGAGGCAACAAAATGAGCCATCGGGGAGGGAGCTCCCGACACTGCAAAAAAACTGTGCCCCATGGTTTCACCATTGCACTGGATAAAAAAGGCAATTATACAGCTCACCCGATGGGAACAAACAGGGATAAATGCATTCAATGTGATAAAAGACAAAAAAAGCAGATGCAAAAAGACCCCCCAGTAGAAAAAAAGAATCCTCTCACCTGTCAGGCCGGCCAGAAAAAAACGAAAAGGGCCTCCACTGCTGCTTGAAAGGGTTATTTTGGGTTTTTTTTCTAAATTTAAAGCTGTTTTACTTAAGCAGCAAGGACAGAGAGCCAATTAAAGTAATAGAAAAAAAATAGGAAAAACGATATAGCATGAAGAAATAAGACAACCAGAGGGAAGGGGAGCCTAGTCTAGGACTTACCAAGTCTCTTCAGGGACCCTGTGGAGGACCCTCCCATCGAATCTCTGGCCCATCAGTGCTGGAACCTATTGGTAACAGCAGTAGATATAAGGCAACTATTGGCTTAAGGAGTTAATGGACATTCATAGATCAGAGCAAACACTGGGCCTCAAGATCATGATCGGGCTGGGGAGACACGCCTATCTGCACTGCTGCATCAGTCCACATACATCTTGCCACGTACTGGAGGCAGATAATACTGCCTTCTCTCAGTGTTTCACCACAGTATATACTAGTGATGTCATCACTGAAAGCTCCAATAGTCTGCTTCCACTTGCTGAATGGGAGCATAACTCACTCGTCTGGAGTGCTCTAGCAGGATAAAGACAGCCAGGCTTTCACCATCTTACAGAACAGTTATCTTCCATTCAGACCACTACCAGTAGACAATTCCAGAGACCCGCCATGGTAAACACACACACACAAAAAAGTCTTGGATCACTTAAGATAGCCCACTACTGCCTTGCCTCCTTTCCATTGCCCGATACCATGATCCTCCTTTCCGGCTGTAAATAGTTTAGTATTATTGTAGTCTTTAAACCTATGATCACCTCTGCTATGGAAGACTACTGTTGTATTGTTCTAATTGTTAAGCTCTGTTACTTGTTCAATGTAAACCTGTTCTATGCACTGAGTTGTTATGCTGTAAACCACGCTGATTTAAAATAGCGCGGTATATAAAACCAATTAAAGTGATTTTCGAGACAACTTCTCTACATATGACCGTTTCAGGGACAAAAGATTTCACTGTTTTGCAATATTTTGAATCCAATTTACTATCAAGGAGAAATAAGAGACTAACACTATTTTTAAAATACAGGGAGGAATTTGCACTATTTTCTTATAAAAAGTAGCAGCACTGGAGCACAGTGGCGTAGCCAGAACTAAATTTTCTTTAGGTGGGCCTACAGTTCATGGACAGGCACATGGCATACAGATCTGAGCCACAGTTATGCTCACTAACAAACAATGCAACAGGGACTTGGTCTTCGCTCCCAGTCCAAGGGCCACCAACATGTCAAATTTCCAGGATAATGCTAATGAACATGCAAGAGATGTTGCATGCTTACTATCTCCTTTGTATGCAAATCTCTCTCATGCATATTCATAAAGGACATCTTGAAAACATTGCAGCTTGCAGGCCTCCAGACTCATATGAAGACCAAGATTTTAAGAGTCCATCTGACCTTGGATTTTTAAGTAGGGCTAACTCTTGGAAGTCTTTGAGTTGAAAATATTTAAAGAATGTTAAATTACATGCACACTTATGAAAACCACACAAGATGTCTCAAGAGGCAATGCAAGGACTAGGGCTCAATGCTAAAAAAAATAAATAATACAATTAGAATCCTATGTTCAACAAGTGAGAGACTTGTAATGACAACAATATGTTCCAACACATCGACACAAGTGGCACAAGCTTGTCTTCCTGCAAGCTTTAGCAGCTATCATTCTGTGGTTCTCTAATCATAGCATGAATCATTTTATAGTATAAGCAAATTCATGCATCTAGTGACAACCAATTCAAAGTGCACTCTGTTCCCTCAACTACATTATCAGACTGTGGGGGCCAGCAGGAAAGATTTCATTTCATTTTCATTTTATTAAAACTTGATAAACCACCATTAGTGGGGACAACAGAGCAGTTTACAATAAAATAAAACAATTTAAAAGCCAGAAACAAAGAGAGGTAGCAGACACATCCATCTGATAGCTAAGATCTCTGTATCAACAACAAAATCCACCCATTCCTCTCTGAACACACTGAGTCACTTATCCACTCCTTAATCACCTCCCGTCTTGACTATTGTAACCTACTCCTTGCTGGTCTCCCGCTGAATCAACTCTCTCCCCTTCAGTCAGTTCAATACACTGCTGCACAGCTAATCTTCCACCAGCCTCGTCATGCTCATATTACCCCTCTTTTCAACTCTCTTCATTGGCTTCCTATCCATTTCCACATCCAGTTCAGACTTCTCCTGCTGACCTAAAAGTGCATTCACTCTGCAGCTCCTCACTACCTTTCCTCTCTTATCTCTCCCTACACCACTCCTCGGGAACTCCGCTCTTCTAGCAAATCACTTCTATCTGTGCCCTTCTCATCTACTGCTAACTCCAGACTTCGCTCCTTTCACCTTGCTGCTCCTTATGCCTGGAACAAACTACCTGAGTTTGTATGTCAGGCGCCTTCTCTGGCCCTTTTCAAATCTAGGCTAAAAACTCACCTCTTTGCCGCCACTTTCAGATCTTGACTCACCTGATCGCCTTTGTGTTTACTTCCATTCCCCCTAGATGTATCCGATGTCTACACCTACTGTGTTGTCTGTCTTGACTAGATTGTAAGCTCTGATGAGCAGGGACTGTCTCTTGCATGTCTGTGCAGCGCTGCGTACATCTTGTAGTGCTATTCAAATGCTCAGTAGTAGCAGTAGTAAACACAAGGTGGGGGGCATCCAGAGTGTCCGGGTCAAAGAGCAGGCTGTATTAGGTCCGATGTCCTAGCTCTCGTTCAATGGAGGCTGGCGAGATGGAGCTGAGAGTTGGCAGAAAAAGTGCAGAGGGATGGAAGGGAGACTATGAGGAGCTAGATGGGGAGGGATCAAATACAGAAGGGTTGGGCCTAAGGAGGCAGAGAAAGCAAAGGTGGTGACTTTCTAACAGAGTACTCTTGGAATTCTGCAAAAAAATATTATAAATTATGCAACAGCTTTCAACTGTATTGCATGTCAAATGTATAATAAGATTTCCACTGTGTGAAGAATCTCTTTACAACAGAAATGACCATCAGATCCATTCTGTCCATCCAGTTATCATTGGAGCATGCATGGGTTATCCAGTGACCCCCCTAGACAGTCTCCCCCCATTGGCAAAACTTCCTGATGGTTGCAGCAGTGCAGGCAGATACCAGTTGCATCTTCTCAACACGCATCTCATATTCTTCAGAAGGCTTCATATTGTGTGCCTGCACAGCTGCTCTGGCTCCTCCATAATCTGTCAAGTTGTGATATGCTATCTTGATGTTCCTGTTGAGAGTCTTGCTGCAGTGTTTTGCACTAATTGCAGTGGTTGTAGTGCTTGTTTTAAGACCCTGGTAAAGTATATTGATGAAGTCAAGGCAGGGAGTTATGATGGACTGAAAGACTGTTCTGTAGTCGTCGTATTGTAATATGGGTCGCAGGTGTCGAAGTGATTTGATTTTCAGGTATGCTGTTTTTGCAGACTTCTTGATATGGGCGAACATGTTGAGGTTATTGTTGAGGGTTATGCAGAGGTATTTGACTTTGCAATCAACAGCCATTATCAGCTCCGATAATGTGCATGTGATCTGCAGATGGGGTGGGGGCAGGAAGCTGAACAAAAAGTGCGATGGCACAGGGCGGCCCTGGGCGTCAGTCCTCCTAGAGCACTTCAATGCACAAATTGAAAAAGGAAAAAAAAACTACACTGTTCCTGATAATAAACTCTTCCAAACACCAGAGAGCAGTACAAGACAAGTTTAACCATTCCCGTAGGGTCATTCAGTTTCAAGAACCTTTTGTTGCAGTTAGAAGCCTTTCTAGAAGATATTATTACAGTGCACCTGGGTATTAACTACTAAAATCAGCTGAATTTTACTTTAAGGTTGATTAAAACCCACCCAAAAACTCAATGAACATTGGATTTCAGGCTAAGAGTTTTTAGGACCTCGGTTTACAAAAACAATGAGCCTATAACCAGGGCCGGGCAACACAATAGGCCCTAGAGTGCCAACATTGCTGGGAAACCCACTGCCACCACCTTTGGGACTTGCAATCATGGTAATGCCATTTAAATGGCACTGCCCCCGCTGAGCTGCAAGTACGGATAGAGATGGATCAGAAGATAAAGTGGAGTGGGGAGCAGCAGGACTGAAGGCTTATCTAGGGTATCTCACATTGCACTGGCCCTGCTTTTAATCCCTTTAATACACAGAAAAAAGATGGTAGTTACTCACCTGTAGCAGGTATTCTCCGTGGACACAAGGAACGAGTCCTTGTCTATGGGTTACGTCATACAACAAAGCTCGCATGGGAATGTTCTCCAGCTACTAATGGAAGCTTTTTGGAGCTTCCACAGCGTCTGTGCACCATCTTCCCGCCTGTCGCTCAAGCGCCATCTTGAATTATAATGCTATAGTAGAACACAACTCCCAAGGAAGGTGGGGGGGGGGGAGGGGGAAGACTTATTCCTGTTATCCACGGAGAACACCTGCTACATAAGACAAGCAGGAATGAAGCTCTCACATATGGGACCTCCCTAGCTACAAGCTACCGAACGCCCATGAGAAAGCAGACAAACCCAACAGGGGTAACATTCTATCTGCGTAATGGTAATAGGCCTTAGCAAGTCAAGAAACAGAACTATGTACAGTATAAATAGTTCTCTTCCATTTTTTAAACTTGGTAGCCTGAACAGAATAGAATGGGCCTGAGAGAATGGAATTGGATGCTAATCCCCAAAAAGATTCCGTCTGATTGGTCAGTTGCTGTTGAGTCGAGAATCTACTTGTAGACTGTAGTGAGATGTGAATGTGTGGACAGAGGACCACATTGCAACCCTGCAGATCTCTTCCATGGAGACCGAGCACAAGTTGGCCACCAACAGTCATGGCTCTGACATTGTGAGGTGTGACATGATTATCAAGGTTCAGACCTGCCTGGGCATAAGCGAAAGAGATGCAGTCTGTTAGCTAAATTCAAAGAGAGCGTTTGGAAACAGCAGACCCTAGTTGCTGGGGTCAAAGCAAACAAAACGTTGGGTGAACTTTCTATGGGCATTTGTCTGCTCCACGTAGAAGGCTAAGGCTCATTTACAGTCCAACATGTGTAACACTACTTCCCCTTTGTGGGCAGTAGAACAATTGACTGATTAAGATGGAAATTAGATACCACTTTTGGAAGGAATTTAGGATAAGCACAGAGGACCACTCTATTATGACAAAATTTGGTGTAAGGTGGATAAACTATGAGAGCCTGAAGATCGCTCACTCTGCATGCTGAAGTGACCGCCACCAAAAACAGTACCTTCTAAGTCAAGAATTTAGAGGGCAGGAAATGAATGGCTCAAAAGGAGCTTTCAAGACCTGCGCAAGAACCACACCGAAGTCCCAAGACACTAAAGAAGATTTGTAGAGAGGCTTCAAGAGAAGCAACCCACGCATTAAGCAAACTAAAGGTTGTACCCAAGATGGACTTTTCTTCCACACCTCAATAATAAGCTTCAATTGCACTGAGGTGGACCCTGATGGAGTCTGACTTAAATCCAGAATTGGAGAGGTGTAGAAGATACTCCAGCAGTTTTTATGTGGAACAGACAAAAGGATCTAGGTCTTGGCCCTCACAGACAGCAAATCTCCTCCATTTACAGGAATAGGATTTTCTCATTGAAGCCCTCCTGGAGGCCAAAAGGACATCTGTTACGCCAGCAGACAGGTCGAGCTCAGACAACATTAGCCTCTAAACCTCCCTGCTGTGAGGGCGAAGGACTGGATGCTGGGGTGCATCATCATCCCGTCTTCCTGCAAAATCAGTTCTGATGCATGGCCCAGCCGGAGTGGCTCCTGACTGGAAGGTTGTAGAAGGGAGAAAACCAAGGCTGTCGGGGCCAGTAGGGAGTGATGAGAATCATCTTACTTCCATCTGATTTGAATTTCAAGAGGATCTTTGTAATGAGAGGTATTGAAGGACATGCATACAAGAAGACGCTCACCCAGTGAAGGATGAAAGCATCTGAGGCTAGTCTGCTGAGTTATCCTAACCTGGAACAGAAATGATTCACCTGGGCATTCTGCAGATTGGAAAAAAGATCTATCGAGGAGGATGCCCAACTCCCGAAAGACGTGGGCCGCTGCCTCCTTGTCCAGGGTCCATTCATGTGGTTGAAGGACTCGAATCAAGTCTGTCTGCCAGAGTGTGTTGATCGCCTGGCAGATACAAGTGCTATGGCAAACTTCCACAACCTGACTGCTTCTCAACACAGGAGGTACGAGCTTGTCCCTCCCTGCTTGTTGATGTAGAAAATGGCAACTAATTGTCAGTCTGAATCAGAACAATTTGTTTGGTCAGTCGATGCCGGAAAGCCTTTAGAGCATTTTCTATGGCTCTTATCGCCAAAACGTTGATCTGGTGGAGACTTTCTTGTATGGATCAATCAGACTGAGTGTGAAACCCATCGAGATGAGCTCCCCAACTCAGTTTGGATGCATCTGTCATCAAAACCTTCTGAGGTGGAGCAATTTGGAAGGGAAGACCACTGAGCAAATTGTAGTGGATCGTCCATCATTGCAGTGACTGAACGAGACGACTAGCCACATACAGATGATCCCTGAGTTGACCTGTTTCCTGGGTTCAGAGTCCTTAGAGTCCACTAAGCCTGCCTCATATGTAGGCATGCCAAGAGTGTGATGTGCACAGTAGAGGCCATGTGGCCTAGCACAGCTAACATCTTGCCTGCGGATTTGAGTCTCCTGCACTAGTGCTGTCAATCTGTGAAGTCGGTCGTGTGGAAGGAAGGCTATTGCCAGAGTCATGTCTAGCAGGGCTCCTGTCGGGAGGGTTGTACGTGGGATTTGGGGTAATTCATGATGAACTCGAACGGCCATGTTGATTCCTGAACATCTTTTGGAGCAGTATTCTTGATTAGCAAATTGTTCAGATAGGGGAAGAAACACTCCCAGGGTCTGGAGGTAAGAAGCTACTACTGCGTGGTGTTTTGTGAAAATGTGAGATGCTGAGGCTATGCCAAAAGGCAACATTTGGTACTGGAAATGCTGTCCCCTATAGGTGGGTGTACACATCCTTCAGATTCAGGGAGCATAGCAAATCTCCTTTTTGAAGATAAGGAAGCAGGGTGACTAAAGAAATAATTCTGAACTTTTCTCTTACCAAGTATGTGTTCAGAACTCTTAGGTCTAGGATAGGATGGTATCCCGCTGTTTTCTTGGGGGATCAGGAAATACCTGGAATAAAATCCTCGCCCTCATTGCTCTGGTGGCACGAGCTCAAGAGGGTGATGATTTCTCCCAGAAAGCAGTTACTGATGCAATTTGTAATCGCTTTGCATGATTTGCAGAACCCATGTGTCTAGAGGTTATGAGGGTCCACTTTGGGGCAAAAAGAGTGAGCCTTCCCCCAACTGAAGGGTCTTCCACTGGTCGAGTAGCAATGCTCTGAAGGAACCAGTCAAAACCCTGCCCTTGGTTTGGTTGAAGAGCAGACTGGGCTTTCTGAGGCTTTTCTCGTCTTGATTGTGGGTGAGGAGCCTGTTTTGGTTGGGAAGTTTAGGAACCAGGAAAATACCTATACTTACGAGAGTAACAGGTCTTTTTCTAGCCCGCTCTTTGGTACCTACAGCAGTAGAAGGCCAGCTCAAACATGTGCCTTGAGAGGATGCTTTTTGATGAAGCCAGTTTTCTCTTTGACCTGCTCTCCAAAGCGATTTGCTCCATGGCATGGCACGTCAGCGAGCTTGTCCTGCACGGATTGTTCGAGGTCTGAGGACCAGAGCCAGGTGAGTCTCTGGGCGCCAATACCCAAGGCAGAAGCTCTCAATGCCATTTTGAAGGTATCATTATGTTGTATGGACCATGAACTTCTAGCAGTCCTTGCCGTGAGCCACTAGGGAATGGATAGTGTTTCAATTTCTCTGGAGGGAGATACTGAGACAGATCAGTGAGATTACACATGATGTTCTTCAAAAACATGTCCATGTAGAGCTTGGTAAGATGCCATGCGGGTTGTGAGCATGGAACTCTGAAAATACCTTCTCCCCAAAGAGTCCAAGGTCTGTGCCTCCCTCCCTGGGGGCACTGAGGAATGAGTCTTGGAACTCTTGGATCTCTTAAGGGCAGACTGGACCACAAAAGAACTGTGCGGAAACTGGGGCTTCTCGAATCCGGGAGCCTTCTGAAATCTATACATGTCAAGCCTTCTACTGACCAGAAGTACAGTTAAGGGGATTCTCCTACATTCTCATCTGTACTCTCTGAAGGATGTGGTGTACTGCCTCCCTTAGGGGCTAAGTAGTACTGAAGGATCTCCAACTCTTCTGCCCTGGGCTCGTCCTCAGTCTCCAAAGAAAATAGTATGGGCCTTAGCCATGTCCCTGACAAAATCGGTCTTGAGGCAAGCTCAGGAGATCTGTCCCCTGACAAGTCCTCAAACTCAACATTGGTTACCAATCTTCTGAATCGGACTCAGAGAGTTAGTTGAAGTACTTCTGAGTCTCTGCCTGGATCTTTCTTCTGACCCTGGGGTTCTGGAGCTCCTTCGGAAGCAATGATGCACCAATGTTCGTCTAGATTTTGAGGGTGCATTGGACCCTGAAATGCTAGAAAGTGATAGCAACCGGGCAGGTATTGGTGTTGGGGCCCCACAATGCAGATGCTTCTTCTGCAGACAAAGCATGTGTCTTGAGGATCAGTTGTACAGTTGTAGGCGTAGATGCAGCCAACATCGAGGCCTCGACTTGCTGCATGACCAAGAGTGTTGCGATCTGTTCCTTGAGAGCCTGCAAAAGGTTCTTCTCCATGGCTGCCAATCCCATAGGCTGTGGGGCTTCAGCACCTTTGACAAAGGTACCTGGGATCTGAACAGGGTTATTGGTGGCTTGGTCTCGGATCTCAGTAGGCTGTTGCTGCCCTTCCAATATTCTGGAGAATGAACTTTCCTCCCTTCGAGGCAGCTTAGAGGGGGCTTTCTCACAGACCCTCGAGCCGAGGGGCTCTGATGCCACTGCACCAAATTCTTCACTCAGTGCTCGGCACAATCTCCCTTCGGTGTTGATGAAGATGAAGTCAAATCCTTCTTCATCCTCAGGTGGATACTGATCGATGGCTGATGCTCTGGGGCACTATGGGTGCTCGGCTCTGGGCTCGAGAACTCAGTGTCAATGCACTGCCAGCGTCTGATGCAGCCTTTGAAGCCATAGAGACGATGTCAATGGATCAGACTTCTGAGCACCAAGAAGTAATTTGTTATGCTTCTCTCGACCCTCGAGTCCTCTTTTTGTCAACTGCAAACACAAATTACAAGAGGGCTGATGATCGGATCCCATGTACTGAAAGTACCAACTGTGAGTTTCCGTAGCAGATATGGTCCTTGAGCACCGGGAACATTTCTTGAACCTGTTGGCCACTTCTTGGAACATATTGTTCGGAAAGATAGCTGTGGCAAAATCAAACAGCTCAATTTTTGAGGAGGTGCAAGGGCCAGCCGGTGCACCGGCGCCTAAGGGCCAAGATGATGCAGAAAAGAATTTTAAACAGACTGAAAGAGGACTGAATAAAAAGGAGAAATAACGGATGGCAGGCAATTAAAGTAAAAACAGGAAGGAGACAGGATCCCCGAAGGGGCAAAAACAATTACCAAGCGTGTCTGTTGAGCTCCATGGAAACATGAAGACGTCATGTAGGAACGGTGAACCTCCCAAAAGCTTCCACTATTAGCTGCTGAGGAGCATTCCCGCGTGGGCTCCATCAGATGCCACCTATACATGAGGACTTCATTCCTGCTTGTCCACGCAGAATTACTGCATACACACATATATATATATGGGTGTATACATACTGATTTCTTTCAATTCCATAAAAAGGTTAAAGCATACCTTTTCCAGCAAGCACCTGAACCATAGCTTTCATTGAGCCACCTTACAGTAAGAGGGTTGGCACTAATGACTAGAATAACTTAGCTATGACTTACTTTTAAGGACTCTACCACACAACTTTGTTTTGATGACAATGTAGAGCTAATTGAGGGAAATTATCCCAGGCTAAATACCCCAGATTAACTACACTGAGTTTAATAGCCTGATGTAAAAACATTTGCCTGTAATAACCCTGAGTCAAAAGAACATAAGAATTGCCGTACTGGATCAGAATGATGGTCCACTAAGCCCAGTATTTTGTTTCCAGCAGTAGCAAATCTCAATCACAAGGACATGGCAACCTTCCAAATAGTATTTATTTACAATAGCAAAATTCTGTCCTGTCTATACCCAGATAAGCAGTAGCTTTCCCAAGTCCACCTTAGTAACTGTTTATGGACTTTTCTTCCAGCAACTTATTCAAACTTATAATACAGCTATGCTTACTGCATTTACCACATCCTCCCAGCAATGAGTCCCAGAGCTTTATTACATATTAAAAAAAATAATAGGAGAAAATATTTTCTACTCAAACATACTACTTTGTAACTTCATGGTGTGATATCTGATCTTTGTACTTTCTGAAGGAGTAAATGTACCTGGTAATTGTAGTTCCTTGAGTGACGACAGTTCAGTCCTCTACCTCTGGGTTGTCAATCTCCTCCTGCAGCTTGGAGACTGGTATGTCAGAATGATGACATCACTGGATATAGTCCGCTGCCCTCTCTCCTCCATTCCAGTGTGAACTATTAACAAAGCAGACTCAGAGGAGCAACAAATAAGTATCGAATTATAAACGTTGATGTACGCGACAGTCGCCGAGTTGTCGGAAAGGACCCGCACGGGCCAACCCCGCACAATCTCCTTGAACGCCTGAAGAGCCCGGAGAACCGCCCGAAGTTCCAGATGGTTGATCGACCACGAGAACTCTAGGGGGGTCTACTGCCCCAGTGCAAACTGATCTCTGCAGTGAGCCCCCCAACCCAGCAGGCTGGCATCTGTCAACAACGGAGTCCAGTCGGGTTGGTCCAGCGGCATGCCGGCCACCAGCGACGATGGAATGGGACTGATACGACCAGCGACGGAGCAGCGCTCACTGCAACGGTCTCATATGCACCTTGGCCCAAGGCACCGCTTCCAGCGTCGCCGCCATGGTCCCCAGAACCCGAAGATAATCCCAGGCAGACGGCGCAGACACCGACAGGAACCGTCGAATCAGGGACCGCAGGGCATTGGCCTGTTTTTGTGGAAGAAACACCTGACCTGACAAGGTGTCGAACCGGACCCCGAGATATTCGAGGTCTTGGGAGGGCGTCAAGTGACTCTTTGCTGGGTTGACTATCCAACCCAGACTCTATGAAAACTGCACCACCCTGTCCGTCACCCGGACACACTCCTCCTCGGACTTGGCGCGAATCAACCAATCGTCGAGATAAGGATGGACCAGGATGCCTTCTTTGCGCAACGCCGCCGCCACCACCACCATGATTTTGGTGAAGGTCCTCGGCGCCGTCACTAGACCGAAAGGCAACGCCTGAAACTGGTAGTGACCCCAAGGAAGTGTAAACCGGAGAAACCTCTGATGAGCTTCCCGGATGGGAATGTGCAAATACGCCTCCGTAAGATCCAGGGATGTGAGAAACTCTCCGCGTCGAACCGCCACTAGGACCGATCGCAATGTCTCCATCCGAAAATGTGGCACCCGCAAACAACGGTTTACAGCTTTGAGGTCTAGAATGGGCCGCAAGGCTCCGCCCTTCTTCGGAACCATGAAATAGATGGAGTATCGACCCAAGCCGCAGTCGGCTGGGGGCACTTCTGTCACAGCCCCCAAGTGGAGCAACCTTTCCAAGGTTGCACGAATGGCTGTCGTTTTCGCAGGTCCCCTGCAAGGAGACATAACGAAGGAATCTCGTATGGGGCAAGCCATTTCCAAAGCATAGCCATGCTGGATTATCTCCAACACCCACTGGTCGGAGGTGATGTGGGTCCAAGCGGAAAGAAACTCCCGAAGCCACCCGCCTATCGGAGGCCCCTCCGCCGGGACCCGCCTCGCTTCATTGTGGCTTACGTTGTGCGGACACAGGGTTGGAGGAGAACCCCAACCTAGATGTCCCTTTCTTCACCCTCAGCACGGGCCCTTTAACAAGATGGCAAGACGGGACAGTGCCTCTGCTAAGTGCTTAAAGCCCTGCTCTGACAGCACAGGCTCTAGAAATAGATGAGAATTTCCTTGGAAGGGCATGCTAAGTGGAGCTATGAAACACACAGGCACCCCCCTGGCCTTCCTGCAGTCAGAGAAATAGCAGTGGGATACACCGACAACCTTGCAAGTGGAGGTCTTAGAGGTTGCTGCCTGTGTGAACCTGATGAAGAATATGATTTTGTATTTTACAAACCCCCCCCCCCTCAGGGATGGGGGCACTGAATACTATATGTGATTCATGAGCAGCGCTGCCATCCGGTGGCCTTTAGGACATAAGAGCCCGCAAATGATACAGACATTAAGAGCTTTAAATCTTGGTCATATAATCTTGATTTGCAGAACATTACAGTTGCTTGTTTAGTCACTAACCCTTGAGTGCCCATGAGGTGGCCCTGTGGTTATTTCTTCCCTGACTTGTAGAGATCAATCTGAAGATGGCTGCATACACATGGTGGCCACAGACCGTAGCACAGGCACTTCTTGGTTGACAGTTTAACAGTTATTATGATTATATATATATATTTTTTTTTATATCCTAAGGTTTCCTAAACCTGTCCCTGTGAAACCACAGGCGTTTGTGAACACAAAAAAGAGCTACTGTCTCAAGCACACTTCCAGCCTGTCCCTTCTTCCAACTACAAGTTAGGGCTCTGCTCTTGAACCTAAAAGCTGGCAATTTGCCTAATATCCCAGATGCTCCTCAGAGACATGATTAGGAGGGAGAGAACATGTGGCATCAGAGATCAATGCCAAAACTGCTGTCCTATAAAACTAAGAATAAACTTAAAAATAAAGAGGACTGACAACAGCCCCCTTAAGGCTAAGGAACCCCCCCGATCCTCAAAAAACCTACAAACAAAAGAAAGAAACACTAGAACTAAAATTCTAGCTATTCTGCCTGTTGTCTTCCTCACACAGGTAGCTCGCTGCAAAAATACATAGAGAGAAAATGTCTGCCCCTTTGCCAACGAATTTTGGTGCCAAGAACAGCCGCTGCAAAAATGGAGGCCTCAGCAGACCGAAAGAGCCCGAAGGCCTTACCTGCAGGGCCGAAAGCCACGCAGTCTGCTCCTACCACCTTGAATTCATTCGATCCTCAAGCCGCGCTGTCGCACCAGGCAGCCGTGGCGAGGACCGCTCAGTCTGTTCCACAGAGTAAAATTAAAATCCCACAACGGAGAGGCTCCGTCTCACACAGCTTCAGTGTGGCTGTACGGGTCCCAGAGCGCTCTCCTGTACCGTCAAGGGAGAGAGATCCGCACCAGCGAATGCCTGCAGCAAGTGAAAAAAAACTGACAAGGAGGGAAGGTGGGAGCGACTACTAATTTAAAGAGCCAGGCTCAAATTTCAAATTTACTTTAAATCTAAGGAAATTTGCTCCTAACAACGAAAGGAAACTAATCCCTGATTGCCAATTAACCAAAGGTAACTGAATTAAAAGTAAAACTAAAAGTAAATATCAAAAGTAAAATCAGAATAGAATTTGTCACACTAAATGCTCCTTATCTGTTCCCCCAAGTGAGCCCAGAAGCTAGGCTCACTACATCCTCCTGCTGCATGGAGACTGGACACACTGGGGGCTGATGGGAGACCCCAGCAGGCTATATCCAGTGATCTCATGAGTTTGACATGCCCAGTCTCCAAGCTGCAGGAGGAGGTTCACTATCCAGAGGTTGAGGACTAAACTGGAGGAATGATAAGGAACCCCCATATTTAACTCCAAGTTTACTTGTCCATGTTCTATGTAACGCAACTCTCGAGCTTGTATCCTACTGTTCAATGTAAACCGCTTTGGATTAAAGGTGTTATATAAATACCTGTTAAATAAATAAAATAAATACTCGGCAACATGACAATTACCCTAGACTTTACCATGCTAAATACTTCAGGTAAAGCCCAGGTAAATCCAACTGTATCTGTAATTAAAACAGTTACCCAGCAGGTATTTAGCATAAGCTATATGACCTCAGTTCTTTTTAGCCCAGGCTAAAGGACCCCGCGGCTATTTAACCATGTATAATTTAGCCCCTGGTAACTACTCCAGAGTACTTAACTCAGGGTAATTTAGCCTGTGGATATTACTCAGTATATTTAACATCAACAACAAGGCCCAGAGCATCAGACCCAGATCCCAGGAAGGGACCACAAAGCGGAGGGGAGGACACAGATGACAAACCCCCCTGAAGAAAGCGTGAAACATCTGGGTGTAAGGCTAGAGACTTACAAGCAACCGGACCTCTGAAACAGGCTAAAACTGCCATCTGAACCTTCAGGGAGCTAAGAAAAAAGGCCCTTCTTCAGACTGCTCTGCAGAAAGGGCAATAGAGACAGCAACATGGCTGCCTCAGAAGCCAGCTGCCGTGCGCCTTATCAACGCTCGAAGAGACACCAGACCCACACAAATACCAGGTTGGTAGAAAACCTCCAGGCTCCAAGCAGAGTTAAAAGCGTTGCCGGAAAGTAGCCCTTACGCGCTAGCCGTCTCCTTTCAAGACCCAAGCCATAAGCAAGAAGGGAACCGGGTCTTCCAGGACAAATCGGTCCCTGATACATTGGGCCCCAAGATGGAAGCAAATGAAGAGCTGGCACTTGCAGGAGCCACATCAGATCTCTGAACCACACTTTACTCAGCCAATCCAGCATCATCAGAACACACCGAATCACATGTCCTGCAAGAGGCTATGGAGGAAACACATACAGCAGGTCTTCACTCCGTGTGGTGACTGAAGAAGTGGTCCACTTTGGCCTTGAATTGGATCACCAGCAGATCCATATTGGGCAGACTCTAGTGGCGCAGAATCAATTGAAACACCTCCTGACAACTCCCACTCTCCTGGGACCAGAGAGTGATGACTGAGAAAGTCCACTGCAACATTGTCCACCTCAGCAATGTGCTGAGCCAACAAAGCTAGGAGGTTCTTCTCCACCAACACAATCAGGAGAGCCATCTCTAAGGCAGCGACACTCCTCGTGCCACCTTGCTGATTGACATAAGCCACCACTGTGGCATTGTCCGAAAACACTTGAACCTCCCAGCCCTTGATCAGGAGCCTGAAACTCATAAGTAGATGATGGACCATACCATTTTCCTACGGTTCCAACAGCCCTGGGCCATTCAGTCTTGGCAAAGGGCTCCCCAGTCCGACAGACTGGCATGTGTCATCAGAAGGATCAATGAGAAATCATTCATTGGCACACCCTTCCTCAGATGACAGGGCTGCTGCTATCACTGCAGGCTGGCCTTCATACATCAGGAACTGGAGCCTGAGAACTCTGGGACCACAGAGTTAGCAAGGACCACTAGAGTGGTCGCATGTGAGCACGCATCCATGGCATCTCGATTGTCGCTGCCACAATCTGAGGAGCTGAAGAAAATCCCACATTCTGGGAGCCTGCTGTGGATAGAACAGCGCCAGGCAATGCAACAGCCTTTTGACTCTGCCCACTTGAGTATCGAAATGTGCTCCCTGAACTACAGGGACTAGAAAGGCATCAGCTGACTCTTTCTCCAAATGATCACCCAGCCGAGGCTTTCCAAAAAGGACACCACACTTGGGTTGCTACCTGAGACTCCTTTGAAAGAAAGCAGGCTCGGATGTGCCAGTTGACTAGATAAGGGGGTGCACAGAAATCCCATGGCGCCACCATCATGACCTTAAAGTACATCCGTGGGGCAGTGAAGAGTCAGAATGGGAGTACAGAAAACTAAAGTGAGAGCCAAGCACAGCAAAATGCAAATACCTCTGCCGTTCCTCCTTGATTGGGATATGAAAATATGCGTTGGCCAAAACAAGACATGCCAGAACTCCCTACAGCGCATCGTTTGAATCACGGATTGCAAGGCTTTCATCCGGAAGTTCAGGACGCGCAAGTGTTCGACACCCTTGAGGTCCAGAAAGGGCTGGAAAGGGCAGTCCTTTTTCAGCACCACGAAACAGATGGAATACCTGCCCTTGTCCTGATTGTCCAGGGTAACGGGCACCATTGCCTTCAAGAGCAATAACTTGTCCAAGGTGCTCCACACAGTGACCCTTTTGATCTCAGACTTGCAAGGGGAGATGACAAAGGTGTCCGAAATTGGCTCTTTGCATCCCAGGACATAGCCATACTGAATGGTATCTAGCACCCAAAGATCCTCGGTGACCCGGACCCATTCCTGAAAGAAGGTCTGAAGCCTGCCCCCAACTGGACAAACCAGGAAATGGGCCACCAATCCTTCATTGTACAGCCCAGGAGGGTCTTCCTCTGGAGTGGACTGAATCCCTGGGCCCACGCCCTCCACAAAAGGAATGAACATGGGCCAGAAGTCCACAAACAGAAGGGAAAGAGAAATTAGATTTACCTGCTAATTGTGGTTCCTTGAGGAACCCCAGTCCAGTCCTGCACCTCTGGGTAGTGCACCTCTTCCAGCAGCTTGAAGATCTGTTGATGACCCCCTGTACTTATGCAGCTGGCACCGTCTACCAGCCCCAGTAACCGATTGACAAAGCAGACTCACAGTAGCAACAAATAACTAGTTAAATTAGACCATATCAAAGCATATAGCGTAGTTACTCACCTGTAACAGGTGTTCTCCAGGAGCAGCAGGAATCAGTCCTCACATATGGGTGACGTCGGCGCCGACGGAGCCCTCGCGGAGCAATTTTCCCCAGCTTTCAAAGAAAGCCTTTGGGAATTGCAGCGCGCATGCGCGGTCCCCTTCCCGCCCAAGGGTGCCATCTTAGCCAGTCAGATGACATAGCTAAAAGACAGCATAAAAATTTGCAAAAAAAAAAAACTAAAGCAGATGATTGCAACTCCAAGGGGAGGAGGGAGGGTTGTGAGGACTGATTCCTGCTGCTCCTGGAGAACACCTGTTACAGGTGAGTAACTACGCTTTCTCCAGGACCAAGCAGGAAGTCAGTCCTCACATATGGGACTCCCAAGCTTAAGGCTACCGGAGACCCTAAGCACAAAAATGAGCTCCCTCTAGCTCAGCAGTACAGAAGGAAGGAATCTTCACTGAATTATTACCCACCGGTAGCCCCCATCCGGGATGGAGGGTAGGAGTTGCTCAAACCTCGAAGAGATTTCGGAGAACTGCCTGTCCGAAAGCACTGTCCCTGCGGGACTCCCTCTCGAGGCAGTAATGGACCGCAAAAGTCTGGCTCGAAGACCAAGTAGCGGCCCGGCAGATGTCTGCCAACGGAACAGAGCGGAGGTAAGCCACTGACGTAGCCTTCGCCCGAACACGAGCCGTGACCCGACTTTCTAACGAGAGTCCGGCTGCCCCATAAGCCCAAGCGATACAGTCAGCAACCCAGATGGACAGAGTATGCTTGGAGACCGGGAGCCCCAATTTATTGGGGTCAAAAGACACAAAAAGCTGAGCAGCTTTACGGTGCTCCCGCGTACGGCCAAGGTAGAAGTTCAATGCCCTTCTACAGTCCAGGGTATGCAGGACCATTTCAGCTCGGCTGGAGTGTGGCCTGGTAAAGAAGGTCGGACGTACCACCTCCTGATTGATGTGAAAAGGGGAGACCACTTTGGGAAGAAATTTAGGGTGAGTCCGTAGGACTACCCTATTTTTGTAGAACCGAGTGTAAGGGGGATCAGACACGAGGGCCTGCAATTCACTTACGCGTCTAGCGGAAGTGAGGGCTATCAGGAATAAGGTTTTCCAAGAAAGAAAACGGAGAGAACAGGTAGCCATAGGTTCAAAAGGCGGACAGGTGATCCGCTGCAAAACCACATTCAGATCCCAGTCAGGTGCTGGCGGGCGCAGAGGTGGTTTAAGTAGGAGGAGACCTCGGAGAAACCTTGCCACGAGAGGGTCGCTGGAAAGAGGTCTGCCGTCCACCGGCACATGATGTGCTGAAAGAGCACTGAGGTGAACTTTGACGGAGTTGGACTTAAGTCCCAGATTAGAGAGGTAGAGCAAGTACTGCAAGATCACCGACACCGAGCAGGAGAAGGGATCCTGAGACTGCTGGGCACACCAAGCGGAAAAGCGATGCCATTTAAGGGCGTAGCATTTGCGGGTAGAAGGTCGCCGGGAAGCTAGGACGACCTCTTCTACCTCTGCCGGCAGTAGAAGGGGAGCAAGGACTACCCTTTCAGCAGCCAGGCCATCAGATGTAGAGATCTGAGGTTGGGGTGTAGTAGTGACCCCTGATCCTGTGTTAGAAGATCTGGTTGAAACCCCAGAGGGAATGGATCCTCCACCGCTAGTTGCAGCAGGAGTGGAAACCATGGCTGTCTGGGCCACCGAGGAGCTATCAGGATCATGGAAGCTTTGTCTCAGAGAACCTTGAAGAGAGTTCGAGAGACTAGCGGTATGGGAGGAAAGGCATAGAGAAGGCTTTCCGACCATGAGAGCAGAAAAGCATCCGCCGCTACTCGAAGGGGATGCGGCTGCCGAGAGCAGAAGCAAGGAAGTTGCCGGTTGAGAGGACTGGCAAAGAGATCCATCGTGGGGAGGCCCCACTTCAGAAAAAGTTTCTGAACCACCAAGGGATCCAGTCGCCACTCGTGCGGCTGGAGGATTCTGCTGAGTTTGTCCGACAGGCAATTTTCTTGGCCTGGGAGATAAACTGCCTTGAGAAGAATGCCGTGGCTGACGGCCCAAGAGCAGAGCCTCTGTGCTTCTCGACAGAGAAGGAAGGAGCTCGTGCCCCCCTGTTTGTTCACGTAGAACATGGCAACTTGATTGTCCGTCTGGACAAGGACGGACCGGTGAGAAGTCAGGTGGGAGAAAGCCTTGAGAGCCAGACGGATTGCTCTGAGCTCCAGGAAGTTGATCTGCTGCGGACTCCCACGTGGTCCAGAGACCTTGAGTACATGCCCCTTGGCAATGCGCTCCCCAGCCTAGGAGAGAAGCATCGGTCGTCAGCACTTGAGCCGGCGGAGGAGACTGAAAAGGCATTCCGAGTACCAGGTTCGGCCGATGAAGCCACCACTGTAGAGAAGAGGCCAGCGGGCCGGAGATCCGCACTAAGTCGGCTAGGCCGCCCGTGGCCTGTTGCCACTGCTTGCGAAGGCACCACTGAGCAGGCCGCATATTCAGGCGGGCATTGGGGGTCACGTGGACGGTGGAAGCCATATGGCCGAGTAGTCTCAGGAAGCGCCTGGCCGAGACCAGGGACTGGCTGCAAAAATGGCCGGCTAGGTCCATGAGCCGTTGAGCCCTGTCGAGAGGCAGGAAAGCTCGCGCCTGAAGAGTGTGCAATCTTGCGCCGATGAACTCGAGATCTTGCGAGGGGAGCAAAGTGGACTTTGCGAAGTTTATGACAAAGCCCAAGTACTGGAGAAGAGTCACAGTGCGGTGTGTGGCTTTTGTGACTTCTGGAGAGGACGATGCTCTGATGAGCCAGTCGTCTAGGTACGGAAAGACAGAGGCCGTGAAGCCGGAGATAAGCCGCCACCACCGCGAGACATTTTGTGAAGACTCGTGGCGCGGAGGATAGGCCAAAGGGCAGTACTCTGTACTGGTAATGATTTCCTGCCACCACAAACCTTAGGTATTGGCGGTGGCTTGGGTGGATGAGGATGTGCGTGTAGGCATCCTTTAGATCCAAGGAGCATAGCCAATCTCCCTGCTGGAGGTAGGGCAGAAGGATTCCAAGGGTAAGCATCTTGAACTTCTCCCTCACGAGGAACTTGTTGAGGTTGCGCAAGTCCAGGATGGGTCTGAGGCCTCCCGTTCTTTTTGGTATTAGGAAATACCTGGAATAGAAGCCTTGACCCCTCAGGTGGTGGGGCACCGGTTCCACAGCCTGTTCTTGAAGAAGACTTGCTAACTCCTGAAGGAGTAAGTCCCTGTGCAGAGGGAGTCGTGGAGGCTCTCCCGGGAAATAGGAGGGAGGGACCTGGTGGAAGTGGAGAAGATAGCCTTCTCTCACAACATGAAGCACCCAGGCATCTGAAGTGATGTTGGACCACCTGTGGGCAAAGTGGATCAGCCGGCCTCCTGTGCTGGGAGGGACCAGCTGAGGGGGAGAGGCTATGCCGATGAAGTCAAAAACCCCCACCCTGCTGAGCAGGGGCCGGTGGTGCAGGCTTGGGGGCTTGCTGCCTACGGGACCCGTTACCCCGTCCCTTGGCCTGCTGACCCTGTTGGGGAGCTGCGGAGGCCTGATATTGAGGGTAGTGTTTATAGGCAGCCGCCTTTCTCGGGTAAAAGGACTTCTTTCCCGAGCCCTTCTTCTGGGAAGGGGCAGAGGTCTTCCTAGAGAGCCTAGTTCTGGTGAGAGTCTCCGTCTCGATTTGTGCAGCCTTCTCAGCCATGGGCTTGCCAAAGAGGTTCTCACCTCGGCAGGGGACATCGACCAACTTGTCCTGCACCCAGGGTTCAAGGTCAGACGACTGAAGCCAAGCCTGTCGGCGGGCACCGATGCCGGCTGCGGCCACTCGAGCCGATGCTTCAAAGCCATCATAGGCTGCTCGAGAAATGAATTTGGAGCATTCCCGAATACCAGTGGACAAGGCTAGGAACCTCCGCAAAGGTTCCTCGGACAGCCCAGCAGAGAATCCGGCTATCTCTTTAGCCAGGTCTCTAAGGTACATGCCCATGTAGAGCTGGTAGGTCTGGACCCGACAAGCAAGCATAGAGCCCTGGAAACACTTTTTACCGAGGCCATCCAGGTTACGGGCCTCCCTGCCAGGAGGCACCGAGGAGTGCATCTTCTGGCTCTTAAGCCTATGCATGGCCGATTCCACTACCATGGAATGGTGCGGTAGCTGTGCTTTTTGGAAGCCAGGGCTCTTGCGGACTCGATAGATGGAATCGACCCGCTTGCTTAATACCGGCGACGACGCCGGACTCTCCCACATGCGGAAGAGTAGTCGTTCCAGCATAGGAGGAACCGGTACAGTAAAGTGCTCCCTGGCGGGAGAGTCGTACTGAAGGGCGTCGAGCTCTTCGGCTCGAGGCTCCTCCTCGGGATCCGCAGGGAAGGCCAAAGCCTTGGCCATATCCCTGACGAAGTCCGAGAACCGGGCATCCTCTGGGGGGGATTGTTTCTGAGGTTCGGACTCAGGGGAGTCCGAGGGGACACACCGAGTCCGAAAAGAATCAGGTGACTCTTCTACTTCAGACTCCCAGGCCGACTCCGAGGAGGAATCGGTGGGGTCAGTTCGGGCGGGCGGAGGCGTCGGCCGCCCTGACGCCGAGGGAGTCGGCGTCGACGACCTCGGTCCCGAACGGGAGGCCGAGGGTGACCTCGACCGAGGATCGGCTCGGTCTCCGGGGTCGACTTAGACGTCGACGTCCCGGCGGTCGGGGCAGAGGCGCCAGCGAGGCTAGCGATCAGTGCCCGCTGCTGGTCCATGAAGGCAGATAGTCTGCTCTCCAAGGCCGTCAACCTGAGTCCGACCTCAGGTGACCTAGCAGCCCCCGACTCGGGCCCCGACAGCGTCGGGCCCGACGTCGGACCCCTCGGAGGCGAGTCCAGGAGGACTACAGGACTTACCCGAGCAGGCATCTCCGATTCCAAACGAGGTCGCTTCGGGAGACGTTCCTTTTCCAAAGACCCGGGACGGCTATCGGGGCTATGCGACCTGGCCCTCGTGGAACCAGGAGCGTCCACCGACGCCGCCCTCGCGGGTTTCGCCTTCCGATGATCCCCGGAGGGAGAACCTCTGTCGGAGGAACTCCGGCGATGCTCAGAGCTGGAGCCTCTGGACGCCGAGGCCTCCGACGAGGTCCGGGTACGGGTGGGATCTGCGAAGATTCTTTCCCGCTGATGCCGCCGACTCCGTAACGCTTTGGAGGACATTTTGCTGCAGGCCCCACAGATCAGTTCCTCATGATCTGGGCCAAGGCAGCGGAGGCAATTATCGTGTGTGTCAGTGAGTGACATATTTCTGTCACACTGAACACACCTTTTGAAACCACTGGCAGCCATCGGGGGAAAAAGGGCCCCTGCAAGGTCAAAGGACCGGGCTGCCAGCGAAAAACCGAAAAACGAAACTGACAGAAAAATCAGAAAAACCGAAAAATAAGAGAAGGACTCGCAACGGCGTCGCGAGTCCGGGCAGGAAAGAGACCGGCGTCGAACCAAAGAAAAAAAAGAATAAATCACGAAAAATCAACTTTTTCTGCGGGGACAAGAAGACCACGTCTGTAGGGCTCCGCGGAAAAAAGAAGACTGGCTAAGATGGCACCCTTGGGCGGGAAGGGGACCGCGCATGCGCGCTGCAATTCCCAAAGGCTTTCTTTGAAAGCTGGGGAAAATTGCTCCGCGAGGGCTCCGTCGGCGCCGACGTCACCCATATGTGAGGACTGACTTCCTGCTTGGTCCTGGAGAACTAAACAGCTACTTCTTTCCTCTTCTCTCGAGGAAGGCATCCCCTTCTCTCCTTTGAACAGGAAGGCTTACCTGTGGAATACCTGGGAAACACCTTCCCACATGGAGTGTAAGACCAACAGCCTGTCCGGTTTGCCCCCTCCAGAAGCCAATCCTTGCATTCTCCTCGGCACCCCCTGACCTTTGACAGACTGCATAAAATGGTCTGCCTAGGCAGAAGTGCCAAAACGGTTCCCTAAGAACACCCAAGGGTGGGATCTGGAACTGGACTGGAGTTCCTCAAGGAACCACAATTAGCAGATAAATCTAATTTCTCTTTCCTTATCGTCCCTCCAGTCCAGTCCCGCACTTCTGGGATGTAAAAGAGCAGTTACCAACTAATGGGAGGGACCTGCCACACTAGCCTGAAGCACTGCCGCTCCAAACCATGTGTCTCCCACCACCTGAACATCCAGGCGATAATGCTTTGCAAAAGTATGGAGAGAAGACATCGCCGCCTTACAAATTTCCACCGGCGGCACTAAGCTATGCTCTTCCCACGAGGCGTCAGAGCTCCCATGGAATGTGCCCTCACTCCCTCCGGTACCACTCTACCCTGCAAGATACAAGCAGACATGATCGCTTCTCTAATCCATCTGGAAATGGAAGCCTTGGCCGCCACTTCTCCTTTGCACAGCCCCCCAAACAGCACAAAGGATCCGACTTCTGAAAGGACACAGTCCTTTTCAAACATCTCAAAACCCTTCTGACATCCAAAAGGCGCAACTGCAGACTAGCAGAATCCATCCCTGCCCCGTTAGGGTCGGTAGGGACACTGCCTGATTCAGATGAAAAGGCGAAACTACTTTCCTACCCTTGCGTCAACAGATTGTCCCGAGCCGGAAGCTGCCACGGTCTGTCCGCCAGAATTCTGACCAGATCGGCATACCACGGCTGCCTCGGCCAATCCGGGGCTATCAGAATAATCACCACCCCCCCCCCCCGGTGCACATCTATCCACTGAACCACAAGGCCTATGAGTGCCCACAGAGGAAAAACAGAGGAGTTCTTCCTCCGGCCACCTTTCCACGAGGGCATCAAGACCATCCGACATCCTTTCCTTTCTCCTGCTGAAAAACCAGCTCGTCTTGGCCAACTGCAATGTCGCCATGAGATCCATGACTGGGGCGTCCTATCAATGCATCACCTGCTCGAAGACCTCCTGATTTAGTGGCCAATCGCCTGGATCCACATGCATCCGGCTGAGGTAATTCGCTTTAACACCGTCGACTCCCGCAACGTGCACTGCCGATAAAGCCTGGAGATGACTCTCCACTCAGATGAACAGCCCCTCTGCCTCTTCCTCTAAGGCTGCACTGCCCGTGCCTCCCTAATGGTTGATGTAGGCTACCGTGGTCACATTGTCCGACAGGACTCAAACTGCCTTCCCGTGCAACCAAGCCCCGAAGCTCTGGAGTGCCAGGAGCACCACTCACATTTCTAACCTGTTGAGAGACCAAAGGGCCTCCTGCGAGCTCCATTGCCCTTGATCAAACCGCCCCTCGCAATGGGCCCCCCAACCGGTTAGGCTAGCATCTATCATCAGCGGGATCCACGTTGGTGACTCGAGGGGCATGCTCCCTTCCAGATTCTCTGGGCGCAACCACCAGTGTAGTGCCTGCCTGGTCCGCCCGGGAGTTGTTCAGACAAGTGCCGACTCTGCTGGGACCCCCGCCTCAAGAGAGCTCCCTGCAAAGGGTGAATATGGGCTCTCGCCCAAGGGACCAGCTCAAGTGTAGCTGCCATGGTCCCCAGTACAAGCAGGTAGTGCCAGACCAATGGCTGGGACCTCTGCAAAAACTGGCGCACCAGTCGCCTCAGCCCCTGTGCGTGCTGTTCCGGCAGAAAGACCTTTCCCACGCTGGTGTTGGTGTTCTCCAAAATACTCCAGCTCCTGAGATGGCAGCAAATGACTCTTGGCCCGATTTACCACCCGAGACTTTCCAGAAACTGCACCACTCTTTGTTGCTTCTTTGCTCTTGCTTCTGGATTTTGCCAAGATCAGACAGTTGTTGGAGATACGGGAGTACAAGAATTCCTTCCTTGCGCAGCGCTGCCGCTATTACTGCCATCACCTTGGTGAAGGTATGCGGAAACATTACCAGGCCAAATGGTAGTGCCCGAAACTGAAAATGTCCCAGTGGGACCACAAACCGAAGGAATTGCTAATGTTCTGACCAAATGGGAATGTGGAGATTCGCTTCCGTGAGGTTGAGCACCGTCAAGAACTCCCCGGCTCTTACTGCAACTATGACAGACTGCAAAGGTTTCCATGTGAAAGTGTGGCACCCGCAGACAATGGTTCATGCCCTTGAGAATGAGAATCGGCAAAAAGGACCCTTCCTTTTTGGACACCACAAAGTAAATGGAGTACCAACCACAGCCATATTGATCCCTGGGCACCGGCACCCATGGCCTGTAGCTGCAACAGCTGTGCCAAGGTTGCTTTTACCGCTGCTGCCTTGCCTCGTGCTTTGCAGGGAGACTGAACAAAAAAGAGAGGCCCACTGGGTGCACCCACTTGAGGGCATACCCCTCTCGGATGACCTCCAGGACCCACTGATCCAACGTAATCTGGGCCCAAGTGGAGTGGAACTCCCACAGACAGCCTCCCACAGGAAGGAGCCCAACCTAGGCCCACCTCGCTTCATTGGTGTTTTCTCACTCCGGAGGAAGCGCTGGCTCCAAAGCATCTGCCTGCACCCCAGAAACCCCGAAACCCCTGCCCCCCTGGAGGGGAATCTCCCCCTCTGGTATGGGACAAAGCGGGAAGCCCGAAACCGCTTAAAGTCTTCTCTGTTGCCCTCTAGACAAAGAAGGGAGGCGACTCTGCTTCTGCTTATCCTCAGGCAGATGGCCAGCTTTGAAATCCCCCCAAGTCCTTGACCATCCTGTTCAGATCATCCCGAAACAGTTTACCCTTAAAGGGGAGCATACTGAGGCGGGCTTTGGAGGAACTGTCGGCCACCCAGTTCCTCAGCCATAGATAGCGGCGAGCTGCTACCAAGGAAGCCATGCTTTGAGAGCCCTCTGAGATCATAGTGGTTGTCTGCTAGATAGGCGGACCCCAATTCCAATTTAGCCACCTCCCCCGCCAGCTCTAGCACTGGCTTCACACCAGTTGCTGGACCTGCTGAGATCATCCGAGGCAAGCTTTAGCGACCCGGGCCCCACAAATGGAGGACTGTAAGGCGAAAGCGCTGACAAATGCATGTTTCAGCAGGTGTCCAGCTTTCTGTCCTGGCAATCCGTGAGGGCTGCGCTGCCTTCCACTGGAATTGTGGTTTTCTTGGTGACTGCTGATACCGCTGCATCCACCTTTGGTGATCGAACAGTTCACGCTCATGCTCCGGTAACTTATACAGGCTTGCCACAGTCCGTACTCCCCGAGGCCTGCCTGCCTCCGGCAGGTTACACTCCTCTTGGATCATCTGTTTGACTACTGTGTGTACTGGGAAAACCCTTTGTGGGTTTCCATAACACCTGAAGCAAAGGGTCCTCTAAAGCATTCTCTTCAGTCAGCACTCCTGTCTGCATGCTAAGGGCCTTCAAGGACTCTGCAATGAGCGCAGTGAACTCTTCTCGACGGAACACTCAAACAACCCAAGACCGGTCGTCCTGCTCCAAGATCTCTTTCCTTGAATTCTTCTCCCTGCTACTCTAGGTCCATGTCCAGGTCCTCACCGTCCAGACCCTCAGATAGGGGGGAGTGCACACTTGCTCTTCCCTTGGAGAGTCATGTCCTCTTGGCAGCTGTCACCTCCACCTCACTCTCCTTGTCCACTGCTCTCTTCGTACCGTGGTCCTGCACCAGTGGCCCGCTCCCCAGTGCTTGACACATGCAAAATGCTTTGTGCAGCAGCAGCATGAATTCAGGAGAAAAATCCCCCAGCCACCCTACCTCTCCCTGGCTCCATGAGGTGAATGGTCTGGGAATGGCCACAGAGCAAAAGGCTGACTAATGCCGTGAACAAGATCCCCTCTGTCTCCTGGACCTCCCCCACTGGAGAAGACGACCCTTCCTAATTTTTAGTTAGGTCCTTCTCTAAGGCCGTAGCCTCCTGCTGACAGCCCAGGCAGATGCCTTCGTCTGAAACTGACCCCTGCCTGGTCCCGCAGACCAAACACTGCAGTCTGGCTGGCATGGTGCCCTGGGTTTCCAACCGCCCCCCGGGGTAAGCTCCCAGGGGGAAAAAACCAAACCCAAAACAGATAACTCAAATAAATCAAATAAAAATCAAGTCAGTCAAGAAAAAATTCAAAAGACTACTAAAAGAAAACTCAGACAAATTAAAAATGAAACTAAAGCTGCAAGTAAAGGCAGGCAAAATAAAGCAGCCACTCAGAATTAATGCCTAAACTGAAGCTGCAATATAGAGAGTCAGGCAAGAAATATCCTACTTCCCCCCTTTCCTGCACACTACGTAGGGAAATGAACGGTGCCAAGGGAAAAACAGGCCTGTTCCAGCGCAGCTACGGCCTACCGCCACGTGGTTTCAAGGCCACGCTGCACACCCTTGCTGTTCCAGCTGCCCTGCCTTTAATAAAATCAACTCTGGAGACGCCCATCTTACCCCGGAATGGCCCCGATCTTACCTCCGTGCTGCAGGGTGACCCCACATGGCGTCTTTGCTTTCCCTCGCACTCAGGCACTTTGCACAGGCTTCCGTGCCGAGGGGGCTGCACCAGAAGGATGTCTCTTGTGCTCTGCTGCACGTGGGACTGCTCCTCACCCAAAGACGGGTAAAAAATAAGGTCCCCTACTAGCCTTCCCTGCACACCAGGAGAGAGAGAGAGATCCCCTCTGCCTTGTTGCAGCTGCAGCATCTTTAGACCTTTCTTTTTTTGCCAAATAAAAGAAAATAGGTTGAAACAAAGAGGCCCTGCTAGTACAGGAAAAGAAGGAAAATAAAACCTATCTGCTTAGTTGTCCCTCAGTGAGTCCTGCATCCTGGCTGACTACCTCCTCCAGCTGCTTGGAGACTGAGCATTCTGGGGCTGGTAGGTGGTGCCAGCTGCATAAGTATAGGGGGACATCAAAAGATGACATGTTCAGTCTCCAAGGTGCTGGAAGAGATGCACTACCCAGAGGTGCAGGACTGGACTGGAGAGACGTGTCAGACGGCTGCCTAGGGTGAGAACTTACACAATCTTGACGATGCATATATTCATATGATTCTTGCAAGGTATTGTGGGTATTGTAGTTCATTCACTCCCAAACACAGCTGATGACAATAATTGAGTTGTGAAACCAAGTGGTAAGGCCAATAAAATACTTCTTTTATTGATGGGGTTTAATTCACCCAGCACATGTATGCTTGATAGCACTATAAATGAGGTTACTTGCTTGCAGTGTTTAAATGGATAACAAAAAGTCAGAAAGCAAACCAGAAAACAACCTTCAGCTTGTCAGGCAATTAGCTAATGTTTTCTTAGCAAATAATTACCAAATACAAAAGGTACAAAGAAATAAATAAACTTTGCTGGTTAGGTTAACTTCTGCTTATTTTCCACGCAGATCTCAGCAGTGATTCTCCCTTGCTCACACACACAATCAGGTGCAGCTTTAATTACTATCAATTGACCAGCTGTAAGCCTTTAGCTGGCTGGCTGCTACTGTGTGAACCCAAATCCTGCTTTAAGAGCTGTTTGCAGTGGAAATAAAGAACAAAGTTAGGTTTCTTTGTGATGGCTGATGTGTTTGCTCACAGAAAGCTAGCAATAGCATTTAGATAGAGAGCAGTCCATGTAAACTGTACTTTCATCTGCTGTATCTCCCCCTTCATCAATCAGCATAGGGTCACTATCATACATTGGCACAGACGAGTCTTTCATTAAGGCACTATCATGAGAATGCTTATTCCCTTGCTGCCATTCTCTATTATAGATAGGGTCTGGATCAGTGTTCATACCTGAGCCTCTCCTGCCCTCATAATTCCTCTCTGCATTGCCTGGCCAGTATGTAATCCAATTCTGATGTCCAGCCTTCCAATCTTGATCCCTGGACAATGGATCTCCTCTCACATACCTTCTGGCCTTGGTCTGAAAGTCCCTTCCACATGCAGTCTTCTCTCTTCCAGGTAGCCACTGGTGATTCCTATCTCTGCCAATCCATTCCTCTGGCTGAATCCAGTCCAATGGACTCTGCTGGCACTTGGAATACCTCCCAGTATGGGTACTGCCCTGGACTCTCCCAGACCTTCCAATGGGCTTTCTTCTCTTCCTTCCAGAGAGTTTCCTTCTTTCTCTATCCGCTTGGCTTGGCTTCTCTTTCTCCAGGTGATACTGGGGCTTGAGCTTGTAGCCGTTGCTGTCTCTGTATCTCTTCCTCCCTCTGTAGCAGTTGCTGAAGCTGTTATCTGAAGAATAAGCTCTATTCTTATTCTTTCCTAATGTGTGCTCCTCCCTAACACAGCGCACCTGTGTTGAATCAGGCCCTGCCCTTTGATTTGAGTGCTTAGGGATTACCTCATAGCTCTCTTGATTGCACACACATTTTCTCACTTCAGCCCCTCTCATGGCTGCTGGAAACCTGGTGCATTCTGGGACTGGTAGTCTTTTATGTGAAAACTCTGTTTTCTTGCTTCTACCAGAACTGACAGGTTGCTTGTTCAGAGTCACATCATCTTTTCTATAGCTCCTACCTGAGCTATGATAAGCTTCCTTATCACAGACGATAAGGAAGAAAGGCTTTCCAGACTGGTAGCAACGGGAGTCCCAAGACCCCTGGGAATAAGACCAACAGCCTACTTCACAGGCTCCCTGGACCTCTTATCTGGAAGGTGGTAAGATTTCATCTTGCCCAAGTCCTTCACCAGCTTCTCCAAATCGGTTCTAAAAACTAGCTTCCCTTTAAAAACCAGTTTGGTCAACTAGGCTTTAGAAGATGAATTCACTGCTCAGTGTAAGAACCAAATCCAATGCTGTGTCACTATTGAGAGGGCACTATCCCTGTATGCTAAACATACCAAGTCATACAGTTGTGATCAACATTACTGGCACCCATGCAGTGTCCAATATCTCCTTTAAAAAAAAAAAGTGGCTAATGAAATGGCTTCGGACTACATATGCAAACATATGACACACAAAAGAATCAAATAAAACAAGACCAATAAAAAAGGAAATAGTATAAAAACTGGGACATTGTATATAAGGCAATGTCCTGGCAATTAAAATCAGTTTGAACAGAACCACCACATTCCTAGTGCAGTAAAATTAGATGCACCTGTGACCAACTGTCAGTACTCACATACTTAAATCAACCAATGAATGATGGCTCTAATCTTTAAAATAGCCAAATTCAATCCTGTTCCATTTTTATAATGGTGAAAACAAGAGAGCTGCGTGAGATCAGAAAAGCCATCATCACCGATCAACCAGGTGCATGGCCATCTCCAAAGACTTTGGGATTCCTGTGTCTACAAACTGCAACGCTAAAACATTTTCTGCTAATGGAACAATCAAGAACCTCCTTGGACGTGGTGGGAAGAGGAAAATCCAAGAGGTCTTCAAAGGTTGATGCGAACTGTTGGAAAAACACCACATACAACATCCAAAGAGCTTAAGGCAAACCTGGAGCAATCTGGAGTGGCAGTTTCAACCTGCACCATACACCACACACTAAACAAAGGAGGACTTCATGGGCAAAGGCCAAGGAGGATCCCACTGCTCAAAGACAGACAAAAAGACACGCCTGATCTTTGTCCAAGCCTATCTTTAGAAACCACAATCCTTCTGGGAAAATGTTCTGTGACAAATGAAACCAAACGAGCTCTTTGGCAATGCAAACCAGCGATACATTTACAGGTGAAGAAATGAAGCTTATAAGGAAAAAAAACCCACACCCTTCCTTCAGTTAAATATGGTGGAGGTTCCATAATTTTGTGGAGCTATTTTGCTGCCTCAGGAACTGGAGGCCTAGAACATATTAAAGGAATCAAAGCCCGGAGACTACCAAGGTATTTTGGAATGAAATGTGCTACCTAGTGTCAAAAAGCTAAGTCTGGGTCGAAGGTCAGGAGTTCCCTAGTAGGACAATGACCCAAAACATACATCCAAAAGTACAAAAGAATGGTTAAAAAGGAAGAAATGGACTAATTTAAAATGGCCAGCAATGAGTCCTGATCTCAATCTAATTGAGAACCTTTAAAAAGAGCAGAAATCTGCCAGTGGTAAAAGAAATCCTGGAAACATTCATGAGCTGGAACAAATTGCAGTTGAAGAGTGGGAGAAACTACCAGCAGAGAGATATAAGAAACTTATAGATGGCTACAAGAAACATTTGGAGGCTGTCATCACTGCCAAAGGTTGTGCAATCAAATATTAGTGAAGTGTACCATTAATCCTGTCCAGATCATATTTAGTTTTTTTTCCCTCAAAAATTACTATGTCTTCTGTTGTATACTGTACCTTTGAACATACTATTAAACTAGCATGATGACATACAGTTGGAATATTTCTAATTATTTCTCAAGATATTGTACACAACCAATATTCCCGCTAAGCTGCGCAGAGTCCTCTGCCGGCATTCTTGTCGGTGGGGGAGATGAAAAGCAAGTACAAAAGATCGCGCTTAGGATCACACAGCATCAGCAGGTCCTTGGGACCTGCCTATGCCATGCAATTCTAAGCATGACCGCTTTTGTGATCACTTTGCACCTCTCCCCCCACTGGCAGGAATGCTGGTGGAGGATTCAGCGCAGCTAAGCAGGAACAATGTACACAACATACCTAAAATTCAAGGATGCCAAGGAGATCCAAGGTGGCAGATGGCAGGCTTGCTTAGCTCTGACCAGCATTTTCTTTACGGGGAAAAGAAAGGTTAAATTGGGGAAGAAGCCCTCTAACTGCCCCCTCAGACCTCCTCTTCCTTACCTTCCTTGTCCAGTCTACTGTACTCATTTGTTTTTTGGTCAGCGCTATAGCCAGCGGTATTGAGGCAGCAAAGCCCAGCTGCTTCGATGCCAGAGTTGGGTAGCTCGGTGTCCTACTCAGGCACAGATAGCTCCTCCCCCAAAGCATGGAGACTCCCAAATTTAAAGTTGGTGGCCAAGAGCCCTGTGAGCCAGTGGGAAGGAATTTCGCTGGAGTGCGGCAGTTCACCGTCCTGACACTGGGGCTCAGTGAAGAGGCTGTGCTAAGTCCACGAGAACATCCTGCTGCAAGCGTTTTTTTGGAGGAAGGAAGGGTGACTAACGCCACCTGGCATGCAAACCCCAATGACTGGTGAAAGAGTGTTGGATAGTGGATCTGGAGCTGTTGGGATTCCATTCTCCTTTCTTTTGGAGAGACCTGAGATTTGTTATCTTACAATTGATATGATCTGCTATTATGAAGCTTGGTGAAGTTCTTTTACCCCAAGTTCAGGCTATTTCTACACAAGTTCAAGGTAATATTGGAATGATTCATAAGAACGCTGAAGATATATTGTCATTGCAGACTAATATCGGACTCTAATGCAAAGATTATTCGTTTAGAAGAATACTCTGACTCTTGTTAAAGATTTAATATCAATGAAGGCTAAGTGAGCAATTGGATAGCTTTTCTAGATCTTCTAATTTATGGTTTATTAATTTTCCTAAGTCTGATTCAGTATCTGCTAATGAGATGCTTAAAATATATCTTTCTGATATTGTAGGGGTCCTGCCAGAATCACCCCCCCCCCCCATGACCAAAGTTTATTATTTACCATCAGTGAAAAAAACTTTGGGAGGAGGGGAAGTGTCTGGTTTGCAACAAGTTGATTCTCTGGATGTTTCTACTATACAGTCATCCCTCGCCACTTCGCGCTTCGACTTTCACGGCTTCACTCTATTGCGTTTTTTTCAAATACGAGTGTAATGGCGACTAAAGGGGTGTTATAGGTCTTAAACATGTTTTCTATGCTCTAACTACGAAAATATTCAATTTATAAATAAAGAATCCTACTTCGCGGAAATTCACTTATTGCAGTAGAGTCTGGAACGGATTAACCGCAATAAACGAGGGACACTATTAGAAAGTTCAGTATCTGCGTCTGTAGGTCCTTCTATGCTTTTAGCTACCTTTGTTCTAATTACTGATCATGAATGGCTTCTAAAAACATTTTTTAAAAAGAGGAACGTTGTATTCAAAGGTCTTTTAGTCCGGGTTTATCCGGACTTCAGAAAAGGAAACACAGCAGAGGAGATGAGAATTCTTCCTGCTCTGTCCTGGGGTGCTGCAGTTGGGGCCTCTTCTTTTTCCTTAAGCTTCCCTGCAAGTGTATGGTCAAGCTTCAATCAGTTTCCTATTTTTTTGGGGCCATCACAACTAGGTCCTCCTGGTTCTAGTACTCTATGAATATGTTATGTACTGGCTGTTAGGTCTGCTTAATTTTCTTTATTTGTGTATCTCTTGGCTTTTGTGAGCTATAGTTAGAGATGGTAAAATGGCTTATTATATACAGATTGCTTTTGTTTATTATTCCTTCTGTTTCCTTATTTGTTTACAAGTTGTAAACACTTGGTAAAATATAAAAATTCATAAATGTAAAATTAAATTTTTTTTTAAGAGTGTCAATAATGTTGACCAGAACTGTACATGGCATCAGAAAGGAAGGCTGTAGCAGACTCCAAAAGAGGGTAGTATCATCCAGCGGAAGAGAATGAGTCCACTGAAGCAGGGCTCGAGACGCCAGGTACATATGGCCAACTGAAGAATAGCAGGCGCCACGGTGAACTGGTTCTTCAACAACAAATCCACCTTTAGATCCGGAGAATCATTTAAGGCAGTCGAACAGAGACATACTACCTTCAAGAACAAACTCAAAACCCATCTCTTTGCCCTTGCCTTCAATCTCCCTGACCCCTCTGTGTAGACCTCACCCCTTCTTTTCCCACTTCCCCTCTTTTCTCCTCTTGTCCTGTCGTTTGGTTCTGCCTGGTTTGCTTTCCTGTTATATTGTAATTTCCTTTCCTCTTTTCACTTTATGATTTCTTTGTTTTTTGTATTATGTAAACCGCTCTGATATATATATTTGTAGAGCGGTATATTAAATCAATAAACATAAACACAAACATAAGGCCGATCAGCCTCCCATAGGAATGGTGGTCCGTCTGGTAACCACCGTGACCTGCACATCTACCTTGGGAATATCAAACCATACAATGCACTCCTTCTCAGAGAGATCATACATCATTCTTATATACCCTTAGCTCCTTAGGCAGAGAGTCTGAGCAATCCCACGACGACTGGATTATGTCCTTTATCACCTCTGGGAATGATAATGACAGCAGTGGATTTCAGCGCCCCTTGCAAGAATGGATGCACCTTCGACTCCTGCTCTGTGCCTGGAGCATCTGTCAAGTTCAAGGAAGATGAGATCCTGGCAATCAATGCCAGCAGTTCTCCTTCTGGAACAGGCAGATAACCCGGCCTCTTCACAATTCTCTAAAGGCAAGAGTACTTTTTTGTCCACATCAGAGCCCAGAACTGAGACACCTGAATCCAAGTCACAGTCCAAATTTCAGACAGATCTGAGCTGATCCCCAGCTCCAGAGTGTGCCCTTCGCTGACAACACTTAGCTATACGCAACCAAACAAGACTTCCACTCTTAGCCTGCCCCTCATGAGACTGTGCTTGGGAACACTTAGAGGCTGCAGGGTCTGTATTTCCATACCAGAATGACCAGACCTGTTGTAAAAAGGAAAAGAATGCTGGGGAGGACAATCTGGAGTCTGGAAGCTCTCTTCTTGGAGATGACCCCCCCCCCCCCAATACCAGGAGAGACAGCCACCACAGATCCTCTAGAGCAGTGGTTCTCAACCCTGTCCTCGGGACCCCACTAGCCAGTCGGGTTTTCAGGCTATCCACAATGAATATGAATGAGATATATATGCATTAGAAATAGCCTGCCAAACTGACTGGCTTGTGGCCCTCCAATGCTGGATTTGGGGACCCCGGCCTTACACCTCTGTCATTTAAGATTGTGAGTGGGCAAGGTACAGATGTCCAAGACATCAAAAAGATTAGATGGAATATGTCACATACCTCCTCGCCTCTCACCACCACCAAAATATTGTCTATTAGACAACTTTTTGGTGGTGGTGAGAAACTAGGAGGGATGTGACACATTCTATCTACCCTTTTGATGTCGAGGACATCTGTACCTTGCCCACTCACAATCGTACTTGACAGAGGTGTACGGCAGGGGTCCCCAAATCCAGCACTGGAGGGCCACAAACCAGTCAGTTTGGCAGGCTATTTCTAATGCATATATATCTCATTCATATTCATTGTGGATAGCCTGAAAACCCGACTGGCTAGTGGGGTCCCGAGGACAGGGTTGAGAACCCCTGCTCTAGAGGATGGTGAGCAGTCCATAACACGTTCGCCGAACCTGTGGCTGGCTGGTTATCCTTACCCACAGCGCTATCCACCACCTCCTGCCCTAAGGCAGGCATGGCCAGACTCGATGCTTTCCCCAACTGAGAGAGGGGGAGCAAGCCCTCTAGGGAGGACTTAGAAGCTGCCATGCAAGAAGAGCAGAGTTAAGAAGCCAGAGATGAACATGAACACCTCGCTTTCCACAGGCCTAACAATGTTTCCTGAAAGAAGACAGTTAAGGGAAGTATCACAACAGCACACATTGAGGCCGTGACAGCCCAGGTGGTGCGTGTTAACGACGCTATTACAGCAACGCTCGTTACAGGCGCTAGGCTTGGAATGCACATTGGAGTCATTCAGGTCAACGCTCACATGGACCATGTAACTGCTAGGCCCACAATAGTAAAAACACTACTAACGCAACTGTGGGAAACCCCCACACTGTGCCACCGGTCATCAGCAGTCCAACCTCTGGTGGCTGAGGTGGACAGAGGCATAGAAATGTCCTTGAAACCAGGGCTTTTCAATGGTTCTTTGTCTCCACCAATCTGCTAGTAGGGGAACACAACCCACTTGTCTGGACTGGTCTAGTAGACGATATGGAAATATATTTAAGAACAGTAACAAATGGTGCCCCAATCAAATATCCACAGAGTGTAATTCACTGGAGAGAATATCACTAGTTATACTGGTGCTAAAGAGCGTTCCGGAAAGCACAGACCTCCTCTGAAAGAAGGTGAGCTATGGAATAATGGGAGTTGCAGTCCCTAGGAGACCTGAAATGACAGGAAGTGAGCTCACACAGGCAAGCAGGCTTGGATATGCAGTAAGAAAGCAGCAAGGGCTCAGAGCAGAAGTAAAGGTAATTAATCACTTGAAACCAATTAAGCAGTCTGCTGATGAAAACATCCAGAGGAGACAGATGAAAAAGCAAAGCAGTAGAGCTGTAATAAGATGAAATGCTGGCTTAGTTTACATACCCTAAGTGAGATAAGAACCCGAATGCTGTTAAGGAATTGTCAGTGATATGGAAAAGCAAACATTCACCTGGTGTTTTAAAGTGCCTGGGCAGGTAGTCTGTACTGAAGATCAGATGTTGTTAAGTGTTGTTGAGTAGAGGATGAGATAAGGGTTGGGAAATTTAACTGCAGTGCCATTAGTAATACACCAGGGTTTGAGGTTGTGCCAGAGGGTTCTATGCAGGCTGAGAATACTACTGGACCCAGAGAACATTATTTATTTAGGAGATTAACATCAATCTTAAAGCAGGTGTTCTCAACCCAGTCCTCACGATACACCTAGCCAGTAAGGTTTTCAGGATAACCACAAAGAATACACATTAGAAAGATCTGCATAACAATGAAGGCAGTGCACGCAAATCTCTCTCATGCCTATTCACTGTAGTTATCCTGAAAACATGACTGGCTAAGTATGTCCCGAGGACTGTGTTAAACTGTGGTCTAAAGGGCTGTGATATAAAGAGCTAGCAAACTCAGAACAGTTTTTAAAAGCAGACTTAAGAATCTGTTTGCATAGCAGAAGGCTGGACACGGTTTATGTGGTGTAGACAGATCAGCTGTAAATATGCTGTTGAAGTTAACTGCTGTTTAACACCCATGGGTTGTAGCCTGGACCATAGATGGTCAGAGCAGCTGTGTTTAAGAAACATTATTGCCTATTGCCAAGTATACTTGGATTAAGTTATTCAAGTGGTTGTATGTTAACTGTGGAAGCTGTTAGGGAGAATCATGAGAGAGAAACACCCACGTAAGTTTGTAATTAAAGCATGTAAATAGTACACCAGTGCCCTGCTCATTTATGGAAAAGGGTATTAACGTCAAGTTCCTTTCCAAGGGAGCTGAGTTAGGGAGCTCCTGTCTTGACCAGAGTGAGCTTTTAATTAGCATAAATATAGAGGCAGGGTAGGAGGTGGCAAAATGGGTCATGGATGCCTGAATTATTTGGCTAAATGCCTCTGTCCTAAGTTCAGACAACACAGGCATTCATTTAGCCATGGTGTTACTCCTGTGGTTGTTAATCAAGGCCATATCTGTCCCTCTTAAAATCATTCTAGTCTCTGGTGTCTCTCCCATTCCACCCCCTCACTGCCCTATCAGTGTCACATGGAAACAGACAGCTTGACTGTAGGACCAGCTCAAAGGGTTGAGGCCCTGAGCTGAGTTTTGCTTCTGTGCCCTCATCTTGGGGCCAGGGTCACAGTGCAAACCACCGATGTCAGGGCTCATGCTGCAAAAATGGTCCCACAAGAGAAAGCACGTTTGTTTGTCTGATCTTTTGTTCTTCCAACTGTGTTGGATCTGGTGTCTTTTTACCACTTCCCTCTTGTTTGATTTTCTCCTAAGTCCTTTTCCAGATCTCATATTCTGTTTCTTCACTCTCTGTGTCTGCTTCTTTTCCTCCCCTACATTTGTCTGATCATTTCTGTCATCTTTTTTCCGCCATTTCTCTCATCTGTCCTTTTATCTACCTATGGTTAGGTTTCATTCATTCTCATCTCTCCTCCGGTCTTCTGTTTTTCTCTTGTCACCTACTTACCAGCTTTCCATTTCCTACTTTGATTTCCCTAGTCCTCTTATTCTCCGCCTCTGCATCCATTCCTTTCCTAGCCTCCTCTTCCCCCTGTCTTTCACCCACTTTCTAGTCCCCACTTTCCACCCTTATTCCTTCCACAGCCTCATCTACCTTTCTCTGCCTCTCATTCTTTCACTAGACCCAGCTCCTTCATTATCACTCATCCCTATCCACCTTCAGTCCCCTTATGTCACACCATCCAGACTGCCATCCCACCTTTTCATCTTCCCTATTTCCATCCTCTCTCACTTCCTTCAAAGACCTGCCCTCCCTCTTTTGTCTCACTCTCTCCATAATTCATGTCCCTTTAAACTGTCTACTAGCTCCCTCCAATTTATTCAAGTGGTCTCCCTTTAGCATTTTTCTCCTCTCGGTCTCATAGCCCTACTCTTACATCTCATCCAATCCTCTAGTCACCCCTGTTCTTCCTAGTTCCTGGTCATTTCTTAATTTATTTATTTACTTAACATTTTTATACCACGTTTTTCCAGACTATCAAAAGCGTTTTAGATGTGACAACAGTTAGGATAGTATGAAACATGTAGATATTCCATTACATAGATCAATTTCAACTATATACATTAACATGGGTAAAACAGAGCTACTAACCCCATAACTAATCTAGCTACCAATCTTCCATCCTACACTGCCCCCAAGTCCTCACTCCCACTCGAGACCCGAGTCCCCATTTACACTTCTAATACCTAACTAATCTTTGCGTCTGTCTTCTAGTCTCCCACATAATTCCAGTCTCAATCCGCTTCCCTATCTTCCCACATTCCCATGTCATCAGTATCTGCTCTTTCATTCTGTAATATTTATGGAACCTGCTTTTCCTTCTCCTCCTCCTTAGCAGAGATCCGTCACTCTCTGCCCCTCCCTCTCCACCTTCCCCTGCATGCCCTTGCTTCCCCACTTAGTACCTTGTCCTCTTCCTGCTCCCAACCCCAGCATCAGCTCCTCAGTATCAGCCCTCTTCTCCCAATATGAAGCTCCTTTTCCTACCTGTCCCCAGTATCGCCATTGATCTGTATGTGGGATAGGAGTTTGTTCCTTCCCTCCTGTCATTCTTCTGCTTCCTCTGCTATGGGCCATGTGGTGGGTTTGAAACGTGCTATATTCTCATTAGAAAAAAGAAGTGTCTCTTCTCGCATTTCAAACCCGTCATGTGGCTTGTGCTACAGGAAGCAGAGAAACAGCACACAGGAGTGGTAGAAGCAGCTTTGGACACCCTGAGCCAGTGCCTCACTGGCTAACCTTTAAGCCAGCCTTGCTTGAATGATACACTTCAACTAGCTCTGGCAAAATTGGGATTTACAGTTACCCAAGTTCTACAACCAGATTAGTCTCCAAACATCCGTCCTTCAAAAAATGTTAGCTGCTGATTTTAGACATGCTTTTATATTTAATTTACACAGGCCAATGCAGAGAGCACACGGTTTTCTAGCATGAAAGTACCACAAAAACGGTGCGCAAGTATACTATAAGCAAAACATATGCAAATGAGATATGCATTAAAATTCTGCACTAAATGAATGGTGGGCACCAAAAGCCTGGATAGAAAGCTTATACGTTAGCGGCAACGTATCTGTAGCACACATAGGGAATATTATAACCTCTAAGTGACAGACATCCCCAAGGCAAAAAGCTAAAATATATGTTTCTCTGTCGTTTTCTCCATCTTTGCTTTCATGTTCAATTCCAGCCCATGCAAATAGCAAAGCCAGCATCAGACAAGTCCCACTGGTAAACATTTCCGTTTTCTCCTACATGTGCCAAACTTCACTTCACCTCCAACTATGTGTTTGATCAATGGTGCTACTGAACTCTGCACTCAGCCTTCCATGTCTTCTGTGCTCTTCTTTAAATCTGGATGAAATAACGAATGACCTCATTATTGTGTCGTTTTAATATGCACAGCTCATTATGTGATTTTAATAGGCACCATACTATCTGTGCAGCCATTTGTGCACACTTAATGCTTTCACCAATCTCCTCTGTGCATTATGGAGCAACAGTAATGCATGAAAAAAATGCACAGAAGTCACACTAACTACGCAGTGTGCTAACGTTACTGCATCGGCTTTATAGTGTCCCTAATATACAATTCTGACTGGCTCCGCCAATTTAAAATATATAAAGTATGATGCTGCTGATGTAAGTGAACTAAGAATAGTTTAGGTATGCTACAACACTTTTCTAAGGAAACCCAGACCTGCAATTTTATTCCATGGACTTTTAACAAATGTAAAGAGGACAGACTCAGCTCATAAATAAAATTTTCCATCAGTGACATATTCCCATTCAAAAGCACTATGAAGCTATTGATTTAGTTAACAAGATATGTTATGTGTGGAATGTGATAATTTGTGCCAACATGAAAACTTGGGGCAAGGAAGCCCCACTATTTTATCTAGCTAGGAGAACAAGTCATTGTTTCGCTGTGCCACCCAGAAGTTATAACTAAGCGTTAGTTACTGGCAATGAATTCATTTCCATAAATGTCAACAGTAATAGAGCCAAACTGGCTCAACTAAAACCATCCTGCTTTTCCTATTGATGGGAGTCAACTATGCATGTTCACTTAATGCCATCACATTCATGGTGCCAAGTTGCTAGGGAATAATATTTATTCTCAATTTCCAGACCCAACTCACCCCTGCTCTCTTTCACTCTTTCATCTCCCTTTCCCACACCTTATTCCACCCTCCCCCCAGACTTTCACTATGACATATCCTATTCTGCTCGTCTGTCTCAGCTCACTACCTCCTCTCACATTTGTCTTTTCTACTTCATCTCTCCCCCTCTCCATGGTCCCACTCAGTCATACCCCTCTCTCTCTTGATTATTAGCAACACTCACTTAACACAGCTTGTCTCAGTCTGTTCCAGCAGAGCTCATCCTACAGGACACAGTAGTTTACGCAGCAGCTAGCGGTAACCGTTCCACCAGCCACTGTAGCGACTCCTTGGTTCTCAGGGAGCATCAAAATAGAAAGATGTACAATCTGAATGTTACACTGGGAAGCCTGATTGCTTGGAAAGCCACAAAAATGAAAATAGAATTTAATGTGGTAAATGCTAACAAGATAATGTTCTTTTCTTGTGTTTCAGCATAAGTATTATATAAAATTAACCCAATTTATTTTTTAAAGATGTATTTGAGCTGTTTGCTTTTAGGCAGTTATGATTACGTTGTATGTGTTTTTATTCATTGTTTATGTTGGTGATTTTTGGTTGGTAGATTTTATATTGTGTCGAGTCTGTGAGATCATTTAATTCTATTGAAAGATTGCATTAAGAAATATTGTTGCATGGGGGGGGGGGGGAGTATGTTGATTACCCAATAAAACAAGGTTACTTACCTGTAGCAGATGTTCTCCATAGACAGCAGGATAAGCCCTAACACAATGGTGACATCAGAAGCATTTGGAGTGACTCTACTGCACCTGCTGCTGCATTTCATCTCCTTGGTCTAATCACTAGCTCATGGAAGAATGCAAGTCCAAGGAGAGGTGGGAGGGTTGTGAGGACTTATCCTGCTGCCCACAGAGAACACCAGCTACAGGTAACCTTGTTTTCTCCATGGACAAGCAGAATTAAAGTATTTACATATGGTATTTCTTACCTACAGGCTTCCTCAAAAGGAAATAAAAAAAATAAAGGAAAACTGGTGTCCCCTCGGAGGAAAGGCTTGGCAATTTACTTCCGGTCACATTGTCAAGAAAACCCAGGAACTGCTGTTGTCACCAGGAGTCAGCACTGACTCAAAGACACACACTGTTGCCATACTGGAGGTGGGACTTCAGTACTATGTCCCTGTGGGTCTCATCTATGTACACCTCTGTCTTCCTTATGCCCTCCAAGTCTGCTACTCTAGTCTCTAGAGATCAGAATTGTTTCCCGACAGTAAAGAGTTCCTTGCACCTAGTGCACACGTAAGACCCCTCACAAAGTGGGAGAAAATCATACATGTGACATGTAATGTAAAAGACTGGATAGCCCTCATCTCGCTGCTGGACTGCTATCTGCATCTTGGTTTTAAGGTTGTGTTTAGCTATTTAAGTGGTTTAAAGTTACTAGATTAATTTATTTCAGGGCCTTGATTAATTTAATCCTGATGAAGATAGCCAGCTGAACCTGAATTTGATCACCTCACCCCCTTTGATATCTTTAAGAGCCTATAAAACTAAGATTATGTCTTGGGTGGGTAGGAGAGAATGAACTCTTGGTAAAGGCTGGCTTGCTACACAGGTCCCAGACCTGTGCTTCTAAGGTAATCTGCTAATTTTAGGGTGATTCACAAAGCCCTTGGTTTGATAGAGGGAACCTTAAAATTGTCCCTTTGATCTGTCACTTGGATTAAACCTATTTAAAACAACTTCACAGATCTCTTGCCTCCTAACGAAGGCCCCTTTGTAAAGGTCTCTAGAAATTTCTCTTTCTACTCAAAGAATATTTACCCTATTCTTCTTTCTATGCTAAGTTATACTCTGATTTGATTTAAATTAAAAGCTCTCTGCTGATACTAGGCCCTGACTGAGTTAACAAATACACTGGATTCTAATTACACAGATCAGCTTTAATCCAAAGAATTTAAGATTTAGAGCATTTCCCAGAAGTAAATACAAATAGAAATTACACTTACCTGGTAATTTTAGTTCCTGAAGGATCCAGTTTAGTCCTCCACAGCGCGTAGTGCACCTCCTCCTGCAGCTAGGAGACTGGACCAATCAAATTCTTCCCTGTGAGGATGTATACTGCTGGAGCTCCCATCAGCCCCCCAGTGAACTGTCAACAAGCAAACTTAAGAGAACAATATATAGAACAGAAGGAAATCCCTCCCCAAATAAACTCGACTCCTTCCCCAAACGAGGGAGCCGTAACTGTGCACATCGCGTCCCACTGGACCACTGAGCAAAAAGAAAGGCACTGCTACACCATCAAAGAAAAAGAATAAATGAGCAAGGAGTGCGGAGGACCCTGGACTCGAGGGATCCCAGACAAACAGCATAA
This sequence comes from Ichthyophis bannanicus, assembly GCA_033557465.1. Taxonomy (NCBI): domain Eukaryota; kingdom Metazoa; phylum Chordata; class Amphibia; order Gymnophiona; family Ichthyophiidae; genus Ichthyophis; species Ichthyophis bannanicus. The sequence continues at coordinate 628,673,665 of CM066034.1, read as the reverse complement.
GCAGCTCGAGCTCACCCGATAGCAGCGCGCCGGACAGAAAGAAGGAATCTCTCGGGAGGGAATGAGGACTAAACTGGATCCTCCAGGAACTACAATTACCAGGTAAGTGTAATTTCTATTTCCTGAGCGGTTCTCCAGTTTAGTCCTCCACAGTGGGATGTAACAGAGCAGTAATCAGCGGGAGGGACCAACCCACCCGGCGCGCAAAACCGCAGAACCAAAGCCGGAATCCCTGGAAGCAAAAACATCCAGCCGGTAGTGCTTACTAAAGGCATGGAGCGACGACCAAGTAGCCGCTCTACAAATGTCCACTGGCGGAACCAAACTGTGCTCCGCCCACGACGTCGCCTGCGCCCGAGTAGAATGGGCCGGCAAATCCAGCGGAACCACCCTGCCATGCAAAATGTATGCCGACGCAATCGCTTCCTTAATCCATCTAGCAATAGACGACTTTGACGCCGCCTCCCCCTTACGTTTACCACCGAACAGGACGAACAGGCGGTCCGTCTTCCGGATCGACTCGGTGACGCTGAGATATCGGCGTAGCATCCGCCGAACGTCCAGACGATGCAGCTCTCGAGCCTCGTCCGTATCCGGGGAGGCAAAGACCGGGAGAAAAACGGCCTGATTCAGATGAAAAGGAGAAACCACCTTAGGAAGGAAAGGAGGAACAGGTCGTAAGACCACTCTATCCCTAGAGAACGATAAGAATGGCTCTCGACAGGAAAGCGCCTGCAATTCCGAGATACGCCGAGCCGAACAGATGGCCACCAAGAACACCGCCTTCAACGTCAGATCCTTGAGAGACGCCTGGCGAAGGGGCTCAAAAGGCTGCTGAACCAAAGAGTGCAACACTAAATTCAAATCCCATGGAGGAATGGTAACCCTGCGCGAAGGACGCAGACGAAGCACGGCCCGCAGGAAACGTTGCACATCCGCGTGAACCCCCAATACCTTACCCCGGTAACACGCGAGGGCCGCCAATTGTACTTTCAGAGAGCTAGCAGCAAGACCCTTGTCAAAGCCGTCCTGCAAAAAACTGAGAATGGCCGGAATGGAAGCCGTCGCGGCCCGGAGATCGCGCCGCGAACACCAATCTTCAAAAATGTGCCATACGCGCACATACGCGAGAGACGTAGAAGGTTTACGCGCACGAAAAAGAGTTGCAATAACAGCCGCAGAATAGCCCTTCCGTCTCAACCGAGCCCTTTCAATAGCCATACCGTAAGCGAGAACCGAGCCACCTGCGGCATCCGCAGCGGCCCCTGAATCAAGAGATCCGGCAAGAGCGGCAACCGCCACGGGACCCCATCGAGAAGCCGAATCAGATCCGCGTACCACGGACGGCGGGGCCAATCTGGAGCCACCAGAAGAACCTTTCCCGGATGAGTCTCTATGCTTTGAATCACCCATCCGATCAACGCCCACGGAGGAAAGACGTAGAGGAGCCCGGAGGTCGGCCACGGGCGAATGAGAGCGTCTATTCCCTCGGACATGGGTTCCCTGAGCCTGCTGAAGAACCGAGACGTCTTGGCCGACTGAAAGGTTGCCATGAGATCCATTATCGGCGGCCCCCATCTGCGCACTATTTGAGTGTACACTAGCGGGTGGAGTTCCCACTCTCCGGCATCCACCCGCACCCTGCTGAGGAAATCCGCCATCACATTCTCCTTCCCGGCGATATGCACTGCCGAAATCGCTAGCAGTCGAGGTTCTACCTATTGGAACAACAAATCGATCTCTTCCTCCATCGCTCTGCTTCCCGTGCCGCCCTGACGGTTGAGATATGCCACCGTTGCCGAGTTGTCGGAGAGAATCCGCACTGCCCGGCCTATCACCGAGGATTCGAACGCCTGAAGCGCCCACCTCACCGCTCGCAACTCGAGGCGGTTGATCGACCAAGACGTTTCCAGGGCCGACCACGCTCCCTGCGTGAAGCGACTGTCGCAATGAGCACCCCAGCCCGTCAGGCTCGCATCCATTATGACCGGCAGCCAGAGCGGCTGCTCCAGAGGAACCCCCGCCTGCAACGTTTTCGAGCTCAGCCACCAACGCAAAGACTGCCGTACTCGCCTCGGGCAAGGCAACCGCCTGCTCATCGAATCCGTTTGAGTCGACCAACGTCGCAAGAGGGCTCGTTGCAGTGGACGCATATGAAACCTGGCCCAGGGGACCACATCCAGAGTCGCCGCCATCGTTCCCAAGACACGAAGGTACCACCAAGCTGACGGGGCCGGAAACGCTAAAAACGTTCGAACCAGAAGGCGCAAAGCTTGGGTCCGGCGATCCGGTAGAAAAACCAACCCTCTCGCCGTATCGAAGTGAACTCTGAGATATTCGAGGGACTGAGTCGGTACTAAATGGCTCTTTTTGTGGTTGACCACCCAACCGAGAGTCTGCAGCAGAGCTATGACTTTGTTCGTGGCTTGTAAACTCTCCGTCTCGTTCTTTGCTTGAATTAACCAATCGTCGAGATAAGGGTGAACCAAAACACCGTCCTTCCGCAATGCCGCTGCGACCACCACCATGACCTTGGTAAAAACCCGGGGCGCCGTGGCCAGGCCGAAGGGCAGCGCCTGAAACTGGTAATGACCCCATGGAAGGGCAAACCGCAGGAACTTCTGATGAGCCGCCCCGATCGGAATATGCAAGTAGGCCTCCGAAAGATCGAGAGACGTAAAAAACTCTCCCTGACGCACCGCAACCAGGACAGATCTGAGAGTTTCCATGCGAAAATGAGGCACCCGAAGGCAACGATTCACCCCCTTGAGATCCAGGATAGGACGAAGGGCACCGTCCTTCTTTGGCACCACGAAATAAATAGAGTACCGACCCGCCCCGAGATCGGAAGCTGGAACAGGCACCACTGCCCCCAAGTCTATCAGGCGGTTCAACGGTACGCGGACGGCGGACACTTTCCGAGGACTTTTGCAAGGCGACAGCACGAAGACATCCCGGAGAGGACAAGCAAATTCCAGCGCGTACCCCTCCCGGATGATCTCGAGGACCCACTGGTCCGAAGTTATCTGGACCCAGGAAGAAAGAAAATGACGAAGACGACCCCCGATCACTGGACTTTCCCCCGGGGTCCGCCTCGCTTCATTGCAGCTTGCGATTAAAGGAAGAGGAGGACGAAGGGGAGGCAGACGAGAAACCTCTCCCCGCTCCTCGAAACCCTCGAAATCCCGAGGATCGAGAAACCAGTCGTCCGCGCTGGAAACCCCAAAGTCTGGAAGACCTGAATCGGCGAAAATCCCGAAACTGACCTCTAGTCGAAGACAGACCTCGAAGCTGGCGAGGCTTATCCTCCGGAAGCCTCCCACCCTTAGACTCTCCGAGGTCCTTGACCAACTTATCCAGGTCGTCTCCGAACAACAGCTTGCCTTTAAAGGGAAGCTTACTGAGACGCGCCTTAGAGGAGCCATCAGCAGCCCAATTACAAAGCCAGATAGATCGTCGCGCCGCCACGACGGAAGCCATACTGTTAGCCAAAGTCCGAATCAAGTCATAGTGAACATCTGCCAAATAGGCAGATCCCGATTCTAAGCGGGCAACTTCCATCAACCCCTGTTGGTCTAGATGGGAGTCCTGACGCAAATGCTGAGCCCATCGCAAACAAGCCCGGGAAACCCAGGCCCCACAAATAGAAGTCTGCAAGGCCAAGGCATTAGTCTCAAAGGCCTGCTTCAATAAACCATCCACCTTTCTATCCTGGGTGTCCTTCAAGGCCGCACTGCTCTCAACCGGAATGGTGGTCTTTTTAGTCACCGCTGAAACCGCAGCGTCAATCCGTGGCGAACAAAATTTCTCCTTGTCCTTGTCCGCCAGAGGGTAAAGACGATTCATCGTTCGGATACCCTTCAAACCGGAGTCAGGGTGATCCCACTCAGCCTGAATCATCTGATCAACCACCCGGTGGACTGGGAACACAGTTTGAGAATCACGGACCGCCTGAATGAGAGGATCCTCCAAAACCTCATCTTCCCCGTGATGCCCGACCGTCAGATTCAGGGCTTGCAAAGACTCGGTAATCAAGGGAATCAGTTCTTCCCTGCGAAAAACGCAGATGATCCGAGCCTGTTCCTCCGGCTCCGGAATCTCCCCTTCTTCCAAGTCTTCGACTCGGTCGTCAGGGTCCACATCAGACCAGTCCGGCTCAGGCCACTGGATAGCCGAGAGTTCAACTTCAGGAACTCGGAGCCGTTTGGCTGCCCTAGGGGCACCTCCCTTCGGCTCTTCCGCCTGGAGAGACGGCGGCGCCGAGGGGACCGCGCACGGAGCAGATCCTTTCCCCAAGCGGCCCCTCTGAAAGGCTTGATGCATAAGAAGTACGAACTCAGGAGAAAAATCCCCCCAGGAAACCTCGCTAGACCCTCTTGCCAGAGCACTCCCTGGCGCAGAGGGGGTAGGTGTAAGGGAAGGGACGAGAGCCTCAGGAGTTAGCTCTACCTCCCCTGAAACTGGAGAATCCCCAGATTCCTGAGGGACACTGGTGTCCATGGGCTGCTGCAGCACTGGTGGACTGCAGGCGCAGCCCTTGCAAACCCCCATGTCAGAAACAGAGCCTTTGCGGGAGCCACAAATGACGCACTGCGGTCGTCGGGACATGGAGAGAAAACCGCAAAAGTGCAGAGAGGTTGGAAGAAGAAAAGGGCAGGGCCAACCACAAACAAATGTGCAGCACACTCACAGCCCGTCCAGCAACGGAACTATGTTGTTGTTTGGGGGGGGGGGGGGGGGGGTTTTTTTTTTTTATTTTTAGAGGTAGCGCAGCACACTGCTCACAGTCTAAATAAATCAAAAATAGAATTATCCCAGCAAGCCAGAGCGCACAGCACAGGACACTCCGCAGCACGGCTCCCGAATAAGAAACGGGAGCCGAAAAACAAAATGGCCGCCGGCACTACGAGGCACCGAAAAAAAGGCGCGAAAAGCTAAAGAAAGTAAAATGAAGTAAAAATAAAGAAACAAACCAAAACGCAGACCCGAAGTAGAGTGGAGACGGAGAAAACGTCTCAAAAGGACACTTACCCCGAAATGAGGAAGGAGCACAGCAACGGAGCTTACCCAGGTGAAAAACAAGCTGCAATGGCCCCGCGGTGAGAGGAAACACCGACCGGGGCACTAAGCCAACTGGGATCCTCCGAGTGGCGGCACCACCTTTAAAAGAGCCCTCAAACTAGGAGATGGTGATGATGGTGGCCAGAGTCTCCCTCCGATCTGTCCTGGAGGAGAGATCACAGGCAAAGAAACTGCAGCCGACGTGCCTTAGCTGAGCAGTAAGCAGACGGGCAGTGCAAGCTCGGCTCCCTCCTACAACAGTATTTAAAGGTACAGACCCCTAAATAATAAAAGAAAAGAAAAAGCACAAGGGCAAAACGAATGAAAGAAAAAAACAAATGTATGAGACCTAAAGACCCCAAAGTGAGCCCGTAGAAGGCTCACACCGCCTCCTGCTGCAAGGAGACTGGACACACTGGGGGGCTGATGGGAGCTCCAGCAGTATACATCCTCACAGGGAAGAATTTGATTGGTCCAGTCTCCTAGCTGCAGGAGGAGGTGCACTACCCGCTGTGGAGGACTAAACTGGAGAACCGCTCAGGAAGTACAGATTTCCCTCCAGCAGCAGCAGTCTCCCTCGGCAATCTCAAAAGAATCTGCAGTTTTCCGGGTCATGCTGTGTCTTTATAATTGGAACCAGGGATTAGGCCCCCAAACCTTCATAGTGCAGCCCAGGAGTCCCCCTCTTTGGAGGGGGCTGAAACCCTGGGTCCACGAGCTCCTCGAAAGGACTAAAAATGAGTCCGAAATCTGGACGCAGAGGGGAATTAAGGCTTTCCATGAGGGTAGCAATGGGAGTCCTGAGACCCCAGGGGACCTCACCAGTGTGCCATGAGATGTGGGCAGAGGCTGACATTAAGGGGACTCCTACCCCCTTCACAGACCCCAGGATCTGTCCTCCAGAAGGCGGCAAGATTTCGCCCTGCTCAGATCCTTCTCCGGCTGCTCCAAATTGGTCCCAAATAGAAGCTTCCCTTTAAAAGCCAGTTGGGACAATTGGGCTTTGGAAGAGGTGTCCACTGTCGGAGCTAAATCCAACTCCGCATCACCTTTAATAGCACACAGTCCCTGGACGGTAGGCAGATGAGGTCATACATGGTATCAGGAAGACCGAAGCAGACTCCAAACGAGGGTAGTATCATCTGGCGTTACAGACTGAATAGACTGAAGCAGGGCTCAAGCTGTCAAGCCTGCACATACCACCAACTGAAGAATATCAGCTGCTGCGCCAACTAGTTCTTCAACAAGGAATCCACCTTGAGGTCCAAAGCATTCTTTAAGGCCGATCCACCTTCCACAAGAATGGTGGTCTGTCTAGTAACTGCCATGACCTGTGCATCTACCTTGGGAATATCAAACTATACAACACACTCCTTCTCCAGAAGAGCAGACTTCTTCTTATATAGCTTTAACCCCTTAGGTCATGTTCTTGATTTCCGGGAACAAGAAGACAGTAGTGGATTTCTGCACCCCTTGCAAGAGCAGATACAACTTTGGCTCCTGCTCAGTGTCTGGAGCAACCGCCAAACTCAAGGCGGATGAGGTCCGAGCAATCAAAGCTGTTAAGTTCCTCCTTCCAGAACATGTAGATAACACCTGCCTCTTCACAATCTTCCAAAGGCAATATTACTACTTCATCCATCTGACTCCAAGTCATAGACCAAATCTCATACAGATTCCAGGTGATCCCTGTCTCCTTGGGGCACCCCTCTACCAGGAACACTTAGGGAACTGCCCTTCACAAGACTGTGCTCAGGGGAACTCGGAGACCACAGGGTCTGAATTGTCACACCAGAGAGACCAGACCTACTGCAAAAAAAAAAAAAAAAGAATTACAGGGGAAGACCATCTGATTTCCAGACGCTCTCATCACGGATAACCCCCCTACACTAGGGGACACAGCTGCAGATGAGCCTCTAGAGGACAAGGTGGCTCGCCCACAGCACATCACCGGGATGTCAGGCCCCTATCCCATTGCCTCCACTTGTTGCACCTCATCCAGTGTTATATCCGCCGACTGCATGGCGTTTATTCCTACCTTCTGGGGCCACCGCCCTTCACCTACTGCTCTCCCCTTATCCAGAGTAGCTGCTCGTAATATTAACAATCTTCTTCCCTGTCAGCCCAACCAGATTCCCCTTCCTCAACCCTCAATCACTACGCTTCCGACACTGTCCTTTGCCCTCTTGAATTGCCAGTCTCTGCACACCAAGACCCACCTGGTGCATGATCTCTTGGACGCAGCACTCCCTCGATGCACTCTTCCTCACAGAAACCTGGCTTCATGAGGGAGAGGACGGCCTCCTCCACCGCTGCCTTCCCCCTGGTTACTCAGCATTTCACACCTCTCGGTTGCATCGATCACGGGGAGGTGTGGCGGACATTCACCGATCTTCCCTCTGTCTCTTATCACACCTGCCCCATCCTGTCCAAAATCTCTTCTATTTCATTCACGGTCTTCCACCCCTATCTACTTCCTCTTGCTCTATGCTCCTCCTTCTCGGCGCCCTGATTTGTGGGATTCTCCTCTTCTCTCTCTGAAACGGCTCTCCTGTCCTCTCATATTGTGGTTCTTGGTGATTTCAATGTCCATCTTGGCTCTCAGTCGAGATCTCGGGATAAAGCTTTTTTCTCACTCATCACCGATCTGTTTTATTCAGCATGTAGACTGCCCCACCCATACCTCAGAGCATACCATCGACCTTATCCTTACGCATGATTCCTCTCCATTCCAGCCAGCTGTTTTGCCCCTTCTCCTTACGTGGTCAGATTGTAGTTGTATTTTCTTCTCCCTCCCCTTTCTCCCTGCTCAAGCATCCGCTCCTCGTAACTCAGATCCTCTTCCACAGTTACTCAAACTCCGCATCACCCCTACCACCCCGTCAGCGTCTTCTCCCCGCTGACTTTTTCCTTCCGAGTTTGCCTCCTCTGTAGATCAACAGGTCGACCTTTGGTCCTCCACTCTTTCTGCCGCCCTGGATTCTATCGCACCCTTCCATCCCTCCTCTCTCCATTCCTCCTCACATCACTCCTGGTTCCACCCAGGTCTTTACTTGCAACGTTCTTATCTTTGGTGTGCAACGCGGACCTGGCACAAACACCCTTCTAACGCCTCCCTCTCTACTTTCTGTCTTGCACAGAAACTCTACCGCTCAATGATATCAACCACCAAACAGACACACTACTCGAACCTCATTACTGCATCTTCAAACTCTTCTCGCTGCCTCTATCAGGTCCTCAATTTTCTCTCTTCACCTACCTCCTCCTCCTCAATACCTCCCTCAAGTCCATTCACCCTTGCCACTTTCTTCTCAGGCAAGATTCAGACACTCCGCTCTACTTTCGTCTCCTGCCCTCCCCCCCTCTCGCCTCCCCTCGCTCCCCCCTCCTCCTCTCCCACTTGCTCTGTTTCAATCACACGTCCATCCACACACACGGTCTAAGTTCCAGCCTATCACCTCTACAGACCTCGCCAAGGCCCTCTCAGTCTCCCACAAAACTACCTGTCTTCTTGGTACAATTCCCTCATCCTGGCTTCTGGATCCTTCACTCACTCTTGCTCCATACATTCTCACCATACTAAATTCTAGTTTGAGCTCTAACTGCTTCCCTTCCCACTGGAAGCATGCCTTGGTTCGTCCTCTTCTTAAAGCTAATCTTGACCCCTCTGTTCCTGCAAACTGGCGTCCTGTCTCCAACCTTCCTTTTCTGTCAAAGATTCTTGAAAGACTTGTTTTTCACCAGCTCACCTCGATTCCACTCTCTCTCTTCACCATTGTCAATCCGGATTCCGGAACTGCCATAGTACTGAAACTATTCTCTTGGCACTTCTTAGCGAGTTGTACCGCTCTCACAATCGTGGTGACATATCTATCGCTGTTTCTTTGGACCTCTCTGCTGCGTTCGACGTGGTAGATCACCGCACACTTCTCACTAGTCTATCAGATCTCGGTATCCACGGCACTGTTCTACAATGGTTTCGGTCCTTCCTTTCGTCTCGCACTTTTGCTGTCTGTTCAGGATCCATCACCTCTCCCTCCTTCCCTCTTCATTGTGGTTCCCCTTCTCTTTAATGTCTTCCTTGTTCCCCTGGCTCTGCTTATAAAACAGGCTGGCATCTCGGCCTACTTCTTTGCCGATGATATTCTTCTGGTCCACCATACAAGTCCCTCAGCCCCGGATCTCTCTGCTCTCAATACCTGCCTTACCTCTGTTTCTGACTGGTTTGCTAGCAACTACCTACATGTTAATCCCTCAAAGTCAGCCGCTATTTGGTTCACCCTTGGTGCCCCCCTCCCCCACTTTGGCACCTCTTATGGCTGCTTCCCGATTCCTCTGGTCTCTGTTCTTCGCTACCTCTGTGTTACTCTTGATTCCTCCCTCTCCTTTCACCAACACATCTCCACACTTGTACATAACATCCTTCCATCTTCATAGAATCCAGGCTGTTCGTCCTTTTCTTCCCCTCTCTCTTACTATTCTTGTCCTCTCTTTGGTGATGTCTCGACTCGATTACTGCAATTCACTTTTCCCAGGTCTCCCCCAGTATCAGCTTCGTCGGCTCCAACTCATTCAAAACACAGCTGCACGTCTTCTCACTCCTCTCCTCGGGATCCTGTGACTCAGTCTTCTTTCCCTTCACTGGCTTTCTATCAAAGTTCGTTTCCTGTACAAGCTTCTCACCATTACTCATAAGGTTCTTCACACCAGTACACACCCCAGTACCTCGCCGACATCATCTAAATCCAGCCAACTCCCCATCTAGTTCGTTCAGCCCATGGTAATCGTCTCCTCCTTCCGTTCCCTGCCCAGGCCCACATCAAATCGACCCATTATGCTGCTTTTTACTTCTTGAGTCCGGTCCTCTGAAACTCTCTGCCCCACCTTCTCTGTACTGAAGCATCCTTTTCCCGGTTCAGGGCCTTTCTCAAGACCCACCTCTACTGCCAAGCCAACGATCTCCCTATTCCTCCCGATTTCCATTCACCAAGATGCCACTGAACTACTCTCCTCTGCAATATCATCTTACATTCTCTGGTATTCAGGTTACAGCCCCTCCCATCCCCCACCAGTCCGGTCTACCACCTCCGTCTTGGTCTTTATTTGTAGCGTCCTTTGTCTATTTATAGCGTCCCCCTGGGTCTACCGCTGTCCTTACTATCCTTCTCTCTTCTTTTCTATTGGATCTCCTATCATACCGATGGCGTTCCTTCTTCCTCCTTTACTTTCACCAGTTGCACTTGGTTATTATTGTACACCGCTTTGACGCTCCGGCAATGGGCGCTATATCAAATGTTTTGAATAAAGAATAAATAACAACCCGGCCAGCTGGACATCTTTACCCACAGCACCATCTATCACTTCCTGCTTGAAGGCCAAACTTCATCCTCCAGTTGGGAAAGGAGGAGAAAGCCCTCTAGGGATGACCCAGATGTTGCCATGCAGGAAACCATAGTTACTCACCTGTAACAGGTGATCTCCGGGAACAGCAGGAATTTAGTCCTCACATATGGGTATCATCGGTACCGACAGAGCCTGCGCGGGAACACTCCCCAGCGTCCAATTAGAAAACTTTTGGGAGCATCCCACAGCGCCTGCGTGCTGCCTTCCCGCCTTTCCCAACTACCTCTCTCCAGTTGAGTTTTAAAGCTGAGACAAAGAGAGAGAGAGGGAAAGGAAAGAGATAGAGAGATACAACTCCTAGGGGAGGTGGGTGGGTTGTGAGGACTAAATTCCTGCTGTTCCCAGAGATCACCTGTTATAGGTGAGTAACTATGTTATCTCCAGGAACAAGCAGGAATGTAGTCATCACATATGGGGACTCCCTAGCTTTAGGTGCCAGGGAGAGACCCCAGAAGTTGTGTGTCCCTGAACAGGGCTCCACTTCCCCCCATGGATCTCTGGCATCCTACCAGGGATGGCGGGTAGGAGTTGATTAGGTATGGAACAGGTGTTGGAGAACAGCCTGACCAAACAAGGCATCCCGGCGGGAGTCCTTGTCCAAGCAGTAATGGGCTGTGAAGGTATGAACCGAGGCCCAAGTGGCTGCTTGACAGATGTCGTCGATAGACAGAGTGCAGATGAGCCATTGAGGCTGCCATGGCTCTCACACTGTGAGCTGTGACATGACCCTCCAGAGAAAGGTTCTTACTCTGATAGGCGAAGGAAATACACTGAGCAATCCAGTTAGACAGTGTTCTCTTGGAGACTGGAAGTCCCAAATGAGAAGGATCAAAAGCAACAAAGAGTTGAGAGGACTTTGTGTTGTTGTGTTCTTTGTAAGTAAAAGGCTAAAGTTCTTTTACAGTCCAAGGTATGAAGATTCCTCTCTGCATTTGATGCATGAGGCCTTGGAAAAAACACAGGTAGGTAGACCACTTGGTTCAGATAAAAAGGCGAGACCACCTTTGGCATAAAGTGTGGAGGAGTCCTAAGAACTACCTTGTCATGATGGAACCTTGTATAAAGTGGATCAGCTACTAGCGCTTGCAACTCACTAATGTGACGTGCTGATGTGATTGCAATGAGAAAGATAACCTTCCAAGAAAGGAATTTCAAGGAGGTATTAGCTAAAGGTTCGAAAGGTGGCTTCATGAGCTGCCCAAGAACCAGGTTTAAGTCCCATGCCACCGGTGGTGGCCTAATGGGAGACTTAGTTAGAAGAAGCCTCTCATAAATCTTGCTATAAGAGGATGAAAGGAAATAGGCTGTCCATTTAGAGGCTTAAAGGAAGCTGCAATAGCACTCAAATGGACTCTTACTGAATTAGTCTTAAGACCTGCATTGGATAAATGAAGGAGATACTCCAGCAATGATTCCAGAGGTATTGCAAGGGGGTTAAGACCCTTTTGCAAACACTATATGGTAAACCTTTTCCACTTGAAAGCATAAGAGCGTCTTGTGGAAGGCTTCCTGGAAGCAACAAGAAAATCTTTTACTTGCTGAGGGAGATTAAGATCATGGAGATCTAGGCCTTCAGCAACCAAGCACTGAGATGCAGAGACTGGGGATTGGGATGCCATAACATTCCGTCCTCCTGAGATAGGAGATCTGGAGCAGACCCTAACTCCAGGGAGGGAGCTTGAGAGAGATGTAGAAGCAGAGGGTACCACACTTGCCGTGGCCAATGTGGAGCTATGAGAATCATATGGCCTCTGTCTCTCTGAAGCTTGAACAGGGTTTTGGGAATTAGGGGAATGGGTGGAAAGGCATACAGGAAGTCTTGACCCCAGTAAAGGAGGAAAGCATCCCTGGCCTGAGCCCCCTGAGCCGGAATTCTGGAACAGAACCGGGGAAGTTTGGCATTCCACGGACTTGCAAAGAGGTCTATGTCCAGGGTTCCCCAAAGTTGAAATATCCTGGCCACCTGGTCTGCATGCAGAGACCACGCGTGTGGAAGCAGAACTCGACTGAGTCTGTCTGCCCAAGAGTTTTGAATGCCTGGAAGATACACTGCCAGAAGATGAATCTGATGCTCTCTGGCAAGGGCCCATAGTCGCAAAGCTTCGTTGCAAAGCGACAGAGAGCCTGTTCCCCCTGCTTGTTCACGTAGAACATGGCTACTTGATTGTCCGTATGAATGAGGACTGTCTTGTAGCTGAGCAGGGTGTGGAACACTCGGAGAGCAAGGAAGATTGCTCTGAGCTCCAAGAGATTGATATGTAGATGACTCTCCTGTGGAGACCAGGTGCCATGGGTGGAAAGGTCTTGCAGATCAACTCCCCAACCCATTGGAGAAGCATCTGTTGTGAGAGTTGCTTGGGGTAAGGTTTTTTGAAAAGGGGACCCCAGCAACAGGTTTTGAGTGGACTTCCACCACTGGAGGGACAAAATAAGGCGACTTGTGTTTGCTATTTTGTCTGACAGGCATCCTGATGCCTGGGTCCATTGAGTGGATAAGTCCACTGGGCTGCTCTCATATGGAGGCGAGCATAGGGAACCACATGTACAGTAGATGCCATGTGGCCTAGTAGTTGTAACATTTCTCGAGCAGTGAGATGAGGCTTTAGCACTGCTTGAGAAGCTAACTGCACCATGCGAAGGCAGCGGCCTGAGGGAGATAGGCCCTTGCCTTTCTGGTGTCCAGCAAAGCTCCTATGAACTCGAAAGACTGAGTGGGAGTTAGATTGGATTTTGGGATGTTTATTACAAGAAAACAAATACTGAAGGATACGCATTGTGCAGGATAGAGAAGTCCTGGCCTCTGACTCTGTTGGGGCTCGAATGAGCCAGTCGTCTAAGTAGGGGAAGACGAATATCCCTAGAGTGCGGAGAAATGCTGCTACAACAGCCATGCATTTTGTGAACACCCTTGGTGCTGAGGCCAGGCCAAAAGGAAGCACCCTGTATTGGTAGTGCTTTCCTTGAAAAAGGAACCGAAGGATCCTTCTGTGGGTTGGATGGATGAGGACATGGGTGTATGCATCCTTGAGATCTAGAGAACAAAGCCAATCCTGACTCTGAAGGTATGGCAGCAGAGACCCGAGAGAAATCATTTTGAATTTCTCTCTGACAAAGGAATTTGTTCAATTCTCTGAGGTCTAAGATAGGTCTGTATCCCCCTGTTTTCTGTGGAATAAGGAAACAAGGGGAGTAGAACCCTGTACCCTGCTGATGAATGGGTACTTCTTCTATTGCCCCTTGGGCAAGAAGGATAGCGACCTCCTGACCTAACAGGTCGGTGAGAGAGGTCGGAGAACTGAACTGCTTTATTATTGTGTGAGGGGGCGTGCTTGAAAAATGAAGCTTCTACCCCTCACTGATGGAGTGTCCAATGCTCTGCTGTTATCTGCCCCCATCTAATTTAAAGGGTAGAAATTCATGTTTGGGACTAGAATCCAAGATCAGTGTTGGGCACTCTAGTGACTAGTTCCCTCTGGATACTGTTGTTAGCTTCCAGCGTTTACAGGCCATATTAGGTATTACCATGTTTGTCCAGATCGATACTGTAAACCCAGGGATATGCCAGTGTTGTTAACTACCATCGTTTATAGGCCATATTTGGTATTACCATGTTTGTCCAGATTGATACCTTAAACCCAGAGATATGCCAGTGCTGATGCTATGTTAGAGCAAGGTCATCTTTAGCTAGATAAGAACATAGGGACTTGGGATGTACCATAGTGGGTCAGACCAAGAGTTCATCAACAGATCCAGCTGCACATACACGAAACAGGCTCCCTCCACGGGACAGGCTCCCGCACCGCGACAAACCCAGCTCCACATCCACGGGACAGACCCCCGCAACAGGGCGACCACCACAGATCCGGCTCCACCTCCACGGGACAGGCTCCCTCCACGGGACAGGCTCCCGCACCGCGACAGACCCAGCTCCACATCCACGGGACAGGCCCCCGGACCAAGGCGACCTACACAGCTCCTGCTCCACACACCGGACAGGCTCCCTCCACGGGACAGGCTCCCGCACCAAGGCGTCCGCCACAGATCCAGCTCCACATCCACGGGACAGGCTCCCTCCACGGGACAGGCTCCCGCACCGCATCAGATCCAGCTCCACATCCAAGGGACAGGCTCCCTCCACGGGACAGGCTCCCGCACCGCAACAGATACAGCTTCACATCCAAGGGACAGGCTCCCTCCACGGGACAGGCTCCCGCACCGCAACAGATACAACTTCACATCCCCAGGACAAGCCCCTGCAACAAGTACAGCTCTCCTCAAAAAAGCAAACAACAGACGAAAACCTAAGGACACAGGCGTCGCCCTATCAGAACATCACAAGCTATCAACATGCACACCACATACTTCCTCCCACTATACCTACTAGTCACACAACTCCTCCCACCAACTACACACCCCCACTACCCCCAAACAAACACACCATGGTACCCACCAACTGCACTGCCATATCTCGGTCCACAACACACACACAAAGAGACACTCGCAACCTCCCAAACAAAGAGACAAAACAGACACAAATCAAACCCCAACACCGGCCCTAAGGAAGCACACGTCGCAACAACCTCTTCCACAAAGAAAACATCAATTGAGCTCATAAACGCCAGATCCATCTGCAACAAGATACACACTCTGGTAGACCACATTGAAGAGCAACAGCCAGACATAATATGCATCACAGAGACATGGCTCAACCCTACCGACAGTGTACTACTCAACCAACTAGTACCGAACAACTACTCAGCATACAACTGCCCACGCACCCACAAGCGTGGAGGAGGAGTCCTAATAATAGCAAAAACAGAACTCAAGTTCAAGACACTGAATCTCACAGATACAAAGCAGTGTAACACAATTAGCATCAAGAACAAGAATACTGCAATCTGCCTAACCTACAGAGCACCCCGTGCTCCACCCGACGAACTAGCCTTCATATTCGAAGAAGCCTGTGCCATAACGTCAAACAACAAACCAGCACTACTAATCGGAGACTTCAACCTCAAGTCCGCCAATACAAAAGATGCAGAGGCCTTCCTTCAGGCAATGTCATCACTTCAATTCACACAGATAGTCAATGCACCAACACACAGACTAGGATCATCCCCAGACCTCATCTTCGCATCAAACTACCTAACTTCAAGAGACCTAATCTCTACACCCACCATCACCCCAGTACCATGGTCTGACCATTACTTAATCGAGACAAATCTGCAATCACAAGAAGACTGGACAAGCGAAAGAGCGAACTTCCCACACACACAAAGACGATTCAAGTCCTTTGACAAGGACGAATTCATCCAGGACACAATACAACACTTGAACATTGACTCAGAGGACCTGGAGGAACAAGTTTCCAACTGGAACAATGTCCTAGCTAACGCCGCCAAACCATCCGTTGACAGGACCAAGAAACAACACCACAACAAGAGACAAAACAAACCATGGTACTCAGCAAAAATACGACAGGAAAAGAGGGAGCTCAGGAAAATTGAACGGAGATGGAGAAAAAACAAAACTACTTCCGACCAACATCTTTACCTAACAAAGCAAAAACAATACAATGAACACATCAACCAATCAAAGAGAGAATTCCACACAAACCTGATAAATTCTTCCATCAACAAACCCAGAGAACTTTTCGAAATAGTAAAAACCCTGACCAAAGAGCAAGCAGCAGAAAGAGAAATACAAGTGGATCCACAGATATTCGCCGACCACATCAAAGACAAATTTCACTCCACAGAGCGCACAACACCCAGTAGAACCAACAGAACGAACGTCCACCCCAAAACCTGGGGCACATTCCACTCACCCTCAAAAGAGCAGATATCAGACATCATCTCCACAATCAACACAAGCACTGCTCCTACAGACCCTTGCCCAGTGTCATGGGTCAAAGCCACCAAAGCAAGCCTCATACCAAACATTCATAAAATGGTACACAACTCACTCACTCAAGGACTCATGCCACAGCAATTAAAGCTTGCCTCAGTAAGACCAATCACAAAGAAAACTTCTCTCGACAAAAAGGACGCAGCAGCATACCGACCAATCTCCAGCATACCCTTCCTCGCAAAAATAATCGAAAAGACGGTTCAACTACAACTTCAGGAACACATTGACGAACACGGAACTCTCGACGACAACCAACACGGATTTCGTCCCAATCATGGAGTCGAAACTCTCCTGATCTACCTCTTCGACAGCATCATAAGAATAATTGACGACATCAGGAATGGAATTATAATGATCTTCATCGACATCTCCTCAGCGTTCGACACAGTTGATCACAATATACTCCTGGAGAGACTGAAGAACACTGGTATACACGGTACCACTCTAAAATGGTTCCACTCGTACCTAACAGAAAGACAGCTACAGGTCAAGGTGGGACAGGACACCTCCCGGCCCATAAACGTCCAACAAGGAGTACCACAAGGATCCGCACTCTCAGCACTCCTTTTAACATCTACATCCAACCAATATGCAACATTATGAAAGAGAACAACATCCAATACACAATATACGCAGACGATATAATGGTATACTCCCCGATATCAATCGAAAACCCGGACTTCTCTAAGATAGCAGACTGCCTTACCCAAATGGCGAAGTGGTGCCAAAACAACAATCTAGCTATAAACTACAACAAGACTGAAGCTTTAATCATCACTCGAAACCAAAGCTTCACACACCCACCAAACATAAAGATACAAAGCACCACGATACCGATAAGATCGGAGGTGAGATACCTTGGGGTTACTCTGGACAGTAAACTCAACCTCAAACCACACATAGACAAAACAATCCAAAAAGCATATTACAGGATGCGAATCATCAGGAGACTGAAACCACTCCTCGCTCCAGAACACTTCCGTACAGTCTGTCAAGCACTGATAACCCCAATACTGGACTTCTGCAATCCGATATACCTCGGACTACCAAAACAAGCTCTCAAACCACTACAGCTGGCACAAAACACTGCAGCTCGAATCATATCCGGAGCCGCAAGGCAGGAGCACATCACACCTACACTAAAGGACTTACACTGGCTCCCAATCATTGCTCGCATCAGATACAAGACTATCATAAACCTATTTAAGATAAAAGAACACACATCAGCCAACAGCCTCCACCTGCTCATACAACCGGAAACCAGCGCACGTCCCAGAAGAAGTCAAACACGCAACCGAGTCAGCACCCCAAATGAGTACAAGCACACACGCAAGGACACAACAGACAGAGCTCTCTCCATGGCTGCTCCAACAATATGGAACAATCTACCGGACGATCTAAGGGCAACTCCAGACCTCAAAGACTTCAGAAAACAACTGAAAACCATGCTGTTCATAGAGCACTATGGTCACATCACATAACCTAAGAGAATGGATAACAGCACTCCAATCCTCCCAAACAACTGAATATATATAAAATATGATTCTAGCACCACTGTAAATAGCCCACCCTGTATATAGCTCAAACAAATCAAGCACCCAACACATCCCTCACACAACTAAGTTTTATCCTCACTGCATGTACAACACACACACTTTACCTGATTGCTTGCTGTGATGCCACCTTGATTATTAAGATAAGGCGGTTTAGAAATACTGTTAAATAAATAAATCTGGGGGCAAAATGACAACCTTCCTGAAATGGTGGAAGGCTCTGGTCCCCCGAGAGCCAGGAAGGCTAAGTTCTCTAGCTGAAAGTCAAAAGACTTGTGGAGGCTGAGACTGCTGGGCCAACTGAGGCTTAGCATTCTTTGCTTTCTTCTGTTTGAGTGGTTGCTGACCCTTCCTGGCAAGCTGACCTTAGATAAGAATGGTTTCTTAAAAGATCTCTTTCTAGCAGGATCAGCTGTGGACTTGGATAATCTATCCAAGGTGGAGTTTTCAGCATCCATCTCATTGGCCTTTTCTTGCCAATCTCTACCAAACAGGTTCTCACCAGTACAAGGGATATTTCCCAATTTGTCTTCTACCCAGAGCTCTAGATCAGATGCCTGGAGCCAAGCAATTCTACGTGCACCTATGGCAATAGCCGAGGTTCTGCTTATGCACTCAAAGCAGTCAAAGGCTGCAAGGTTGGCAAATTTAGAAACATCTTGGGCATGTTTGACCAAAGTGAGAAAATCCTGTCTTCTATCTTTAGGAATAATAGGACTTAAAGCTTCTAAATAATCTGTGACCTCCTTCAGGAACATTCCCATGAAAAGACTATAGGAACTGATCCTGGCAGAAAGCATGGAAGCTTGGAAGACACGACGTCCAAAAGCATCCAGGGTTCTGCACTCACGTCCTGGAGGATTAGAGGCATGCCTCTTTGCACTCTTGATCCTTCTCATAGCTGATCCCACTACAATAGAGTGGTGAGGAAGCTGAGTCTTTTGGAAACCAGGACAAGGAGGGACTCGATACATAGTATCCAGTCTGCGAGAATGAGGAGAGGTGGTAAGAGGTGTCTCCCACATCCTTAACATGAGATCATATAAAATCTCATGAATAGGCAAGGTAGCTGCCTCCTTAGGAGTTTTAGGATATTGTAGAATTTCCAACTCCTTGGCTCTTGGCTCTATTTCAGGGGCCACAGTAATGGACAGACCCTGAGCCACCTCCCTGATAAAATCCTGAAAGGAAATATCCTCCGGAGGAGACAGCCTGTGCTTAGGGAAGGAGGGCTCCTCTGGGAGAAGCATTCCTACATTGACAGAACTATCAGAATCCTCAGATTCTTCTGAGGACTCGAAGTACCGTCTGTCCGGATGCTCTTGAAGAGCCCGATACCCGTACCGACCGAAGTCGGCACCGGGAGTAATTGGTACCGGGGTATCGGTACCGGAGGGCATCGGATGACTGGGTACCGGCAAAGCAGACATCGATGCCGATGTCATTGCTATTGGGACCGGTACTGATACCGATGCCGGAGCCGGTACCGGCTGAATTGTCTGTCGCGGTTCCGAGGGCATCGATGCCGCAAGGAGAGCCGCCAGATTGCCCTCAATAGCCAGGAATCTCTGGTCTATCGATGCTGCCGATGCCTGGATGTCGGTACCGGAGAAGACCGCCGGTACCCCAGAGCATGGCACCAGAAGTTCTGCCGAGGTCGAGGCCTCGAGAACATCCTGGAGCCCCGATAATGCTTTGGAAGCCGAAGCCTCCCGCCGGGGCAATTTCGCCGGTGCAGAATCCTCAAGGGCAACGCCAGAGGCATCTCGATGCTTAGAAGGAGATCTACCCTTTGAGGACCGGCTAGACTTATGTTTAGTTACCTGAGATCCATGGGAGGAAGAGGAAGCCCTGGAAGACGTCGATGCCACCGAAGCTGCATCAGAGGGAAACAGGGTACTGAGCTTAGCAGCTCGGTTCTGCCAACCTCTTTTAGACATCATGGCACAGGACATACAATCCGTGATGGAGTGGTCAGGACCTAAACATTTTAGACACCATTCATGGGTGTCGGTGATGGAAATGGTACCACCACACTTGGTGCACTTTTTGAAACCTGAGGCAGGTTTCTCCATTATAAGAAGATGTTTTTGGGCCTAAGGCCCAAAAAGGCGCGTGCACCGGAAGAAAAACAGGAAAAAAACGTAGTGTGTATATGATATATATATATATATATATTTATTTATTTATTTTTTTAGAACAGAAAATAAGAAAAAAACGGCGGTACCGGTAAAGCGTCGAGGAAGGCAGACGTGACCACAAAAAAGAAATAAAGAAGAATTCTTCTGCGGTGACAGGAACAACGACCTGCTGGCTCCGTGGAAAAAGAAGAACTGGAGAGAGGCACTTGGGAAAGGCGGGAAGGCAGCATGCAGGCGCTGTGGGATGCTCCCAAAAGCTTTCTAATTGGACGCTGGGGAGCGTTCCCGTGCAGGCTCCGTCGGTACAGACGATACCCATATGTGATAACTACATTCCTGCTTGTTCCTGGAGATGAGCAGAATCCAGAAACCAGAGATAAAGCACCTCGCTTGCCAGAGGCCAGATGTTTTCTGGAAGTAGACATAGAAAGTTAGGGCAAGTATCACAACAGTGCACGCTAAGGCCGCAGTGGCCCGAAAGGCACACGTTAACGGCACTTACACAGCAATGAATGTTACAGACGCTTGAGTAGAAAGGCGTTTTGAGCCCACTCTAGCGGAACACGTGACCATGAGGCGCACAATATTAAAAGACGCTACTAACGTGTGTGGAAAATGCAGGAAACTCCCCATACTGTGACCATGGTCCATCCCGAATTACACCCCAGATGGACAGAATTTGGAGCCCCCAAACAAGGACACTGACAAGGTCAAGCCTTGGCACTCACTTTGTTGAGAGCCCCAGGCAGGAATCCGTGCCAGGCTCAGCTTGACTCCCCTGAAACAGTTTCTCAGCTACGTTTAAGGGTACTGGCAGGCAGATTCCTCTGAGAGCCTTCTGCAAGGAGAGAGCACAGAGGGACAGAGGAGGAGGGAGGGGGCATTAAGGTTGTGTGAGGCTGCTGAACTCTTCAGAGATCCTTCCATTTTGTTGGTTGCTCAACAGGTCCTTAATAGGATAACAGCGTGCAGCTAAATCAATTTTCCTTCCTCCTGTGGCTACTGAATAGACCGCAGTCTAGTGGAGCCTCCCACGTCATGCTCAAGGTGGTCATTCACAAGCATTTAAATCAAAATTTTCCTCTCAATTATTCAGATTTTCTTCAGAGTGTAGAAAATCCATCCATCATTTGCTGGAGACAAAGAAATACTAAAGAGATCTCTGGTGGCTGAGGCAGACAGAGGCATGGGGTCCTTGAAACCTTGGCTTTTTATTGGTTCTTTGTCTCCACCAATCTGCTGGTAGGGGAGAAGTAGCCTAATGGTTAGAGCACTAGCTTGGGAACCAAGAGACCAGGGTTCAATTCCCATTAGCACTCCTTGTGGCATTGGGCAAGTCACAACCCTCCCATTGCCTCAGAAAAATCCAAGTTATCAATGTCCCTGTTTAATGTACATTACCAAGTTTAAGCTACAATGTAAACAGCTTTGACTGAAATGATAAAGTGGTATTAAAAAACCTGTTAAATCAGCGGTTCTCAACCTGTGGGTTGCGACCCCCACGGGGATCGCCACAGGATTTAGCGGGGGTCGCCTCAACCCGCCGTTAAAAAAAAAAGAGGGCACAAGTTGTTGCCGCTGCCGAGTCCACTTCTCGGCAGCGGCAAACTCACTGCCTCCCTTCTAATGCAGCCGCGGCTCCCTGCCTTAGGGAACCACGGCTGTGCCTGTGAAACCATTGCGGAGCCGTCCAGTCTCTCGACGGGCTCCATGCAGCATTGTCCCGCCTACAAAGGAAGCTGTTTACCACTTCCTTTGGAGGCGGGACAATGCTGCACGGAGCCCGTCGAGAGACAGGAAGGCTCCGCAACGGTTTTACAGGCATAGCCGCGGTTCCCTAAGAGGCAGGGAGCCGCGGTTCCCTAAGAGGCAGGGAGCCGCGGCTGCAGAAGAACAGGGCAGTAGCAGGCTGACAGGAAGAGGGGAGGAGGGGGCAGGGAACCTGCAACGGGGCTAACATGAGGGATGGAGGTAGGGGGGCTGACACTGATGGATGGATGGAGGGAGGTAGGGGGGCTGACATTGATGGATGGATGGAGGGAGGGAGGGGGCTGACATTGATGGATGGATGGAGGGAGGTAGGGGGCTGACATTGAGGGAGGGGGCTGACATTGAGGGAGGGATGGATGGAGGGGGTTGACATGGACAAAGGGAAGAGACAGGAGGACATACTGGACAGACAAGGGATAAATGCTGGACAGGGGGGAGAGACAGTGCGGGTTAGGATTATAATGGGAAGATGGGGGGGCTAGGACTGGTAATGGGTTGATTAGGGAAGGCTAGGACTGGGAATGGACTGATCAAGGGGAGGTTGGGACTGGCAATGTGCTGATAGGGGGTAGGACTGGCAATGGACTGATGGGGGGCTAGCATTGGAAATGAGCTGATCGGGGAGGCTAGGACTGGTAATGGGCTGATGGGGGGGGGTAGGACTGGTAATGGGCTGATTAGGGGAGCCTAGCACTGGTAATGGGGTTGATGAGGGACTAGCACTGGAAATGAGCTGATTAGGAGAGGCTAGGACTGGTAATGGACTGATGGGAGGCTAGCATTGGAAATGAGCTGATCGGGGGGGCTATGACTGGAAATGGGCTGATGGGGGGGTAGGACTGGTAATGGGCTGATTAGGGGAGGCTAGCACTGGTAATGGGGTTGAGGGGGGACTAACACTGGAAGCGAGCTGATTGGGGGGCTTCGATTGGGAATGGGCTGATTGTTGGGAGGGGAGGATAGAGCTGCTGGCCCTAGAAGAAAACTGGGGGCTAAGGCTACAAATGGGCTGATACGAGGGGATGGGAGAATGGAACTGGAAGGGAGTGGATCTGAGAGGGGCTGCCATGGTATTTGTACTAGAAGGGACTGCTCAGTGGGGAAGGAGGGGGACTGGAAGGGAATGGACACCAGTGGCAGTCATGGGAATGCAAGTTGACATTGGAAGGTACTGAGAGTGAGGACTGGCAAGGGGCTGATACTGTAGATGGTTACTGGGACTGGAAATAGGCTGATGGAAAGAAGTGAAGAAAACGAAAGATAAGAAATGGCAGATGGACCATAGACCACAGAAAGAGAGCTAAGAGAAGACAGGAAAGCAGAAGCCTCAGATCGGGATCAGCATGATCAGAGAATTGGTCAGACAACAAAGGTAGAAAAAATAATTTTATTTCATATTAGTGATTTGACTACAAAATCATAATTTTGAAATCAAATAGTGTTACTTGTTATTGTGAATAATTATTGTGGTTTAAAGAAGCAAATTTTATAAATAAAAACATATTGCAAAGGTCTATAATATATTAATAATTCAACAAATGATTACAGCGACAATACGTTAACGGTAAAGGAAGAGACGCATTTGATTTTATCATTGGGGGTCACCACAAGTTGACCAATGGTAAAAGGGGTCAAAGGTTGAGAACCACTGTGTTAAATAAACACAACCCAATTGTTTAGAGTGGTCTAGCAAGACGATATGGAAATATTTTTGCACTGTTCCCCATGACCCTTGATTTCTTTTTTTGTCAGCTATGAACACAAGAGACAATGGGGGGGGGGGGGGGGGTCATGGCTGGACCCCCAAGTGCTATAGGCACTAACTGCGAGTGTTACAGACAATTCTGTTTCACTAGGAGCACTTTTTGAACTCTCCAGAGAATTTCTGGGATATGTCTGGAAAAACTGCTGCAGTGAAATCAAATGACTCAAATGTAAAAAATTAACCCTATAGGACACCTTAGCAACACAGTGGCAGTGACATGGTAAAAAGAAAAGCTACCCGAAAATGGCCAAAAAACATAACTAGGAATACTAAAAGGGTAGAAGCCACATGGTATTGGTAGGGAGAAGAAAATGAAACACCCCCCCTTGAAAATACCACAGTGAACAGCAGACAAAAATGGCACGGATCATAGGACTGATGTGTCTGGTGGGCTATGCGGAAGAGGGAAGGCTGAGAAAATGAAGTGTGGCAGTGGTAGCTGGAGACAGACACTTAAGTGTAATGGCGTCATTCCAAAAGCTGCTAAAGCAGCTGGGAGGGTTTACCCATGCAGGGCACAGTCTGGGACGTCACTCATATGTTGCGGGCCCTTTGGCGTGGCCCTTTGGCGGGGCCCTTTGGCGTGGCCCTTTGGCGGGACACGATAGGCCCTTTGGCGTGGCCCTTTAGGCGGGACACGATAGGCGAAAAGAAGCGCTTACTTAACACCTCAACAACATAAAATCGACATCTGAAACCCAAGCAAAATCGAGCAGCTTGAGCTCCCTCACGGTAGAGCTCGCTCCCCCGCTGAAGTTGGATCACACTCCGAGCACAGCAAGTATACCAAAACAAAAAAGGAACCTATGATGTAACTGATTCTTGCGCATTCCCTTAAAGCCTTGATTACTATTGTTAGTAACCATAAGTACCCCATGTCAGCAAGTCACTAAATATCCCAATTTAGTTATAAAATACACTGTTTCACATTAGTGAAATATATATTGTTGCCTTACTCACTAGTTGTAACTATTGTTCCCTTGAACCAGATAGAATTTGCTGTCGCTATTATCCAGAATTTATATACTGTTGTCAGTAGATAGAGACATACTGTTGCCATAATCCAAAAGTTATACTGTTGCCAGTAGCCAGAGAAGCATACGGTTATTAGTTACTATTGTTACATACTGTATCATCACTCAATAATATACTGTTGTCAGTAGCTAGAGAGACATACTGATGTTATTAGTTACTATTGTTACATACTGTATCATCACTCAATAATATACTGTTGTCAGTAGCTAGAGAGACATACTGATGTTATTACCCAGAAAGCCATACTGCTAGCACTAGATAGAACGTCACACTGTTATCATCACCCATAAATTTGCAAATACTGGTCTTCTCAACATATAATCATACTTTGATACCCTGTTTCACCATAATTACAGCCCCATCAATATTAGCCACAAATACTACAACCCAAGCCCTCAGTCTGCAACATCCACAACTAGCAACACCACAGCTCCTCAGAACACAATGTTCTCCTTAGAGATACACACATTAGTAACCATTACCATCACCTACCTTCTCACTGCACTATCTGGCCAAGCGAGTGCCTTTAACGATGACCAACAATCCATACCAATATTAAGTTATAATTGGAAGAGATGGTCAAACAAGACTTACATAAATCAAACAAACGTTAACCATACACATCACTCACATCTACTTCATATTGCCCTTCAGATCACCAAAAAACCTAAATCAAAACAACAATACTATCCACCATTAAACTGTGCTCTTATCAATATAAGATCTATTCGCACAAAATGGCCTCTGATGTCTAATCTCATCACCACACATAACCTTGACATCTTGTTGATCACAGAAACCTGGCTAACAGATTCTGACAATGTCATTCTTAACCAGATGCTACCGCCAGGATTCTCTATTCACACGTGCCATAGGAACCAACAAAGAGGAGGCGGAGTACTTATTATCTCTAACAACCAACTACAGTTTCAAATTAACAACAGTATTAGTTCAGCACACCTAAATATACTAAACATATCAAACAATGTGCACTCAATCAGCCTAGTTTATAGAGCTCCTACATCATCAGCTGATGATCTGCCATCGATAGTTGACCTTGCCTGCAACACAGAAAAGCCAAAACTATATAATTGGATACTGGGAGATTTCAACCTCCCCTCCCTTCAGGACTCGCAAACTACAGCATTTATAGAAGCAATTGACAACCTTGGATACAACCAAATAGTCAAAGACCCCACTCACAATATGGGAAACACCCTTGACCTGATATTTGTCCCACAAGCTACATCAGACACCAACCATAACTATGACCTATCCATAATACCAGTACCTTGGTCCGACCATAGTCTAATTTTATTCAAAATCCCCAACTCCTCCAGTCCATCTAACCCCAAACCTACTCATGATAAACCAACATCTAGGAGGTTTCGCCCCTTTGTCAAAGAGGAAATACTTAATAATCTTCTCCCAACACTACAAGCATCTAAACCCGACCTGGACAATCTAATCAACACTTGGGAGCAATCTCTCAGATCCAACTCACAACCATCAAACAAAGCGAAAAAGAACCACCAACGTACACATGTAGCTTGGTACTCCAAGGAGCTAAGAACATCCCTCCTACATCTTCGAAAACTCGAGAAATACTGGAGAAGATCACGCTCTAATGAAGCATACACAGAGTACTGCAAATACTTAGAAAAGCACCGTCAAGAAATAGCAGATCGAAGGAAACAATACCATACTAACCTACTAAAGAAATCATTAAATAAACATCACGATCTCTTCAACATTGTAAGAACAATGGCAAAGGAACCGACACCTCAACAAATACAAACAATACACCCTCAAGAATATGCTATATACCTAAAGTCAAAGATGACAAAAACATCCAACATCTGTACCTCTGGACCAACAAAGAATGATAAGTATTCACAGTCAACCACCCTGACTAAATTTAATACACTATCAATCAAAGAAATTGAAAATACTATTGCATCAATAAATGCCACCACTGCTGCAAGCGATCCCTGCCCGGCAGCCTGGATAAAAAATCTCAAACATGAAATAAGCTTCTTTATACAGAATATCCTTGAACAATCTTTCTCAACTGGAACCTTTCCTCAAAGCCTCAAACAAACCTCAATTAGACCATTACTAAAAAACAACAAATTAGACCCTCTAAAAGTAGAATCCTACAGGCCAATATCCAGTATCCCACTCCTAGCGAAGATAATTGAGAAAGTAGTCCAAAGGCAAATACAACAACACATAGACTCTGAAGCTCCACTTGACCCTGCACAACACGGCTTTAGAGAATCTCACGGAGTTGAGACCCTTCTCATAACACTATTCAACACCCTAATCACAGGAATGGATAACATTCACCAAGGATTCATACTTATATTCATGGACATCTCAGCGGCGTTCGACTCAGTAAACCACCAAATACTTATCAACCGTCTTAAGGAAAAAGGAATAGTTGGAGCCGCACTAGATTGGTGTATATCCTATCTAACAAACCGCTGGCAACAAGTACGAATCGACGAAACCACTTCTGAACCATTTCTTCAAGATCAAGGGGTACCACAAGGTTCTTCTCTATCAGCGTTATTGTTTAACATATACATGCAACCCATTTGTGACCTCATTCGTTCCTTTAATGTCACCTGTTTAGCATATGCAGATGACATTCTACTATACATGCCATTCTCCATCAACCAACCCGATTATACATCATTGATAGCATGCTTCGAAGCAGTAGAAGATTGGCTCTTCTCCCAAAATCTGAAAATCAACCATAGCAAGACTGATGTGATGTTTATAACAAGGAACCAAAACTTCACACCCCCTACCTCCCTAAAGATAAACGATAAGGAATTAACAGTAAAACCTACATTACGCTACCTAGGTATAACCCTCGACCAGCGCCTCAACATGAAAGCCCACATAAAAAACATAACAAAACTAATATATCACAAGATACGCACATTGCGCCACCTGCGACCCCTACTGGAACCCTCAGATTTCAGAACCATCTATCAAGCCCTGATAATGCCCCACATTGACTTTTCAAATGCAATTCTTTACGGACTCCCTCAAGCAACATTAAATCCTCTCCAACTGGCGATGAACACTGCTGCCAGAGTACTTGAAGGAGTATCAAAGACAGACCACATAACCCCAATCCTAAAAAGACTCCACTGGCTACCAACCAAAGCACGAATCCACTACAAGATATTAACCACTACTTTCAAAACCATAAACAAGCAAGCACCATTAACCATTACCAACCTTGTACACCCACAGGCTCCCAATAGATCTAGAAGGTCAATTGCAATAAATACACTAATAATCCCTAAACAAACAGCCAGATATACGAAGGAAACAACTAAAAGAGCCTTCAGTATCCATGCCCCAATAGCCTGGAATGCCCTTCCACTAGAACTGAGAGTTATCAATAGCCTAACGCAATTCAGAAAAAGCCTCAAACATCATCTCTTCCAAAGCTATTTCCCAATCTAATCTTTTGCACATGAAAGTATATTACAGCCACTTTCCCACTATGACATTATCCAATTGATATATCCAGATTTGAATAACGTACTTGAATATTCTGTAAATAGTTAGCTAGTTTATATAGCTCTACCCTGTTATTCCCAAGTTTAAAAAACCCTGTTACCTGTAAAATACATTTTTCAGTTCTATGTATGCATATGTTTTGTTCCATGTAAACCGAGCTGATGACAATAGCGCGGTATATAAAAGATGTTAAATAAATAAATAAATAAATATGTGAGCATTTATTCTGTCTGTGCACAGAGAACATATTTTCCCCAGTTTTGATCTTTTGATTTGGATTTTTAGATTTGCCAAATCTGAGCTTAAGATGGATTATATATATTCAGGTACAGTTGATAGTTTCCTGCTCAAAAACAGCTTACAATTCAAGATGTACCCAAGGCAACAGAGGGAGAAGTGATCTGTCCAAGATCACAAGAATCATCAGTTATAGAAATTGGATTTAAACCTTGGCTCCCTTGGTTCTCAGCCTATCAGGCTCTCTCTCTACTCCATGAGAAATATAAAGCTCTGACTCTTTTTGGGTAACATTGTTCTAATGTGTCAGTACAGCGCTACATAGGCCTTTTAGCGCAATAGAAGTGATCAGTAGTAGCAGCAGTAGTAGTAGTAATGCAAACTCCAGCTACAAGTCACTGTTGACATGTCTGCAATATCCATATATATTTATCTACACACGCAGAGGCAATAATGATTGCCCATTAGGTAAGAGATTTATGTTCAAGGACAGCACGTTTCAACACATACCAGTGTTGAGATCATAAGTTTTAATTTGCAAAGGGTTTTAAAATACGGATCTATTAGTACATTTTGTACAAATTTGTTCTGGATTTAAGAGCCAGCCCAAAAACCTGAGAGCTAGGGGCCAAGACAACCCCCTCAACTCTGCCTTGGGGGTGAAGATGGATTCTACTCCTTCAGGGACTCTTTACTAAGACTGTTTTCTCATTCCATATCTAAGGAAAAAGAAAGCTTAGTGAATCAGACTGTTAAAGCAGCACTATAGACCACTGGCAGAAATACACAGACAGCAGCCCCCCAACTCCACCCTAAAAAGGTCCATCAAGCCCAGTATCCTTTTTCCAACAGTGGCCAATCCAGGTCACAAGTACTTCACCCTTCTTCATCCAAGCTCGCTCTTATCCCATTCCTCCCATCACCTCCCGCCTCACTTAAAACCAGTCACCCATACCAAACTAGTCCTCATTGCTCAGCAAGCCAGTCCGTCATCATCAGCTTTCCCCCCAGCAAACAGTCAGCCAGTCCCCTCCCCTCCCTAGCCAATAGTAAGTGAGCACCTGCAGCCTCCTTGCTTCCCCTCATTGATGGCTCTCTCCAGAAGGAGCCCAGCTGCATAGGGCGCCTCTGGAAGTTGGCTCCTTGCCAGTCTGGCAACCAGAGGGTTGAAGCTGCAGTGAATTGCAGTTCCCTGTCTGCCTTGCTGTGCTATAGGACTCATAACCACTCAGGGCCTCTGTGCTGACAGGCTGAGCTAGGGCAGAAGACTCTAAGACCCCAAATACTCTGAAGCTGCTGGCAGCCTTGAGTAGGGAGGGGCATGGAAAGTTTGAAAGTAAGTAAAAAATCTTGAAGAGGAAACGCAGAGGGGCAGTTTGCAATGACTGTCAAGTTCCAAAAATTCCCAAATGACAGAAGCAAATTTCTGGTCATCATGGGGGATCTAGCACTTGGGATTTGTCAAGCCCTGCTTACTACCAAACCAAATATAAATGAAATCAAAAATAAATGTGCAAGAAAGGCTACTTGGAATATTCCCATTTACCTTAAAATGTCTCCAGATTTAAGAGATGGCCACAATACTCACATGCATGTGTTATTGATAGCATCATCAGGGCAGTGACCCGAGCAGTAGCATCTGAGAAACGGCGTGAAGTCTTCAGGAGCCTGTGTAATTCCATTTGCTTGTTTCTTGGAATCGGTGTTGGTTTTCATTCCTGTACCATGGAGCATGCTGTCCAAGTTTTGCCCTGTAAGCCAACAGCAGAACACTTGCATGGTAACACAATTCTTCGATAAAAAAATGACTTACACCATTTGTTCAGCCTTCTGGTTGTCTCTGCATTCAATGCTACTGCGTAACTTAGTAATGGTTACAAAAGCTCACGAGTTATCTCCTATTCATCATTTATGTATTTTTACACTACTTGGTGACAAATTGTGAAAGGATGGCTACATAGTTGCTTTCTAAAACTGTTAACAGTTGATCATGTAACAAAGATAAATACACACAAAAAAAAGAGGGTAAAGCAAAAAGAAAGAAAAAACAGTTCTAAGAATAAGGGGTTTGGGTGCAGGGAGGAGGGGAAGAGAGGTATTAGTCAAAGGACTACTTTACTAAGTCCAGCCTTCTTTCAATACCTGTAAAGCAGTTACTTACCTGTAACAGGTGATCTCTGGGAACAGCAGGAATAAGTGTTCACATATGGGTATCGTCGGTACCGACGGAGCCTGCGTGGGAATGCTCCCCAGCGTCCAATAAGAAAACTTTTGGGAGCATCCCACAGCGCCTGCGTGCTGCCTTCCCGCTTTTCCCAACCGCCTCTCTCCAGTTTGAGTTTTAAAGCTGAGACAAAGAGAGAGATAGAGGGAAGGAAAGATAGATAGAGAGATACAACTCCTAGGGGAGGTGGGTAGGTTGTGAAGACTTATTCCTGCTGTTCCCAGATATCATCTGTTACAGGTAAGTAACTGTGCTATCTCCAAGAACAAGCAGAAATGAGTCTTCACATATGGGGACTCCCTAGCTGCAGATGCCAGGGAGAGACCCCAGAGTTGTGTGTCCTTGAAAAGGGCTCCACCTCCCCCCATGGATCTCTGGCATCCAACCAGGGTAGGTGGGTAGGAGTTGATTAGGAATGGAACAGGTGTTTGAGAACAGCCTGACCAAACGAGGCATCCCGGCGGGAGTCCTTGTCCAAACAGTAATGGGCTGTGAAGGTATGAACCGAGGCCCAGGTGGCCGCTTGACAGATTTGGTCGATGGACACAGAGTTTAGATGAGCCATTGAGGCTGCCATGGCCCTCACATTGCGAGCTGTGACATGGCCTTCCAGAGAAAGGTTCCTACTCTGGTAGGCAAAAGAAATACACTGAGCAATCCAGTTGGACAGTGTTCTCTTAGAAACTGGAAGTCCTAAATGGGAAGGATCAAAAGCAACAAAGAGTTGAGAAAACTTTCTATGTTGCTGTGTTCTTTGTAAGTAAAAGGCGAGAGCTCTTTTACAATCCAAAGTATGAAGATTCCTCTCTGCACTTGATGCATGAGGTCCTGGAAAAAAGACAGGTAAGTATACCTCTTGATTCTGATGAAAATGCGAGACCACTTTGGGCATAAAGTGTGGATTGGTCCTGAGGACTACCTTATCATGATGGAACCTTGTATAAGGAGGATTAGCCACCAAGGCTTGCAACGCACTGATGTGACGTGCTGAGGTGACTGCAATGAGAAAGATAACCTTCCAAGAAAGAAATTTCAAGGAGGTGGTGGCTAAAGGTTCAAAGAGTGGCTTCATAAGCTGGCCAAGAACCAGATTTAAGTCCCATGCCACTGGAGGTGGTCTAATTGGAGGTTTAGTTAAAAGAAGGCC
Organism: Ichthyophis bannanicus; assembly: GCA_033557465.1. Lineage (NCBI taxonomy): Eukaryota > Metazoa > Chordata > Amphibia > Gymnophiona > Ichthyophiidae > Ichthyophis > Ichthyophis bannanicus. Next base: position 628,641,876 of record CM066034.1, on the reverse strand, counting down.
TCTCATGAATCTTGCTATAAGAGGATGAGAGGAAATAGGCTGTCCATTGAGAGGCTTGATGGACGCTGCAATAGCACTCAAATGGACTCTTACTGAATTCGTTTTAAGGCCTGCAAGGGATAGATGCAGAAGATACTCTAGTAAAGAATTCAGAGGTATTGCAAGAGGGTTAAGACCCTTCTCTGAACACCAAATGGTAAATCTTTTCCATTTGAAAGCATAAGAACGCCTAGTAGAAGGCTTTCTAGAAGCATGAATATCTCTGATTTGCTGAGAGAGATGAAAAACTTGAAGGTCTAGGTCTTCAGCAACCAGGCCCTGAGATGGGGAGAATGGGAGTTTGGGTGCCACAACGTTCCGTCTTCCTGGGATAGAAGATCTGGTGCAGAGCCCAATTCCAGGGAGGGAGCTTGAGAGAGATGCAGAAGTAGAGGGTACCACACTTGGCGTGGCCAATGTGGTGCTATGAGGATCATGGAACCTCAGTCTCTCTGAAGCTTGAAAAGTGTTTTGGGAATTAGGGGAATGGGTGGAAAGGCATAAAGGAATTCTTGACCCCAGTGAAGGAGGAAGGCATCCTTGGCCTGAACTCCCTGACACGGAATTCTGGAACAGAACCGGGGAAGTTTGGCATTCCACGGACTTGCAAAGAGGTCTATGTCCGGGGTTCCCCAAATTCAAAAAATCCTGGCTACCTGGTCCATGTGGAGGGACCACTCATGTGGAAACAGAACTCGACTGAGTGTCTGCCCAAGAGTTTTGAATGCCTGGAAGATATACTGCCATAAGATGAATCTGATGCTCTCTGGCGAAGGCCCACAGTCGCAAAGCTTCGTTGCAAAGCAACAGAGAGCCAGTCCCTCCCTGCTTGTTCACATAGAACATGGCAACTTGGTTGTCCGTGTGGATGAGGACTGTCCTGTAGCTGAGCAGGAAGTGGAACACTCTGAGAGCTAAGAAAATTGCTCTGAGTTCCAAGAGATTGATGTGTAGAGAAGTCTCCTGTGGAGACCAGATGCCCTGGGTGGAGAGATCTTGCAGATGAGCTCCCCAACCCATCGGCGAGGCATCTGTTGTAAGGGTTGCTTGGGGAAGTGACTGCTGAAAAGGGGACCCCAGCAACAGGTTTTGAGAGGACTTCCACCACTGGAGAGACCAAAAAAGGCGACTGAAGTTTGCTATTTTGTCTGACAGGCAACCTGATGCCTGAGTCCATTGGGTGGACAAAGTCCATTGAGCTGCCCTCATGTGAAGGCGAGCATATGGAACCACATGCACGGTGGATGCCATGTGGCCTAAGTTGTAACATTTCCCGAGCAGTTAAATGGGACTTTAACTGTATTTGGCAGGCTAACTGCACCAAGCGTAGGCAACGAGCCTGAGGAAGATAGGCCCTTGCAGTTGTGGTATCCAGGACAGCCCCTATAAACTCCAGAGATTGAGTAGGGGTGAGATTGGATTTTGGGATGTTTATTACCAGTCCCAAATACTGAAGGACACGCATTGTGCAGGTTAGAAAAGTCTTGGCCTCTGACTGAGAAGGAGCTCGAATGAGCCAGTCGTCCAGATATGGGAAAGCGAATATTCCCAGGGTGCGTAGAAATGCAGCTACTACTGCCATGCATTTCATGAACACCCTTGGTGCGGAGGCCAGACCGAAAGGAAGCACCCTGTATTGGTAGTGCTTTTCTCCAAAAAGGAACGAAGGAACCTTGTGTGTTGGATGGATGAGGACATGGGTGTACACATCCTTGAGATCTAGAGAACAAAGCCAGTCCTGACTCTGAAGGTATGGAAGCAGAGCACCGAGCGAAATCATCTTGAATTTCTCCTTGAATAGAAATTTGTTTAATTCTCTGAGATCTAAGATGGGTCTGTAGCCCCCTGTTTTCTTTGGAATAAGAAAATAAGGGGAGTAGAACCCTGTGCCTTGCTGAAGAAGAGGTACTTCTTCTATTGCCCCTTGGGCAAGAAGGGTGGCAATCTCCTGACCCAGAAGGTCGAGGAGAGATGTTGGAGAATTGAACTGTTTCACTATGGTGTGAGGGGGAAGGCTTAAGAAATGAAGCTTGTACCCTTCCCTTATGATAGAGAGTGTCCATTGCTCTGCTGTGATTTGTTCCCATCTAGGAGCAAAGTAAGTCAACCTTCCTGGAATGGTAAGGGGCTCTGGTTCTTCCAGAGCCAGAAAGGCTAAGTTCTCTAGCTGCAAGTCAAAGGCCCTGAGGAGGCTGAGGCTGCTGGGTCATGGCAGGCCTAGCAGCCTTTGATTTGGCCTGTTTAGGTGGTTGCTGACGCTTTGCAGAAAAACGACCTGCAGAAGATGCCTGCTGACTATAAACAGGATAGTATCTTCCCTTTTTAGAAAAAGATGTCTTTTTGAACAATCTTTTCTTAACAGGAGCAGAGATAGACTTTGAAAGTCGATCCAAAGCAGAGTTTTCAGCATCCATCTGATTGGCCTTTGCTTGCCAATCCTTACCAAAAAGGTTTTCACCTGTACAAGGGATATTCCCTAATTCATCTTGTACCCAGAGCTCCAAATCAGAAGCTTGTAGCCAAGCAATTCTGCGTGCCCCTATGGCAATAGCCGAAGCTCTGCTTACACACTCAAAAGAGTCAAAGGCTGCACGGTTGGAAAATTTGGAGGCATCTTGGGCATGTTTGAGCCAAGTGAGAAACTCCTGCCTTTTATCCTCTGAAATAAAAGGGGTTAAAGTCTGCAGATGATCTGTGACTTCTTTTAGAAACATCCCTATATAGAGACTATTAGGAGTTGATCCTGGCAGCTAGCATAGAAGCTTGGAAAACCCTTTGGCCAAAAGCATCTAGGGTCCTGCATTCACGCCCTGGAGGATTAGATGAGTGTCTCTTTGCACTCTTTATTTTCCTCATGGCAGACTCTACCACAATAGAGTGGTGAGGAAGCTGAGTTTTGTGGAAGCCAGGACAAGGAGGGACACGATACATGGTGTCTAGCCTGCGAGAATGAGGAGAGGTGGTAAGAGGTGTCTCCCACATCCTCAACATGAGATCATACAGAATCTCATGGATAGGTAAAGTAGCTGCCTCTTTAGGAGTTTTAGGATATTGTAAAATATCTAACTCCTTGGCTCTGGGTTCTGACTCAGGGGCCACTGTGATGGAGAGGCCCCTAGCCACTTCCCTAATGAAGTCTTGAAAAGACAAGTCTTCTGGAGGAGACATTCTTCGTTTAGGAGAAGGCGGCTCCTGAGGAAGAAGTATCGATGCCTCGACAGAACCCTCAGAGTCATCTGAGTCTTCAGAGGAATCGAAGTATCGCCTGTCTGGATGCTCCTGTAGAGCCCGATAGCCGTACCGAGTAGGATCGGTATTGGGAGTAACCGGTACCGGTTCGGTACCGATGGGCATCATAGGACAGGGTACCGTTGCAGTCGACACCGAAGCCGATGCAATCGGTACCGGCACCGGGAGTGATGCCGGTGTCGGAGCCGGTACCGACAACGGGGATTGTTGCGGTACCGGAGGCATCGCAGCCTGTATGAATGCCAACAGGGTGCGCTGCATGGCCAGAATCTTCTGATCCATCGACGCCACCAATGTCTGGAGGTCGGTACCAGTGGGAGCCACCGGTACCCCAGAACACGGCAACAGGTGATCTGTCAAGGCCGAGCCATCGATGTCAACCTGTGACCCCATAGATAACGCTTTGGAAGCCGGAGCTTCCCGCCGGGGTAATTTTGCCGGTGCGGAATCCTCGAGGGCAAGCCCGGAGGCATCTCGATGCTTGGAGGGAGATCTACCCTTCGAGGACCGGCTAGATTTATGTTTGGTTACCTGAGATCCATGGGAGGAAGAAGCAGCCCTGGAAGACGTCGATGCCACCGAAGCTGCATCAGAGGGAAACAGGGTACTTAGCTTGGATGCTCGGTTCTGCCGACCTCTTTTAGACATCATAGTACAGGACATACAATCCGTGATGGAATGGTCAGGCCCCAAACATTTTAGACACCAGTCATGGGTGTCGGTGACAGAAATAGTACCGCCACATTTTGTGCACTTTTTGAACCCGGAGGCGGGCTTCTCCATGAGGAAAAACAATTTTTAGGTCTAAGGCCCAAAAACTGAAAATGCACAGTGAAGAAAAGATAAATGTTTTTTTTTTTTTGAAAGAAAGAAAAGAAAAGACCGGCGGTACCGGTCCGATGTCGAAGAAGACAGACGCGACACAAAAGAATTAAGAAAAAATAAAGAACAACTTCTGCTGTGACAGGAACACAATCTGCTGGCTCCGCGGAAAAGAAGAACTGGAGAGAGGCGGTTGGGAAAGGCGGGAAGGCAGCACGCAGGCACTGTGGGATGCTCCCAAAAGCTTTCTTATTGGACGCTGGGGAGCGTTCCCGCACAGGCGCCGTCGGTACCGACGATACCCATATGTGAAGACTCATTCCTGCTTGTTCCTGGAGATCAATGCTAGATAGTCTATCAGAAAAGGGAAAAAACACAGTTTGCTCAAACAAACAAAATATTTTATAAAGCAAATACTTCATTAACATACACAGAGCTATCTCCAAGATGCATGGCCAGATAGCACACTTCCTTTTCTCTATAAGGAAGGAGGAAATATTTCTAGTGCTACCAATGATGCCATACGTTTTGTATTTTGTTCACTCCATCCTCTTGGGTTTTTGTCTCATTTTTGACCAACTAGATGAACACAAATCTGAGCATGGAATAAAACTTAAGCCTTTTGTTTTATAGTGTAAAAATGGCAACCACTGGTAAATCTAGTCATCCCTTTTTTCAGTTCTGTCATAAGAGGAACTATGTTATGCTCATTTAAAACCAGATTCTAAAATATGGAGAAAACTTGAAATTGGCCCCTTTAAACGTATACAAAATAAAAATGAACACTAGTCAGAGTTACAAAAGGCTTTTGAGTTATTCCACTCAAAATTCAAAACAGGAAACCAAAAAACATCAAGCCTGAGATTCAGTAGCTAAAACTGCCTCCTGCTCCTCCAACAAGAATTTATAGTTTTTGTTTGTTTGTTTAAGCAGAAACCCCAATTAGAATGCATTTAAGAGAGACAAGATAACAGAAAAAATCATTCCAAATCCAACTTAAAACACTTTTTGCTGAAGGCATTTTCATCTATCCTTCCCTGTCTCCCTCATTCAATATGCTCAAAAATAACATGAAAACTGGCAAACCATGGCTAAATTTGTCCTTAACTAATAATTTGCATTAATTTATTTTCCTTGATTCCTGCTAGATCAGTCCAGACTGACTACTTATGTCATCCTACCAGCAGGTGGAGGCAGGGCCACAAGCATTTCCAGTGACATCATCACAGTATGCGGAGTGGTACAGCCCTGAACCTGCCAGGATTCTATTAACAAAGCTGTTGCAAAGGAACCTCCAACACAACAAAATCAAAACTTCAAAACACACATCAGGTAAAATACCCCTAAATTAATTACTCTGCAAACCCTAGTGAGAATGAGAGTTCCGAATATCCCCTCATGGACCATGAAAAACAACGAACTGGAATGCCTGCTCGCTATCATCTTTCTGGGCGAGTCCTCGTGTGATTTGGCAGGAATCAAGCAAAGGAAATTATCAGCTACAAACAAATTTTATCTTCCTTATTCTGCTAGACCAGTCCAGACTGATGGGATATATGCAAACTTCAAGACCTTGGACAGATGTAAAACAAGAATCTCTCAAATAGCTGTCTTACCCAAGGTACCATCTCTTACGTGAAGATCCAGTCTGTAATGCTTAAAGGAATAAAAGGAGGACCATGTCACTGCTCTACATTCTACATATGCCCACCAGTGCGACAGCCCATCCAGGTCGCAACCTGTGCTCTCATACAGTAGAGTGAGTCCTTAAGCACCTCTGGAACCAGCTTTTTCAGCACATACGCAGATCTAATCACTTCTATAATTAATATAGACATAGCAGCCTTGGAAGCCACTGCTTCCTTAAGAAGATCAGAAAACACAAAGAGCTAGTCTGTTGCATGAAAGATTTGTAAACTTCAAATTTCTGGGAAAGGCAAACAAATATTTGCTTTAAATGAAAGGGAGAAAAGGATCTTCAGCAAGAATGGTGGCACCATTTGCAAAGAGACAGTCTGCCATAAGGGATAGATGGTGATCTCTACAGATTTGTGTAGCTGAATAAATAGTACCAGAAAAGTCATCTTCAGTAACTGATCCTTGAGCAATGCATGCTGCACATGTTCATACAGTGGTCCCATCAAGGAACTGAAAACCAGATTGCTAACCTATTGCAGAATCACTGGACAGAAGGGCATCCTGATTTCCCTGACCCTCTCAGAAAAACTAGGAAATATCTGGATGTGCCATCAAGAACACACATTTTACCCGCACCCTGCAATAAATGCAGCCACATATACCTTAAGCAAACTCGGGAAAACCTTGGTCAAAGTCACCCTGCAAGAAGGTTAAAAAGGTAGGCACAGACAGACACCTACCAACATGACAACTGATTATCCCATGCCATCGTTCAAAGTGATGCCTGACTTGAACAAAAGATGGCTCTGAGTTCCAGGAGGTTTATGTGAAGACAAGCCTCTTGGTGGGTCCATAGACCCTGGGTGGAGAGATGGTCCAAGTGAGCCTCCCAGCCTGACTTGGATGCATCTGTCGTCAAGGTGGCTTGATGTAGTGGCTGCTGGAAGGGAGAGCCTACGAGAAGGTTTTCCAGCGATTGCCACCACTGTAGGGACGAAATGAGGCGTGTTGAGTTTCTGATTTTTTTATTTATTTTTTATTTTATTACAATTTCTTATATCCCTGAGACCTGTGTCCACTGAGAGGATAGGGTCCACTGAGCTGCCTGCATGTGAAGGCGAGCATAGGGAACCACATGAACAGTGGATGCCATATGCCCCAGCAGCTGAAGCATCTCTCGAGCAGTTAGGAAAGTTTTCATAGCTGCTTGAGAAGCCAGCTGGAGTATTTGAAGACAAATGTGGCTGTGGCAGGAAAGCCTTTGACTGCCTTGCGTCGAGAAGAGCCCCTATGAACTCTAGGGACTGAGATGGGGTGAGATGAGAGTTTGGGAGGTTTATGACCAGTCTCAAGAACTGCAGGATTTGTATCGTGAGAGAGAGAGCGAAGCTGGCTTCTGGAGCTGTTGATGCTCGGATGAGCCAGTCGTCTAAGTAAGGGAAGATGAATATCCCCAGAGTTCTCAGGAATGCTGCTACTACTGCCATGCATTTTGTGAAGACTCTTGGGGCAGAAGCCAGTGCAAAGGGAAGAACCCTGTACTTATGTTTTTCCTGAAAAAGGAATCGAAGAAACCTCCTGGGATCTGTATGGATGAAAGTGTGTGTATGCATCCTTTAGATCTAGAGAACATAGCCAATCCTGACTGAATGTAGGGAAGAAGTGTTCAGAGGGAGATCATGAATTTTTCTTGGAACAGATACTTGTTCAACTCTGAGGTCCAGTATGGGCCTGTATCCCCCTGGTTTTTTTTGGGATGAGGAAGTAGGGGGGAGTAGAAACCCATGCCCTGTTGGGATATGGGTACCTCTTCTATTGCTCCTTGAGCAAGTAGAGAGGTGACCTCCTGACACAAGAGAGTGGTGGTAGGGCCCTGAGAATTGAACTGTCTTGTGATGGTGGGAGGGGGCATACTGTGAAAATGGAGTTTGTACCCCTCTCATACAATGGAAAGAGTCCAGTTTTCTGATGTTGTTTGTTGCCATCTTCTGGCAAAATGACAGTCTGCAGGGGATGGTGAGAGGTTCTGGACCTTTCAGGGGCAGGATGACTAAGTTCTCTAGGAAGGAGTCAAAGCCCCTGAGGTGGCTGAATCTGCTGAGCTGGTTGAGCTCGTGGGACTTGTGCCTTCCTTTGCTGTCTGGGCTGTTGTTGCCCCTTCTGGGGAGCATGAACTGGACAGTGGACAGCCTGGGTGTAGGATGGGTAGAATTTCTTTTTCCTGTTGAAAAAGGGTTTCTTAGTTGTCTTTTTCTTTGCTGGGTTGGCTGTAACCATCTGTTCAAGGTTGTATTTTCAGATTCAATCTGATTAGCCTTGTCTTGCCAATCCTTGCCAAAGAGATTTTCTCCTGTGCAAGGAATGTTCCCCAGCTTATCCTGCACCCATTGTTCTAAATCTGATGCCTGAAGCCAGGCAATGCGATGTGCACCGATGGAAATAGAGGTTCTGCTAATGCATTCAAAGCAGTCAAAGGTTGCACGATTCATGAACTTAGACACATTCTGGGCATGTTTGACCAGGGTGAGGAAATCTGTCCTTTTATCAGCAGGGAGAAGTGGAGACATAGGCTCTAGATCCCTTGTCACCTCTTTGAGAAACATTCCCATGTAGAGAATGTAAGAGCTCATCCTGGCTGATAACATCGAGGATTGAAAGCAGACGCCCAAGGGCATCAAGTGTCCTTGCTTCGCAGCCTGGAGGATTGGACGAATGTGTTTTGGCACTCTTAATCCTACACATCACCGATTCCACTACCATTGAATGGTGTGGTAATTGTCTCTTCTGAAAACCAGGGCACCGTGGAACTCGGTACATGGTATCGAGTCTCCACGAGTGTGGGGACACAGTTAAAGGAGCTTCCCACATTCTTAGCATGAGATCATGTAAGATTTGGTGAATGGGAAGGTTAGCTGCCTCCTTAGGAGCTGCCGGATATTGAAGAATTTCTAATTCTTCTGCTCTCGGTTCTCTCTCAGGAGTCACCGTGATTGAAAGTCCTTGGGCTACATCACGTATGAAATCCTGAAAGGACATGTCCTCTGGAGGAGACATCCTACGTTGAGGAGAAGGAAATGGATCCTCCGGTAGAATTACCCTGGTACCGGTAGAGTCATCCGAATCATTGGAATCGGAGGACTCGAAATATCTCCGCACCGGGTGTTCCTGCACTGCTTGATGCCGGTATTGATCGAAGTCGGCGTTGGACTGTCTCGATACTGGGCCCTGGATACCGGATATTGATTCAAGAGCCGGCATGGGGGAGGGAAGCACATCGTTTAAAGCAGGTACGGTCAGTACCATACCAGTACCGACTACTGCGGAACCATCTGGAGCGGTCTTAGTGGTACCGAAGCTGCTAAGAGGGCCGCTAGACTGTGCTCGATGGCTAGGATTTATTGATCCATAACCCTTGCCGATGCCTGGAAGTCGGTACCGGAGGAAACGGCTACGACACCAGAACATGGCACCAGGAGTTCTTCCGAGGTGGAAGCCTCTGGAACATCCTGGAGCCCCGTTAGTGCTTTGGAGGCTGGGGCCTCCCGCCGGGGCTGTTTTGCCGGTATGTTTTCCTCGAGAGCAATGCTAGTAGCATCTCGATGCTTCGAAGGAGATCTACCCTTTGAGGACCGGCCTGCCTTGGAAGACCTGGGTTTAGTTACCCGAGATCCATGGGAGTAAGATGAGGCTCTGGAAGACGTCGATGCAACAGACATCGCATCTGCAGCAAAGAGGGTGCTGAGTTTTGCAGCTCTGTTCTGCAGGCTTCTCTTGGTCATCTTTCTACAGAGGAGACACTCCAATGGTACATGGTCAGGACCTAAACATTTAAGACACCAGTCATGGGTGTCGGTAGCAGAAATGGTACCGCTACACTTTGAACATTTTTTGAAACCACTAGTTGTTTCTCCATTTTAGAAGAAAAGAATGCCTAGTGCCCAAAATGGCACCTAGAGGGGAAAGACCCTCAAAAAAGAATTTTTATTTTTTTTTATTTTTAAAGAAAAGTAGTAAGAAAATGAAGAAAAGACCAGTGGTACCAGTATAAGCATTAACGGTGTAGGCAAACGTGACCACAAAAGAAAATTTTCTGCGGTGACAGGGTTTGCTGCCTGTCGGCTCCGCGGAAAAAGAAAAACTGAAGAGGGAGAGTTGGAAAAGCAGGAAGGCAGCAACGCAGGCTCAGTGGGATGCTCCCAAAAGCTTTCCTATTGGACGTTGGGGAGGGTTCCCGCGCAGGCTCTGTCGGTACCGACGATACCCATGTGTGAGGACTACATTCCTGCTTGTTCCTGGAGATTGCCCCTATACAAACTGTAGAAGCCATCTCAGAGACTTGATGGAAGGAGGATACCGAACAGGACACTGTGATACCAGGGTTCAATGACAGGATGGATCAAATTGGTGGAGAAGGTACTAATAAATTTAGCAATACATTCTGGATAAGAGCACTACGTAAGGAAATCAGCCCTATACTAGTCAAGATCATGGACTTATCCTTCTCCACAGGTCTATTCCCATCATGCCTCAAGCAGACATCAATCCGGCCTCTTCTGAAGAACACCAAACTAAATCCCCAGAAGGTGGAATCATACAGACCAATATCGAGCATCCCGCTGCTAGCGAAGTTAATTGAGAAGGTCACCCAATGCCAAATACAGGACCACATTGATTCCACGGCTCCCCTTGACCCATCCCAACATGGCTTTAGAGAATCACACGGCGTGGAAACTCTCCTTGCCACATTAATTAACACATTGATCACAGGAATCGACATCAAACAAGGATTTGCAGTAATTTTCCTGGACATTGCCCCTGTGTTTGACTCCATAAACCATGATCAACTCCTGATACGCCTTCAAGATAAGGGAATCAGCGGCTCAGCATTCAGTTGGTGCAAATCTTATCTAACAGACAGATGGTGGCAGGTTCGTACAGGATCAACAACCTCTGAACCTTTCCAACAAAAACATGGTGCACCTCAGGGCTCCTCACTCTCTGCCCTTTTATTCAACATATACATGCAACCCATATGTGAAGTAATCCGCTCCTTCAACATCTCATTTTTGATCTATGCAGATGATGTACTACTCTTCATCCCATTCTCGATTGACAATCCGGATTTCTCCCCACTAGTAAAATGCTTTGAGGCCGTAACGGACTGGATCCACGCACAGAGCCTCAAGATAAACTTCAGCAAGACAGACGTACTCTTCATTACAAGAAATCAATCTTTCTCCCCACCATCGACATTAAAGACAAGAGATGCCGAGCTCATAAGCAGACCCACTATCTGCTACCTCGGTGTCACACTAGACCAGCAGCTCGAATTTAACACACACATCAGCAACATCATCAGGCAAATTCACCACAAAATACGAACATTGAGACATCTCCGACCCCTGCTGCAACCAGACGATGTCAGAACAGTTTTTCAGGCCTCCCATGGTGACCCCCCACTGACTACGCCAATGCGATCCTTCATGGCCTACCCAAAAACAAATTAAACCCGTTACAACTGGCAATAAATACTGCGGCACGCTTCCTACACGGAGCCTCCAGAGGAGACCACATTACCCCGATTCTAAAGGACTTGCACTGGCTACTAATCTACTGTCGGACCAGATATAAAGTAGTCCTGATGACTTATAAGGCCATCAACAGCATATCCTCCTCCTCCCTAACGGATCTGCTCCACCCCACCCCAGCAAACAGAGCGAGGAGGTCATTCGCCATCAATACCCTTCAGATCCCCAACAAAATAACTAAATGCACCCAAGCAACGAAAAACAGAGCCTTTAAGTTTTATACTCCCATCTGCTGGAACGCGCTCCCAACCACCGTTCGAGCAATTACGGATATTACCCAATTCAGAAAAGCACTAAAACACCACCTCTTTCTCCTACACTACTCACAGCCCAACCTTAGCCGCCCCACACCCAGCTAAGCAATGATAAGCCACAGACAACTCATATTTATACTGTAAATAGCTGTAGATACTGTAGATAGTTCCCCCAGTTTGAAATCCAAGTTGTATCTCCCGTTCACTGTAAGTGCATAACAGACATCCTGTTATGCATAAAAAATGTTATCTGTAAACCGCACTGATTTTAAAGAGCGCGGTATATAAAAGCAAATAAATAAATAAATAATAATGGGCAATTTCAATTACCCCAATATTGACTTGATAACTGTCACAGCAGCATATGCTTGGGATGTAAAGTGCCAAGATGAAATAAATGACTACTTCATGGAGCAGCTGATTTGGGGAACTGACTAAAGAAGGAGCTATTTTAGATTTAGCCCTTTGTGGAATACAAGATTTGGTACAAGGGCTAACTGTGTTGGGACCCCTTGGCATTAGTGATCATATCACCACATTTGGCTTAGCTGGAGTAAGTACACAAAGGAAATCTACTCTGTCAGTATTTAATTTTCAAAAGCGAGGCTACAATAAAATGAGGAAAATGGTTAGAAAAAAAACCCCTAAAAGGAACTGCAGCAAAGGTCAAGAGTTTACATCAGGCATGGGATACAAATAGTCTTAGAAGCTCAGACAAGATGTATCCCATGCATAAAACAAGGCAGGAGGAAGGTCAAACAACCAGCATGGTTTAAAAGTGAGGTCAAAGAGACTATTAGAGCCAGAAAACATATTTCAAAAAATGGAAAAAAAAATGAAGAAAATACAAAACTGCATAAGCAATGACAAATGCAAAGAATTCATAAGGAAAGCAAAAAGAGAATCGGGAAAAAAGCTTGCCATAGAGACAAACATCATCAAAACTTTTTTAAGGTATATTCAAAGCAAGCAGCTCGCGAAGGAGTCAGCTGGACCATCAGATGATCAAGAGGTAAAAAGGGCACTCAGGGAGGAGGGGGCCATGGCTGAGATACTAAAATACATTCGGTTTTGTATTTACTGAGCAAGATGGGAGGATGCTACTCATGCCAGAAAAGGTATTTAATGGTGATAAGTCGAAAGAGCTAACTCAAATCTCAGTGAACCTGGAAGATATAGCAAGACAAACTAAAGAGCAGCAAATCACCTGGACTGGCTGCTATATATCCAAGAGTGCTGAAAGAACTCAAATGAAATTGCAGTACTATTAATAATTTTTAGCTAATCGTTAAAATTGTCTATGGTATAAAGACTGGAGGATGGCCAACAAAAAAGGGCTCCTGGGGTGATCCAGGAAACTATAGACTGGTGAGCCTAATGTCCGTGCCCTGCAAAATGGTACAAACCATCATAAAGAACAAAATTAATGAACACATGGGCAGACATGTTTTAATGCCCCACCCATCTGCTCCATTTTGAGGGCATAAACAAACATGTGCACAAAGATGAGCAGATGATAGTTGTGTATTTGTCAAATACTTTTCTGAAAGTCTAAAGTCCCATGTGAGACACTACTAAGAAAATTAAAAAGTCATGGCATAGGAGGTAATGTTCTACCGTGAAGTGGAAACTGATCGAGAGAAAACAGTAGGATTAAACAGTCAATTTATATAGTTGTACCCACTACAAACAAAATCCTACACAACTTATCAGCCCCCTGCCTCAACTTACTAATCAGAAGAGCTCCTACGACAAGGGAAAGAAGATCAACGACCCAAAACTTACTAGCCGTCCCATCCCTCAAGACAAAAAGCACCCAACAAACGAACAACAGAGTCTTCACCCTCTTCGCCCCCTCAACCTGGAACTCACTACCAGCCCCCATAAGATCCGTGCAGACTACTCAGGATCTGAAGAAGTTACTAAAGACTCATGTCTTCATAGACCATTACGGCACCAATGAAATCACTTAAAATCCTACAAGATAATCAGCACCCCCTCCCCTGAAATAAGTTATCCCCGTTTCTGTTAACTCCAAGTTATATCTCACGTTCTAAGTAACTATCTCTATTGAGATTCTTGTTTCCTGTAAACTGCCTTGACCCTAAGGCAGTATAGAAAACCTGTTAAATAAAATATATAGAGACTCTCCAGTACCTAAAGCACTGTGTGCACAGCTGCCCTTGAGCTCACAACAGACTCAATCCGGATCAGCTCGTCATCAAGGTGGACCTAGATTTCCTCTCGGTTCTGCATAGCGTAGCCAGGCTGAATGAAAAAGCTCTATCTTTATTTCATAATTTTATATACCGCTTTGGCCGAGACATGAAAGCGGTTTACAATAAATAAAAAGTCTACGCTACCTGACTAGAGAAAAGGAACGCCATGGTAAGATAGGAAAGAGGGGAAAGGACAGTGTAAGACTTACAATAGGTATACCAGACAACTGACAATACTCAGGGAGGGATATTAGGAGGGAGGTCAAAGGCTTGTTGAAATAGATGAGTCTTCAGTAACTCCTTAAACTTTGGATATGAGGGTTCCAGACGGAGGGAGGGTGGTAGGGCGTTCCAAGAACACAGAAGCAAGGAAACCTTTCATGATGATCCCGTATTGGGATGTGAAAATAAGCCTGACAAATCCAGGGAGGTGACGAGCTCTCCTTTCCTAATTACGAAGATCACAGACCCTATTCTCTATGTGAAAATGAGGCACAGACTCGAAGTCCAGAATGGGCCAAAGTGAAACTCCCTTGTTGGAAATCACATAATAAAGGGAATAACACTTTCAGCCCCCCTCCCCCCCACCGAACAGGTTAAATGGCTCCCAATTAGGGAAACCTCCCAAGTGTTTCGCCTATGGTTGCCAATTTGACTGATGAGCCACAAATGGACAACATAAAGGCACGGCAATTGGTTCTGTCAGCTCTAGGGCTTAATCTAGTTGGATCATATTAAGCACCCATTGATCAGAGGTAATACGGGTCTACCTTAAACTTGGAGGATCTGCTGTGCCTCATTGGGCCCCTTTAACTTTACTAGAATCATCCTCTCCACTGCTGTCACATTCTGTGGGCACAGCAAAAGGGCTAGTTCTTCAGTGACCTGCTAAAGTGGCAGGTAGCAGAGACTCATTTATTGGATCAGTAATGACACTAGTTCTTAACACAGACCAGACTAGAGGAAATGCATCACCTGACAAGAACAATCTGGTAGCCTCTGTGCCCTTGCCTCTCATAAGCTTTTGACCAGCTTTTTAAGATCCTTTCTAAAGAGCAGCTTGTCCCTGAAAGGCAATTTACTGAGCCTCACCTTAGAAGCAAGAGTCCAATGACAAGTTGCAAAGCCATTTCCACCTCTGAGCAACCGCAACAGATGCCAATGTCCTATAACACACAAGGACCATGTTGTAGAATGTGTCCACCAAGAATAGAATGCTGCTCCAGATTCTAACAGATACTTTGGGACTTTCTGCGAGTTGCTGAAACCCACCAAAGCACTACGAAAACCACATAACCCTCCACATATCGCTGCTTTAACTGCTACATAATGGAAGAAAATGCTTGCTTCAGCAGCACTTCCATCTGCCTGTCATGGAAGTTCTTCAAAACCAGACCTCTTTTCCCAGATACAAATGTCTTCTGAGTCACAGCAGCCAGCATCATTCTACCCTAGGCTGGTGAAAAAAGTGGTCCACATCTGTCTGCGGTAGAGAAAGCGTAGTTACTCACCTGTAACAGGTGATCTCCGAGAAAGCAGGAATTTAGTCTTCACATATGGGTGACATCGGTTACCTATGGAGCCCACACGGGAAGCTCCCCAGTTACCATTATGAAAGCCTTTGGGAGCACTCCACTGTGCCTGCGCCACTGCCTTCCCGCTCTCCCAACTCCCTCTCCTCAGTCGGGATTGTAGCTGAAAAGATGGAGTAAAAATAAAAAACAAAAACAACCCTACAACTCCAAGGGGAGGAGGGCGGATTGTGAAGACCAAATTCCTGCTGTTCCTGGAGATCACCTGTTACATGTGAGTAACTACGCTATTTCCAGGAACAAGCAGGAATGTAGTCTTCACATTTGGGACTCCCTTGCTCCCAGATCTCAGAAGAGTTAGACCGGGTCAGAAAGTCGGATAAGGTCAGGTTAACCTAGAGTTCCCCGCCAAGGAGATTTGTTAAGACTATATGGGCAGGGGTAGGAGTTGTCATTATGTTCCAAAAAGATGTAGGAGGACTGCCTGGCCAAAGGCCGCATCCCAGCAGGAATTCTTGTCCAAGCAGTAGTGGGCAGCAAAGGTATGGATGGAGGATCATATTGCAGCCCAGAAGATTTAATCAATGGCTACTGAACGCAGATTTGCTACTGATGTTGCCATGGTTCAGACATTATGAGCAGTAACGTGCGGTGAGGGTAAGGCCTGCTTTGTCATATGTGAATGATATACAGTCTGCTATCTATTTGGAGAGCATGTGCTTTGTTACAGGAAGACCCAAGTGGTTGGGGTCAAAGGACACAAATAATTGTGAGGATTTTCAGAGATCCTGAGTCCTTTGGAGATAAGAAAGCCAGAGCCCTTTTGTAGTCAAGTGTGTGCAGGCCTGCCTCTGCACAAGAGGCGTGAGGTCTTGGAAAGAAGACTGGAAGGATGACAGACTGATTAATGTGGGAAGGTGACACTACCTTTGATAGAAAGTGGGGATATGTCCAAAGGATAACCATGTTATGATGGAGCCTGGTATATGGTGGATGAGCCACCAAGGCTTGCAGTTCACTGATGTACCTGGCTGAGGTCAAGGCAATGAGAAATATAACTTTCCAAGACAAGTACCGTAGGTGGGTAGTTGCTAAGGACTCAAATGGAGGTTTGAAAAGCTGAGCTAATACCACATTAGGATCCCACGCTACCGGAGATCAAAAAGGTGGCTTAGAGAGAAGTAGGCCTCTCATGATACGTGCCACTAGAAGAATTGTGGAGGTGGGTTGACCATCAATAGGTTTATGAAAAGCTGAAAAAGCACTGAATTTGTTTTGAGTCCCGAAGAGGACAGATGTTAGATACTGAAGAACTGTAGGTACTGATGCCTCAAAAGGACTGTGGTTATTTTGGGAGCAACATGAAGCGTATCTATGCCATTTGAAAGAGTACGCTCGTCTGGTAGAGGGCTTTCTGGAAGAAAAGGACGACGTCCTTTACTGCTGCAGAAAGTTGTAGATGTTGAATCATCATCCTTTCGGCATCCATGAAGTCAGGTGGAAAGACCACAGATTGGGATGTAGAATTGTTCCATTGTCCTGTGATAGAAGACCCAGGGTGAATCCGTTGGGACTGGAGGAATCTGTGTCAGTCCAAGTAGGAGGGGAAGTCAAGGCTGACGGGGTCAGTGGGGTGCTGTGAAGATCATAGTTCCCTTGTCTGCTTGGAGTTTGAGGAGGGTCTTCGGAATCAGGGATATGGGGGAAAGGCATATAGCAATGAATTAGAAAGGCATTGGATGCCAGGCTGAGTTTGGATGGTTATCCTGGAGCAGAACTATGGAAGTTGAGAGTTCTGTGGAGTGGCAAAGATCGATGACTGGAGTCCCCCAGGTTTTGAAGATCTGTGCCACTGTGTCTGGATTTAGGGTCTACTTGTGTGGAAGTAAGATCCGACTCAGTTTGTCCACCAAATAATTGCGATCTCCTGGCATATATACTGCACAGAGGTGCATGCGATGGAGAATGGTGAAGTTCCACAGTCGACAGGCTTCTTTGCATAGGGGAAGAGAGCCTGTCCCCTCTTACTTGTTCACGCAGAACACCTGATTGTCCTGACCAGGATCCGGCTGTTGGACAGGTGGTGCTGGAAAGCTTGGAGGGCATTCGTGACTGCTCAAAGCTCGAGGAGGTTGATTTGTTGAGTTGATTCCTGGATTGTCCACAGTGCCTGCATGGAAACGAAATCTAGATGGGCTCCCCAACTGAGCTTGGATGCATCTGTAGTCACGGTGTGTTGAGGTTGAGGCATCCGAAAAGGTTACCCTTAGAGAAGATTTGTTGGGGTACACCACCAAGAGTGATTTGGCCAGAGGGCGTGTTACGTGTATGATATACCACAGATTCCCTGTGGCTGGGGTCCACTGGGATAAAGGGTCGATTGCATTTGTCTCATATGCAGTCTTGCATATGGTACTACATGGACTGTGGATGTCATGTGGCCTAAAAGGCACAGAAAGGCTCGAGCTGTTACAGTCTTCTGCTGGTGCATGTGGGTGGCTAGTTCCACCAGTATGTTCATGCGGTCTAGAAGAAGGCAGGCCCTGGATTGTTGAGTATCTATGACAGCACCGATGAGCTCCAACCTTTGGGTTGGGGTGAGATAGGGACTTTGGGAAGTTTATGACAAATTCCAGGTGTTGCATTAGTGCAAGAGTTTGCCGAAAAGATGAGCAGAGTTCTCCATGGGAGTCTGCCTTCATCAACCAGTCGTTTCAAAAATATGCTGCCACTAGAGCCATGCACTGTGTGAAAACTCTTGGCACAGATGCAAGGCCGAAAGGGAGCACCCTGTTGGGTACCCTGACAGGTGAAGTGAAGATACTGCCTGTAATTTGGATGTACCAGGATGTGAGTGTAGGCCTCTGAGGTCCTAGGAACACAGCCAGTCTTGCTCCTGCAGATAGGGAAGGAGAGTTCCCAGAGAGATCATTTTGAACTTCTCCTTGACTAAGAATTTGTTGAGCCCTCCAAGGTCGAGAATGGGTCTGTAACCCCCTGATTTCTTTGGAATGAGGATGTCGGGAGAGTAGAAGTCCTTTAGCAGTTGGTTTTGAGGGACTGCTTCTATAGCTCCTTGGGAAAAGAGATTGGTGACCTCTTCCTTGAGCAGGACATTAACACTAGAAGCCCCAAAAGGAATTTTACCCAGAAACCCCAAAGTGCGTCAATTGACGCATTATCACGATGACTGCATTTAGCATGAAATGCAGATGTGAATTAATGTGAAGTTTCCTATTTGTTAAATACGTGCAGGATGTGATGTCATTACATGACGTCATCATGTGTTTATTGTTTGTAGTGTCGGAGTAAAACTGTAAACAGTGATTGAGATTCACCACCTAGTGGGAACATGAATTTATACCTAGAAGCCCCAAAGTACGTCAATTGACACATCCAAGACAACTGAGTGCATCAATTGACGTACTTTGGGGCTTCGGGGTATAAATTCATTTTCCCGCTAGGTGGTGCATCTATCATTAATTTTCAATGCACATATTTGAACATCTTGACCTTGTTAAAGTCATGGAACATGTCTGACATGGTTCTAGCAGTGGCGCTGGTATACAACTTCGAAGATGCATTTGCGTCAACTGAAGCACTTTGGGGCTTCTAGTGTTAAGGGGAGGCTGGGTGGGATAATCCCCCCCTGAAATGATGGGGCGGGAGGAGTTGAAAATTGAATTGGTAACCTCTTTGGACTACAGATAGAGTCCACTGCTCTGTGGTGATGGAATGCCACCGGTGTGAGAAATGGCAGAGCCTCCCTGGAATGTTTGGAAGTTCTTGGATCTGCAGGGACAGGTTGGTGATGCTCCCTAGAAGGGCGTCAAAAGCTGGGTGCTGCTGGTGCCTGAGTGTCTGGCTGTGGTTTGGCCATTCTAGGTTTTTTTGGCCTGCTTGGGTTCCTGCTGTTTTTGTTGGGGTTGATAAGCAGGCTGAGTACAGGAGGGGTAGAACCTCCTCTTCTTGGAGTAGAAGGATCTTTTAACTGCTGCCTTTTTCTTTGTTGTGTCAGCAGTCTTCCTGGAGAACCTTTTAAGAGTTGTATCATCGGTTTTGAGCTCTCCAGCCTTCTCCCTCCAGTTCTTACCAAACAGGTTCTCCCCTGTACAGGGAATGTTACCAAGCTTGTCCTAGACCCATTGTTCCAGGTCTGATGCTTGAAGCCATGCTAACCTGCATGCTCCTATGGCGAAAGCTGAGACCCTACTGGTGGATTCAAAGGCATCAAAAGCCATCCTGTTCATAAATTTTGAAACATTTTGTCTGTGTGCAAGCACAGCCTGAAAAGCAGGCCTCCTCGGGAAGGAATGGTAGAAATCCTTCCCAGTCCTTAATGAGTTCTTTTAGGAACATTCCCATATAGAAGGTGTAAGTTGATTCTGTTGGCTAGCATCGATGCCTGAAAGGATCGGCGAGCAAAGGAATCAATATTTCTGGATTCCCTTCCTAGAGGTATCGAAGAGTATTTTATTCTACTCTTGATTTGACGCATCACCAATTCAATCACCATGGAATGGTGTGGTAATTGTGGTTTTTGAAAACCAGGACAATCTGGTACCATGTACATAGTATCGAGCCGCCAGCTAATGGGCGATACCGTGAGAGGGGTCTCCTGCATTCGGAGCATCAAGTTGTGGAGGAAGAGGGGGGGGTGGAGCCTGCGGGGAAGCAAGATGGCAGCTTAATCTTTAAGCGCTGTTATCCCCCGGTAAGATTCCTGGAAGGATAGTGCAACTTTCCCCTTCTGAGTTGCCCAAAACCTCTGGATTGGCGTCTGAAGGTACCGGCGCTATGACAGGGGGAAAGCCAACCAAACTGGATTTCGCCGCGGCAGTTAATTCGGGCTCCAAAAGGCCGAAGTCTGACCCGCTCTCGCCTCAAAAGATGGCGGCCTCTCGAGACCCGGGAGATGGTATGAGGGAGCTACTCGGGGAAATCCGGGCGGTTAAGGACCTGGTGATTGGCAACGGCGATGCGCTGGGAAGAGTGCAATCGGAGTTAGGAGATTTGAAAGCGCGTTTCCAAGGCCTCTCTGAGCGCATGGACAAAGCCGATACTGCTATTGCAGCGCATGGGGAAAAGATTAAATCCTTACCTAAGCTGTGTAAGCATATGGAGCGCCTCGAGGATTTGAGCAACCGAAATCGGCGAAATAATATCCGGCTGGTGGGGCTGCCTGAGGGAGCGGAAGGCCCGGACCTCTTCACGTTCTTGGGGAAACTGCTTCCTGCCTTGCTGAAAGTGCAGTTTGCTGGGAGCCTAGAAATAGAGTGCACTCAGAGTGCCGTCGCAGAGACCATCGAGCGGGAAATCTCCACAGCCAGTGATTTTCTGTCTGCTTCGACACCAGCAAGTCCTGCAAATCATGACCGCTGCTAAACGGCAATCGGTATGGGAGTTTGAGGGCAGCAAGCTGTCATTTTTCCCTGATGTTTGTAAAGCCACAGCGGACAAACGGAGGCAGTTCTTGGCTCTCCAACCCAGGCTTCAGCGTTTACAGGCGCGATTTGGCCTTTTTTATCCTGCTCGCCTCAAGGTTACTTATAACAGCACCCAGTCATATGATGATCCGGCTGCAGTTTTACAGTTTCTCGAGGAGCATGAAGCTCTGCAAATGCAATGACTCGTGGGACTTTACTGCTTTCACTGTCTTATGTACTCAGGTACTTTTTCCCTTTGCATGAGTCTCCCGCTTGTACAGGCGGTGGTAGTCTCATGAGGAGTAGGGCTATATCTCTCCTGATCTCTCATGTGTTTCTGTATCTTTATTCGGGTCTCGTAATTGGAGGAAAGTTCGGGGGCAATGATGAGTATTGTAATGTGATTCTTCATGTTTGCATTTGCTACCTGTTCCCTCACGTTTCGTCCCGTTGGGGGCTGCTGGGAGGTATTTGGGGTAAATGAGTGATACCTATATGTGGATGATGTGATTACGTGGTGGAGTTGGGGTTTATTGTTGTACTGTTTTTCTATTATATCTCTGCTGTGGGGAAGGGGTTACCAGACTGTCACTTGTGGACCTACCATGGCTCACCCAGATGGTAGTTTCTGCAATGCAGAGGGTTCAATGACATCTTACAAATCTCAGACATTTTTTCGTTTGATTCAGGCTTGTGTTTATAAAGCGATCTTAGGCGTGGGGGTCCCCCAATATTCTTGGTCAAATGCTCTCTCTTAAGGTATTGTCCCTGACTGTAAAGGGCATAAAGCACCCTGCCAAACGTAAAAAGATCATTACTTATTGTTACAAGCAAGGAGCGGATGTAGTGATGTTGCAGGAGACCCACCCTCTCTGCTGCTGAGACGGTGAAATTGGGTTTGGGCAAGTATGACCTGGTATCTCATGCTGCAGCAGTTGGGAAGAAAAATGGGGTAGCAATCTTAATCAATAAGACCAAGAAGGCTCAAGGTCAAGTGCTCAGAGCTGACCCGGAAGGGAGGTGGGCAAGTGCTCAGGTAACCATTGACCAGAAACAAATAGTATTCCTCAATGTATATGCGCCCAATTGTGACAGCCCTAACTTCTTTCAAGGCCAGGCGGAGCTGCTCCTGGACTACCCCTCCTTCCCCATTGTGCTGGGCGGAGACTTTAACATGGTCCTGGACCCCTTGACTGACTGCCAACCCTGCCAAAGGTCCAGAAGAAATAGAGCCCTAGAGGTCCTAGAGTCCATCATGGAGGAAAATGGGTTGGTGGATATCTGGAGGATTTTGCACCCCGTTGAAAAAGATTTTACTTTTTTCTCCTTTCCTCATGCGTCTCACTCACGGATTGACTTCTTTCTCGTATCTAGATCTTTGGTCAAAGACATTCCCGATGCGGAGATCTTAAGTACTCATGTCTCTGACCATGCCGCCATAACATTCAATTTGGATATCTCGCTGTCTCCGATCTCGTCTGGTGGATGGTTTTTCCCGCGGCACCTTTTGGCGGATGAGGCCTTCAAACAATTCATCAGGCAAGAGATAAAAGAGTTTTTCGATATTAATCGATCAGAAGACACCTCTGTATGGGCTTGGTGGGAAGCTTTTAAGGCCTCCATAAGAGCGAAGGTCACCAGCTACAATATAGCAGTCCAAAGGAAAGCCAAGGAAGAATTGAAGTCCCTTGATCAGCAGATCAGGGCTGGCGAACGAATACTGCATCGGCACTTCAGCTCTCCGGTTCTTACCCGGTTGCAGAAACTAAGATTCCAATATAACGCTGCGATTAGTAGAGAAGTGGAACAGCAATCTTTTGCCCAGCGGGCTCGCTACCATGTGGAAATGAATAAATCGGGCAAACTGCTTGCAACGAGCTTGAGGCCTAAGCGAGAGAAGACGCATGTGGTTGCCTTAACGGACGAACACAATACTCAGCTGACTGGAAACTCAGAGATACTTGAAGAGTTCAGGTGCTTTTACAACTCCTTGTACACTTCTGAGGTGGCAAGTGATCTCCCCAGTATGAGAGTGTGGTTACGACAGATCGAACATCAGACACTGGGCCCTGAACAGGCTGCCGAGATGGAAAGGGCTTTGGGACAGCGGGAGCTCGAAGATGTCCTTTCAGGTCTGCAAGGGTGCAAGGCAGCAGGCCTGGATGGTATCCCAACTGAATTTTACCAACTATTTGCGAAAGAAATCTCCCCCTTTCTGTTGCAATATTTCCAACTACTCCAAGTTCAAGGTACGGCCACTGGAAAGGATTCAAAACTGGTGGGCAGTTACAGACCCATCTCACTTTTAAATGCGGACTACAAACTTTATGCTGCTATACTGGCTAGTCGGCTGAACAAGATATTGCATCACCTCATACATCCTGATCAATGCGGCTTCATGACTGGGAGGTCGACGGCAGATAATGCCCGCCTTTTGTGCAATGTCATTGGTCTGGCAGAGCAAACTGAAGATCCCTTCATCGGGTTATCTCTGGACGTGGAGAAGGCCTTTGACAGGCTTGAATGGCCCTTCTTATTCCTTGTCTTGGAGTGGTTTGGGATACCAACGAGTTTCGTGGAAATGATTCGTCCCTTGTATACCCAACCCGTTGCTCGGATTTATACCAATCAAGTGCTATCTAGACCTTTCACCTTACACAGAGGTACGCGTCAAGGTTGCCCGTTGTCTCCTCTATTGTTTAATCTGGCATTGGAGCCGCTAGCTCTGCTTGTGCGGCAGACGATGGATATCAGGGGCCTTGAAGTTGCTGACCTGCACCTCAAGCTCTCCGCCTACGCTGATGACCTTCTGTTTTTCCTGCGTCCTACTTCTATCTCTCCCCTTCTTCAAGTGATTGACCAGTACGCTCGCTTTTCTGGTTACAAGGTAAACTGGTCAAAATCCGTGGCCTTCCCTCTCAACAAGGCGGCGCATAGCAACTTGATCCAGGATTTTCCGTTCCAATGGGCTGGGTCGGCAATAAAATATCTTGGAGTACAATTCTCGACCACGTTGGAAGAGACTGTGCAGCTGAATGCTGCGAAGATAAAGGAAATAGCACGGTCATTTACCTTGAAATGGTCGCCTCTGCACCTTACGTGGTGGGGCCGGCTGGAGTCGATCAAGATGGTACTTGTTCCTAAGATAAACTATATTCTTGGGATGATACCTATCTTTTTCTCTGCAGAGGTCTACAAGAAGGTGGAGCGGACCTTAAGTGTCTTTCTTTGGAAGGGGAAGACGCCCAGAATTGCGCTTAAGAAATTGAAAGCAAACAAACAGAATGGAGGGGTGCAGTTCCCGGACTTCCAATGGTACCATGTTGCGGCGGTGTTGAAGCAGGGTGGTCTATGGGGCGCCGGAATTGCCCCTGTGCTAAAGCCAATTTGGCTGTCTCTTGAGGAACGGCTGCTACACCCGTGTCCTGTGCAGCTGTGCATGAGTATGAGGCACCCTATTGCTTCTAAAGTGGGCCAGGTGGTTATCACGACACAGCGTGCGTTCCAAAGGCTGCTTCCTCTAATCACAAATAAGAATCCTTTCTCGATGCAAGCCCCTCTTTGGCATAACCCGGTCCTCAAGATCAATAAAGTTTCTTTTGCGTGGCCGGCCTGGCAGCGATGTGGTATCTGGTCGGTGGGCCAACTGATCAGGGATGGCGGCTGGAAGCCGTTCAATGTGCTACAAGGGGAGTTTAAGTTACCTTCTACTTGCTTCTTTCAATATCTTCAACTCCGGCACTGTTTAGCCCAGCTGAAGGTGCACCCTCGAGAGCTCGCTCAGTCTTGGGGTCTACAAAGCCTCGTAACGGATTTCTGCACGCAGAGAGGTGGCACATCTAGTTTTTATGCACTTTTCAGGGACTTCCACTCGGAGCAAGCTATGGGCTTATGGAAGATCTGGGAGGACGAAACTGACTGTATTTTGAGTCCCCCAGCCTGGAATCTAATGTGGGGCCCTATAGTCCGCTCCTCGAGATCGGCCTCCCTTACACAGTCTATGTTTTTTTTCGCCCACCAGGCGTATATTACGCCGCTGAAGCTGGCTAAATGGAAACCTGAGAAAACGTCTCAGTGCTGGTCATGTCAGAGTGCTCCCGGCACGATGAGTCACATGTTCCTGGAGTGCCCCTATGTTCAGGGTTTTTGGGTTCCTGTATGGGAAAGAATCCAGAAGGTGGTGGGTTTCTCATTCCCCCTGTCCTGGCGCATAATTGCATGGCGGTCCCTGGTTGAAATCCCAGGAGTGGACAAAGAGCATTTTTTTATACCGAACTTTATGCTGGCAGTTGCCATAAAAGAAATCTTATGTGTTTGGAATGATTCCTCGAAATTGCATTGGGGTAAATGGTGGAATCAAGTATGTTTATATAGCAGGTACGAAAGAGCATATGAAAAATCACACTTCCTGGGTGGGAGAGGGAAACTGGCGGACAGGTGGGCCGCCCTGGATCGCTTTACTACTATTACCGATGTTACCTTAGGCTAATCTGGCTAGGTCAAGAGGTTTGTGAGGTGTCGGGGGAGGGAGGGGTTTTGTTCTTGTGTTGGTTTTTAAGATGTGTGTTCTTTGTTTGGATTCTCTTATGGTTATGTTGTATGCTGAATGATGTTTTTGGTTGTACCACAAAATGCTTTAATAAAAATAAAAAATAAAAAGTTGTGGAGGATGAGATGCACAAGGAGGATCGTGGCTTCTTTCAGGACTGTGGGGTATTTGGAGGATCTCCAGCTACTCTGCCCTGGCTCCACCGAAGCAGGGATCGACAAGCCCGTCGCCATATCCTGGATAAATTACTGGAAGGACATGTCCTCTGGTGGTGATTTCTTCAGAGTACTCGTGGTTGGAGGTGAGGGCTCTGAGATAACGTCATGGAAGTCTATTGAATCGAAGGAGCAGTGGTCGGAATCTGAAGTATCAGAGTCCGATTCAGGAGAGTATCGATGATGCCAATGCAACCAATGTCAGTGCTCCTCGATACCTTCGGGATCGAGTCCTGTAAGCAGCGTCCAAGAGGTGTCTGTCACTGAGGCCATTGTTGAGCCTCAAGGCAGTCTAGATAGGTGCCAATAGCGACAAAGATGTTGATGCCAAAATCTGTGATCCTTCAGTTGTCGGTGCAAGTGGAACTGATGCTGTGAGGTGAGCCGCTAAAGTCCTCTCCAAGGATAGCATGCGCTGATCCAAGGAGGTTGCCTGCGTCTGGTCCACTACAAGAATGGGGCTTGCCGCCACCATACCAGAGCATGGCATCGGGGGATCTCCAGAGGTCGAGGCCTTGGGAGCCTCCCGATTCCCCACTTAGGCTTTGGAAGACAAGTCCTCCTGCTGGGGCTGCTTGGACTAATGGCCAGTCTGAAGAGGTCCTGGGAGAATCCTGATGCTCTGAACAGGACCCTTCCTTCGATTCTTGTCACTTGCCCGAGGAATTCTTGGACTTTTCTCTCAGTTCCTTTGACCTCTCTCTGGGTTTTCAAGGCTTCTGTTTGTCTTTGGATGACCTCAAGGGAGACCTGAAACATTTGTCCTTTTTCTGGTCCAAGTGTCTGAAATCCTTGGAGCTTGGAAGCCTGGGAGGAAGAAGATGCTTTCAAAGTAGTCGAGGCTAATGACATCGAGTCCAGTGGGATAAGTTCACCAAACTTTTTGGCCCAGTTCCCTAGGCCTCTCTTCAACATCTGTTTACAGAGGGAGCAGGCTTGGAGAATATGGTTGGGACCAAGGCATTTCAGACACCAATCATGTTTATCTGTAACCAAAATGGTGCTGGAGCACTTGGTACATATTTTGAACCCACTCGAGGGTTTGTCCATCATGAAAAAGGTAGGCCAAGGCCCGGAGGAAAAAAATTTTGAACAAGAAAAATTTAAAGAAAGAAAATAAAATATTTTAAAAGCAATCAAAGGAAAAAATGATACCGGAATCGGGACGACACCGGTGCCGGTGAGACAGAAGTGCTTTGGAAAAACGTTATTAGAGTTCTTTTCTCCGGTGACAGGGTGTTTACCTGTCGGCTCCACAGATAAAGAAGAACTGAGGAGAGGAAGTTTGGAGAATGGGAAGACAGTGGAGTGCTCCCAAAGGCTTTCCTATTGGTAGCTGGGGAGTTTCCCCACACGGGGCTCCATCAGTTCCCAATGTCACCCATATGTGAAGACTACATTCCTGCTTGTTCCTGGAGACTGTAGTTTTCCCATGACACTGTTGCCTTTTAGGGACCAGCTCTGAGACTCCCATTTCAACAGCTCCATCTTCTTAAGGATCTTGTAGAAAGAAAATGATCTGGATGGTCTCCGTAGACCCTCCATAATAGGGTCCCTGTCCATCGCCTCTACCATCTGCAGGGATGAAGTTACTTGTGAGATAAAGTTTACTAACTCCTCCCAAAGAAATAATTAAATAACAGCAGGCTTGGCTCCCTCTAAGTGAGATGACTTCCTTGGTGTTAGGCTGCCCAAGTGAGCTAGCCTCTCCATCCTCCTCGCCATCTAACTAATCTTCTTCCATGGAAGAGCAGGAACTAGGTTCCAGAGGCCCTGGGGCGCTTAAAGATCCTATTACCCAAGCAGGAGATCCTGATTATCCCTAGGCCTTTCAGATGGAAGATCTGGACTGGATCTTATTGTTCCCGGAGCCTACAGGGAGTAGAGAACTAGAAAATCTTCTGCAGACAGAAAGTAAACACCTATAAAAATATAATCCCTGCCCTGGTCTAGTGCTGCCACTGTATGTACCTCAGTCTACTGGAGAGATGCAGTCTGATTTGGTCATGGTAGCTGCTCCCACCAGCAGTAAACTCACAACAGCATTAGTTCTGCAGTCTCCGCCTGGCTCCAATACCGATTAAATGGTCTTCCAGTGTTGACTTCTCTTTCAAGTCAGCACACTTTCCTCATCACTAGATGGACATAACCTGATCTGCCAGCTCCCACATGCCCTATACCTTCTACCATCATTGGGCATGTCTAGGGCACACCATTCCCCTCCCTAGGCACTGACCCGCTATCAGGGAGTTCTCTTCTATCACCACACCAAGATGCCGCTTCTTAAGAATTCACTCCAGAATACCCAATTGAGAGTGGCACTTTGATTTCTAAAAACACACCAATTACCATCCCTTCAGAGACTAGAACAAAAACAGATGTCAAATCCCAAAACTAAGAGGTGGGGGGAGGAGGGTAAACAGTCCCAAACCTGAAACTACTTAGCCCCTCTGGCAGGGGCTCCCACAAGGGCATTGCCAGAATTTGAACCCCAGGATAGAGACCCACGGGCTGAGAGACCAGGAACCTTTTCCTTCTGCTCAGAAGAAATGTCCACAGATCAATCCCCAATAACTCCCCAAAGGTCTAGAGGAAACAATTCTAGTTCCACAATCTGCAAACCGTGCCCAGGGACTCATACCTAGACAAAATTGAACACTGCTGCATTAGTCCAGACTGCAACTATATGCTGGAGGCACATAATACTGGCAAGTTCCAGGGCTGCTTCACTCTTTATACTGTGATGTTGTCACTGGAAAAGCCACTGTCTGCATCTACTGGTAGGGCAACATAACCCATCATTCTGGACTGGTCTAGCAAAAGAAGACATGTAGGATAACTCTTATTCATGAGCTTGGCTCATTCATGCTCTAAGTGCAAGCCCTATGAGAGAAAGGTTGCCCAGTCATGTTATGGCAGTGTGGACCTGGAAGGCTGGAGTAGGGGGAACGAAAGCCATTGATTGCAGGCCTTAAGAGTTCAGCATTTTATAATCTTTCAGAGGACAGCAGTGCAACTTCAAAGACCAAGGCTTTCATTACACAACTACTAACCAATCTATTTTCTGTTATAAGCAAACAAAGAGCTTGGAACAGGCGGTACAAGTTCGACAAACGTAAAATATTAAAAAAATATATCTTTTTGAGTTTTCTGATGAAACAAATATCACATACAAGATATAAAAGTATCAAAACAATCTAGTCTACTTTCTTAAATGGCCTATAATCACTTATTTGTATTGTGATTTTGAAAACCACATCTGTTTTTAAAAAATAATTTAATTTTACATATATACTTTTCAATGTGATAGTCCTCAGGGAATTTTGTGCTGATAAAAGTCTCTATGTCCTACTTTTATCATCTTACATAAAATTCCCCCAGAGTACTGTAAAAAGTATTAAAAAAGGGCAATTTAGACAGCTTTTCTCACAAGTTTAAAAAATGTTGCTGAAAATTGATTTTTCCTCACTGTGGGTGCAAGTACCTACAGCACTATAGGCAATTTTACCTGCTTCAGAAAAGGGGCCAGGGATGGAAAATCTTTCTGTGGGTACAAAGTGCATTCTTGCTCCCTGCCTGCCACAATTTCTAAAGGGAAACCCTGGCAGGATTTCCTTTTGAAGAATGTACTTACAGGCAACCTACATAACACTTAGTACTATTTAGCTCATAACAACCAACCCCTCTGGCTCCCTGCTTCCCCTAGCTGTCTCCATCTACTCTCTTAAACTCAATTCCAGCTCACTCACTCCTTTTCTCCGTCTCTCTCTTACTGACCTAAATAGAAATTTAGCCCCTCTCCCCTATTTAGACCATGAAGAACTCCCTCCTCTTGCCCCACCCTCTCGCTCTCTACTGTTCCCCAAGCTCAGCCCTCACTGCTCCCTTTTCCAGTCCAGTCATGGACTTTACACAGGCTGAGGCTTGTTCTTGTAGCCTTGGTTGGCTGATGTTGCCACTTTCTTCCTCTTCTATCAGCATACTGATCATCTTATGCTCTCCTGCTAAATTTTCTGCTCAACAAAATTATGCACCACAGGGGAAAACTGTGTATAAATTGAGTTATGCAGAATTCCCTAGGGAGTACACAATGTGATAATGCAATCTGAAAATCTGCTTTGTGACACAGTACTACATTTTTAGAATCATGAACACCCAATCTTTTATAATTGTACAGTGTTCTTGCATAGGTAATGCAGCGTTCCAATAGCTGATAATTGTTCTGCGTCTGGAGCTCCACAGATAGGGCAGTCCACTTCTCAGCCGCTATCACCTGAAATGCCCGAGATCGCCAATGAGCCTTATGGACCTTATCCAAACTGGAAACTGTCAACAGCTTCCCTTGCAAGGTATGCAGAGGTCAAGGGGGGGGGGGTCATACCACCCCAAATGATGCTATAAATGCTCTGGATGTATGTCATGTAGGACCCAAAAGGCAATGACCAACAACTTAAACCAACATAGGGCCTGAATAGGGAGCCCGTGCAATTGCACCAATAATGGGCAGGCACTATCCCGCCATCGCATCCCCCAATAGAAGGTGAGCAGTCACGTTCTGCAGTACCTAAAACCTACATAAGGACTTCTTAGGCAGCCCAACACAAAGCACACTACAAAAATCCAAAGTCCCCTGGACCAACAGCTTGAACCACCAGTTGCAAAGCTTTATCATCCAAAAAAAGAACAGAATTGGCAAACCAGTCACAATTTCAGCCACACAGCCTATATCACCTGACTAATCTGCCAATCCCCCACACCCTCCCTTTCCAAAATAACCCCCAATGATTTCAGTTCTCCCTCCAAGGGACAACAAAATTTACCACACTAGACAAAGCGTGGAGGCCCATACATTCAACTGCCACAAACCGCAAACACACCGTTTTATCCACATTCAAAACCAATCCATTGCAGGTCAACCACGATTGCACTTCCCCAAAACCACTATTAAGCTGCACTATGGTTTCTTCCATATCACCCTGTAAAGGGACCAAAATCTGTAAATCGTCTGCATACGCATCAAAGGTGAATCCAAATGACCACACTAAGACACCCAGCACTTGTCAATATATGTTAAACAGGGGATAAGGGCGAGCCATGGGGCACTCTCCACTCCCAGCTATACACCTGCGACCGTCCAGCTGGTCTCCGCACACTAAACTGCCGATCACTCAAAAAGGAACCTATCTAGTCAAGGACTATACCCTCCTATTCCCAACCCCCTGCATAGTTCCAAACTTAACTGCTTTTCTACTAAATCGACCGCTGCCAACAGATCCAAGGAGATCAGTAATATCGAAACTCCCCTATCCAACTATACATACACTTGCTCCAGTAAAGCCAAGAGTAAGGTCTCTACACCACTTCCAGGGCAAAAAATGCCCTGACGCTTATCCAGAAGCGAGAAATCTTCAATATAACCACCCACCTGCAATACCACCTCCTTTTCAACCAATTTTTCCAACATCGGCAAATTTGAGATAGGCTGATAATTATGACAATCATTCAAATCCCCACCCCTTCCTTCTTCAGTTCAGGGGTTATGACCGCCCCCTTCAAATGTGCCAGGATCAGACCTTGCGCTAATCCAACCTTAAAGCATCCAATAGCTGAAAACGTCTCCTGCATACTAGCCAAAATCTTACTCAGACACTTGCTGGTAACAGGAAAAAATGTTTCCAAACTATATCCCCTGAGCTGTGCCACACAGGCCCTCACAGTCAACAGTCTTAACATATATTCCCTGTTTCAACCGCCACACCTTATCTAAAAAAAATGCCGGGCCATCACCTCCAACACTTTCCCCACCTTCCCCAATGACCTCAGGCTTCTCACTAAAGAGGACACTACATGAAAAACTGCCTTCGCCTGATTTCCAGCATGCACTATTTGAGCCATAAAAAAATCCCTTCAAGGCCTGGACACGATGTCTATACCTACTGGCCACCTGTTGCCACCTCCACTGATCCTCCAGCAAGTGCATTCCATGTCACTGATGTTCCAGACATTGTAAATAGTAACATAATAAACAACAACAGATAAAGACCAGTATGATCTATCTAGTCTGCCCAGCAAGGCAACAAGTACATCTGCCGATCCGTGCAGGTCACCCCTCCCCATGCCTTTGTTTAGGCGTGTACCCATCATTCCGTGTAGGTCACCCCTATTTGTTGAGAAATAAGAGTTATGTTTGATTTTATCCTGCTGCTATAAAGGGATCCTATGTGTCTGTCCCATGCCATTTTGAATTCTATCACTGTATCTGCCCTCACCACTTCCATCAGGAGGGCATTCCAAGCATCCACCACCCTTTCAGTGAAAAAGTATTTCCTGACATTGCGTTTCAGTTTACTCCCTTGTGGCTTCATGTTATGCCCTCTAGTTTTACAGCTTCCCAGTCTTTGGAAGAGGTTTGTTTGTTCGTTCATTAATACTACTTGAAGGTCTGAATCATATCTCCCCTGTCCCTCCTTCCTCCAGAGTATACATATTTAGGTCTTCAAGTCTCTTCTCATACATCTGACGCAGGCTCCTAATCATTTTGGTCGTCTTCCTCTGAACAGTTTTCAGTCTTTATATCCTTTGCGAGATATGGTCTCCAAAACTGAACACACTATTCCAAGGCAGGCCTCACCAGCGACTTGTACAGTGGCATTAGTATCGCTTCCTTTCTGCAGGTAATTCCTCTCTCTATGCAACCCAACATCCTTCTGGCTTTTGCCACAGTGTTGCCACACTGTTTCGCTACCTTGAGATCCTCAGAGACAATCACTCCGAGGTCCTTCTCCTGGTACATGCACACCAACCTCTCGCCTCCTATCGCATACAATTCCCTTGGATTTCTGCATCCCAAGTGCATGACACTGTACTTCACATTAAATCTTAACTGCCAAACATTAGACCATTCTTCCAGCTTTTGTAGATCTTTCCTCATGTTATCCACTCCTTCAGGGGAGTCCATTCTGTTGCAAATTTTCATGTCATCTGCAAAGACAGACTTTTCCATTCAGACCTTCAGCAATATGACTCACAAATACATTGAACAGTACTGGTCCCAGGACTGAACCCTGGGGCACACCACTAATCACCTTCCTTTCATCAGAGTGAGTTCCGTTTACCATCACCTTCTGTCGTCTGTCAGTCAACCAATTTCTGATCCAGTTCACCACCTTGGGACCCATCTCCAAGCTCTTGAGTTTATTGGTAAGCCTCCTATGAGGATCAGTATCAAAGGCTTTGCTGAAATCTAGATCGATCACATCCATTGCATGCCCTTGATCTAGTTCTCTGGTCACCCAATTGAAGAACTCAGATTTGTTTGGCATGATCATCCTTTGGTAAAACTATGTTGCCTTGCATCATGCAACCTATTGGTTTCGAGAAAGTCAACTACTCGCTCTTTCAGGAGCACCGCCATTAATTTTCCCACCACCGAGATAAGGCTTACTGGCCCGTAGTTTGTCATTTCTTCCCTATTACCACTTTTGTGAAGAGGTACCACATCAGCCCTTCTCCAGTCCTGTGGAACTTCTATCTCCAAGGATCTATTAAAAACTTCCTTTAACGACCCTGCAAGAACTTCTCTGAGCTCTTTCAGTATCCTGGGATGTATCCCATCTGGTCCCATGTACACTTTCAGTTTTCAAGCTGTTCTAACACATCTTCTGTGAATGGTGTAGTATCTACTCCATTCCCATTTGAATATTTGTCGATCACAGGTGGCCCTTCTCCAGGATTTTCTTTAGTAAAAAAGAACAGAAGTATTTGTTTAGCATTTTCGCTTTTTCAATGACACTTTCGAATCCTGCAATTCCACCTCTCCCGAATATACCTGAAACAAGTCTTGTCACCACACTTCACATCTTTAGCCATCTTTTCTTCTGTCTTTGATTTTGCTATCCTTATTTCTCTTTTTGACTCTTTTAGCTTTATCCTATATTCTTTTCTGCGTTCCTCTGTGAGCTTCTGGATTTTATGAAAGCTGTGTTTTCTGTTTTATTTGTGCAGCCACTTCTTTGGAGAACCAAATAGATTCTTTTCCTCTTGTTTTTATTTACTTTCTTTACATATGTATCTGTTGCCCCTTTTATTGCCTTCTTTAGTTTAGCCCACTGCAATTCCATTTCCCTTATCCCTTCCTATCCTGCCTCCTCCTTCAGGCACTTGGCTATTTTACTGAAGTCAGTGTCTTTGAAGTCTAAGACTTTGAGCTTGCTGTGACTGGACTCCGCCTTGGCTTTTATCTCAAACCACACCATGTGATGATCACTGCTGCTCACATGGGCACCCACCCAGATATTCGACACGCTGTCTCCGTTGGTGAGTACTAAATCCAGCGTCGAGCTTTCCCTGATTGGTTCCATCACCTTTTGTCTAAGTAGTGCATCTTGGAAGGCATCCACAATTTTTTTTTTTACTTCTTTCCAGATTTGCAGAAGGAATACTCCAATCCACATCAGGTAGATTAAAATCACCCAATATGATCAAGTCACCCTTCATAGCATTATCAATAATCCATTTGCTATCCATTTCTTCGGTATGAGCTGGAGGCCTGTAGACTACACCAGTATGGATGACAGTGCCATTTCCTTCCAACACAATCCACAGTGCTTCTTTTTCCTATGCCCTCTGCAGCTTTATTTATTTGACCAGTTTTCTATACCACCTTCAATCAAAGCGGTTTACATTATGTATTCACTACAAACAGATACCGGATACATTCCCTTGTCCCCAAAGGGCTCACAATCTATGTGTACCTGAGGCAACAGAGGGTTAAGTGGCTTGCCCAGGACCACAAGGAGTGCCTATAGGACTAGAAACCCCAGTTCCTCCAGCCTGAGATTGCTGTCCCCAGGTGGGAATTGAACCCCGGCCCTCCGGCCTAAGGTACTGTGTCCCAACCACTAGGCCACTCCTAGCTTTAATATTGCTTTTGACATATAGGGCTACACCTCCTCCTTTTCTACCCTATCTCTTCTAAATAGATTATAGCCAGCTATGGCTATATCCCACTCATGCAACTCGTTAAACCATGTTTCTGTAATGGCCACAATGTCAAAGTCCATTCCCACCATTAGGGCTTCTGGGTCAGGAACTTTGTTGGCTAGGCTTCGAGCATTTGTGCTCATTGCTTTCCAGCATTTCTTGACTGGCTTGCTTGTATTTTGCATGCATTTTGTTTTGCATGCCTCTTCCCACTTAGTACTGATGTGTGGGTTAATACTGCTGTTGTTTCCATTGTTGTTTTTGCTGGGAGCGACGTCCTGAACTTGTTCTTTTCCATCCGTCACCCCCTTTCCCTAGTTTAAATGCCTAACCACATAATGCTTGAATTTTTCACTTAGGATCCTTTTCCCTGCGACAAGAGAGATGTAATCCATCAACACAGTATAGCCTCTTGCTGTTCCATCTATTTCCCAGTCGCCTATATATTGAAATCCTTGTTTACACCAGGTTTGGAGCCATGTATGTGATGCAGCCTTTCTGCCCCCTTACCAAGAACATGTAGAACTTCTGAGAATGCTATAGTGTTAGCAATGGGTTTGAGTTTCCCTCCCAGAATCTGAAAATCCTTCTGAACTGTAGAGGCATTGTTTCTAGTCAGATCATTTGTACTCAAATGGATGATGACATCGGTTTTGAAGTGCTCACTTTCTGTACTATGCCAGCAATTTGCTTTGTATTCCTGCAACTCCTTCGAGAACCATGGTTGCTGCCTCTTGTCACATCTAACCACTCACATAACTAGCACCTCCTCATCCAACTATGTAGGTCACTTTATGAAGACCTCTGTGGTCTGTTCTTAAAACATATTATTGTCAGTTCTCTAACAAATTACCATCACAAACTACAAACCGGCCTTTAAAAGTAAGGAAGGATGTTATCTTAACATTAAAAGAACAAAACAGAAAAGCACTAAGGTAGTAAAACAAAAAGTGCTGTATTTTCTAAGTATTGACAAGGGCACATGTTTCCAAAAACCTACTTGCAGTCTCCCTCACTTAATTTCCCATGCTGGATAACCATTCTGGCTCCTTCCCAACTGTGCTAGTCTCATACAACTCATCCACCTGCTGCCTCTCTCATGCCTTTTACCTGAGCCAGGGACAAGACAACTGCTGTGGCTCCCCTCCTGGTTGGGTCTCCCCTCTACTGCTTCTTGCCTGGAAAAAAATAAGCCCCACACTCCTATTCTCTATGAGCCTTTGCTTAACCACCACAACCTATCCACCTGACATGAGCAAAACCAGCAGCAGCAGCTCTTGCTGCTACTCCCTATTTTATTTTAGATGGTCTTATAAGAAGTTCCACAACTGTAAATGCATGAAACTCACAATCAACAGTGCCTCTACTATGCACAGAGATGGACACACACACACACACGTGAAGCATGGCTCATGGATTTCTTCTGTGAATGTGTGTGTAATATTTTTGACTTGGGGGGGAGGGGGAAGAGGGAAGGAGACAATTTTGTTCACGGTGGGGGTGGAGTAAGGATAGTGGCAGGGAGAATTTTTTGGGAAGTAAGGGATATGAGAGGATGAGGGCTAGTCATAGGGCGGCTTTTTCTAGCTTCTTTTGTATTCTTACTGCTTGGCTGGTTTTGGCTAGAGCTTTCTATTTTATTTATTTTATTTAACAATCACTTCTATACCGCATCTTCCATACATCAGTTGCGGTTCACAATAAACAACAATCAACAAAGCAGAGTTTGTTTTACATATAACATCATATAACTAAATGACAATAAAACTTGAAAACAAATGATTACAGTTAACTAGCACAGAACAGTGCAAAACTATATACATTATATACAGATATACATTGTTTAGGGCTTAAGCATAATGCGAAGTACCGTTACTGCTATGGGAATTTTCATAGGTCATGGGATATCACATAAGAAAACAGGTTAGCCTTTATCTAGGTCTATTGAGGGATGATCTGTATTATTGTAATGTTTAGTGAATAGATGCGTTTTCAATTTTTTACGAAATTCAATGATGTTGGTTAATGTTCTTAGTTCATCTGGGAGAGAGTTCCAAATTGTTGGCGCTGCATGTGAAAAAGCTCTATTGTTTGTTAGTTTATTTGCTTTTATGAAGTCTTTAGGAGTTTTTAGTTTATTTAATTGGTTTTTTCTTTGAGTAGATTTTGATTGTTCTTTGCTTATTAGGTTGCTTAGTGTGACTGGGGCCATGTCATTTAGAATTTTAAATGAGGTTATTAATGTTTTGTATACTATTCTGCTTTGTATTGGCAGCCAGTGAAGGGACGCTAGAATTGGTGTTATGTGTTGATGTGCGTGTACTTTCATTATTATTCTAGCTGCTGCATTCTGTGAAAGTTGAATTCTTTTAATGTTTTGTTTTGTAGTACCTAATAAAATTAAGTTAGCAAAGTCAAAGTGAGGGGTTATGGTAGCTTGAATTATATTGATAAAATCTTGTATATAAACAAGAGGTCTTAGTTGTTTAAGGATTTTAAGTTTGAAATAAATTTTCTTTGTAGTATTTCTAATATGGGTGTCCATTGTGAGATGTCTATCTAGAATAACTCCCAAATATCTTACTTCATTTTTTATTTTAATTTCTTGGTTTTGTAGCGTTATGTGTGTTGGGGGAGTGTAAGATTGATTTTTAGTAACTATTAGCACTTCAGTTTTTGAGTGGTTTATTTGTAGATTATGGGCGTTTAGCCAGGATGTGATCTCATCGAAGCAATCTGCCAGGAGTTTCGTTGGTAAGTTAGGGATCGTGAACGGGATGTACATCATGATGATATCTGCATATAGGTGATAGAGTACACCAAATTTTTTGAAGATATTGCAAACTGGTTTTATGTATATATTAAATAGTAAGGCTGATAGCGCTGATCCTTGTGGTAATCCTGTTTCAAGTTTGTATGAAGCCGAGGTTTGATTGCCTATTCTTACATTTTGGGTTCTGTTATTTAGATAGGAGGTGAACCATTTATGAACTGTGGCATTTATACCTAATTGTCTCAGGTTATTAAGCATTAGTGCATGGTGAACACTGTCAAAAGCGGCCGAGATATCAATAAATAATAGGATAAAAGCCTGCTTGTGATTGTCAATTCCTCTTAATAGGGCATCTATTAAAACTGTAAGAAGTGTTTCTACTCCATATTTGGGCCGAAATCCATATTGTTGATCATCAAGAGGATAGGATGAATCTATATATTCCTGTGTCTGTAATTGTACTGTTTTTTCTATTACTTTTGCGAGGAACGGTATACTAGAGATGGGTCTGTATGATTTTGGGGAAGTTTTATCGAGTGTGCCGTTCTTAAGAATTGGTCTGATTTGAACATGTTTAAGTGTGGGCGGGAGGTAACCTTGGAGTAGGGAGAGATTAACAATGGGGAGTAAGAAGGATAGAAGGATTGGAAGTGTGTTTTTTATCCAGATTACTGGACAAGGATCAAGGTAAGAGGTAGTGGTGTTAAGGTTGAGAATGATATTTTTTAATGTTGTTTTGGACATAGGTTGAAATTCAGACCATTCATCCAGGAGATGAGGAGGAATATGAATAGCGTCAAGAGTCATAACTGGTAGTTTTGTTTTGTTTTGATAGTAATTAGCTAAGGTTTGTGCTGATATGTCAGTAATTTCCTTGCTGGATGTTTGAGAGTTATTAGTCTATTGCCTATTCTACTTGTATTAATCTTTTATACCATTGCTTAACAATTCTTTTTGTTTCTGCATGATCATACTCTTGCAAATAAAAGAAAAAATTCTTCGTCCCTCTAAAGCAGCGGTTCTCAACCTGTGGGTCATGACCCCCCATGGGGGTCGCCACAGGATTTAGCGGGGCTCGCCTCGTCTCCGCCAAGTTAAAAAAAAATTAAAACGCACACAAGTTGCTGCCGCTGCCGAGTCCGCTTCTCGGCAGCGGCAAATTCACCACCTCCCTTCTAATGCAGCCGCGGCTCCCTGCCTCTTAGGGAACCGCGGCTGTGCCTGTAAAATCGTTGGAGCCTCCCTCTCTCTCGACGGGCTCCGTGCAGCATTGTCCCGCCTCCAAAGGAAGTTCTTTACCACTTCCTTTGTTGGCAGCACATTGCCGCACGGAGCCCGACAAGAGACAGGAAGGCTCCGCAACCGTTTTACAGGCACAGCGGTGGTTCCCTAAGAGGCAGGGAGCCGCGGCTGCATTAGAAGGGAGGCAGACATGGGGAGAGGGAATGAAGGGGCAGGGAACCTGCAACATGGATGACATGGACAGGGGGGGGAGGGGGCTGATATGGATGGAGGGAGGGATGGGGGCTGACATGGACAGAGGGAAGGAGGGAGGGAGGGGGCTGATATGGGTTATATGCAGCCCCAGCATTGAAAATCTAGGTCTTGCCGCACACCCCAGAAGCTGTAGGAGCTAACCGGATAGCACCAATTTTTGATGCTATCCGCTTAGCCCCCTGTGCCTGAAAGATAGGTGAGGAAAAACC
Source organism: Ichthyophis bannanicus (assembly GCA_033557465.1). Lineage (NCBI taxonomy): Eukaryota > Metazoa > Chordata > Amphibia > Gymnophiona > Ichthyophiidae > Ichthyophis > Ichthyophis bannanicus. The sequence continues at coordinate 628,602,884 of CM066034.1, read as the reverse complement.
TTGCCTATATTTCAGGTGCAAAGTAGCAAAGTAGTCAGGAAAGCAGAGAGGAGGAAATAACCAATGCAATAAAATGGGGAGATAAGACATTTTTCAGATGTTAGTGAGAAGAGGAAGGGCAAAAGTGGTATTGTCAGACTCAAGGGTGAAGGGGAGGAATATGTAGAAGCTGATGAGGATAAAACGGAATTGCTTAACAAACATTTCTGTTCTGTGTTCACAGATAAAGAACCAGGAGCAGGACCTGAGAAAACACCCACAAACAGGAACAGAAGCGAGGGACATCTTGAACAATTTTCAGAAGACTGTTTGTGAGAAACTAGCTCAACTTAAAGTAGACAAAGCGTTGGGACCGGATGGGATACACCCTAGAATACTGAGGGAACTTCGGGACATTCTAGAAGCTCCACTGACTGACCCTTTCAATGCCTCGGAGTCAGGAGTGGACTGGCGAGAGGCAAAGGACTGGCGAGAGGCACATGCGGTCCCTTTACACAAAAGCAGAAGTAAGGATGCAGTTGAAAACTACAGGCTGGTTAGTTTAACTTCGGTGGTGAGTAAATTATTGGAAGCTCAGCTGAAAGAGAAAATAGTGAGGTTTCTGGAGTCCAACAGTTACAGGATCCGAGGCAGCATGGATTCAACAGAGGCAGATATTGTCAGACAAATGTGACTGATTTCTTTGACTGGGTGATCAGGGAGTTGAACTGAGGGAGATTCCTAAATGTTGTGTATCTGGATTTCTGTGAAGACTTTTACACCGTTCCTCACAGGCGACTTAAACTGAGCACCCTAGGGATGGACCCCAAAGTTACTGCTTGGATTAGAAATCGGTCGAGTGGGAGGCAACAAAGGGTACAAGTAAATAGAGCTCACTCTGAGGTGGCGGTTACCAGTGGTGTGCCTCAGGGATCTGTCCTTGGTCCGATTCTTTTTAACATCTTTGTTCGTGATATAGCAGGACTGTCGGGTAAGGTTTGCCTCTTTGCGGATGATACCAAAATCTGCAATAGAGTAGACACCCAGGAAGGTGTAGATAACATGAGAAGGGATCTAGCTAAGCTTGAAGAATGGTGTAGAATTTGGCAGTTGAGATTTAATGTTAAAAAATGCAAGGTCATGCATTTAGGTTGCAGCAATCCAAGGGAGCAATATAGTATATGGGGTGAAGTACTTTTGTCCACTAAAGAAGAGCGTGACTTAGGCATGACTGTGTCTGATGATCTTAAAGTAGCTAAACAGGCAGAAAAGGTGACAGCAAAAGCTAGAAGGATGCTTGGGTGCATATGGAGAGGGACGGCCAGTAGAAGAAAGGAGGTGATAATGCCTCTGTATAAGTCTTTGGTGCGACCTCATTTGGAGTATTGTGTGCAATTCTGGAGACCGCACCTTCAAAAGGATATAAGCAGGCTGGAGTCAGTACAGAGTGTGGCTACTAAAATGGTTAGTGGTATTCATTATAAAGCACATGAGGACAAACTTAAGGATCTTAATATGTACACCTTAGAGGAAAAGCGGGATAGAGGTGATATGACTGAAAAGTCTAAATACCTCGGTGGCATAAATGCACAGGAGGAGAGCCTCTTTCAAATGAAAGCAAGTTCTGCTATGAGGGGACATGGGATGAGGGTGAAAGGGGATAGATTCAGGAGTGATATGCAGAAATATTTCTTTATGGAAAGAGTGGTGGATCCGTGGAATAGTCTCCCAGTGGAGGGGATAGAGATGAGGACAGTATCTGAATTCAAAGCAGCATGGGACAAACACAGAGGATCTCTAAAGGAAAAAAGGGGACAGTTGTAGTGGTTGATATGGAAGGACAGACTAGACAGGCCATGTAGTCTTTTTCGCCGTCATGTTTCTATGCTTCTGTACCTGCTGGAAGGCTCACAATCTAGGCAACTAAGTTTCTGACCTGGAAACCCTGATGGAGGAAATGCACTTGGATACTGTGGTCATTACGAAACATGATTCAATGAATCTCTTGAATGGGGTATCATTACATCTGATTTAATCTATTTAGGAAGGACAGACAGGGCAGAAGCAGCTGAAATACAGGGGACAAAGAAAGTAAGCAGCACTGGATTATTTTGGAAAAAGGAGATGGCACTACCATCCACACACACCCAGGGCTCGACAAATCCCGGGTGCCAGGTTGCCATGGGAACTATAAATTGAATCCTGGTACCTGAGATTTCATTGCCCTCCTCCCCCAGCTATCATCCGATGTGTCTTACTCTTCCTGCCACCTTGTTTGCTGCTCCATCATGATTGGCTCTGCAGGTAGCTTGAGACGTGGGGAGGAGGAAGTTTGCTGATCTTGCAATTTTACATCTGGTGATGGCTAGAGGAGAGGGCAGTGAGAAAGAGACTGATGATGGCAGAGGAGACAGTGTGGGAGAGAGAATGGGGTGATACTGGGGGAGGCTGTATGTGAGAGAGAGACTGGGATGATGGTGGGGGGCTGTGAGAGAGAGAAAGAGATACTGGGTGATAGCTGGGGGGGGTATGAGAGAGGGAGAGAGTGTGTGAAAGGGCAGAAAGCAGGGGAAATAGGGCTTTTTTTTGTTTTATGTATTACCAGACAAAAAGCAAATAGCAAGCGGAAGGCACACAGGCATATGAGAACTTTATTTAATGGCCACTGAGTAAAGTTCTTTTTATATGCCTGTGTGCCTTCCACTTGCTGTTTGTTTTGTGTTTGCTACGTCTGCGAAAGTTACCTCCTACCTTGTTTTTGTTTTTATACATATTACCAGGCCATGGTGATATGTGAAGCAAAAAAGGACACCATACTCACTGTTGTTGGTAGTAGAGGGAGAAGGGACACTGCCTTCTGTTGGCACTTTCTAATGGCATGTGAAGGGCTTGATTTATTAAGCTTTCTTTTCCCACAGAAAATGGAACAGTAAATCAGGCTCTTAAAACAGGAGCTGCGATACACCTTTTGGGGAATGGGTGGGCACACTGTGACAGAAGTCTCAGCAGCCGGCTCTTAAATGTTTAAGCTGAATCCTAGACTCCAAGAAAATTGGTCAAGGCCTGTGTGTGTACAGATACACACACACACACACCACACACACAAATAGTGTGTGTACGGAAGCCTGCTAATAAATCTTTTCACAGGTCCATTTTCATATTTCAGTCCTTGATGTACCAGTGTTTCAATTAAAAAAACACCCAAATATGTAATTTTGCTTTATTTAGCCTTCTAGTTCTCAGCTAACCAAGTGGGTAATCCACTTAACACAATATAGACAGCTCAGTAGTATTATTGCCCTCTTTGTTTGCACCTAACGTGAACTGAACAGCCACGGTTTCTAAGTGAGAAAAACACATTTCTCAAAAATGAAAATATGTGCAGAGCTCACAAGCGAAAGCAATAATGAAAACCAGCTGTATGGCAAAGCCGTTTTAAAAATAGCCTGGAGAGGCACTGAAGGATGTCAAGAGAAAAAAAAACCATGAATATTCTTTTCAGCAAGATGCATCGGGGAATGAGTGGGGTGAAAGACATGGCACCAACATTAAAGCTGTCTCTCTCAGCGCCAATGTCTCCAAATTGGGTTAGTTTTGCGCATACCATGATGTTAATGAACCTCATTCATTAGTCAGGTTATGCGGAGCATGATCTCTGCCTTTATGCCTCATAAGTCTTCACATTTTACACATCCAAAAGCATTGAACTTTAGCTCAAATTCTTGTATAACCTGATTGTTTTCCATTGCTTTAATTAGCATAGACAGGCTTTCAGACTAATTCCTCGGATATTTTGGTTAGCACCATTTCTTTTTTTTTTTTTTTCTTTTTTTTAATTCCAGCTGCAAGTTTCCTAAAAAAAAAAAAAAAAAAAAAAGGGGGTTGCTCTAGTCTGGGCATGAATGGAACAGCACACACCCATTACAGTAACACCACAGTAATGAGTTACAACCATGCTGTGATACTGTCTCCCAAATGCAACCCTCAGAACCCTTATCCAGATCTGGCATGCACAGTAATTATTCATAATTCTGCATACATTTGGGCCATAAACTTGGTTAATTCTGGTATTTTGAAAAACAGATCTGGTCAGGGGTGTTAAGACCAGGTTTGACAGAAATAAAGGTCAAACAAGCAGCATGCGACATTTATTACACTAACCTACTGTACAAGCCAATGCAGAAAGCCAGCGTTGGAGCCATGCACACTGTTTTCTAGCATGGAAGCACCGCAAATGTTGTGTGCCGGTATGCCATAAGCAAAATGTATGGAAATGAGATTTGTGCAAAACGTCCGCGCTAAATGTGCGGCGGGCACCATCACATGCGCAGAAAGCTTATGCAGTAGCAGCAGTGCCACACGAATGGGCAGAAAGCTTATGTGCTAACATCATATCTTTAATGAAATATAAAATAATTTTCAAACGGAGTAATAATTGTTTACCTGCATGGTGGTGGTGGTGGGGAAAGTTGTGAGCTTAACTTTAGTGCCTGAAACAATGGTTTGTGAAGGGTGCCTGCATGTTCTGTAAGCAGAGTAAAGAAAGGACCCGAAAACCACCAGTGGGTACATCAGACCCGAAAAAAATTCTGTTCTACATGCCAATCTGTTTTCTCCTATACACTGCAAAGTTTTCTTCTCCTACATGCATGGAAGTTTTACTTCACCTCCGACCAGACATTTGAAGAATAACACTACTGAACTCTGCACTCAGCCTGTCTTCTGTGCAATTCTTTGTATCCAGGTGGAATAGCTAATGGTCTCGTTACATGTCATTTGAATATGCACAACTCATTATAATGCAATTTTAATAGGCACCATGCTATCTGCACAGCCATTTGTGCGTAGCTAACGCTCACATCACCTCTTTGCATTGTGTTGCAATGGTAAATATGCAAAGTAGTCATGCTAATTATGTGCAAATGGTGTATTAACATTTTTGCATGGTCCCTTTAGAGCAGGGGTCACCAACCTGCGGCCCGCAAGGTCCCTTCGTGCGGCCCGCGAGGCTCTACCCCGGTGCGGCCCGCCAAGGATGCTGCTACAAGTACCGGCAAACTCACCGACTCCTTATTCTGCAGCCACGGCTCCCTGCCTCTTAGGGAACCGTGGCTGTGCTTGTAAAATCATCGCGGAGCCCTTCCTGTCTTGACGGGCTCCGTGCAGCATTGTCCCGCCTCCAAAGGAAGTGGTAAACAACTTCCTTTAGAGGCGGGACAATGCTGCACGGAGCCCGTCAAGACAGGAAGGGCTCCGCGATGATTTTACAAGCACAGCCGCGGTTCCCTAAGAGGCAGGGAGCCGCGGCTGCAGAAGAAGGGAGGGAGCTGACATGGAATAATTTTCAAAGCAGAAGTACAGGTATGAGCATTGTTTTTTTTCGCGGGGGCGGGGAGAAGGGGGGTGCGGCCCGCGAGTCTACCGGTAGTCGGCTGTGCGGCCCGCGGCCCTCTGGAGGTTGGTGACCCCTGCTTTAGAGCATGTGACTAGCTTTAGAGATTTATCCTGTGTCAGTATGAGAACACCTTTGGAGTGGAGGCTGGTCACATTTCAGGAGTATTTAAGACTTTCTTCTGACATTAAAGTTTGTCTTTTTATAACTTACAGCAGTATTTCTAGGCAAACATATTTGCCATCTATACTTGATAACTACTAAAAGCAGAAGTAACAATACAAAACAGTGCAATTGTTTTCTCAAACAAAACAATGTTTTACCACAGACACACATTTCCAATTGCTTGGGCTCGCCAGGTTTTCACTATCGCTTATATGTGAAGCATTATTTGAAGGGGGGAGGGTAGCATGAAACACTGGTGACAAGTGGCACACAGCAACATATAAAGTCACCTTTCTGCTTATATAACTGCAAGCATTTCTACTGTGCTTCCAGAAGTTCAAATGGCGTCCAGCTCCAAGTGGCAAAGGAGGATAACGTGGCAAAGGAGGATAACGTGGCCAAAAGTGCCACTCTTCTCTGCTGGCCATCAGTGTAGAAAGAAGGGTGGGGAATGATCGAGGAGATTACCTACCACCCCCTCTCTTTAAACAGTCACTGCAGGATTTGAAATCTGTGCTACTGTACAAGAGCTAGCATCACAGGGAAAACAAAAGGCTTTTGTTACACTACTTAGAGAATATGAATACAACATGATCTTTATGAATTCAAATACTAGTAACTCAAAAGAACTGCTATGAAGCCGCTTTCACATTTAAATTTTCAACCATCCTGTCAGATATTGTTTGCCCTTGTTCTATGTGATGTTGTTAGAATGGCTTTGATTCAGCTGAGAGACAGAAAACAAAGGGTCGAAAACTCAAAAATTTTAAAAATACAACACTTATTTAATATATAGAAAGTGTGGGTACTATTGCTTTGATATGGGGACCACTAAAACACTGCAGATTTCTGGAAAGTTGTGGGCAGGTCCACGAGAAACACAGCCTGTGGGTGCCCCACAGATCTCCAATAATTTGTGCCATCTGTATGACAGAACTTGAAAAATCCCCAGGTACTATGGGCTCCTAGACATTTTGCCATTGTGTCCAGGCTTTTTGTGGCCTGAACTATCTTTCCTCACCCCCATCCCAGAAAAGCTCTCTTCTGGACCAGCACTGCAAGACTCTCAGGGAAACTGAATCACACTGTGCCCTAACTCCTGTGCTAATTTTACAGCTTTGTGAGACTTGAGACTGCAAGAAGGTAGTAAGAACTGTGTGGCTTAAACTCATGGAGAATCACATGGTAACAGACCAGATGTCAGATGTTCAGGAGAGAAAAAAAAAGTAGTTATTCACCTGTAGCAGGTGTTCTCCATGGACAGCAGGAATTAGTCCTCAAGTATGGATGACGACCCCAACAGAGCCCCACATGGGAACAACCCCCAGCTTCAAAGCTTTTGGAGGCTCCACTGCACCTTCTTCCCACCTGCCGCTGTGGCGCCATCTTGGGTCAGTCTGATAATATAGTTGTAGTAGAAGAAAACTCCGTGGGGAGGTGGAAGGTTTGTGAGGACTCATTTCTGCTGTTCACGGAGAACACCTGCTACAGATGAATAATTACCTTTTCCTACATGGACAAGCAGGAATGAGTCTTCATGTATGGGACTCCAAAGCTACAGGCTACCAAAAACTGGTGCAAAACCTAACTGCGGTATAGCAGGACGCCATACAAATCAACTTCCAACTATGTATAAAATGAGTGATTCTCTCTTCCATTTTCTTTTTTCCATAGCTGGACAGGATAGTATAGGCCTAGAAGGGATGGGGATGGAATCTAATCCCCAAACAGATTCTGGAGTACATATTGGCTGAAGTTGCTTTTGTGTAAGGAATCCCTGTTTAGGCAGTAGTGCGATGTGAATGTGTGGCCCAAAGATCAGATCTCTTCCATGGAGACAGAGTGTACATAGGCTACTGACACAGCCATAGCTCTGACACTGTGGACCGTGACATGACCATCAAGGCTGAGGCCTGTCTGGGCATAAGCGAAAGATGCAGTCTGCCAGTCAAATTGAAAGAGAGCATTTGGAAACAGCAGCTCTTAGCTTTCCGGGGTCAAAAGAAACAAGCTGGATGGACTTTTTATGGACTTTTGTCTGCTCCAAGTAGAAGGCTATGGCTCATTTGCAGTCTAACATGTGCAATTGAGCTTCCCCTTTGTGGGCGTGAGGTCTCAGGAAAAATGGTAGAACAGCTGACTGATTAAGACAGAAATCCAATACTACTTTTGGAAGGAATTTAGGATAAGTATGGAAAAACCACCCTATTATGGTGGTTATTTGGTGTAAGGCGGATGAACTACTAGCACCTGAAGCTCGCTCACTCTGTGCTCTGAAGTGACTGCCACCAGAAATACTTTCCAGGTAAAGAATTTCAGAGGACAGGAATTGAGTGGCTCAAAGCGAGCTTTCATGTGCAGCGCAAGAATCACTCTGAGCATGCAAGACGCTGCGTGAGGCTTGTAGGGAGGTTTCAAGAGAAGTAATGCCTGCATGAAGCAAACAACTAAAGACTGTATCGAGATGGATTTTTCTTCCACACCTTGATGGTAAGCTCCAATTGCACAGAGGTGGACTCTGATGGAGTTGGACTTAAGTCCAGACTCAAAGAGACATAGAAGATATTCAAGAAGTTTCTGTGTGGAACAGACAAAAGGATCTAGTGCCTGGCCCTCACAGACAGCAAACCTCTTCCATTTGCAGAAATAAGAATCTCTTGTAGAGCCCTCCTGGAGGTCAAAAGGACATCGGTTACATCATCCGTCAGGTTGAGCTCTAACATCATTAGCCTCTCAACATCCACATCATGAGGGCCAAGGATCAAATGCTGGAGTGCAACATCATCTCGTCATCCTGTGATATCAGATCTGGTGCATGGCCTAGCCAGAGTGGTTCCTGACTGAAGAGCTGCAGCAGGAGGGGAAACCAAGACTGTCTGGGCCAGTAGAGGGCAATGAGAATCATTGTGCCACCATCTGTTCTGAGCTTCAGGAGTGTCTTGGCAATGAAACGTATTGAAGAATATGAATAGAGAAGACCATCTCCCCCTCCCATGCAGGAGGAAAGCATCAAATGCTCGTCTGCTGTGTGATCTTACTCTGCAGCAGAACTGATCCACCTGGGCATTCTGCAGGGTGGCAAACAGATCTATCAAGGGGCGCCCCACTCTCGAAAGATGCGAGAAGCAATTTCTCTGTCCTGCATAAACGCATGTGGCTGGAAGACTCGACTCAGTCTCAATGCCAGAATGTTCTGTGTGCCTGACAGGCATGTGGTTCTCAAATCCATCCCGTGCACGATGACAAATTTCCACAACTTGATTGCTTCCCAACACAGGAGGTATGAACCAGTTCCTCCCTGCTTGTTAATGTAGAACATGGCAACTTTATTGTCGGTCTGAATCAGAACAATTTGGTTGGCCAGTTAATCTTGGAAAGCCTCTGGAGCATTTGCCACTGCTCTTAGCTCCAAGAAGTTGATCTGATGGAGACTTTCTTGGATGGACCAATCGCCCTGGGTTTGCAACCCATTGAGATGAGTCACCCCCCCACCCCCCGCCTGCTTGGATGCATCTGTCGTCAGAACTCTGGGGTAATTTGAAAAGGAAGACCTTTAAGCAAATTGTGGTAGATTGTCCACCAGTGCAATGACTGAACAAGAGGGGTGGGGACATATAGATGATCCCCAACTCAACCCATGGCCTGGATCCACTGAGTCCTCAGAGTCCACTGAGCCTGCCTCATCTAGAAGCATATCAAGGGTGTGACATGCACTGTAGAAGCCATGTGGCCTACTACAGTCAACATTTTGTGAGCTGTCACCAGCAGATTCAGTTGAGTCTCCCGCATCAGTGCTGTCAGCCTGTGCAGACGGTCGTGCAGAAGAAAAGCTTTTGTCTGAGTCGCGTCAAAGAGGGCTCCAATAAATTCCAACTGCTGGGTGGGTTGAAGGTGGGACTTTCGGAAATTTATAATAAACCCTAGTAGTTTCAACACCCAAATGGTCAAGTGTGTTGATTCTTGAACTCCTTCTGGAGTGGTATTCTTGATCAGCCAATCGTCCAGATAGGGGAAGACAAACACGCCCAGTATCCGGAGGTAAGCAGCTACTACCGCAAGTCATTTTGTGAAGATGCGAGGTGCTTTGGCCAGGCCAAATGGTAACACACTATACTGGAAGTGCTGTCCCCCCAGGATGAATCTGAGCTACTTCCTGTGAGCAGGATGTATCTGTATGTGGGTATATGATACATTGAGAACCAAAGACCTACAAAAACATTTAGAAAACAAATCAAAACCCACCTATTCATTGAATACTATGGCAATGACAGTAACACCTCGACACACATTCAGAACACCCCCTCCTCAAACTTCCTCCCCCCTATAATGAACAACCAACAATTAAGTAAAATCTTGATATTCTGTATATAGTTCACTCTGTACATAGTTGTTATATGTATATAATGCCCCCCAGTTCTGCCAACATTTCCGCTTTGTTATATCCCCTCAAATGTTCAATATAAAAGGTTCTGTTCTATGTAAACTGCTCCTGATCTTTGGAAGAGAGGGTATATAAAAACTTTACAAATAAAAATAAATAAGCAAGCAAACATCCTTCAGTTCCAGGGAGTGTAGCCAATCTCCTTTTTGAAGGTAAGGAAGCAGTGCACCTAAAGAAATCATTCTGAACTTTTCTCTTACTAAGTGCATGTTGAGATTTCTTAGGTCCAGGATGGTATCCTCCCATTTCCTTGGGGATCAGGAAGTACATGGAATAAAAACCCCCACCTCTGCTCTGGTGGTACGAGCTCGATTGCGAGATTTGACAAGAGGGCGATGATTTTCTTTGAAGCAGTTACTGATGCAGAGGTGTCAAAAAAACTGAGAGTCAGTTGGTCCATTAGATGATAGAGGAGTTAAAGGGGCACTAAGAGGCGACAAGGCGATAGCGGAGAGACTGAATGAATTCTTTGCTTCGGTCTTTACTGAGGAAGATATAGGGATGTTACCCATGACTGAAGTGGTATTTAAAGGTGCAGAAGAATTGAAGGAAATGTAATATATCTTCTCGATGTATCGATAACTATTAGATAAACTGAAGAGTAGCAAATCACCTGGGCCGGATGATATACATCCAAGGGTGTTGAAAGAACTGAAATATAAGATTGCAGACCTGCTATTAGTAATCTGTGAACTATCATTAAAATCATCTCTAATACCTGAAGATTGGAGGATCGCCAATGTAACACCAATTTTTAAAAAGGGCTCCAGGGGTGATCCGGGAAACTACAGACCGGTGAGCCTCACGTCAGTACCGGGAAAAATGGTAGAAACCATCATAAAGAATACAATTACTCAGCATGTAGATAGTCATGGCCTAATGGGAGACAGCCAACATGGCTTTAGACAAGGAAGATCTTGTCTTACTAATCTGTTATGTTTTTTTGAAAGTGTGAATAAACAGGTGGACAAGGTGAGTCGGTTGATATAGTGTATCTGGACTTTCAGAAAGCCTTTGACAAGGTCCCTCATCAGAAACTTTTGGCAAAACTAAAGAGTCATGGGATAGGAGGCAGTGTACTACTGTGGATCAAGAACTGGTTAAAAGACAGAAAGCAGAGGATTGGGCTAAATGGCCAATTTTCCCAATGGAGAAAGTTGAATAGTGATGTACCCCAGGGATCTGTGCTGGGTCAGCTGCTTTTTGACATATTCATAAATGACTTGGAAAGTGGAATAATGAGTGAGGTTATCACATTTGCAGATGACACAAAACTATTTAAAGTTGTTAAAACCCAAGAGGATTGTGGAAAATTGCAAGAGAATCTTGATAAATTAGAAGACTGGGCATCAAAATGGCAGATGAAATTTAATGTGGACAAGTGCAAAGTTATGCACCTAGGGAAGAACAACCCAAACTATGGTTACACAATGCAAGGTTCCACATTAGGAATCACCACCCAGGAAAAAGATTTAGGCGTCATTGTGGATAACATGTTAAAACCCTTGGCCCAGTGTGCAGCGGCAGCCAAGAGAGCAAATAGAATGCTAGGTATCATAAGGAAAGGAATGGAAAATAAAACAAAAGATATTATAATGCCTCTATATCGTTTCATGATGAGACCGCACCTTGAATATTGTGTGCAATTCTGGTCGCCGTATCTTAAAAAGGACATAGAGTTATTAGAAAAGGTTCAGAGAAGAGCCACCAAAATGGTAAAGGGGATGGAAGGATATTCCTATGAAGAAAGGCTAAAAAGGTTAGGGCTCTTTAACCTGGAAAAGAGACGGCTGAGGGGAGATATGATAGAAGCCTATAAATTAATGAACGGAGTGGAACGGGTAAACGTAGATCGATTGTTTACGTTATCAGAATACAGAAAGACTAGGGGACATGCAATGAAGCTAAAGGGTAAACTATTTAAGACTAATAAAAGAAAATATTTTTTCACTCAATGTGTAATCAAACTCTGGAATTTGTTACCGGAGTATGTAGTAAAGGCTGTTAGTGTAGCTGGGTTTAAAAAAGGTTTGGACAAGTTCCTGGAGGAAAGGTCCATAAACCATTATTAAGAAGGGACCTAGGATATCAATGCTTGACCCAGTACAAGCATTGCGGAACCTGTGTCTTTTGGGGAAACTGCTAGGTACGTATGACCTAGATTGGCCACTGTTGGAAACAGGACAATGGGCTTGATGGACCTTGGTCTGACCTAGTATGGCATATCTTATGTTCTTAAGATGATGCACCCTCGGGGGACAATTTGGTGGTAGTTCAATAAATGTAGTTTGTAACTACTTTGGATGATCTGTAGAACCCATGAGTCTGAGGTTATTAGGGGCCAACCTTTGTGCAAAAAAAGAAGAGTGAGCCTTCCCCCAACCGGAGGGTTTGCTACTGCAGTTACTAGAAGAAAGGCTATGCTCGGAAGGAACCAGTCAAAACCCCACCCCAGGTTTTGGCTGAGGAGCCGGCAGGGCTTTCTGAGGCCTTCTTTCAATGCTGCTGTTGGCAAGGAGCCTGTATGGGTTGGGAGGTCTGGGGCCTAGAAATGTACCTATGTCTACAAGAGTAGTAGGTCTTTTTCTGTGCCCCCCCCCCCCCCTTGGTACCTCTTGTGATAGAAGGCCGGCTCGAACATGCGCTTTGAGAGATTACAAAGAGTAATGTGCTGCTTTTTCTATGAAGCATAGCCAGTCGTCCTGTTGGAGGAAAAACAGCAAGGCGCCAAGAGAAAGCATTTTGAATCTCTCCTGCACCAGGTATTTGTTGAGATTTCTTAAATCGAGAATGGGTCGGAAACCGCCTGTCCGCTTTGGCACAAGGAAGTAACGACGGGACCACTTCCACTGCTCGTTCCTTAAGGTTGACAAGCTTCTGCACCAAGAAGGCCTGGTGTGTGGGGAGCCAAGGGGGCTCCACGAGACAGAAGGATGGAGGGAGCCAGTCCAGGTGAAGGAGGTAACCCTCTCGGACGACCTGGAGGACCCAGTTGTCTGAGGTGACAGACTCACATTGGGGAGCAAAGTGGACCAGGCACCCTCCCACCTGTAGCTGGGTTGGAGGGCGAGCAGCTATGCATCTGGTGTCAAAATTCCGGAGCGGACTGGGCCAGTGCCAAGGTTTGGCTTTTGGGTCCATTGTGTTTACGCAGGTCCAGGGGCCTGCTCTTGCTCTGTCCTCTTTGGGGCGGAGCCAGCACTGGAGGGTAAGGTGGATAGCCCCAGTAGAGGAGACCCTTCATCCGTGGGAAGGAGCTAGTCTTTTGGAAGAGATGGATGTGGGTGACGTATTCCATCTCAATCTCCGCTGCTTTGTCCTCCATCGGTTTGCCAAACAATTATTCGCCCATGCATGGGACATCGAGCAGCTTCTCCTGGACCCATTGTTCAAGATCCGAGGACTGGAGCCAGGCCTACCGCAAGGCACCGATACCAGTGGCTGCTACCCAAGCAGAAGACTCGAGGCTGTCATATGCAGCACGAGAAAGGTACTTTGAACTGTCCCCCACTGACTTCAGGAGAGACTGGAAACGGTGGAGGTAATCACCTTCAAGGCCCGACTGAAACCCTCCGAGCTCCTTCGAGAGGTAGGAAAGGACCATACTTATGTTTAGCTGGTACGCCTGGATGTGGCACGCCAGCAAGGAGCCTTGGTAGGCCTTATGCCCGAGGGGGGTCGAGGGTATGAGATTCCCTATCCGGCGGGACAAAAGAGTGGGTTTTTGACTCCACCACCATCGAGGTATGAGGAAGAAGTGCCTTCCGGAAGCCAGGCCCTCGCTGAACCCTGTATATGGTGTCCAGAAGCTTGCTGAAAATGGGGATAGACATAGGCGTCTCACACATATGGAGAGCAGCTGGGCTAGGATGGGCAGAACCGGGGCCATGAGGGATTCCCTCGGTGTGGCCCCGTATTGTAAAATATCAAGTTCCTCCACATGGGGCTGCTCAGACTGCATGGAGAGCACTAGAATTTGAGCCAATTCCTGTACGAACTCCAGAAAGGTGTCATTTTGGGGGAGGGGGGGGGGAGGGGAGAGACCACTGTTTCTGGACTGGCAGGGAAGGATCCGAGAGGAGGTCCCGATGAGCCCAGGATTTGGGAGAAGTGTCCCCCTCAGACACCCAGCCGGCGTATTCCAAGGAAGTCTCTGAGCTAGGCTGCTCAAGCAGAGCCTGTGCCTTGCGCTGGGCTCCTAAGGCAGAAGCCCACTGGAGCCGGAGGCGCTAGCTCGAGAAGATCTCGCACCTGAAGACCGGGATGGAGATCGAGACCTCTGCCGGGTTTCCTCACGAGGCTCCTGGCTCTCAGGGATTGTCACAGCAGACTGGGGAGCCATCACAGGCATCGTCCTTGAAGTCTCAGGGCACGTGTCAACAGAGCCTGGCACCAGTGCCTACTGGGCAGCAAGGAAGGCAGAAATGCTGCGCTCCAGTGCCAGCATACGGGCTTCCCACTCAGGGGTGGGGCCCTGCAATGCCAATACCAGGGTGACCGGATCTCGTGTGGAGGAAGAGAGGGGGTTCTCGTCAGTACGACCCTCGGGAGACCAGGCGCCATCGCCAGAGGCCTCCGTATCTGTAAGAGGTACCTTTTGAGACTGCTCTTGGGACTGCCGAGGGGGCTGAGGGACTGAGCGTGAGAACGCGCATTCTTGTCCGGAGCCTCCGACAGAGTCCTTGAGGACTTCTTCTTCTGCTCCCTTTTGAGGGACCCTTGCTTAGAGTGATGCCGGAGCCACAGAGCGGCCACGGGGGACCCCAGAAGCTGAAGGTCGTGGAGTGGGAAGCTACCGGGGACATCTTGCAGAAAATATCATCCAGCTTCTGCCTATGGCTCTGGATGACCTTGGAGGATATCTTTTTACAAAGGGAGCAGAGCTCCGGGTTGTAGTCAGCTCCTAGGCACCTAAGACAACAGTCGTGGGTGTCCATGAGCAACATATTCTTGGTGCATGTGTCACACGTTTTGAAGCAGGAGGCCATGGGGGCAAAAATAATACCCGCGGTCGAAGAACTTCGGCTCGGCCAGCAGTTGCAAAGGGCGTGAAACGCACTAGAGATAAACTCAAGAGAAAGAAAAAAACAACAAAGTCCCGGGGACCGCTGCCGAAGCATGGGCACTGGGGACAGCGGGAAGAGGACCAGAAAACTGGAATTAGAGAGAAAAAATTTGAGACTTTTTCCGAGGTACAGGATGTGCGTCCAAAGGGCTCCATGGAAAAAGGGAGACTGATCAAGGAGGAAAAAGGGAGACTGATCAAGGTGGCACCCTTGGGTGGAAAGGGGACCAAGCATATATGGTGGCATTCTCAAAAATTTCTTTGAAAGCTGGGGAAATGCTCCGTGCGGGCTCTGGCGGTACCGACATCACCCATATGTGAGGGCTGACTTCCTGCTTGTTCCTGCAGAAAGCGTAGTTACTCACCTTTAACAGGTGATCTCTGGGAACAGCAGGAATTTAGTCTTCACATATGGGTATTGTCGATACCAACGGAGCCCGTGTGGGAACACTCCCCAGCGTCCAATAGGAATGCTTTTGGGAGCACTCCACAGCGCATGTGTGCTGCCTTAACGCCTCTGTACCTCTCTCACTTCAGTTGAGTTTATAGCTGAGACCAAAGGAGAGAAGTAGAGAAAAAGATAGAAGAGAACTCCTAGGGGAGGTGGGTGGGTTGTGAAGATTAAATTCCTGCTGTTCCCAGAGATCACCTGCTACAGGTGAGTAACTACGCTATCTCCAGGAACAAGAAGGAATGTAGTCTTCACATATGGGGACTCCCCAGCTGAAAGATGCCAAGGGGTGACCCCAGCAAGCTGCGAACCCAGGTGAGATGGGTCATGTTCCTCCCATGGACCTCTGGCATCCAACCCATGGACAGTGGGTAAGAGTTGTATTAAGTATGGAAGAGATGCTGGAGAACAGCCTGGCCAAACGAGGCATCCCGACAGGAGTCCTTGTCTAAGCAGCAGTGGGCTGTGAAGCTGTGTACCGAAGCCCAAGTCACTGCTCTGCAGATATCATCAATAGACACAGAACCAAGGTTAGCCATTGAGGCTGCCATTGCTCTCGCATTGTGAGCGGTGACATGGCCCTCGAGAGAAAGTCCTTTACTCTGATAAGTATAGGATATGCAGTCTGCAATCCAATTTGTCAGAGTTCTTTTGGAAACTGGAAGTCCCAAATGACTAGAGTCAAAAGCCACAAAAAGCTGAGAAGATTTTATATGTGGCTTAGTTCTTTGGAGATAAAAGGCTAAAGTTCTTTTACAATCCAATGTGTGAAGATTTCTTTTCGCACTAGAGGCATGAAACCTAGTGAAGAATATAGGAAGATAAACCGACTAATTTAAATGAAAAGGCGAAATCATCTTTGGCATAAAGTGAGGATGAGTCCTGAGGACAACTTTATCATGGTGGAACCTTGTATAAGGAGGGTCAGCTACTAACGCCTGTAGTTCACTAATGCGTCTTGCAGAAGTGATGGCAATTATGAAAATGACTTTCTAGGAAAGAAACTTTAGGTGTGAAGCAATGTTCCCTCTAATTTTCTGTAGGCTGTGTGCGCATAAAATATCAGTTGTGCAGCTTTTGAAGGAAGGTTAAATTTTTGTGCGCCACATAACGACACTGAGTTATATACTTTAAAATTTGACTACACATCAGAATACAGTATGTACACCACATTGATTTTAATCAAATTAAATGAAAATAGATGATTACTAAATGAAGCAGAAAATTTCTAGTAATTACAATCACAACTTTTAAATTTTAAGACGTCTGTGTTATTTTCTATCAGAATCAGAACTGTAATTTTTGTGCGCTCTGCTGTAAAGTATGTGCGCTCGCTCGGCGAGGTGTGTGCGCGCGCACACGTGCACAGCTTAGAGGGAACAGTGGTGTGAAGTGGCCAAAGGTTCAAAGGGCAGTTTCATAAGCTGAGCAAGAACAAGGTTCAGATCTCATGCCACTGGTGGTGGTTTAATGGGAGCTTTTGTTAAGAGTAGACCTCTCATAAATCTTGATACAAGTGGATGAGAGGAAATAGGTTGTCCATCGAAAGGTTTATGAAAAGCAGCATTAGCACTAAGACGGACTCACTGAATTGGTCTTCAGACCAGAAGTTGATAATTGGAGGAGATACTCGAGTAGCGACTCTAAAGGTACCAAAAGGGAGTTAAGTCCCTTTTGTGAACACCAGACAGAGAACCTTTTCCACTTAAAAGCGTAGGAACGTCTTGTGGAAGGATTTCTGGAAGCCAGAAGGATATCCTTTAACTTGTTGAGAAAGGTCAATATCCTGGAATTCTAGGCTTTCAGTAACCAGGTCCTGAGATGTAGGGACTGGGGATTGGGATGCAGTAAGCATCAGTCCTCCTGAGACAGAAGATCTGGAGCATTCCCCAATTCCAGGGGAGTGGTTTGTGAGAGACGCAGAAGACGAGGATACCACATTTGCCGTGGCCAATGTGGAGCTATGAGTATCATACGACCTCTGTCTCTCTGAAGTTTGAATAAAGTTTTGGGAATGAGAGGAATGGGAGGGAAGGCATAGAGGAAGTCCTGACCCCAGTGGAGTAGGAAAGCATCTCTTGCATGACAGTTGTGAGCCGGGATTCTGGAACAGAATCAGGGAAGTTTGGCATTCTGTGGACTTTCAAAGAGGTCTATATCTGGTGTTCCCCAGATTTGAAAGACTCAAGCAAGCTGGTATGAGTGGAGGGACCACTCGTGTGGCAGCAGTATTCGACTGAGTCTGTCTGCCCATAAGTTTTGAATGCCCAGAAGGTATACCGTAAACAGGTGAATTTGCAACTCTCTGGCGAGGGCCCCTAGTCGCAAAGCTTCATTGCATAGCGACAGAGAGCCTGTTCCGCCTTGCTTGTTCACATAGAACAGAGCTACCTGATTGTCGGTTTGGACCAGAACTGTCTTTTTGCTGAGATAGGCCTGAAAGACGAATAGCACTGAAGATGGCTCTTAGCTCTAGGAGGTTTATGTGAAGGGACACCTCCTGTGGGGTCCAGAGACCCTGAGTGGACAGATTGTGCAAGTGGGCCCCCCAACCCATCTTGGATGCATCTGTTAGGGTGGCCTGGTATAGAGGCTGCTGGAAAGGAGAGCCTACAAGGAGGTTTTCCAGAGATTGCCACCATTGCAGGGACAAAATCAGACGTGTGGTGTTTCTGATCTTGTCCATTAGCTGACCTGAGGCCTGTGATCATTGAGAGGATAGGGTCCACTGGGCTGCTCGCATGTGGAGGCGAGCATAGGGAACCACATGGACAGTGGATGCCGTATGTCCCAGAAGTTGAAGCATCTCTCGAGCAGTAAGGAACACCTTCATTGATGCTTGAGATGCTAGTTGTATTATCTTTAGACAGCATGGCTGTGGCAGGAAAACCCTTGACTGCTGTGTATCTAGACGAGCTCCTATGAATTCGAGTGATTGAGAGATGAGATTTTGGGAGGTTTATGACCAGTCCCAAGTATTGAAGAATGCTCATTGCTTGAGAAAGAGCGAAGCTGGCCTCTGAAGCTGTGAATGCTTGAATGAGCCAATCGTCCAAGTAAGGAAAAACAAATATTCCCAGAGTCCTCATAAATGCTGCTACCACTGCCATGCATTTTGTGAAGATTCTTGGAGCACAGACTAGTCCGAAAAGAAGAACTCTGTACTGGAAGTTTCCTTGGACCAGGAATCAAAGGAACTTCCTGTGATCTGAGTGGATGAGAATATGCGTGTACACATCTCTTAGATCTCAAGAACATAGCCAATCCTGACTTTGAAGGTATGGAAGGAGTATCCCGAGAGAGATCATTTTGAACTTTTCTCGGAACAAATATTTGTTTAATTCTCTGAGGTCTAGGATAGGCCTGTGTCCCCCTGTCGTCTTTGGAATAAGAAAACAGGGGGAGTAAAACCCCAAACCCTGTTGGAATATGGTTACTACTTTGATTGCTCCTTGAGCGAGAAGTGATGTGACCTCCTGCCACAAGAGGTTGGTGGCAGGGGTTTGAGAATTGAACCGTTTTATTATTGTAGGTGGGGGCAAGTTGAGAAAATGAAGCTTGTACCCCCAGTCGTACAATGGACAGAGTCCAGTTTTCTGATGTTATTTGTTGCCATCTTTTGGCAAAATAGCATAGTCTTCCTGGAATGGTTAAGGGTTCTGGACCTTTCAGGGGCAGAATGACTAAGTTCTCTACGTAGAAGTCAAAGACCCTGAGGGGGCTGGGTCTGTTGGGCCGGTTGAGCTCTTTGAGCTTGTAGCTTTCTTTGCTGTCTGTTCTGTTGTTGCCCCTTCTGGGGAACATGAAGCGGACAATGGCTTTGATGGGTGTAAGATGGGTAAGGCTTCTTTTTCTTGCTGAAAAAGGGTTTTTTGAATGTTTTCTTCTTTGCTGGGTTGGCTGTAGACTTTGATAGTCTGTTCAAGGTAGTATTTTCAGATTCAAGCTGATTAGCCTTGTCCTGCCAGTCCTTGCCAAAGAGATTTTCTCCTGTACAAGGAATGTATCCCAGCTTTTCTTGCACCCACTGTTCTAAGTCTAATGCTTGAAGCCAAGCAATACGACGTGTTCCTATGGATATAGCAGAGGTTCTGCTAATACAATCAAAGCAATCAAAGGTAGCACGGTTCATGAATTTAGATACATTCTGGGCATGCTTGACCAGAATAAGGTAGTCTGCTCTTTTTTCCTCAGAGACACAAGGGCTAATGAGCTCCAAGTCTTTTGTAACTTCTTCCAGGAACATTCCCATATAAATAATATAGGAACTGATCCTGACTGATAGCATGGAGGATTGAAAGCATCGACGCCCAAAGGCATCGAGTGTCCTGGATTCCTGGCCTGGAGGATTAGTGGAATGTGTTTTAGCACTCTTTGATTCTTCGCATGGCCGATTCCACTACCATTGAATGGTGTGGTAACTGAGCTTTTTGAAAACCAGGACAACTTGGCACTCGGTACATAGTGTCAAGGTGTCGGGAATGTGAAGATATTGTTAAAGGAGTTTCCCACATTCTCAAAATCAGATCATGTAAGATCTTGTGAATGGGAAGCATAGCTGCCTCCTTGGGAGCCATAGGGTATTGTAGAATTCTTAATTCTTCTGTCCTAGGTTCCTTTTCTGGAATCACAGTGATTGCAAGGCCCTTTGCTAAATCTCATATGAAATCCTGGAAGGACATATCTTCTGGAGGAAACATCCTGCGTTGAGGAGAAGGAGTTGAATCCTCTAGTAGGTTCGCTCTGGTACCGGTAGAATCGTCAGAGTCATCGGAATCCTCAAAGACACTCTGTACCGGGTGCTTCTGTAATGCATGGTATCGGTACCGCTCGAAGTCGGTACCAAAATGTCTCAGTTCCTGATCCCCGAGAAAGACTCAAGGCTCGGCATGGGGGGGGGGGGGGGGGGAAGCAGTCCTGTCAAAGCAGGTACTGTCGGTACCAGTACCGATGTCGGTGCCGATACCTGTTGAACCATCTGTAGCAGTCTTAGCGGTACCAAAGCTGCTAAGAGGGATGCTAGGCTGCGTTCAATAGTGAGGATTCTTTTATCCATCGCTCCTGCCGATGCCTGGGTGTCAGTACCGGTGGAAGCGGCTACGACCCCAGAACATGGCACCAGTAGTTCTCCAGAACATCCTGGAGCCCCGTTAATGCTTTGAAGTCCGAAGATTCCCGCCGGGGCTGTTTTGCCGGTGAACTATCCTCAAGGGCAACGCCAATGGCATCTCGATACTTTGAAGGATATTTACCCTTCGAGGACCGGCCAGTCTTAGAAGACTTAAGTTTAGTTACCTGAGATCCATGGGAGGACGATGAAGCCCTGGAGGACATCGATGCAAATGACATTGTATCCGTGGTAAAAAGGGTACAGAGATTTGCAGGTCTATTCTGCAGGCACCTTTTGGTCATCCTCGGTCAGGAGAGACACTCCGTTGGACAATGTTCAGGACCTAAACATTTTAGACACCAATCATGGGTGTCGGTGACGGAAATGGTACCGCCACACTTTGAGCATTTTTTGAACCCACTAGCTGGTTTCTCCATGCCTGAAGAAAAATGGGCCTAGCGCCCAAAATGGCGCCTAGCAACAGAAACAGGGGAAAGACCCCTGAAGAAAATATAAGATTTTTTTTTTTTTTAAAGAAAGAACCACCACCATTGGCGGTACCGGTAGGCGTCAAATGAAGGCAGACGCGACCACAAAACAAAGAATAAAAGGAAATTTCCTGCGGTGACAGGGTACACGTTCTGTAGGCTCCACGGAAAACGAAGAACTGAAGTGAGAGGTACAGAGGCAGGAAGGCAGCACGCATGCGCTGTGGGGTGCTCCCAAAAGCATTCCTATTGGACACTGGGGAGCGTTCCCACGCGGGCTCCATCGGTACAGACGATACCCATATGCGAAGACTACATTCCTGCTTGTTCCTGAAGATTGCAATTTACACACTCAGAAAGAAGGGAATTTTAAACAGCATATATGTTTGACACCTGTCACTAAATGTTCCTAAGTAGATGTTAATTCACAGCAGGGTCATACTTTACCTTGGCATATTTACTGATATAATTTATTGGTATGATTTGTAGCTAGCTCTCTCCCCATGGGGGTCAGGAGATGAATTGATGAAGTCAATATCTAAGTAGTGGTAGTGTTGGAGGGAAGGAGTCTCTTCACCTCTTTTCTGCCTCCTGAAGGCTGGGAACTCACATGGGATGCCTCAGGCCATAAGGAAGGTCGATCTTCAATATCAAAACAGGACATGGGGTAAAGGAAAAAGGAAGCATTTAGGTCTTGCTTCTTTTCTGCTTTGAAAAGTAACTGGAATGGTGTCTGCAGACAGTGATTTGCCAAGTTTGGCAGTCACAGACAAGGGATGTGCAATCTGGAAGTATTGCATTGAAGCCTGTTGCCAGAGGTGACCTACTTTTCCAGAAAAAGGATTTACAGTTTGAATGTTTACCAAGGAGCTTGGTGGTTAGACAAAGCTAGAAGTTGGGGAAACTACCAAACCAGAGTCCCCTAGATTCAGGGAATCCAAAGTTGAAAAAGCCTTTAAGTATTTTTTTTAGGGTCAAGAGATCAAGAGACATTCCTGTCCAAAGTGTCAAAATACCATAGAAAGACGACATACTATAGGCTCCCAAAAAAGCCAAGGAAGAGAAGTCCTGAAAGAGGACTCAATTAGTTTGGAAAAAGAAAACGACTCCTCCAAGGCAAAGATAAAGAGTATAGACAAATAACGACCCATTGTCTTGTTTCTCTGTTTTCCTTCTATAGTCTGTGAAGCTAAACAGATGAGCAGATTTAATTTTCTTGATTCATCCAGTAAAAATATATTTATATATAGTTGAAGAGTGGACATTGGATTTTTTGGAAGCAACTAAGAGTACTGAAAGGGCTAGGATATTGGAGGTGTGTACAGTACATCCAGCCAACTAGGGCCTTGAAGAATGATATTCACCCCAGCTCTTCAAGAGGTGGTAAGGAGAGGTTCACCTCAAACATCTGTAGATCTCCTGGGGTGCAGCACATAAGTCCACCAAGTAATCATTTACAGAAACCATTCTGGAAATAAAACATTGCTCTGAAAAACAGATAAGTCAAAGAAACACTTCACATCTTTCTTGAGCTTGACAATACATTATATATTAGCAATAGTTACTGACATTTATTTATTTACATTCTCTTATATACCGCACTATTCTGCATCAGTGCGGTTTACATTGAACAAACTGAAATTACACTGAACAGGGCATTAAAACTTAGAGATAATTATTTTACAGGGAACATGGGCTATGGAGAGTTAAGTGGCTTGCCCAAGACCACAAGGAGCAGCTGTGGGACTAGAAACCCCAGTCCTTCCGGCCCAAGGTTGCTGTTCTCTAGTGGGATTTGAACCCCCGACCTTCTGGCCTGAAGTACCTTGCCCCAACCACTAGGCCACTCCTCCACTCACTTAACGTTTGCTCCCTCCAAGGGGATAATTCCTTGATTTTCTTTCATCATACCAGGGGTTCTCAATCCTGTCCTGGGGACACACCTAGCCAGTCAGGTTTTCAGGATAAACACAATGAATATACATGAGAGATCTGCATTCACTGCATGCAAATCTAGCATACAAGGTGTGACAAAAAAGAAACGAGACTGTGGCAGACATGCCCATGACTGAATGCCAATTGGCTAACTGCTTATTATCACTGTGTTGTGCAACATCTCACCACTATTCTGCTATAATATTTTTCATCTCTCTCACTGTTTTTCTTTTTCAGGGTTTTTTTTGTAGCATACTGCTTCATCGCTTTGTCACGCAACTGCAGGTGGCAGAAATATGGAGCAAAGAATCAACTTGAAATTTCTGGTTAAGTTGGAGAAGGGCCCAACTGAGTGTCTCCAACTTTTCCAAAAGACTTATGGAGAAGATACAATGTCAAGGCCACGAGTCTTCGAGTGGCACAAACGCTTCAAGACTGACCGCGAAGAGGTGGAGGATAACCCCAAGTCAGGAAAGTCTTACACGACAGAGACTGCTGAGAACATTGACAAAGTGAACTAGCTGGTGCGGAGTGATCGCAGATTGACAGAGCGGATGATAGCTGAGGAGCTCAACCTGAACAGGGAGTCAGTGCGGACCATCTTGGTGCAGGAGCTGGGGATGTGGAAGGTGTGCGCCAAGATGGTGCCCAAGCTTTTATCGGATGACCAGGAGCACAGGGTCAATGTTTGTCGAGACTTGCTAGAGAAGACCGGAGAAGATCCAGAGTTTGTTGGCAGAGTCATCAAAGGAGACAAGACTTGGGTCTTCCAGTATGACCCTGAGACAGAGCCTGCAGTGGAAGACTCGACTGTCACCCAGACCCAAGAAGGCGTGCATGTCCAAATCAAGGATCAAAGTCATGCTGATCACATTCTTCGACCAGAAGGGAGTGGTCCATGAGCAGCTTGTGCCTGAGGGTCAGACAGTCAACCAGCACTTCTATCAGCAGGTCATCAATCGCCTACATGACCGGGTTCAGCGCAGCAGGCAGGCTCTGTGGAGAGACAAGTCGTGGCTGCTCCACCACGACAACACGCCTGCACACACCGCGCTCAGTGTGAGGCAGTTCTTGGCCAACAAACAGATCACAGCTCTCGACCTCCCCTCCTTGTTCCCCAGATCTCATGCCTTCCGACTTCTGGCTCTTCCCCAGGCTGAAGACTGCTCAAAGGAACTCTGTAGAAGAGATCAAGGCCACTGTGACGAGGGAGCTGAGAGATCTCAAGGAAGACGACTTTACCGAGTGCTTCCGTACGTGGCAGAAGCGAATGCAGAAGTGCATTAACTCTGGGGGGATTACTTTGGAGGGGACAATGGGTAATTTCTCGTAGATTTTGTAATAAAACATTTATTGGACAGTCTCATTTCTTTTTGTCACACCTCGTACATATTCACTGTGGTTATCCTGAAAACCTGACTGGTTAGGTGCATCCCCAGGACTGAACTAAACTTCTCCAATCCCCCAAAACTTTAATAAAGAGGTGTGTACATCCTACCAAGGCTGCATCCCATTTTGAAAATCTTCTTTCCCAGACTTCACTCTTCAACTGTTCGTTATCCTTTAACGAGTCTTACTAGCTCCAGACTAAGGCTCCAGCCTAATTATAAAACAGCTAAAGACACTTAACAGTTCTTTCAAGCTTATTCAATATGACCTCATTTTAACTGAAAGTTTACATATCCCAGCAAATCTCCACCCAACTTTCCTTCCTTCACACACTCACCGAAAGCAAGAAGGCAACAGCAGCACTGGCAGCAGCAGTCAGCGCAAGACATGCGAATCAGCGTGCGATCACAGACCCTAGTACTCAACACTAGTTTCCAGTTTAACAAGAAGCTTAACCAGAAGAGGGCAGAGGTCTGTGAATGGTTCACTAACTCACAGGCACACATGCTGTTTGCCACAACTGAACAGAGGTCACAGTGTAAGTCCAGCAGGAAGGTGGGCAGCTCTGTTTCTGTAACCCCTTCTGGGCTCCTGACTCATAACTAGGGAATCACTACATTAGCATTTATTTACTGAAAAATGACACAAAAATCAAGCCTTATGTAATGCTTATCCAATGCCTGCAGCAATTCCATCGGTTAAGATATTATACACTGTTTGACCTATTTGTTCTTTTCTCCCTCCATCCCAAAATTATCTGTATAATTCACATCTAAGAGTATAAAAAAGTTTTAAAAAGGAGAAGCAATTTATCCCAATGCTGCAGTGAGGTGAGGGCAAACAGTGTACAAAGCATGCAAGTGCAGCTGAGTGTATAGAACAGCACAGAGCACTGTTTGTCTCCACATGTGCGACTAATATTTTTCTGCAGCAGTCAGAGAGGAGTCTGAGGTCTGGCAACACTCTGCAATGAGCTCTTTCCAGCTCAGGCTTTTGTTTCCCCCTTTTTTTTTCTTGGTCGATACTTTATCCAATTCCCTTTCTCTGCAGCACCTTTCTACAAGAGGGCATTACACTATGTCTGGAAACCCTGTCCACTCCTGCCAAGGGTAGGGTTAAAAATAGCAGAGACTTGAAATCTTCAAGAAACAGGAAAGGTATGAAGGAAGGGGAATGCAGTGGTTGTAAGAGCATACAGACAACAGCATTTTGCTGGGCCTACTGCTATTCTTTTAAGCATGTTGGGGACAGCTGAAAATGGTTAACTAGGGTCTGAAAACAAGGTGGTCAATTAAGCTCCTCTTTTTTGGACTAGTTGCAAAAGCACATCCTGTGTGTAGCAATGAACCAGTCCAAATCTGGTATCAGCTGCGTGGCACCCTCTGCAAATTTATAGCATAAAGATGTGTAGGTTTTCAGTGTTTAGCAAAAGACGCATGCCTACATACCAGTTGCTGTAATGAGAGCAGAATGAATTTTAGAATAATATATTTTTCTCTTGTTTCAGTTATTTCAATATTCTCTATTAACAGAGGGATGGAAAACTTCTTAAAATTTCAGGCACCATTTTTTTTCTTTTTTTAACTCAGGAAAAAAATTCTTTCCTTATAATTTACTTTTTTGCAATTTTTTTTTCTCTTTTTGTTCCCATCACTTTTTTTAAGGTTATTTACTTTTACCATTTGACCTTGTTCACCCCACCCTCCAGCCTCTTCCATTCCTCTTCTTCTCTCTTTCAGCAGCATACTGAGCTTCTCCATGTAGCTCTGCAACAAGAAGGTTGCACCAAGCCATGGCTCCTCTTGGCAGTGGCTCTTCAATGTGATGGACATCAAGTACCAACTTTTAAACAACTGGCAGGAGAGAAAGCGCAAAGGACAAGTAGCCATAGGCTCAAAAGGTGGGCAAGTAAGCTGTTGCAAGACCACATTTAAATCCCACTCAGGGGCAGGATGACGGATTGGAGGCTTAAGCAAAAGCAGGCCTCTGAGGAAGCGAGCCACCAAAGGGTGGCTGGAGAGAGATTAGCCCTCCACCGGAAAGTGGTGCGCTGAAAGAGCACTAAGATGAACTCTAACAGAGTTGGACTTAAGGCCGCGGTTGGAGAGGTGAAGCAAATATTGCAGTACCACTGGTACCAGACATGAGAAAGGATTCTCATTGTGTTGAGCACACCAGGCGGAGAATCTATGCCACTTGAAGGCATAAGATTTCCGGGTGGACTGCCTCCTAGAGGCCAAGACCATGTCCTCCACTTCCCGAGGTAGCAGTAAGGGTGCTAGAACTATCCTTTCAGCAACCAGGCCATTAGATTGAGGGACTGGAGGTTGGGGTGTAAGAGATCCCTGCTCCTGAGACAGGAGATCTGGTTGCATCCCCAGAGGAAGAGGAGTGTCCACCGCTAGTTGCAAAAGAAGTGGGAACCACGGTTGCCTGGGCCATCTGGGGGCCACCAGAATTACCGAGGCTGTCCCAGAGCACTTTGAACCATGTCTGGGGCACTAGAGGCGTGGGAGGAAAGGCATAAAGGAGGCCTGTAGACCACAGAATGAGAAACGCATCCGCTGCTACTCTTAGAGGATGCGGTTGTCAGGAACAGAACCTGGGCAGCTGACAGTTCAGAGGACTGGCAAAGAGATCTATGGTTGGAAGACCCCATCTTAGCAAGATCTGTTGAACCACCAGTAGATTTAACTACCATTCGTGTGGATGCAGGATCCTGCTCAATCTGTCCGCCAGGTAATTCTCCTGTCCAGGGAGATAGACTGCTTTGAGAAGTATGCCATGATTGACTGCCCAGGAGCACAGGTTCTGCGCTTCCTGACATAGAAGTCGGGACCCTGTGCCCCCCGTTTGTTCACATAGAACATAGCAACTTGATTGTCCGTCTGAACCAAGATGGACTGGTGAGAGATGAGATGGGAGAAAGTTCTCAGGGCTAAGCGGATAGCTCTCAGTTCTAAGAGACTGATCTGCTGTGCAGCCTCCCAAGGAGACCACAGGCCTAGAGTACAGGCTCCCTGGCAATGTGCACCCCAACCTTGAAGAGAAGTATCGGTTGTCAGCACCTGAGAGTGTGGAGGTGCCTGAAAAGGCACCCCTTGCACCAGATTCGGAAGATGAAGCCACCACTGTAGAAAAGACTCTAGGAGCTTGGATACCCTCACTCTGTCCTTCAGGTGTCCCGTGGCTTGGTGCCACTGAGTTCTGAGACCCCACTGAGCCAGCCTCATGTGTAGGCGGGCATTTGGAGTTAGATGGACCGTGGAAGCCATGTGGCCTAAGAGCCTCAGGAATTGTCTGGCGGAGACCAGAGAATTGCTGTGAAACTGACTGGCCAGATCCATCAACCTGTGAGCACTGTCCACGGATAAAAAGGCTTTTGCCTGAAGGGTGTCCAGTCTTGCTTCTATGAACTCTATGTTCTGCGAAGGGCACAAAGTGGACTTTGCGAAATTTATAACAAACCCCAGATGCTGAAGTAGAGCGACAGAGTGAAGGGTGGCTTGATTGGCTTCCTGTGGGGACTGGCCCCTTATGAGCCAGTCGTCCAGGTATGGAAAGACAAAGAGTCCTTGCACCCTGAGGTAGGCCGCCGCCACCACCGCTAGGCACTTGGTGAATACTCTGGGGGCGGAGGTGAGGCCAAAAGGCAGTACCTTGTACTGATAATGTTGCCCTCCCACTACAAATCTGAGATATTGTCTGTGGTCTGGATGAATGAGGATGTGAGTATGGCTATGCTCCTTAGAACTAAAGGATGCTTAATCTCCCTGCTGGAGGTAGGGCAGCAGGATTCCAAGGGTAAACATCTTGAACTTTTCCCTCTCCAGGAACTTGTTGAAATTCTGCAAGTCTAGAATGGGCCGGAGGCCTCCTGTTCTTTTTGGTACTAGAAAGTACCTGGAATAGAAGCCTTGACCCCTCAGGTGGTGGGGCACCGGTTCCACTGCCTGTTCCTTTACAAGACTTGCCAACTCCTGCAGGAGTAGGTCCCTGTGCAGAGGAAGACTTGGAGGCTCCTGTGGAAAGTAGGAGGGGGGTACCTGGTGGAAGTGGAGGAGATAGCCTTTTTGGACTATGCTTAGTACCCCCAGGTATCCCTGGTTACGGCTGGCCACCTGTGGGCATACAGAGCCAGACGGGCTCCTGTGCTGATAGGGGCCAGCTGAGGAGGAGAGGCTATGCCACTAGAGTCAAAACCACGCTCCCTGCAGTGCAGGAGCCGGAGCTGGTGGCTTGGGGATTTTCTGCCTACGGGGCCCATGTCCCTGCCCCTTGGCCTACTGACCCTGTTGGGGAGCTACAGAGGCCTGAAAATGAGGGCGTGTTTTATAGGCAGATGACTTCCTCGGGTAAAAGGTCTTTTTTCCCGAGCCCTTCTTCTGAGAAGGGGCAGAGGTTTTCCTGGACAGCCTTGTCCGGGTAAGAGTCTCGGTCTCGAGTTCTGCAGCCTTTTCAGCCATGGACTTGCCAAAGAGGTTTTCACCTCGGCAGAGGACATCGACCAACTAGTTCTGCACCCATGGCTCGAGGTCCGATGACTGTAGCCAGGCCTGACGGCGTGCACCGATGCCGGCAGCGGCTACCCAGGCCGAAGCCATCATAGGCTGCTCGAGAGATAAACTTCGAGCACTCTCGGATACCCGATGACAGGGCCGTGAACCTCTGCAAAGGTTCCTCGGAGAGACCAGCAGAGAACCCGGCAATCTCCTTTGCCAGGTCTCGAAGGTACATGCCCATGTACAGCTGGTAGGTCTGGACACGGCAAGCAAGCATAGAGCCCTGGAAGCACTTCTTACTGAGGGCATCCAGGTTCCCCCCACTTCTTACTGAGGGCATCCAGGTTCCGGGCCTCCCAGCAGGGAGGCACCAAGGAGTGCATCTTCTGACTCTTCAGACGATGCATGGCCAATTCCACAACCATGGAGTGGTGTGGTAGTTGTGCCTTTTGGAACCCAGGGCTCTTGCGGACTCGATAGATGGAATCAACCCGTTTGCTCGAGGCCGGCGCCTCCCACATGCGGAAGAGCAACCGTTCCAGCATCGGAGGAACCAGTACAGTAAAGGCCTCCTTGGGAGGAGAGTCATACTGCAGGGTCTCGAGCTCATCGGCTCGAGGCTCCTCCTCAGGATCTGCGGGGAATCCCAAGGCCTTGGCCATATCCCGCATGAAGTCCGAGAACTGGGTATCCTCCAGGGGTGGGGGGGGGGGGGCCTTCTCCGAGGTTCGGACTCCGGCGAGTCCGATGGGTGTCTGATGACTCCTCGTCCTTTGTTTCCCAGCCGGACCCCTCGGAGGAGGAATCAAGCAGCTCCGGTCGGGCAGGCACCGATGCCATCCGCTCCGACGCCGAGGGTACCGGCGTCGACGACCTCAGTCCCGAACGGGAGACCGAGGGAGACCTTGGCCGAGGATCAACTCGAGAGCGCATGGACTCTAGGATCGGCTTGGCCTCCGGGATCGACTTGGACATCGATGTCCAGGTGGTCGGGGCAGATGCACCGGTGAGACCGGCGATCAGTGCCCGCTGCTGTTTCATGAAGGCAGCCAAGCTGCACTCCAAGGCTGTCAACCTGAGTCTGAGCTCAGGAGACTCAGCAGCCCCCGACTCGGGCCCCGATGGCGTCGGGCCTGACGTCGGCTCCCCCGGATTAGAGTCCACAAGGACTACAGTACTCACGTGACCCGGGGACTCCATCTCTATACGAGGCTGTTTGGCAGGCCTCTCCAACTCCTTAGACCCAGGATGGCGCTCGGGGCTATGCGACTTGGCCCTCGAGGAGCCAAGTGCATCCACCGATGCCACCCTCGCGGGTTTCTTCTTCCTGCGATGCTCCCAGAGGGAGATCCCCTCTCAGAGGATCCTCGGCGATGCTCGGGACCGAAGTCCCGAGACATCGAGGCCTCTGACGAAATACGGGCCCTTCCGGACGCGGAGTCAGAAGATTCTTTCCTTTTGGTGCTGCCGACTCCTCAACGCCTTCGAGGACATTTTCCCCACACGGGCCACACATCATCGGGTCATGATCGGGTCCGAGGCAACGGAGGCAGCAGTCATGTGTGTCGGTGAGAGACATAAGTTTCTTACACCGATCACACTTTTTAAACCCGCTGGCAGCCATCGGGGGGAAAAGGGCCCCTGCAAGGTCAAAAGACAGGGCTGCCAGTGAAAAATAGAAGTGTGGCGCGTACGCTAGTCACTAATGACAAAAAACGAAAAAAGAAGTCCGGGCACGATACCGACGTTATCAGGCCCAGGCGGGAAAGGGAAACCGGCGAACCGAAGAAAACCGGTCCACGCAGAATAAAATCAACTTTTTCCTTGGGTGAAAACGAAATACGTCCGTCGGGCTCCGCGGAAAAAAGAAGACTGAGCAAGATGGCACCCTTGGGTGGGAAGGGGACCGCGCATGCGCGCTGCAGTCCCAAAGGCTTCACACATATGTGACGGCGCCGACGTCACCCATATGTGCTTGGTCCTGGAGAAATTCTCCTTCCAACACAAAAAGGTCATGCAGAAGACAGGTCGGAAAAGACACTCCAATTTCAAACTAATTTGAAGGAAAATGAATAGAAAAACCGTATTATTTCCCAGCAAAAACTGTGGCACGTGTAATCTACCTAATGTATGCACAGCCAACTAATGAATGATACAAGAATCCCATGGAACACAGCTGTTCAGTTCCCCCATTCAAAGTTCCAATTTAGTGGAGTTTTTCCTTCCTTAAAAAGGTTGGAATGTCATTCCCCTTTATCTAAAAAGGTAAATAAACAAAAAGGGGCGAGGTCAAGGTAGCATCCTGAAACAGCATTAAATATATTGTACCACTGAAGGAGAGATTTTAACATACCTGGTAATCTCCTTTCCTTGAATCCTGCTAAGCCAGTCCAGATGAGTGGGTTAAGTCCCCCTGGCCAGCAGATGGAAGCAAACTTTAGCAACTTTCATTGATTCACCTCATATATCCTCTGATATAACACAGAGAAGCCAGTATGACACTTCCCAAGCAGTAAGAAAAACTGAAACACAAAAAACTCAGATAACATTACTAAACACACACATACAAGTCAAAGATTGGGATCAAGTACTTGACTCTCTTATTATGAAAAAGTGGAGCCTGCCCACAAGGCTGACTAGACCTTCCACGGCAGCCAAAACACCTCCAAACCTGCAGAAAGACAAGCAGTCAGCACTCAGGGTTGGACCAACAGGGCATACCACCCTGCCAGAAGAATCGTCTGAATAACCTCCCCAAGCACCCTGGAGGACTCATAAAAGGTGATCAACTAAGGCCATGGAAGAAGGTTGCATGAAGTGCAACTCGTTTCTCAGTGTGTTTACCAAAACTCTCCCAGAGTGAATGGGCAATAGAGGACTTGAATTCTGACAGCACTTCTCTCAAAACTGCCAAGGATGAAGGCATTGATTGAGATGAACTCTAGCAACACCCTCTGCCCATCCACCAGATGTAGCAAGGAGTACATTTGAAGACCCTTCTCTACAAATGAGGGCAAGCCCACAATCCAGTCCGAATGAGAAAAGAGGGGGGGAGGGGAGCCTCTTTGAAGAAAAGGATAGTGAAGGCTTCACCACAAAATGGAGCTGTCCAAAAAAACAGAAGGGCATACTTGAATCCAAGGGTTACAGCAAAGACACCCTTCGGCGGACACCAGACATCCAGAACGGATCATAAAAGATCAACCCCCATGAAGACCTTATACACAGACCCCCAAAAGGGTACCTTCTAGAGCCCTTTATCACAACAGCCCACCAAGACTCAACAGGACACTTAGGCAGAACTGCTCAACTTCTGTTGACAGAAGTCTCACCAAGGTACCCCCTCCCCACCCCCGAGGCAGCCCTTTGAGGCAAAACCTGTAGCAGAACATGACCATCACTCGAATCCTAAGAGTTTGGGTCACAAGTGTCCCCAGGTTCCAAGAAAGAAATACCAAGTGATTTAAACATACAAGCATGCATCAACTAGGGCCAGGCCAAAAGTGAAAAGGCACTGGGAAACTCCCTTACCAGGAGCCCTCGCCATGCTTCTTCTGTAGGCCCATATCCAACGAGGAAGAGATAACCAAACCACTTGGTCCAAGTGTCCAGGAAATGTGGGGGTGAGCTAAGTTTAGGCCCCTAGGATCACAAGATTAAACTAGCCGCTGCTTGAGCAGAAGATGGCTCACCCAGGATCAGAGAGGAGACCATACTCAAACCTAGACCGTTCCAGAGGACACATGGAATATGGGAAGGCCAAGTCTTGGCATTAAGATATCCCATGTGGAAGGGCTGAATTCTCATTTCACCCGAACTCATGGAGACAGACCACATGCTACTGGACAGCATGTTAGTGACACTTGCGATATGCGCTGCAGCTAGGACAATCAGATGCTCCTCTGCCAAACAGTACACCTGAACAGCCAAAAAAGCTGTTAGAGACCTGAGAGCTCTGCCGGAGTAGAAGGCATGAGTTACCATCAGGGCCATGTTTGAGAATACTCAGCCCACTGCTTTCCTTAAAAGAGGTGCGAGTCACCCCAGGGTCAATATGATCACTGTGGCTTCCACGCAGAAGCTCCTTGGGGCCCTGTGAGGAGACAGTCCCTAGGCCAACCAGACCAGGTCTCATACCTCCACTCATTTCCAGCTGGCAGCCAGGCTGGCAAACCTCTCCTCAGGTGCTTCCTACAGCCTGCTGATCAGGTGGTTGAACTACTTCCGCTACGTCATTTGCTCCTTGATCATCTCGAGAGGAGAAAGAGCCTGGTCGAATGAAAGGGAACATTGGAGTCCAGATTAGGCAGTATCTCTCAACAGAATTCTTAAACACCCTAGTGCAAGAATCTGGCTTTAAATTGATGCTACACGCCCAAGAACCAGAGGAAATCACACTCCTTAAGCCAAGCGAGGACCAAATGCTCTGAGTAAGCAGCATCTTAAAAGAACGTTCCATTGACACTAACTCCAAACAGGAGAGTAGTAACCAATCCCCCAGGACTTCATCTCCTGGGAGATAATCAGGCTGTTCTTAGGACAGTTGTCTAGCAACTCCAGAATTTCTGCAGGCTTGAGCTATTAGCACCGTTTGCAAAGGACATTAAACCAGGTCAGCTTGAAATCTGAGCATGAGCAACTGGGCCCTCTGCTTGCAGTAAGGTACTGCTATCAGCATTTTTACCTTAAAAAAAGTAGAGTCACAAAGCAAGAAATGCCCTGGCAATGTCTAGGTGGTGGGAGCACCCCCCATGGACCATTACAACGACAAACCCATAGGGCCCCATATGAAAACAAGAGCTCTGAGTCTGAAGAAAAATAGCTCTAGAACCAGAGCAGTCTGGAAAGAACCTCTACCAGAAACTGCATGTATTCAGGATAACATCCCTGGGCCGGCTGCAGAGGGAATGAGAGAAACTAGTCTTGAAGGACTAGAAAAAGGGACTGTTACTTCTGGAGAGAGATCTGCAACTGTGAGTATATACTTCTGGTAATTTTCTAAAAGGAATTCTTTGTATTAAAGCTAATTAATCTGTGAACCCACTATTTTTGTTAAATCAGTCAGGGCCTAGTAGCAGCAGTTTAAATTTAAATTTAAAACACAGAGGAGAACTTTCTGGTTACATTTCATACCTAGCAGAGAGCATGTAGTTTAAATTTAATAGTCACTCAGGGCCAAGTAACAGCAAAGTACTTTTAGTTTAAATTTAACACACAGAAGAGAGCTTTCTGGTTAAATTTAGAACCCAGCAGAGAGCTTGTAGTTTAAATTTCATAAGAAGTTAGAGCCTAGCAGCAGCTAAGAGCTATAATTTAAATCAAATCAGAATATAGCTTACCTCAGCAGCACAAGACAAGGTACCATGTAGCAGCCCTCTTTTAATAAGTGTTATTTCCCTCCCTCCCCTGGGATAATCACAGTTTTATAGGTACTTACACATCTTACAAGACAGGAGGTGCTCTCAGGAGAAGCTCATTACCCAAATCAGTCATACACTAAGGACCTGAGATTAGTTAAGCTTCAGGTGAACAAGGTATATTACACATATTAGGTACAGTTTTATTATAAATATCCATAGCAACCCTTAGTAAGTAAAGAAAGAGTGGTTACTCACCTGTAACAGGTGTTCTCCAGGAGCAGCAGGAATCAGTCCTCACTTATGGGTGACGTCGGCGCCGACGGAGCCCTCGCGGAGCAATTTTGAAAGGAGTCTTGAAAGGATAAATCCTCTGGAGGAGACATTCTCCTCTTTGGAGAAGAGGGCTCCTCAGGTAGAGTAAGGGATACTTCAGCAGAGTCATCTGATGAATCAGAATCATCAGAAGACTCAAAGTATCGTCTGTTTGCTTCCAGGGATCGATAAGCGTATCGACCGGTATCGACATCGGGGGTACCCGGAACCGGATCGTTATCGGGAAAAACCCCGGAACCGGAATCGGTATCCTGGTCGATGTGGATTGCCTGGGTACCGGTATCGGTTGTGGTACCGGAACCGGAGTCGGTACCGCAGGGTGTGGTACCGAGGGCGTCGCAGCCTTAATAAAAGCCAAAATGGCCTGCTGCATGGATTGAACTGTATGATCCATGGACGCCACGACTGTCTGGATGTCAGTACCAAATGATTGAGCCGGTACCCCAGAACAGTCTAACAGGTGATCGGTCGAGGCCGTGCCATCGATGTCAACCTGTAACCCCATAGGAGGAGCTTTGGAAGCCGGAGCTTCCTGCCGGGGTTGTTTGGCTGGGGCAGGGTCCTCAGGGTCAAGCCCAGGGGTATCTCGATACTTAGAGGGAGATTTGCCCTTTGAGGACCTGCCAGAGGAATGTTTGGTTACCTGAGATCCATCAGGAGAGGAAAACCTGGAAGATGTCGATGCTGGAGTATCTGTAGAAAACAGCATGTGAAACTTGGCTGCCCGGTTCTGTAAGCCACGTTTAGACATCAAGGAACAGGATGGGCAATCCGGAATGGAATGGTCAGGCCCCAAACATTTCAGACACCATTCATGAGTGTCTGTGACTGAAATAGTACCGCTGCACTTGGTGCATTTTTTAAACCCAGAGGCTTGTTTCTCCATGAGGGAGAATTAGTGAAGGCCTAAAGGCCTCACAGAACTAACACACCAAGTGAGGGAAAAAAGAAGATTTTTTTTTTAAGAAATAAAGGAAAAAAGACCGGCGGTACCGGTCTGGAATCGGGGAAGGTAGACACGCGGCAAAAGAAATAAATTAAAACAACAACTTCTTCAGCGGTGACAGGAACACGATCTGCTGGCTCCGCAGAAAAAGAAGAACTGAGGAGAGTTGGTCAGGAAGGCGGGAAGGCAGCGCGCATGCACAGTGGGAGGCCCCAAAAGCTTTCCTTCTGGGAAGCTTTCCCGCTCAGGCTCTGTCGGTACCGACGTACCCATATGTGAGGACTTATTCCTGCTTGTTCCTGGAGATAAGGATTTAGGTGTCATGGATAATATGTTGAAACCCTACATCCAGTGTGCAGCTGTAACCAAGAAAGCAAACAGAATGCTAGGAATGATAAGGAAAGGAATGCAGAATAAAACCACGTATATTATAATGCCTCTGTATAATTATATGGTGCGACCACACCTTGAATATTGTGTGCAATTCTGGTTGCCATATCTTAAAAAGAATATGGTAGAATTAGAAAAGGTACCGAGAAGAGCCACCAAAATGGAAAAGGGGTTAGAAAGACACCTGTGAGAAAAGGCTTAAAAGGTAAGGGTTCTTCAACTTCAAAGCGGAGATATGAATAGAAATATATAAATTAATGAATACAGTGGAATGGGTAAACGTAGATAGCGGCTGCAGAATCCGGCTCAGTTTGTCCGCCAGGCAATTGTCCTGTCCGGGCAGGTAAACCGCCTTGAGGAGGATGTCGTGACCGACTGCCCAAGCGCACAGTCTCCGAGCCTCTCGACAGAGAAGGAGGGAGCCCGTGCCCCCCTGTTTGTTCACGTAGAACATGGCAACCTGATTGTCCGTCTGCACCAGCACAGACTGACAAGACGTGAGGTGAGAGAAGGCCCGCAGAGCTAGGCGGATCGTCTGCAGCTCCAGGAAGTTTATCTGCTGGGCGGCTTCCCAAGGTGACCAAAGGCCTTGAGTGCATGTCCCTTGACAATGCGCTCCCCATCCCAGGAGAGAGGCATCTGTCGTGAGCACCTGGGACGGTGGAGGAGGCTGAAAGGTCATGCCGAGTACCAGATTGGGCAGGTGAAGCCACCATTGCAGAGAGGAGACCAGGCGGTCGGAAATCTGTATTAAGTCCGTAAGCCTCCCTGTGGCCTGACGCCATTGAGTGCGAAGGCTCCACTGAGCAGGTCTCATATGTAAACGGGCATTCGGAGTGACATGGACCGTGGAGGCCATATGCCCGAGCAGCTGCAGGAACTGTCTGGCAGAGACCGGTGACGTGCTGAGGAACCTGCCAGTCAGAGCTATGAGCCTGTTGGCCCGTTCCCGAGGCAAGAAGGCACGAGCCCGCAGAGTGTCCAGCCGTGCTCCTATGAACTCGAGAACCTGAGAGGGGAGCAAAGTGGACTTTCCGAAGTTTATGACGAAGCCCAAGTGCTGAAGCAGAGCCACTGTGCGTTGAGTGGCCTGAGTGACCTCTGGAGCAGACGGTGCCCGGATGAGCCGGTCATCCAGGTAGGGGAAGACGAAGAGGCCTTGAAGCATCAGGAAGGCGGCCACCACTGCCAGGCATTTTGTGAACACCCTGGGAGCGGAGGACAGGCCAAAGGGCAGTACTCGGTACTGATAATGATTCCCTGCCACCACAAATCTTAGATATTGCCGGTGGTCTGGGTGAATAAGGATGTGAGTATAAGCATCCTTTAGATCCAAGGAGCATAGCCAATCTCCCTGCTGGAGGTAGGGCAGTAGGATTCCAAGGGTAAGCATCTTGAACTTTTCCCGCTGCAGGAACTTGTTGAGGTTGCGTAAGTCCAGAATGGGTCTGAGGCCTCCTGTTCTCTTTGGAATCAGGAAGTACCTCGAGTAAAACCCGTGACCCCACAGGTGTTGGGGCACTGGCTCCACAGCCTGTTCTTGGAGCAGACTTTGCAGCTCCTGAAGGAGTAGATCCCTGTGCAGCAGGGGTCTTGGAAGCTCCCCTGGAAAGTAGGGGGGAGGCACCTGGTGAAAATGTAGAGGGTAGCCCTTTTGAACCACCTGCAGCACCCAGGAATCGGATGTTATGGCAGACCACCTGTGGGCAAATTGGGTCAGCCGGCCCCAGGTGCTGAGCGAAGGCCTCTGAGGGGGAGAGGCTATGCTGGCATAGTCAAAAAACCCCACCCTGCTGAGCCGGGGCCTGCGTAGTGGGCTTGGGGGCCTTCTGCCTACGGGATCCGTTACCCTGTCCCTTAGGCTGCTGTCCCTGATGGGGGGCTGCTGAGGCCTGATATTGTGGGTGGTGTTGTTTATAAGCAAACACCTTCCTCGGGTAAAAGGGCTTTTTCCCCGAGCCCTTCCTCTTCTGTGAAGGGGCAGAGGTCTTTCTGGATAGGCAAGTCCTGGTGAGAGTCTCGGACTCGAGTTCCGCTGCCTTTTCGGCCATGGGCTTGCCAAAGAGGTTTTCAGCTCTGCAAGGGACATCGACCAACTTGTCCTGCACCCATGGCTCGAGGTCGGATGACTGAAGCCAAGCCTGACGGCGAGCCCCGATGCCGGCTCCGGCTACTCGAGCCGATGCTTCGAAGCCATAGTAGGCTGCTCGAGAAATGAACTTCAAGCACTCTCGAATCCCCGTGGACAAGGCCTGGAACCGCTGCAGTGGTTCCTCGGAGAGACCAGCAGAGAACCCGGCAATTTCTTTTGCCAGGTCTCGAAGATACATGCCCATATATAGCTGGTATGTCTGGACTCGACAAGCAAGCATAGAGCCCTGGAAGCACTTTCTACCGAGGGCATCCAGGTTCCGGGCCTCCTTACCCGGAGGCACCGAGGAGTGCATCTTTTGACTCTTAAGTCGATGCATGGCCGATTCCACCACCATGGAATGGTGCGGTAGTTGTGCCTTCTGGAACCCGGGGCTCTTGCGGACTCGATACATGGAATCGACCTGCTTGCTGAACACCGGCATCGAGGCCGGGCACTCCCACATGCGGAAGAGTAGCCGCTCCAGCATCGGAGGAACCGGTACAGTAAAGGCCTCCTTCGGGGGAGAGTCGCATTGGAGGGCCTCGAGCTCTTCGGCTCGAGGCTCCTCCTCCGGATCCGCGGGGAAGGCCAAAGCCTTGGCCATATCCCTCACGAAATCGGAGAACCGGGTATCCTCCGGGGGGGACCGCCTCCGAGGCTCCGACTTGGGCGAGTCGGAGGGGACGCACCGGGTCTGAAAAGAACCGGGTGACTCGTCCTCCTCCGTGTCCCAGCCCGACTCCTCCGTGGAGGAATCGAATGGCTCCGTGCGGGCGGGAGCCGAGGATATCCGCCCCGACGCCGAGGCCGGCGTCGAGGACCTCGGTCCCGAACGGGAGGCCGAGGGAGACCTTGGCCGAGAATAGACTCGAGCTCGTATGGACTCGAGGATCGGCTCGGACTCCGGGGTCGACTTGGACGTCGACGTCCCGGTGGTCGGGGCAGATGCACTGGCGAGGCCGGTGATCAATGCCCGCTGCTGGTCCATGAAGGCAGTGATACTGCGCTCCAAGGTTGTCAATCTGAGACCAAACTCAGAAGACCCAGCAGCCCCCGACTCGGGCCCCGACGGCGTCGGGCCCGACGTCGGCTCCCTCGGAGGAGAGTCCAGGACTACAGTACTCATGTGTCCAGGCGACTCCACTTCGAGACGAGGAAGCTTCGAAGGCCTCTCCACCTCCGAGGACCCGGGGCGGTCGACAGGGCTATGCGACCTGGCCCTCGAGGGACCAGGAGCGTCCTCCGACACTGCCCTCGCGGGTTTCTTCTTCCGACGGTGTTCCCGGCCAGGGGACCCCGTTCAGAGGAGCTCCGACAATGCTCGGAGCCGGAGCCACGAGACGTCGAGGCCTCTGACGAGGTCCGGGCCCGACCGGACGCGGGGTCAGAGAAGATTCGTTCCTTTTGTGACTGCCGACTCAACGCCTTCGAGGACATTTTGTTGCACGGACCACAACCCATCGAGTCATGGTCGGGTCCGAGGCAACGGAGGCAGCAGTTATGCGTGTCGGTAAGAGACATAAGTTTGATACAATGATCACACTTTTTAAACCCGCTGGCAGCCATCGGGGGAAAAAGGGCCCCTGCAAGGTCGAAAGACCGTGCTGCCAGGGAAGAAGGAAAAAGTGGCGGGAACGCCAGTTAGGAAGGACAAAAACAGAAAAATATGTGAAGTGACTCGATAAGGAATATCGAGGCCGGCGGGAAAGAGGACACACGACGAACCGAGAAAAAACAAGAAAAAAAACCCAACTTTTTCAGCGGCGATAAACTACATCTGTAGGGCTCCGCGGAAAAAAGAAGACTGAGCAAGATGGCACCCTTGGGCGGGAAGGGGACCGCGCATGCGCGCTGCAATTCCCAAAAGCTTTCTTCGAAAGCTGGGGAAAATTGCTCCGCGAGGGCTCCGTCGGCGCCAACGTCACCCATAGGTGAGGACTGACTTCCTGCTTGGTCCTGGAGAACTAGAGTGCAACCTGGACATGATTGTGTCTGACGATCTTAAATTAGCGAAACAGGTAGGAAAGGGCAACGGTGAATGCCAGAAGAATGCTTAGGTGCATAGAGAAAGGAATGGCCAGCAGAAAAAAAAAGGAGGTGATAGTGCCTCTGTAAAGTCTCTGGTGCGACCTCATTTGGAGTATTGTGTGCAATTCTGGAGACACCACCTTTAACCCCTTCATGGCTGCTGTTGCTATATGGCAACCTTCAAATTTTCCCCCAAATGTTTCACCGGATTCCGTATTTCCAAAAAATCTGCACACTGTGTGCAAAATGTGATGTGTATCTGTGCTTGACATCTGAAAAAAACTTAAACTATCACATCCAGCAGTAAATGAAACTGATGCCAAGATTGTTTTTAATTTTCAGCCATACAGGACCGTAGTTGCCATACGGCAACAATAAATATTGTTTCTTAGAAATAAAACTTTTTCAAAAAAACCTTTATATGCTGCATAATTTAGCTCAAATCTTGATAAAAAAAAAAACAGAAGAAAAATTTTCAGTTACAAAACAATTATGTGGACGCGAAAGGGTTAAAAGGATATAAACAGACTGGAGTCGATGCAGAGGGTGGTTACTAAAATGGTTAGTGGCCTTCATTAAAATGCATATGAGGACAGAGTTAAAGATCTTAATATGTATACTTTAGAGGAAAGGCAGGATAGAGGAGATATGCTAGAGATGTTTAAATACTTCCATGGCATAAATGCACAGGGGGAGAGAATCTCTTTCAATTGAAAGCAAGCTCTGCTACGAGGGGACATAGGATGAGGGTGAAAGGGGATAGTCTCAACATAAGATATGCCATACTGGGTCAGACCAAGGTCCATCAAGCCAAGTATCCTGTTTCGAACAGTGGCCAATCTAGGTCACAAGTACCTATCAGTTTCCCCAAAGGACACAAGTCCCATAATGCTCGTACTGAGGCAAGCAGTGGATTTTCTGGGTCCCCTTTATAATGGTTTATGGACCTTTCGTCCAGGAACTTATTCAAACCTTTCTGAACCCAGCCACACCAACAACTTTTACTACATCCTCTGGTAACGAACTCCAGAGTTTAATTAAACGTTGAGTGAAAAAAATATTTTCTCTTATTAGTCTTAAATTGGTTACACTGTAGCTTTATTGCATGTCCCCTAGGCTTTCTATACTTTGATGGCATAAACTATGTTTACCCGTTCCACTCCATTCATTAATTTATAGACCTCTCTCATAACTCCTCCTCAGCCGTCTCTTTTCCAGGTTGAAGAGTCCTAACCTTTTTATCCCCTCCTCATAGGGGTATCCTTCCATCCCCTTTACCATTTTTGTTGCTCTTCTCTGTACCTTTTCTAATAAAGGTATATCCTTTTTAAGATACGGCGACCAGAAATGCACACAATATTCAAGATGCAGTCACACCATGGACTGATACAGAGGCATTATAATATCCTTTGTTTTATTTTCCATTGCTTTCCTTATGATACCTAGCATTCTATTTGCCTTCTTGGCCACCGTTGCACAGTGGGCAGAGGGTTTCAACATGTTATCCACGATGACGCATAAATCATTTTCCTGGGTGGTGGTTCCTAATATGGAACCTTGCATAATATGACCATAGTTTGGGTTGTTCTTTCCTAGGTGCATAACATTACACTTGTCGACATTAAATTTCATCTGCCATTTGGGAGTCCAGTCTTTCAATTTGTCAAGGTCCTCTTGCAATTTTTCACAATCCTCTTGGGTTTTAACAACTTTGAATAATTGTGTCAACTGCAAGTTTGATTACCTCATTCGTTATTCCCATGTCCAAGTCATATATGAATATGTCAAAAAGCAGCAGACAGCACAGATCCATTGGGAAAATTGGTCATTTAGCCCTACCCTCTGCTTTCTATCTTTTAATCAGTTCCTGATCAATAGTACACTGCCTCCTATCCCATGACTTCTTAATTTCACCAAGTCTCTCTCATGAAGGATCTTGCCAAAGGCTTTCTGAAAATCCCGATGCACTATATCAAACGACTCACCTTTGTCTACCTGTTTATTCGCACCTTCAAAAAAAACAGATTAGTAAGACAGGACCTTCCTTGGCTAAAGCCATGTTGGCTGTCTCCGATTAAGCCATGACTATCTACATGTTCAGTAATTTTGATTGTTATAATGGTCTCTACCATTTTTCCAGGTACCGACATCAGGCTCACCGGTCTGTAGTTTCCCCATCACCTCTGGAACCCTTTCTAAAAATTGACGTTACATTGGCCATCCTCCAATCTTCAGGTATTGCAGATGATTTTAATGATAGTTCACAGATTACTGTGAACTATCATGCAACTCGGACATATGCGGAAATATTTCTTTATGGAAAAAGTCGCAGATGCGTGGAATAGTCTCCCAGTGGAGGTAGTATAGACTAGAAAAGTATCTGAATTCAAAAAATATGGGACAAACACAGAGGATCTCTAAAATTAAAAAGGGGACTATTGTAGTTGATATAGGAGGGCAGACTAGATAGGCTATGTGGTCTTTTTCTGCCATCATGTTTCTAAATAGACTGAGCCCCAACCAGCTGTATCTCAGGAGGGCCCACTGGCATCCAGTGCATGGACTCACAGGCTCCCAAGAGCACCTGGAGGCAACCAGAGACTAGAAGCTTCACTGGGATTGCCCTTACTGCAACAGAGGCCACTAATGATCCCCCCTTCATCAGCGGCACCTCCAGTTTACAAAGTCCCAGAAGGTCCCCTTGACCTTTCTAAGCCTATCTTCCCAGAGAAAAGCAACTAATAAGGGGAAGTGCTCTGTCATAGACCAGAGCCATCTGTAGAAGAAATTCAGAACTACCAACTAGTCACTAACACTGCCACAGAGCAAGGAGAAACTTCAAACCAGTGTCAATCATTAGCGGCCACTTCAGAAGTCCACCGCAAGTCTGCTAGTCTCCAGGAAGAGCCAGGGCTAACTGACCCTTTGCCCCGACCCAAGCCATATATTCTCAAGAACAATTTACAACCTTGGGAGCAAGGGGCCATAGTCCTTATGGCTACAGCCATCCGGCTACAGTACAGAGTGAAGTATTTATCTGAGAACTGTGTTCCAGGAGTGCCCATAGCACTGTTTGAACGTGACTACCCATCAAGGCCTCCTGAGCAACCCCTGCTCCTAGGATGCTCATGCACCTCATGACAGCTGAGAACTATACTTCCATCCCAGGGGTCCACCATGCTAGTCTAACTCGTCATTGGCCAAAGGAGCATCGAAGACAGGACATTAAGGACCTCAGCTCAGGAATCCCCTCCCCCCCACCAAAATGCCATACACTACTGCTAAAGGCCTGGAGAAGATGAAATGTCACAGAGCCATGGGTTCACCAAGAACAAAGGGGACCAGTCTGCTTCCCTCACCCGAAAGTCAGCTCTGATACCTGTGGAGGACACCATAATGTCACCTGAAGCCTAAACAGGGCATGGCTGAGGAATGATGGATCTTGCAGGGATCCCACCTGGCCTGTGGAGGGAACCACCACTCCGTCCTCAGATTTACCTTGTAGACGCCGGAACGGCACTCAGGACCTTCAGACAACCCTCGCAGAGGAATGCTGGGCTCACAGAGGAACAGAAGACCTGAAGGGCAAAGCAGGGGCTGTGAGCTCTTTGGCTGCCTGTGAGAAAAGTATTTAGAGGCTCTAGATCCCTGGAGGATACACTGGGTCCCCAAATGCCCCTGCAGGGGGTCTGAAAAGCTGCTAGCCAACTGAATACAGATAAAAAGCTGTTTCTGTAGTTGCAGCGCAAGCCAGCCCTCAAGCAGGGGGCCCTTGGGCATTCAGCTACTGCCATCCTGCCACGCTACACTCTCACTGGGCCCACACACAGTCCACAAAAGTGGCTATAGAGCTCATCAACAGCACAAAAATAGAAAGGAGCAGCAGGGGCCACAGGCATGGCATCAGGTGCTGAGCCCCCCATGAAGGGTGCCAGGATGCCATCTAAAGGGTGCCCTGTGCATTGGAGCCCAACTGGGGGCAAAAAACTGCAGCCACAC
The DNA here is from genome assembly GCA_033557465.1 of Ichthyophis bannanicus. Lineage (NCBI taxonomy): Eukaryota > Metazoa > Chordata > Amphibia > Gymnophiona > Ichthyophiidae > Ichthyophis > Ichthyophis bannanicus. The sequence goes on along the minus strand of CM066034.1, from coordinate 628,558,777 downwards.
TGAAAAACTGCTAAAGGACACGGCTGCATCTGACCGAGGAAAACCAGGGCAGCAAGAAAAGAAAATGCAAAAAAATTACCCAGAGCTATGGTAAATGGGAGTCCCTAAAAGGGAATCGAGAGGCCTGTCAGGCCAACCAAGGAAACCTTATCAGGAGGCCCCTGATGCCCACACAGGCCTGGGGAAGACTGGCTGAGAAAGGTTTTGTAGGGGGGGGGTGTTTTGTTTTCTTTAATTGAACCTGCATTATTCTAAGCAGCTGAGAGTCAACTGAACTCCCATTGACATCAAAAGGCAAAAAAAAGGGACTTAGAAAAAAATCTGTTGGGGGAGGGGAGGTGAAGATTAGATAAGGGGATGGGGCCAGGCCCAACTTACTGAACCCCCCCCCCCCCCCACCTCAGGGGCCCCCGTGGGATCCTACTCCTCTTCCTGCTCACCAGCACTAGCAACCCAAATGAAACAGCATGGACACAGGGCAGTTATCTGCTCCAGGAGACATGTGTACCATTTGGGCTTTCAGGACTCAATCCAAGGCTCTGCACCACAGTGCGGGCGAAGAGAATCTGACTCAACTTCTGCACCAAAGTATAGGCAAGGAGTCTCAGGCCTATCTTTACTGCTGTTCCAGTTCATACACCTTACCATCTCCTGAAAGCAGATGCTAGCTTCTCTCAGTGCTATACCAGAGGATATACCAGGTAATGATGTTACTGAAAGTTGCTCAAGTCTGCTTCCACCTGATAACATGGAGACGTAATCCAGCTGTCTGAACTCGTCTAGCAGGATAACAAAAGTTGTGTTTATGAACTGCCACAAGTGCTATGAAACAGAAAAAATTACTTCTGAGCATTTGGGACGATTTTCCCTTTAAGAGTCCTTTCTTTTAAAGGCAAAGTTAAATTGCTTCTATTCACAGAACTCTTAACTGAAATAGGCAAAAGAACCTAACTTTAGGATCTAGGACATCCCAATCTATGCAAAAGCAGTCCAGCAGATGAACTAAGGGTCTAATCGCCCCTTAGGACAAAAGGCTTTCCAGCCCAGCACATTATGGCCTAAGGCAGACACACCTTGCTTCTCAAGTCTACATCAGGGCTGTCTATGTAACTTAAAAGGCTGGTGTATCAAAGTTTAGTGCATATGGAAATGAGCTCAAAAAGGAGAAAAATTGGGAGTGTACTTTTTTCTTCAAAGTATTCCCTCTTATGTCATAGGACTTTCAGCCTGCTTTGCAATTTTCCACTGAGGCCTTTGATAACCCTGGGAACAGCCCATTCTACCATATGAAATCTACAGATCATGTGCCAGGGCATTTTGCTGCCTCTACAGAAAGCCAGATGCACATGAGCTGACTTTGCTTGCCCAGAATTAAAACCATATGCAGGATACAGCTTAGCCGAACATTTGCTTGGATAAGCCATGCTAAGGCCCTGTTCTCTGCTGAATGGCACGTTTGGGTATGCAGTTTTACTATGTGTCTTCAAGGGCCTGCAAAAATGGAATGTGTTCCAGTGCCATCAACCATAAATCTGTTGAACTATACAACATTTGTTTGCCTGAATAACATAAAAAAAAGAAATCTGTTTTCTGTGAAAGAGGGCTTGAGATGGGGAATAACTGCTGTGGGGGGAAAAAAACCCTAGAAGTAACAGCAAACAGCACATAAACACACATATTCACCCATAGGGGAGGAGTTTTCTGTTTGCTAGGATTTTTACTTTTTTTTTTGAGAGGCAGGGACAGACCCCTTTTAAAGTAGCTTGAACAAAAGGGAGACTTTCACACTGAATGGAGGACTTCTACTTTATTTTATAGTAACATACATAGTAACATAGTAAATGACGGCAGATAAAGACCAGTATGGTCCACCTAGTCTGCCCAGTACGATGGCAAGAGTAGGTGCAACTGCCGCTCCGTGCAGGCCACCCCTCCCTATGTCTTTGTTTAGGGGTGAACCCACCACTCCATGTAGGACACCCCTATTTGTTGAGAAATTAGATGGTTCAGTTTATTTTGATTTTATCCTGTTGCTGTAAAGGAATCCACTGTGTCTGTCTCATGCCATTTAGAATTCCATCAATGTGTTTGCCCCCACCACTTCCATCGGGGAGGGCATTCCAAGCATCCACCACCCTTTCTGTGAAAAAGTATTTCCTGACATTGCCTTTCAATTTACCACCTTGCAGCTTCTTGTAATGCCCTCTCATTTTACAGCTTCCCCGTCTTTGGAAGAGGTTTGTTTGTTCATTATTTCCCTTTAAGTATTTAAAAGTCTGAATCATATCTCCCCTGTCCCTCCTCTCCTCCAAAGTGTACATGTTTAGGTCTTCAAGTCTCTTCTGAAAAGGCTTCTGACACAGGCTCCTAATCATTTTGGCCGCCTTCCTCTGAACAGTTTCCAGTCTTTTTACATCCTTTGTTAGATATGGTCTCCAAAAGTGAACACAGTATTCCAAGTGAGGCCTCACCAGTGACTTCTACAGTGGCATAAGTACCTCTTCCTTTCTGCTGGTAATTCCTCTTTGTATGCAGCCCAGCAGCCTCCTGGCTTTTGTCACTGCCTTGTCGCACTGTTTTGCTACCTTGAGATCTTCAGAAATAATCACACCAAGGTCTTTCTCCTGATCCATGCACACCAACCTCTCACCCCCTATCGTGTACATTTCCCTTGGATTTCTGCTACCCAAGTGCATGACTCTGCACTTCTTTGCATTAAATCTTAATTCCCAGGCATTAGACCATTCTTCCAGCTTTTGTAGATCTTTCCTCATGTTACCCACTCCCTCGGGGGAGTCCACTCTGTTGCAAATTTTTGTCTCATCTGCAAAAAGACAGACTTTTCCATTCAGTCCTTCAGCAATATCACTCACAAATACATTGAACAGTGCCGGGCCCAGGACCAACCCCTGGGGCACCCCACTAATCACCTTCACTTCATCCGAGTGAGCTCCATTTACCATCACCCTCTGTCGTCTGTCAACCAATTTCTGATGCAAATTTACCATCTTTGGATCCGACCCCAAGCTACTGAGTTTATTGATAAGCCTCCTATGAGGAACAGTATCAAAGGTTTGCTGAAATCCAGGTAGATGACATCGCATACCCCTGATCTAGTTCCCTGGTCACCCAGTTAAAGAACTCAATCAGATTTGTTTGGCAAGATCGTCCTTTGGTAAAATCATGTTGCCTCGGGTCTTGCAACCTGTTGGTTTTGAGAAAGTTCACTATTCGCTCTTTCAGGAGCGCCTCCATTACTTTTCCCGCCACCGAGGTAAGGCTCACAGGCCTGCAGTTTGACACTTCTTCCCTTTTGTGTAGAGGTACGACATCAGCCATTCTCCAGTCCTGAGGAACCTCTCCTGTCTCCAAGGATCTGTTGAAAACATCCTTTAACGGCCTCGCAAGAACCTCTGAGCTCTTTCAGTATCCTGGGATGTATCCAATCCGGTCCCATGGCCTTGTCCACTTTCAGTTTTGCAAGTTGTTCTAACACTTCATCTTCTGTGAATGGTGTGGTATCTACTTCATTCCCATTTTTATATTTGGGAGTCAGAGGATGTCCTTCTCCAGGACTTTTAGTAAAAACAGAGCAGAAGTATTAGTTTAGCAATTTCGTTTTTCAATGTCTTTCCACAAGTCCGTTCGCAGCACTTCTGAGTCCTGCAATTCCACCTCTGATCATCTTCCTTTCCCGAATATACCTGAAGAAAGTTTTGTCGCCACACTTAACATCTTTAGCCATCTTTTGCTCTACCTTTGATTTTGCTATCCTTATTTCTCTTTTTGTCATTTCTCTTTTTGTCATTGAGTTTGATCCTGTATTCATTTCTGTGTGTTCCTCTGTTTGCGAGCTTTTGAATTTTGCGAAAGCTGTGGTTTTTTTGCCTTTGAGCAGCCACTTTTCTTTGGAAAATCAAACAGGTTTTCTTCTCCTCTTGTTTTTGTTTACTTTTCTTACATATTTATCTGTTGTCCCTTTTATTGCCACCTTTAGTTTAGCCCAATGCAATTCCATTTCCCTTATCTCCCTCCACCCTGTCAGCTCCTCCTTTAGGTACTCGGCCATTTTATTGAAGTCGGTGTTTTTTAAGTTTAGGACTTTGAGCTTGCTATGATTGGCCTGTACCATGACTTTTATCTCAAACCACACCGTGTGATGATCGCTGCTGCTAACAGGGGCACTCATGCAGACATTCGACATGCTATCACCGTTGGTGAGCACTAAATCCAGCGTTGAGCTTTCCCTGGTTGGTTCCATCACCATTTGTCTAAGTAACATCTTGGAGAGCATCCACAATTTTTTTGCTTGTTTCCAGATTTGCAGAAGGAGTAATCCAAACCACATCAGGTAGATTAAAGTCAACCAATATTATTGCTTCCCCCTTTATGGCTATCTTGGCAATATCTATAATCAATTTGTTATCTCTCTTCAATTTGTGTTGGAGGTCTGTAGACTACAGCAGTATGGATGACAGTGCCATCTCCTCTTTCCAACACAATCCAGAGCGCTTCTTCTTTTCCCCATGCCCCCTGCATTTCAGTAGCTTTAATATTGCTTTTGATATACAAGGCTACTCCTCCTCCTCTTCCATTTTCTCTGTCTCTTCTGAATAGATCATAGCCAGCTATGGCTATATCCCAATCATACAATTCATTTAGCCATGTTTCTGTAATGGCCACAATGTCCAAATCCATTTCCACCATTAGGGCTTCCAGGTCCGGAACTTTGTTGGCTAAGCTTCAAGCATTTGTGCTCATTGCTTTCCAGCATTTAACTGGCTTGTGTGTATTTTGCATTGATTTTGTTCTGCCTACATCTTCCCACTTGTTTTTGATGTGTGGTTTAAAAGTGTGGCGGTTTGTGATTTTAATCTGCTTTTGCAGGGGGGGTGTCTGGCCAGAAGGCTGTTCCTGAACTGGGGGCACCCACAGATATCTGCTCCAAGGCTACCCAGAAAAGCAGTCAATCAGATTATCCCCAAGCTTAATGTATAACCACAGTTAAACTTTATATTAGCAATTTCCCCTAAACAGACAGTTAAACTCTATATTGGTAGCTAGAAACCAGCAGAGATAAGAAAATTATAGTCTTAGCTTTTGGCTTTATGAAAGCTCCACAGCTCATGCAGCCTGCCTCAGACCGGTAAGTGTGGCCAGATGTAAGATGGTCTAAAATTATCTGCCCAAGATTTCACTGGCAGAATCAAAATCTTAGATATGATCAACATTCTTCCTGTGCATAACTACGATTTGTCATCAACATTATCCAATACCATCATGAGAAGGGTATTATTTAGGATTATTATTTGATTATTCAGTACACATCAGTGATATTTAAGAGGAGTACATAAATACACATCAGAAATAGACTAGTTAGTCCACTATTTCAGCACTTACAAAGATCAATAAATATAACCCCCGAAAATAAGGTAATGCCTTTCTATTGGACTAAATACACTTTTGACTAGCTTTGTGAGAACACTGCTTTCCCTCAGGTCAGAGCAGAATGAAAAAGACGGTATACCCTCTGCCTTAACTGCAAAATATTAATCTATCAGGAGCCAGTTCAAGTGGCTCAGTCGATGTACCCTGGCTCATCCCCAGTCAGGTCTTCTACCTTCCTGGGTTAGCTAGAGATGTGAAGGAAATATTTATAGCACTCCTCCCCCTTTCAGGGGGGAAGGTGGGGAGTCTACAATTTTTACTTAATGGCAACACCTAGTAGCTAGATTTAGGAACCATGAATACAAAGTTCCAGCAGGTACCGGGGCACATAGCCCCAGCCCAGGACCATCAATGCAAAGACTCAATTGAGTATGTTGCTGGGTGAGGATAGGGAAGGGGGAAAAATATAAAATAGAGCAAAAATCTCTATATAGCTGCAGATTAAGGCTAAGGCCCTCTGTCTAAATAAGCTGCAAGTACAAACAAGCAGAGAGAACTTTCCTAGCCAAAATATATATTCATGTATTACTCTTTGATAGACTTCGACCTCACAAACAAAGCAAACATATCAATCTGGAGAAGGACCATCTGTGACTCCCAACTATAAAAATGGGAATGAAGTAGATACCACACCATTCACAGATGTGTTAGAGCAACTTGCAAAACATGAAAGTGGACAAGGCCATGGGACCGGATGGGATACATCCCAGGATACTGAGAGAACTCAGAGAGGTTCTTGCAAGGCCATTAAAGGATGCTTTCAACAGATCCTTGGAAACAGGAGTAGTTCCTCAGGACTGGAGAAAGGCGGATGTGGTACCTCTTCACAAAAGTGGTAACAGGGAAGAAGTGACAAACTACAGGCCCGTGAGCCTTACCTCAGTGGCAGGAAAAGTAATGGAGGCGCTCCTGAAAGTGCGAATAGTGAACTTTCTCAAAACCAACAGGTTGCATGATCTGAGGCAACATGGTTTTACCAAAGGACAATCTTGCCAAACAAATCTGAACGAGTTCTTTGGGTGACCAGAGAACTAGATCAGGGGCATGTGATGGATGTCATCTACCTGGATTTCAACAAAGCCTTTGATACTGTTCCTCATAGGAGGTTTATCAAACTCAGTAGTTTAGGGATGGGTCCGTTTGTTCCTGGGTCCGGCACTGTTCAATGTATTTGTGAGTGATATTGCTGAAGGACTGCATGGAAAAGTCTGTCTTTTTGCAGATGACACGAAAATTTGCAACAGAGTGGTCTCCCCTGAGGGAGTGGATAACATGAGGAAAGATCTGCAAAAGCTGGAAGAATGGTCTAATGTTTGGAAATTAAGATTTAATGTGAAGATGTGCAGTGTCATGCACTTGGGAAGCAGAAATCCAGGGGAAATGTATGCGATAGGGGGCGAGAGGTTGGTGTGAATGGACCAGGAGAAGGACCTTGGTGTGATTATTTCTGCGGATCTCAAGGTGGCAAAACAGTGCGACAAGGCGGTGGCAAAAGCCAGGAGGATGCTGGGTTGCATACAAAGAGGAATTACCAGCAGAAAGGAAGAGGTACTAATGCCATTGTATAAGTCACTGGTGAGGTCTCACTTGGACTACTGGGTTCAGTTTTGAAGACCATATCTTGCAAAGGATATAAAAAAAGAGTGGAAACTGTTCAGAGGAAGGGGAACAAAATGATTTGGAGCCTGCGTCAGAAGCCTTATGAGAAGAGACTTGAAGACTAAATATGTACACTCTGGAGGAGAGGAGGGACAGGGGAGATATGATTCAGACCTTTAAATACTTAGAGAAATAATGAGCAAACAAACCTCTTCCAAAGACGGGGAAGCTGTAAAACTAGAGGGCATAACATGAAGCTGCAGGGGGGTAAATTGAAAGGCACTTAACCCTCCATAGCCCATGTTCCCTGTAAAATAGTTATCTCCAAGTTATAATACCCCGTTCAATGTTATTTCAGTTTGTTCAATGTAAACCGCACTGATGTAGAATAGCGCGGTATATAAGAGAAGGTAAATAAATAAATAAATGAATAGGAAATACTTTTTCACTGAAAGGGTGGTGGATGCTTGGAATGCCCTCCCGATGGAAGTGTTGGGGGCAAATACAGTGACAGCATTCAAATTGGCATGGGACAGACAGTGTATCCCTTTACAGCAACAGGATAAAATAAAAATAAACTTGACTAATTTCTCAACATACAGGGGTGTCCTACACGGAGCGGTGGGTTCACTCCTTAAACAAAGACATGGAGAGGAGTGGCCTGCATGGAGCGGCAGGTGCACCGACTCTTGCCATCTTACTGGGCAGACTAGATGGACCATACTGGTCTTTATCTGCCATCATTTACTATGTTACTATGTAACAAACTTCATAGATCTAGCCCCATTCCCAACAAGAGACATTCACCATCTTCATTAGGCACTGTAGATTTGTGGATTGCTTTTATTTGTAAACACAATAAGAGTAAATAATGTTTATGCAGGTGGCATTAGGAAATGTAAAGCATTGTCACCTATAACAGGTGTTTCCCACAGATAGCAGAATTGATCAGGTATAAAAACAGGCATTATTGCAATTGCACCAGGACAAATAGCTCTCCGAGGATTCAGAACTAAGCATGCATGGACTCTATGTGCAGCAGTTTCCTCAGCTACTCAGTTCAACAGCTCAGGAATTAATTAAAAACTCAGGAGGGTATTTTCTATAGACAGTTTGATTAATCCCGCGGTCTATAGAAAATACCCATTACAGGTGAGCAAGAATGCTTTTTTTCAAATTGAAAAGCAGAACTGAGTCAGGCACACAAATGGGCGATTCCCAGGCTCAGGACTGGGCATCTCTTAACGTACTGATTGTTCAGGAGCAGCCTGAACAATAAAAAGATGGGAGGCCTGCAAGGTCACTCAGAGAGACTGAATGACAGCCAATTTGCAAAGTTTTTTGGCAAATGGAAAAACAGAGTTACTTATGGACAGAGTAAGTCTTCATATATGGGTGATGTCACCAACAGTGCTCTCTGTGGGGAAACCTCTTAGCCGTTCTAGAAGCTTTTGGAGAGAATCTACTGCACATGTAGTGTTCCCACTTGTCATCACTGCGCCCGATAAGCAATGTAAAGACAACACTGAGGTCCCATGGCATCGCAGGCTCCAGTGACAGTGATTTGACATGAAGAAACTCAAGAATCGGGAATTAATAGGACACTGAGGCGTTATAATCTATCAAGCAGAGTATGACAGGCTTAAAAGCATCAAGTCGTACTCTGATGGAGTATTAGACAATATAGATGGTATAAGTCGTACAAGATAATATGAGGACAACAGTGAATGGAATTGTAGTCATTCATGATGTAGCAGACAGAAAACCTCTTCCATTAAAAAGAATTATGCCCGTGGATGGTACAGCACTGGCTTGGTAACCAAGTGACAAGGGTTTGATTCTCCACTGCCTCGGAAGAAAGACCTGGCAATCTACTTCTGGTTACACTGAGCTGCTGGGTCCCCAGGATTCAGCACTGATTCAAAGGCACACATTGCGCCTTTGCATGTTTTTTTTGCAGCAACTACTATAGCCTCAATAGATGCTGTAGTCCCTGAATGAGGACTACGCACTGTGAAAAGTGCATTCTGAAAGCTAGCAATTTGAGATGAGATCAATTATGGCAATATCTGAAGCCTACATGGGGCATAAGTGCAAGCCTTCTTAGGAGAGAGAACCAGAACAGACAAGGCCAGTAGGACACTGAGAATCACAGTGCTGAGTCTCTGTTGAAAACTTATGCATAGCTCTTGTTAAAAGTGAGATGGGGTGGAAGCAGCATAAAGTACAAAGCAAATCCAGGGAATTGCTAAGACCTACCTTGCAAGTTGACTCAAGCTTTGTATTTTTGATGCTGAACAGGAAGTCTATTTGAAGTGTTCCACCAAGTCTGAAAGATAATGTCTAGGATTCCTTGATCCAGTGACACCTTTTGGGATTAAAGAACTCTGCTAGGTTTGTCGAATATTCAATTCTGCATGCTGGGAAGATGACCTGCTTGCATTTGGATATGATTTGCAACAACAAAGCCCCAAATCTTTGTTGCTTCCTGGCAGAGATGGGGGGGGGACCCTGTCCCTCTCTGTTTGATATAAAATATGGCAGTTAAGTTGTCCATTTGAACTAACATTAAGCTGTCTTAGAGAAGATGGACGAAGGCTCAAAGATCATAAAATGCGGCACAAAGTTCCCTGTGATCGATATGGGAAAGCCTTTTAAACTTTCCATATGTGAGATTTTAAGTAAGCTCCCTATCTGGTACTGGAATCATTCATTAGGATAGATTCATATTCCAGCAAAACAAAATGGACATATGTGAACAGGTGTACACCACTGCAGCATAGCTCATAGTTGAGTTGAAGGATGAAGAATGATAGAAAGAGGTTGGAAAGGAGGGAGGAGTGGTCTAGTGGTTAGGACAAGGTACTTCAGGCCGGAGGGCCGGGAGTTCAAGTCCCACCTGGGGACAGCAATCTCAGGCCGGAGGGTCTGGGATTTCTAGTCCTATAGGCACTCCTTGTGGTCTTGGGCAAGCCACTTAACCCTCCATTGCCCATGTTCCCTGTATTAGCATGTGTCTCTCATATCCCCTCGTGTTAAATGTATCCCCCAATTGACCGCTTTGACCCGGTGAAAAGCGGGATATAAATACAGCTAAATAAAGGAAATTCTGTTTGCAGGATATAAGGTCAATTTCTCTAAGTTGATAATAAAGCCTAGACTCTAGGAAATCAACCATTTTATCTCTGAAGACTAAAACTAGGCTTTCTGAGAATACTGCCAGTAGCCTGTCAAAGGTAGGGAAACACTAGATGACACTGCTTGTGTAGATGTGAAGCTATCATCACAAGGCAGTTTAAGAAAACTCTGCAGGCTGAGGCTTAAAGGTAAAACCTTGTACAGACAGTGATCTCTATGAAGGAAGAACATTTTCTGCATCAGGGATGGATCAAGATATATGAATCAAAGCATCTTTGATATCCAATGTGCACTGTCATCTCCTGTGTTTAAGAGGGGAGAATGAGGGAGGTGAGTTCATTGAGCAGTGCCTAGTTACTTCCTTAGGACCGCTATATCCAGTTCAAGAAAATCTGGTGGCAGCAATGAAATCTTCCACAAGAAAATAGTGTGCCTTCAAGTGAGAGGTTTTCCATTTGGTGCTCTATTCCAAGGTCAAGATCCTTTTAAATGATCAGATGCTATCCTATATTGCTTATACCACCTCTATCAACAAAGTCTCTAGACATCTTCTATAAAGAGTGCATCTCATCTCCCTATCAGCCTATGCCTTGATAAATTAGGCTCCAACTTCCCACTGTCTGGTCAGATTCATGAAGTGTTGTCTTCATATCAAACCTCTAGTTCGAAAGCCATCAATCCCATGAAGCCCAAACATTTTTCTTTCTTCCCATTGGCTCAAAAGATTATTTCATATGAGATCTTTATTGCTAAGATATTTTATGCAGCTTACTTCAGCCAGAAAAGCCAGTGAACTTCAAGATCTCATCACATATGAGCCTTACACTCAGTTCTATTATGATAGAATGTGTCTGCAAAAATAGCCCAAGTTCCTTCCAAAGGTAGTCACTCCTTGCCACTTTAATGAAGCATGGCAGCGGTGCATTCTCAGAGCTGGCAAAAGTTCAACATCGAGGTCCCAACATTTGGAAGATGGAGTTGGCTACCTCTGGGTTGAGTCGCTATTTGTGAGGCTTAAAAAAAAGTCTGCTGAGCCGATCTGCTAGCAGATTGTCCTGGCCTGGCAGGTAAGACCACCAGGAGAGAGATGCCATTCTCCATGGCGAAATTCCACAGGCGAACTGCCTCCCAACAGAGGAGGTATGAGCACCACCACCCCCCTCTGTTTTTTGAAGAATATGCCATTTGGTTGCCCATCTGGACGACCACCACCTGACCCACCAAGGCATTCATCACAGCCCAGAGCCCCAGGAGGTTGATCTGCAGGGTACTCCCCTCCTGAGTTCAGGCACCCTGTGACCGTAGACTGTTGCAGTGGGCTCCCTAGCCAAGCTTGGAGGCATCCTTAGTGAGGACTGTCATGAGGTAGACAGCACTAAGCCTGAAACATTAAAGAGTAACATAAAAGAAGAGCTTATCTGTCATGAGGTAGATAGTACAGACCCTGAAATATTAGGGAGTAATATGAAAGAAGAGCTTACCTTACAGTCACGTGGGCAGTTGCAGCATTCACAATGCAGAGAGGCAGGGAAAAGGGAAACAAGCTTTCCTCATGGCTTTAGTGACGCAGTAAGAATTCAGGGTTCCAATCAGGCTCACCTGGAGCCAGACTCACGTTCTACGTTTGATGAGCAGAGAGATAAAAACAGGTGGGAAAGCTCACAGAGCAGGCTGGAAATTGAGCGAGAGCCCAAGCTGGAACTTGAGAGAGACGGAGAGCTCAAGCAGGAGCCTGGACTAGGGCTGGAGCAGGAGTTTGAGTTTGAGGAGGAAAGCAGAGACCAAAGGAAGGCTGACTGCAGTTCCAGGCAGGCTTGGAGAGCTAGGACTGAAGTGCAGCCCAGGAGTTTGAGAGGTCAGTCTCAGAGAGAGGGTGAGACAAGGACTCCAAAGCAGTTACAGGAAGACACGTTGCCTTGGAGAACCAGGGCTGAAGAAAGGCAGGCTGATAAACCCAGGAGAGCTAAGAAAGACAGTGACAAAGTCTTCCCAGCCAGAGGGGTCCTCGTACCGAGGCAAACAGCCAAGCCAACAGAGAGCAAAGGTCACATCCAGGGAAGCTCACTGAAGGCAGGAAGTGAGTTTTATTCAGCTAAACACAGTAACCAGTGTTCACAGAGGAAAGCAGTGTGCAAGGCAGAGAGAAAGCCTTGGCTGGAAGCAGAAGGGCTTGAAACCATCTTCTCCACGGAAAGAGATAAGTACCCTGTCTTTGGTAAAGGGAGAGAAGTGGGTCCCCGTGGGAGAAGCCAGGCTTACAACAGGCTAGAGAATCCTTACTGGCAGAAGACGTGGGAGGCCATCCCCAGCCCAGCCCCTGCTATCTGTGACACCCAAAAGTATCTCCAACTCACAGCAGCCGAAGTTTCCCAAGGGCAAGGCTCTGAGAGCAGCTTCCCAGGGGCTCGGTGCCCATACACAGGACCAGGTCCTGGCCCTATGCAGTGGGAAAGCTATAGCCCAGAAAACATCCCTGAGCCCATGGAATGTGCTTTAGGTATAGCTGATGACAGAGTCTCTCTGTTAAGAAAGGAGAAAGAAAAGAATTGTGTTTTACACATTTTGAATGTGATGGACTTTATTTGCTGGAAAGAAGCATAATTATTATTTATTAAGAATCCTTTGCACAGGTGAAGCAACCGTTTCTTTTGTGTTGTCCTTATTTGAAGACATCCTCAAGGGAAAGGGAATAAAACCCAACCTTAATTTTCACTCTGGACACGACTGCAGTGTCTTTATTTCCACAACTTCAGGCTATGCCTAGGTCTAGGCAACCGCCTAAGACCGGCTTAGTCTCACAGGACATGCCATGCTGGAGGGGCCTGGAAGGGTAGGTCGGCCATGATATTCATTTGGCTCTGCTACTAAACCAGCAAAGGCTGCCAGAGGCCAGGTGTTGCAGACCCAAACCTCCAGATGGCCCGTGGCCTGCATTCACTGAGAACTCAGAGTCCACTGGACCTGTCACATCCGGAGATGTGCCTGTGGGGTCATGAACGGTTAAGGCCATGTGCTCCAAGAGGGGCAGCAGAAGCTGGGCAGATGCCATTGAGCGGCTGAGCACCTCTCCTGCTAGGGACGTGAGGCGCTGCACCTGGTCCAAGGGAAGGAAGGCTCTGGCCTGCATCAGGTCCAGGAGGGCTCCGATGAACTCCAGGCGCTGAGTTGGGAGCAGATGCAACTTTGTGAAGTTGATCACAAACCCCAGAGGCTGCAGCAACCAGATGGTGCGGCAGGCCACATTACATACCTCCTCTGGCGAGCATGCTTTTGTAAGCCAGTTGTCCAGATAGGGGAAGACTAAGACTCCCAACAAGCGGAGGTGAATAGCAACGACCACCAGCAACTTTAACACCCTGAGGGCTGAGGAGAGGCCGCAGGGGAGCACCCTGCATTGGTAATGGCTGTCTTTGATGACAAAGCAGAGGTACTGACTGTGCCAGATGTGGACATATGAGGTTTGACAAAAAAGAAACAAGACTGTCCCATAAATGTTTTATTACAAAATCTACAGAGAAATTACACAATGTCCTCTTCAAAGTAACCCCCACCTCCCCCCCCCCGAGTTAATGCACCTCTGCATTAGCTTCTGCCACGTACGGAAGCACTCGGTAAAGTCCTCCTCGAGGTCCCTCGGTTCCCTCGTCACAGTGGCCTTGATCTCTTCTACAAAGGCAAAATGAGTTCCTTTGAGCACAGTCTTCAGCTTGGGGAAGAGCCAGAAGTCGCACGGTGCGAGATCTGGGGAATAAGGAGGGTGGTCGAGAGTTGTGATCTGTTTGTTGCCCAAGAACTGCCTCATACTGAGCGTGGTGTGTGCAGGTGCGTTGTCGTGGTGAAGCAGCCACGACTTGTCTCTCCAGAGCCCACCTGCTACGCCGAACCCGGTCATGGAAGCGATTGAGGACCTGCTAGTAGAAGTGCTGGTTGACTGTCTGACCCTCAGGCACAAACTCATGATGGACCACTCCCTTCTGGTCAAAGAATGCGATCAGCATGACCTTGATCCTTGATTTGCACATGCACGCCTTCTTGGGTCTGGGTGACTGTTGAGTTTTCTACTGCAGGCTCTGTCTCTTGCTTTCAGGGTCGTACTGGAAGACTCAAGTCTCATCTCCTGTGATGACTCAGCCAACGAACTCTGGATCTTCTCTAGCAAGTCTCGACAAACATTGACCCGGTGCTCTTTACGGTCGTCCGATAAAAGCTTGGGCACCATCTTGGTGCACACCTTCCACATCCCCAGCTCCTGCACAAAGATGGTCCATACTGACTCCTAGTTGAGGCTGAGCTCTTCAGCTATCATCCACACCGTCAATCTGTGATCACTCCGTACCAGCTGGTTCACTCTGTCAATGTTCTCAGCTGTCTTTGTCGTGGAAGGCCATCCTGACTTGGGGTCACCCTCCTCTTCCTCATGGCCAGTCTTGAAGCATTTGTGCCACTCAAAAACTCGCGGCCTTGAGATTGCATCTTCTCCATGAGCCTTTTTGGAGAAGTTGGAGACACTCAGTTGGGCCCTTCTCCAACTTAACCAGACATTTCAAGTTGATTCTTTGCTCCACATTTTTGCCATCTCCAGTTGCATGACAAAGTGATGGCGCAGTGTGCTACAAGAAAAACCTGAAAAAGAGAGAGATGAATCATCATAGCAGAATAGTGGTGAGATGTTACACAACAGAGTGACATAAGCGGTTAACCAACTGGCATTGAGTCAAGGGTGTGGCTGCCAAAGTCTTGTTTCTTTTTTGTCACACCTCAGTCATCTTTGAGATCCAAGGAGTAAAGCCAGTCTTTCCAGAGGAAGTGGGGCAGCAATGTTACAAGAGATAGCATCTTGAACTTCTCCTTGACCAGAAAGTAGTTTAGGTCCCGCACATTCAGGATAGGCCGATAGACTTTTTTCGGACAAGGAAGTACCGGGAGTAGAGCCCCATACCCCAGAGGGGCTGAGGGACTGGCTCCACTGCCTGATCCTCGAGTAAGGACTCAAATTCCTTCTGCAGGAGTTCTCTGTGCAGGGAGGTCATGGTAAGCTCCCTTAAAAATAAGGGAAGAGGTATCTGGTCGAAGTACAGAAGATATCCCTCTTGCACTACACCTGCAATAAACAGGCACTACCTGCAATAAACAGGCATCGGTGGTAATATCTGCCAGAAGTGGGCGAAATGGACCAGGTGTCCTCCCGTGTGCCTGGGGCCCTGGCCTTCTGGGGGAAGACGAGCTATGCCCAGGAAGTCAAAAGCACCCCCCCCCCTCCCAAGCTGTGGCTGGGGCGCTGTTTGGGGCTTGGGGACCTTCTGCTTACGGGGGCCGTGCCCCTGGCCTTTGGCCTGCTGCCCCTGTTGGGGAGCCTGATAGGCTGGAAACTGAGGGTATTTCCCGTAAGCCTTTTTCCTCTTTGGATGGACGTTCTTTTCCCCAAAGCCTTCCAACAGGAAGGGTCAAGCCATCTTCCACGACAGCCTAGTCGTGGTCAAGAACTCTGTCTCAGCCTCGGCCATCTTGTCGGTAATGAGTTTGCTGAAGAGGTTCTCTCCTTGGCAGGGGACTTTGGCCAGTTTGTCCTGTACCCACTGCTTCAAGTCAGACTGCAGCCAAGCCAGGTGGTAGGTAATAATGCTTATTGCAGCCACACAGGCCATGAACTCGAAGTCAAAGGCCGCTTGAGTTTGAAATTTGGAGCATTCCTTGACCAAGGAGATGAGGGTACAGAAGCACTCGAGGGATTCTAAAATAAATAAATAAATAAATAAATAAATTCTGCTGCCAGTCCAGCCGAGAACCCGGTTATTTCCTTCACCAGGTACCTCAGGGTACATGCCCATGTACAGCTGGTAAGCCTGAAAACAGGCAGTAAGCATCGAGCCCTAGCAGTACCTTCTGCCAAACCCATTCATGGTGCGGGGCCTCTGACATTTTATTAGACGCAAGGCCAACTCCACTACTATGGAGCTGTGAGGCACTTGTGTTTTCTGAAACCCAGGGTTCTTGCCAACTCGAAAATGAGAACCGAGTCGCCAGCTCACTATGAGCACCATTACTGGGCTCTTCCACATCCTGTACAGGAAGCGTTCCAGGAAGGGGGGGACCTGTACTGGAGGATCTCTAAGTTCTCAGCACAAGGATCGTCCTCTGGCTCTGATATGAAGGCCAGGGCCTTCGACATCACACGGATGAAGTAGAGAAACACAAGGATCCTCTGGTGGGGACCACCAGTGCTCCTGCGAAGGAGAGGGCTCTGAGGGCACATCCTTATGCAGCATGGTGTCGGGCGACTCATCATCGGTCTTCCAACAGAGCCTAAAAGACCTCAAGTCCTGGGCGGTCATCGAGCCAATGAGCTACCGGAGCAGGAGAGCATGGTGCCTGAAGCACAGGTCCGCGGATCCTGGTTTCTATGCTAGTAGGCTCCGCAGTGACTGGTTCGGGTCTCGATGGCATTGAGTCCAGAACTGGGTCCTTCAGAAGAGAGTCTCCATCTGCCGGGACAGCTTTGAGGGCTGCTTCCGGCCATCACTCTGTCGGTTTGAGGGCTCTGAGCCCAGATACCCAAGGATTTACTTCCGGTTCCAGGATCAGACCGGCTTGGATGATGTCTCGAGCCCACGGGCGAGGTCCTCGGAGGACAATCCCTGTTCGAGGCTCCACAACATTGGGGCTCGGATAGAGGACACCTGCCTGTAGCCAAGTCATTGGATGCGGTCCCAGAGGGCAGCGATTCCATGCTCGAGGCTGCTCCTGTGGCCGAGGCCTTTGAGCCAAACAGCTTCTTCCACTGCTGCTCACGATTCTTGCGGCTCTTGGCCGACATCTGCAGGCAGAATGGGCAAATAGAGCCATCATGGAGCACCAAGGCATCGGATACAACTACAACAACTATGACAATCCTTGATGGATATAGTGTGGGAGCTTTAGCCACATTGCCTGAATCCACTGACCAAAGACTTAGCAGGGAACAAGGTACCTGTGAGCTCAAACTCACATTTCTTGGCCAGGGAGAGCACAAGGAGTACCTGCACCCCACAAAAAGAAAAGAAAAGAAAAGAAAAAGGATCCAAGAAAAACATGATGCTGAGGCAAGGGCAGACTCAGGCGTTAAGGTGATCGAGGAACCGACCTGAAAAAAGAAACGTAAAAAGAAAGCTAACAATGAAATTGTGAAATAGACCTTTTACCGGGGACAACAGTCAGGACATCTGTGAGGCTTCACGGAAAAAATAAGACCGAGATAAGATGGCACCCTTCAGCAGGAAGGTGACTATGCATGCGCAATCTTACTCCCAAAGGCTCTCTTTGAAATCTGGTGCAAGAATCCGCGCGGGCTCCGTCGGTGTTGACATCACCCATATGTGAGGACTGATCTTCTGCTTGTTCCCGGAGAACTATAGCTCTCTTGAAATTTACATCTCTGGAGAGTATCTGCAGAGCAGCCACCTGGGCCCTTACTGCATACTTCTTTCACAATAGTGCCTGGACAAGTCCTCAGCCAGAACAAAGCAATCCGCCCAGAGAGACTATAAAACGCTTGCACACATATGTGAGCAGGTTCCTCAGTAGATGAACAATTCTCTCAAAACTTCAGCAATCCTAACAATAAATGTCACCCACTTGTGCCTGATTTGATACTGCTTGTTGAGAGAGAAATTAAGTTGTTCAGTTGTAACCTGTGTACAGTCATCCCCCTTAGATGTGCGATTTTGTCTCCTTGCCCCTTGCCATTTCTGTCTGGATGTACTTGACTTTTTTTTTTTTTTTTATTTGTCTCTTGTCTCTTTCCCTTTGCTGTCAATTATATTGGAGTTTCTTTCTATCTGTTACTTGTTTTTATTTTGTAAACCGCTTTGCCTATTTTGAAAAGGTGGCACAAAGTACAATAAACCATCAAGTATTTATGGCAAATAAAAGGCTGAGATCCCTGAACTCAAGATGGAAAGCAAACCTCCCATCTTCCTAGGGATAAGAAAGAAGTTGGGAATCAGGACGTACCTGGGGTAGAAATTTTGGTTTCTTTCCTGTGGTAGAAGTTTTGGTTCCTTTCTTGTGGTTAAGCTGGAGGACGAGCAGAACCTTTTCCTGTGGCAGCTATGGAACTTAGACAAGTGAAACTACTGTAGAGACCAATGTGGTGGTTACATAAGAAACTTGACTTGAAAGCCCGTCTTTAATAAGCAAAGGATTTGGATATCTGTGCTGCTTTGCTCCTACTGCCAAAGGAAATATGAACTTGATCCCCTCCCCCCATACACAGGTCAGGGTTTCTTTAAAGTGGGGCGGATAAGGAGAGAGTCAGAGTTTGGCATTTCTCTTCATTGCATCACTTCATTGGTTAGTTTGGTGAGGAATGGTCTAAGTTCATTGACGCTTTTATCCAGTTAGCCAGGCATGGGTCAAGTGGAGAGGTGGAGGTGCTAATCATTGATAGAATATTTTCATTCTCTTTGTTAGTATGTTTTGAAAGGATGACCAGTGGTTGATAACAGGTGGAAAAGTGGTAGGCATGGAGGTGGTGAAGTCTTGATGAGGTTGTAGCTGTTTGTAGTTTGTAGCTAGTTGTTGGTGGTTGATAGTTGGTGATTGGATGGGGTTGGTGGGAGGTTGTGTAAGGCGCTTTACTATGTCAAATAGTTCATCTGGGCGATTGATAGAGGTGTTGATGATCTTGGTGTGATATTCATTCTTGGACTTATCTGTAGATGCATGGTAGGTTCGAAGTAGAGTTAGGTATTTTTTGCGGTTTTCGATCTGTGTGGTTTTACGCCATCTTTATTCCAATTGTCTGGTTTTTAGTTGTCGCAAGGTACAGGTTTACCAAAGTGTTTTGGGGGTATGGTGTTTTTGGGTTTGGTTGTGTTGATTAGGTAGTATTTTCACTGCATTTCCAAGCACTTTGTTCCAGATGTCTATCAGTATTGTTGTATCTAATGTGTCCGTTTGTATTTTTGTTGTGGTGTAGTCCAGGAATTCTGCTTTGTTAAAATGTCTGAATCATCATGGGGTTAGTAGTTGCTGCTCAATATTACTGAGAATTTTACGCTAAGTGAGAAAGTGATGAGGCGGTGGTCAGACCATGGTACTGAGCAGGTCTGAAGTGCATGTAGGGGACTGGTATGGATTGGGAGAGTGGGGGTAAAGATTAGGTCAAGGGTGTTGCCTTTGATGTGTGTAGAGGATGTTACGTTTTGAGTGAAGTTCATTGATTCCAATGCTGAGAGGAATGAGTCAGCCACATTAGTGGGTAGGGTGGGGAGGTTGAAGTCTCCTAGGATCAGGTGGTCCCTCTTGGCATTTGCATGTAAGAGAGGCAGTGCATGCATCTCATATGAACATTCATTTGGAATATCGTGAAAAAGTATGCAACAAGGCCACAGATCATTCAGGTTAACAGTCTAGGTTCTCACATATATTACTGTGAGTAATTCTACAACCTTATTCTTCAACATGCAAAAGAACAAACAAGAACGAAGATTTAGCACTCATGCCTGTTATACGGTTATTCAAACAGACACGTAAAAACCAATACTAAAAAACTGATATAGGACAGGGGTGCCCAACTGGAGGCCTGTGGGCCACATCCAGCCCACCAGAGGTTTCTGACCAATCCTCGGCGACTGACAACTTAACTCGTGTCTCTTACCTTTTATCCTGCAACTGCAGTGAAAGAGCTTTGCTGCGTTCTCACCACATGGTGAGGAAGTTCAGCTGATATCATTTCAAGTCTCTCTAGACTTGAAACCATAAGGTCAGCACAAGCTTCATCAGACAGCTCAACCTCTTTGCAGAGCCAATTACCGTGAAGAAAGCAACAAGACAGTTTTCCTGTACCAATAAGAACAAAAAGGTGACTGACACAGGAGGGGGCTGAGAGAGAGAGAGAGAAACACCAGGTGATAGCTGGGGAGGGGAAGCTAACAATAGCGTAATAGCACGTTACGGCATTGGTGCTATAATTATTAGTGGTATTATACTTTTAGTTAATTTTTGTTCTGTAACAAAATTTGGGAGAGTAGGGGTGAAGATTAGGTCAAGGGTGTTGCCTTTGATGTGTGTAGGGAATGTTATGTTTTGAGTGAAATCCATTGTTCTGTAAATAAGTTTTTCAAAGCTATAATGTAAATTTCCAGGTCTGTGCTCTGAAAACCGCCACTGATCTTTGGAAGTGGTGGCATATAAGTTCTAATAAATAAATAAAATAAAATATTCATCATCAATAAGGCTTTGCTAGAGTTGGTTAGAATTACACAGTCATTTCATGTTTCATTGGTATGCTGAGACTGAGAAATAAGGGGGAAATGTGCAGGGAAAGAGGAGTTGGCCCTCATGCTTGTCACATCCAAGATCAATGGCCCCTAAACTACTAATGTTTAGACACCCCCAGCATAGAAAATGTCCAGGTGGGGCAGGAGTGGTCATACCCTCCCCGCTCCCATGGACTATGCAATATTTCATGAAGTATAAAAGGCACACAGTAATACTCATCCTTTCGTCCCCTTAAAAATTTTCAAAAAAACAACTGTAGATAAACTCTTTAAAATTCAGCAAACTGTCAACTTTAGGGATAGACGTGTTAGTTAAAAGAATCACTAAACACTTCACTGGATCTGACCGGTCTATACTGGCTGTGATTTCAGACAGAACAGGCACTGACCTCTGCATGCAGGCACACAGCATAAACCAATGAGATTTCATCCCTCATAAGGTCATTTGGAATACTAATGAGCATAGCTGCCCCCCTCTCCCACCAGGAGGTGCTTTGGGAATTGCAAGGTAATAATTAAAACACAATACTAGGGAGAAAAGGTGTTTCTTTATGTTGCACTGTACACAGACTATAAAGGGTTTCTTCTAAATCAGGTCCTTTTGTTGCACTTAGACCACACAGGAAACAGTAATGCATTAGAAAAAAAGAAAAAAGGATGCAGGAGACTAACAATGAGCCCAACAACTTCCTCTGAGGTTTCCAGGGTATAAAAAGCATCACTTGGCAGAAACAAAGGTTCACGTTTTTAAGGCAAAAAATTCCAGTTGGCAAGAAAAGCGTGGAAATGTAAGCCATGTAGTTTATAAAAAAGAAAACTATTTTAAAAAACACTATAGGGCCTAATGCCTTAGAAAACATATTGTAATACAATTTACCATATAAACAGAAGCAGAATTTTAAAAAAGTAGACCTATCGAAAGATTTACAAATATATGCAGTGTGAATGGAATACACAGAGCAATTACTAAAGCTAAGGGCATACAGGGGTGGTTCTATCATTAGGCCAAGTGAGGAGGTGGCCCTCAGGTGGCAGTTTCTAGGGGGCGGCACTCCGGCTGTGTTTATTTCTGATTTTGCTGCCTCTGGGCTGCCACTGCCTTCCCGCTGCTCTTATCTGCGCAAGCTTGTCCAAACGAGAAAAAAAAGCAGTAGGAAGGCAGCGACAGGCCAGAGGCAGCAAAATCAGAAATAAATACAGCCGTGACTGCCACCTCCTCCAAGAAACTGCTGCCTGGAGGAAAGCCATAAATACAACTGCGACTTCCGGCGTGCTGATTCACTACACTCTCCAGCTCTCAGCATGCAATCATTGTTGAGGGAAAGAGGCACGGGATTTGCTGGGTTCCCGAGCTGCTTCGCAGTGACTGGCTGAACGCCGTGCCCATTTTGACCTGGCAGGCCTCAGCATCTTAATTTCCAGCCTCCCTGCCCCTTCTTTCAGCAGCTACAGATGCTGGGCGAGCATGTGAAAGAAAGATGGCGCTGGTGGGAGTCAAGAGCGTTATCGATTAGACGGCGAGTGTCTTCTCCCTGTTGCTGTTTCTGGGCACCGGTGCAGCATCTCACCTGCAGTTAGTATTCTGATTTTGAGAATATGTACAATGGCCAGCCCGGATAACAAGTACCCAAGAGATGCCAGACTCATGAGGGTTTCTTACATGTTTTATCTGTGACTCTGGGCGACCTGCATATTTTGACTGTGCTGAAAACTTGACTGTTGGAGCTTTATGTTCTTGGTGAGTGGAGGCTTTTAAATCTGGGTTCCATCACGCATAGTGTTACAAATCCAGGACTGGATCTATTTAACTCGGCAGCACTGGGAAAGGGGAGGGAGGGGGGTGTGAAGTAGCTTATAACTTAAGTTCTTAATGAAAGATTTTACGAAAATGATTCCCAATTCTCTATCAGCAAACAGGATAAAACTGTCAAAAGCAGTAGTTACTATATCTGGCAATGCCAAATGTACCCCTCAGGCTTAAAAAATGTTCTGAAACACCTAATGACTGAGACAGTGCAGCAGTTTCCTTCCCATTTCTCAGTTTGTTTTCCTGCTTTGTAGAAACATGGCAGCAGAAAAAGACCACATGGCCTATCTGGTCTGCCCTTCCATATCAACTACAATAGTCCACCTTTTTACCTTTAGAGATCCTCTGTGTTTGTCTCATGCTTTTTTGAATTCAGATACTGTCCTCATCTCTACTACCTCCAATGGGAAACTATTCCATGCATCTACCACTTTTTTTTCGTAAAGAAATATTTCCGCATATTACTCCTGAGTCTATCTCCCTTTCACCCTCATCCTATGTCCCCTCATAGCGGAGTTTGCCTTCAATTAAAAGAGGCTCTCCTGTGCGTTTATGCCACAGAGGTATTTAAATGTCTTATCTCCCCTAGCCAGTCTTTTCTCTCAAGTATACATATTAAGATCTTTAAGTCTGTCCTCACTCGCTTTAAAACGAAACCACTAACCATTTTATTAGCCACCCTCTGCACTGACTCCAATCTGCTTATATCCTTTTGAAAGGGAACCGGGATATCCATTGCTTGCCCCAATACAAGCATTGTGGAACCTGTGTCTTTTGGGGAAACTGCTAGGTACTTGTGACCTAGATTGGCCACTGTTGGAAACAGGATACTGGGCTTGATGTCCTTGGCCTGACCCAGTATGGCATGTTCTTATGACAGCCCATGGGATTCCAAGCCCCATGGGCAGAAGTGGCTGGGAGAACTGGTGACTGCCCGCAAGGATCCCAAGCCCTTGAGCGGATACACAGAAGCGGCAGAAGTGGCAGCCTCCTCCTCATGCTGCCTAAAGCAAGAGAAAATCCAAGATCAGCATTTCATTCCCCTGTCAGCATCGGCAGAGGCAGGCCTCCGAGGAAATACATCTTAAGGTCTTATAAAGCACAGTTACTTACCTGTAACAGATGATCTCTGGGAAAAGCAGGAATAAGTCTTCACATATGGGTATCGTCGGTACCGACGGAGCCTGTGCGGGAACGCTCCCCAGCGTCCAAAAGGAAAGCTTTTGGGAGCATCCCACAGCGCCTGCGCGCTGCCTTCCCGCCTTTCCTAACCGCCTCTTTCCAGTTCGAGTTTTAAAGCTGAGACAAAGAGAGAGTGAGGAAAGGAAAGAAAGATAAAGAGATACAACTCCTAGGGGAGGTGGGTGGGTTGTGAAGACTTATTCCTGCTGTTCCCAGAGATCACCTGTTACAGATAAGTAACTGTGCTATCTCCAGGAACAAGCAGGAATGAGTCTTCACATATGGGGACTCCCCAGCTAGAGATGCCTGGGAGATCACCCAGGTTGTGAGTCCCTGGGAAGGGCTCTACCTCCACCCATGAATCTCAGGCATCCAGCCAGGGATGGAGGGTAGGAGTTGGTTAGGTATAAACAGGTGTTTGAGAACAGCCTGACCAAACAAGGCATCCCGGCAGGAGTCCTTGTCCAAGTAGTAATGGGCTGTGAAGGTATGAACCGAGGCCCAGGAGGCCGCTCGACAGATCTGGTCGATGGACACAGAATTTAGATGAGCCATAGAGGCTGCCATGGCCCTCACATTGTGAGCTGTGACATGGCCCTCCAGAGAAAGGTTCTTACTCTGGTAGGCGAAAGAAATGCATTGAGCAATCCAATTGGAGAGAGTTCTTTTAGAGACTGGAAGTCCTAAATGAGAGGGATCAAAAGCAACAAAGAGCTGAGAGGACTTTCTATGTTGCTGTGTCCTTTGTAAGTAAAAGGCAAGAACTCTTTTACAATCCATGAGTATGAAGATTCCTCTCTGCACTTGAAGCATGAGGTCCTGGAAAAAAGACAGGTAAATAAACCTCCTGGTTCAGATGAAAAGGTGAGACCACTTTAGGCATAAAGTGCGGATTAGTCCTGAGGTCTACCTTGTCATGATAGAACCTGGTATAAGGAGGATAGCCACCAAGGCTTGCAGCTCACTGATGCGGCGAGCTGAAGTGACTGCAATGAGAAAAATAACCTTCCAGGAAAGGAATTTCAAGGAGGTAGTGACTAAGGGTTCAAAGGGTGGCTGCATAAGCTGGCCAAGAACCAGATTCAAGTCCCATGCCACTGGAGGTGGCTTGATGGGAGGTTTAGTCAAAAGAAGGCCTCTCATGAATCTTGCTATAAGAGGATGAGAGGAAATAGGCTGTCCATTGAGAGGTTTAAGGGATGCTGCAATAGCACTCAAATGGACTCTTACTGAATTTGTTTTAAGGGCTGCATGGGATAAATGCAGCAAATACTCTAGTAAAGAATTCAGAGGTATTGCAAGAGGGTTATGACCCTTCTCTGCACACCAAATGGTAAACCTTTTCTATTTAAAAGCATAGGAACGTCTAGTGGAAGGCTTTCTGGAAGCATAAAGGATATCCTTTACTTGCTGAGAAAGATGCAAATCTTGAAGGTCTAGGCCTTCAGCAACCGGGCTCTGAGCTGAAGAGACTGGGGATTTGGGTGCCACAACGTTCCCTCCTCCTGGGACAGGAGATCTGGAGCAGATCCCAAGTCCAGGGAGGGAGCTTGAGAGAGATGCAGAAGTAGAGGGTACCACACTTGGCATGGCCAATGTGGTGCTATGAGGATCATAGACCCCTTGTCTCTCTGAAGTTTGAAGAGTGTCTTGGGAATTAGGGGAATGGGTGGAAAGGCATAGAGGAAGTCTTGCCCCCAGTGGAGGAGGAAGGCATCCCTGGCCTGAACTCCCTGACACGGAATTCTGGAACAGAACTGGGGAAGTTGGGCATTCCACGGACTTGCAAACAAGTCTATGTCTGGGGTTCCCCAAATTCGAAAAATCCTGGCTGTCTGGTCCCCATGGAGGGACCATTGGTGTGGAAGCAGAACTCGACTGAGTCTGTCTGCCCAAGAGTTTTGAACCCCTGGAAGATGCACTGTCATAAGATGGATTTGATGCTCTCTGGTAAAGGCCTACAATCTCAGAGCTTCGTTGCAAAGCGACAGAGAGCCAGTCCCCCCGTGCTTGTTCACGTAGAACATGGCTACTTGGTTGTCCGTGTGGATAAGGACTGTCTTGTAGCTGAGCAGGGTGTGGAAGACTCAGAGCCAGAAAGATTGCTCTGAGCTCTAAGAGGTTGATATGTAGAGATGTCTCCTGTGGAGACCAGATGCCTTGGGTGGAGAGGTCTTGTAGATGAGCTCCCCAACCCTTTGGAGAGGCATCTGTTTTAAGGGTTGCTTGGGGTAGCAACTGTTGAAAGGGGGACCCCAGCAACAGATTGAGTGGACTTCCACCACTGGAGGGACCAAAAAAAGCGACTGGAGGTTGCTATTTTGTCTGACAGGCATCCTGATGCCTGGGTCCATTGGGTGGATAGAGTCCACTGAGCTGCTTTCATGTGCAGGCGAGCATAGGGGACCACATGCACGGTGGATGCCATGTGGCCTAACAGTTGTAACATCTCTCGAGCAGTTAAATGGGACTTTAACTGAATCTGGGAGGCTAACTGCACCAAGCGTAGGCAACGGGCCTGGGGAAGATAGGCCCTTGCAGTGGTGGTATCTAGTAAGGCCCCTATGAACTCCAGAGATTGAGTAGGGGTGAGATGAGATTTTTGGATGTTTATTACAAGTCCCAGATACTGAAGGATATGCCTTGTGCAGGCCAGGGAAGCCTGGACCTCTGACTGGGATGGAGCTCGGATGAGCCAGTCGTCCAGATATGGGAATACAAATATCCCTAGAGTGCGTAGAAATGCAGCAACTACTGCCATGCATTTTGTGAACACCCTTGGTGCAGAGGCCAGACCGAAGGGAAGCACTCTGTATTGATAGTGCTTTCCTTGGAAAAGGAACCGAAGGAACCTTCTGTGTGTTGGATGGATGAGGACATGGGTGTACGCATCCTTGAGATCTAGAGAACAAAGCCAGTCCTGACTCTGGAGGTATGGAAGGAGAGTACCAAGAGAAGTCATCTTGAATTTCTCCTTGCATAGAAACTTGTTCAATTCTCTGAGATCTAATATGGGTCTGTAACCCCCCGTTTTCTTTGGGATGAGAAAGTAGGGGGAGTAGAACCCTGAGCCCTGCTGAAGAAAGGGTACTTCTTCTATTGCCCCTTGGGCAAGAAGGGTAGCAATCTCCTGACCCAGAAGGTCGAGGAGAGATGTTGGAGAATTGAACTGTCTCACCATGGTGTGAGGGGGAAGGTTTAGGAAATGGAGCTTGTAGCCCTCCTTTATGATGGAGAGGGTCCATTGCTCTGCTGTGATTTGTTCCCATCTGGGAGCAAAGTGAGCTAACCTTCCTGGAATGGTGAGAGGCTCTGGATGTTCTAGAGCCAGAAAGGCTAAGTTCTCTAGTTGTAAGTCAAAGGCCCTGAGGAGGCTGAGGCTGTTGGGCTGTAGCAGTCCTAGGAGCCTTAGTCTTAGTCTGTTTCGGTTGTTGCTGTCTCTTTGTAGCAAAACAACCTGCAGAAGAGGCCTGCTGACCATAAGCAGAATAGTATCTGCCTTTTTTGGGGAAAAAACCCTTTTTGAACAATCTTTTCTTAAAAGGAGCAGAAGTAGACTTTGAAAGTCTATCTAAAGCCGAATTTTCAGCATCCATCTGGGAGACCTTTGCTTGCCAATCCTTGCCAAAAAGGTTTTCACCTGTACAAGGAAGGTTACCTAGGCCATCTTGAACCCAGGGTTCCAAATCAGAAGCCTGGAACCAAGCAACTCTACGTGCACCTATGGCAATAGCCGAGGCTCTGCTGGCACCCTCAAAGGAGTCAAAGGCTGCACGGTTGGAAAACTTGGAAACATCCTGGGCATGTTTGAGCCAGGTGAGAAACTCCTCCCTTTTATCTTCTGAAATAAAAGGAGATAAAGTCTGCAGGTGATCTTTAATCTCTTTAAGAAACATCCCCATATAGAGACTATAGGAGTTGATTCTGGCAACAAGCATTCTGGCCTGGAAAATTCTCCTGCCAAAGGCATCTAGGATTCTGCATTCTCTTCCTGGAGGAGCAGAAGAGTGCCTTTTTGTACTCTTTATCTTCTTCATAGCAGACTCCACCACAATAGAGTGGTGAGGAAGCTGAGTCTTGTGAAAGCCAGGGCAAGGAGGAACATGATACATGGTGTACAACCTGCGAGAATGAGGGGAAATGGTGAGAGGAGTCTCCCATATGCCCAACATGTGATCATAAAGAATTTCATGTATTGGTAAAGTGGCTGCCTCCTAAGGAGCCTTAGGATATTGTAAAATATCTAATTTTTTTGCTCTAGGCTCTGTTTCAGGGACCACTGAGATGGAAAGGCCCCTGGCCACTTCCCTAATGAAATCCTGAAAAGACAAATCTTCTGGAGGAGACATTCTCCTTTTTGGAGAAGAGGGCTCCTGAGGATTGATCACCGATGCTTCGACAGAGACATGTCTGGATGCTCTTGCAGAGCCCGATACGCGTACCGGGTGATATCGACATCGGGAGTGATCGGTACCGATGGGCATCACAGAACAGTGTACCGCTGCAGTCGACACCAAAGCGGATGTCGATGCAATCGGTACCGGCGCCGGAGCCGATGTCGGTACCGGCGCCGGAGCCGATGTCGGTACCGGCGCCGGAGCCGATGTCGGTACCGGCGCCGGAGCCGATGTCGGTACCGGCGCCGGAGCCGATGTCGGTACCGGCGCCAGAATTGGTACCGGCAACGGAGTTTGTTGCGGTACCGAAGGCGTCGCAGCTTGTATGAATGCCGTGATGGCACGCTGCATGGTCAGGATATTCTGATCCATCGACGCAACCAATGTCTGGATGTCGGTACCAGTGGGAACCACCGGTACCCCAGAACATGGCAACAGGTGATCGGTCGAGGCCGAGCCATCGATGTCAACCTGTGACCCCATAGAAAAAGCTTTGGAAGCCGGAGCCTCCCGCCAGGGTAACTTTGCCGGTGCGGATTCCTCGAGGGCAAGCCCGGAGGCATCTCGATACTTAGAGGGAGATTTACCCTTCGAGGACCGGCTGAATTTAAGTTTGGTTACCTGAGATCCATGTGAGGAAGAAGCAGCCCTGGAAGATGTCGATGTAACCGAAGCTGTATCCGAGGGAAACAGGGTACTGGAGCTTAGCTGCTCCATTCTGTAGACCTCTTTTAGACATCATGGAGCAGGACTCACAATCCGCAATGGAGTGGTCAGGACCTAACCATTTTAGACACCATTCATGGGTGTCGGTGACAGAAATAGTGCCGCTGCATTGTGCATTTTTTAAACCCAGAGGCGGGCTTTTCCATGAGGAAAAAAATTCCTAGGCCCAAGGCCAAAGAAAAAAATGCACCGAAGTGAGAAAACAGTAGGTTTGTTTTTTTTTTGTTTTGTTTTTAGAATAAAGAAAGAGAAAACCGGCGGTACCAGTCCAGCGTCGAGAAGGCAGACGTGCGACTAAAGAAATAAAATAAAGAAATTCTTCAGCGGTGACAGGAACACGACCTGCTGGCTCCGCGGAAAAGAAGAACTGGAGAGAGGCGGTTAGGAAAGGCGGGAAGGCAGCGCGCAGGTGCTGTGAGATGCTCCCAAAAGCTTTCCTTTTGGACGCTGGGGAGCGTTCCCGCGCAGGCTCCGTCGGTACCGACGATACCCATATGTGAAGACTCATTCCTGCTTGTTCCTGGAGATTTTATATTTCATTTTTTAGTATAGAATATTTTACACTTCTTTTCACAGCTATTGAAGTAAAAACAAGCAGCTGCATCAGACTTACTGTTTCTATGAATCATTGTAATAAATCCCTATTATATTAATACAGCAAGTATGTTATATATTATTAGAATAGTGAAGATAATTGAATGGAATCAATCTAATATCTTGTAACAGGCCATGTAACAATGCAACACCTTGGGGTTTTAGTTTAAATTTTGTCTAGTTTTTATTTTTCCTTTAGGTTGTGGCACATATTCTATACTTGGTGAGGGTCTGTGTTCTGAGTGCATGACTGAGGCCAGGCGCTCTGTTAATTTGTACATAGGGATCTGTACTGTAATAATTTGACTTGTTCAGCTTTCAAATAGGTGTATGGATGTTCTAGGGCCCACTGCAGTATTTATAGTGCTGCTTTTTCTGGGTAGGCCCCTTGTATGAGTTTTGGAGGTTTATGCTGGCATGGTAGGGTAGATTTGGTCTTGTAGATCTTCAGTGACTTTTGTAGGGTTTTGTATTAGTTCCCAATATGCCTGGTACTGGAGAATGTTTGTTGTTGGTGAGATGACTAGAATCAGATTTTTATTATTTTTTTTTAATATATTGAGTTCTGTGAGTGAATGTCTTACCTCTGTTCTGCACCTATTGTTGGAGGGGGTTCTGTGAATGCAAAATATATGTTCAAAAAGAAAAAGCAAGCACCATAACAGTTTATAACAAAATACAAATGAATTATAATTTGGAATTATAAACTGCTGTGGTTCTCGATCTTTCAGTTCCTTGGTGTGCAAACATCTTGCATTTGCTCCACATTATCTAATCAGCTTTTTTGGTTTGTTTCAGTCCCTGACTGGAGTTTTGAGAACGATCACACCCTGCCTCTGGGGGGGGGGGGGGGCTCCCCCATCTCCACCCTCACCTCAGGCAGCAGATTGCCTTGAGCCGCCCCTGAGGGCACTTAACTATTTCAATACTATAACAGTACATCTCAAACGTTTTCACTTTCTGGCACACTTGAGTCTGTTCAGTCCTTGAGGCACACAAACCAAACTTTACATGCAGGGCTGGTACAAGGATATTAGGCCCCCTAGGCAAAACTTCAGTCTTGCACCCCCATGCAATTAGCTTTTAGACTCCTAGCAGCCCCTTCCCCCCAAGATTTTGATCAAACTCAATTGTAATCATCTCAATACCAGCTGCCTAAAATAATCCTGTAATAATGCACATTTGGACATCACTTTTAAATATTAAATTTTGGGGAAGGTCACGTGATGCGTGAGTGAGTGCGGACGCTTTCCGCTTGCTCCGGGCAGCCACGGTAATTAATCTGCAATAAACTCGGCTAAATTTTACAAAACTCTCCCCTAACCTCTCCGAGTGCCTCTGTGCCCGAGGACTGCTCACGGTGAGAGTCAGCGTAGCTCTGCAATGCCGCTAGCACCGAAGAGAGACCGAGAGCGACTGCCTAAAGTTGGGCCTTCAACATCGGCACTGACGTAGCCGTCCTCGCCGGGGGGAGAGAGCACCGATTCCGCCCCGGCGGAGCTGGCCAAAGAGGTGGTCACGCTCTTGGACCCGAAGTTTGATCTGCTTATGAAAAAGCTGGATGGAGTGGAGGAATCACTTGCAGACTTTGGCAGGCGTGTCGACGAATTGGAGCATCAGGTTGCAAGCATCGAGGAAGAAGAGGGAAGGCACGACAGGGAAGTGACCAAGCATAAACAACTCCTGCAGGAGATTCAGCAGAAGCTGGATGATTTAGAAAACCGCTCCCGGCGAAATAATCTGCGGATTATAGGTATTGGAGAGGAGAAGGCCGAACGAGAGCTACTTTCCTTCTTGGAGACCTGGCTGCCAGAGGCCTTAGGACTTGATGACTTGCGGGGTCGATTTAAAATCGAGCGAGCGCATCGGCTGGGGGCCCGTCGAGAGGAGGATGACCGGCCCCGCGTGGTGATTGAGAGTTCTTAACTTTCAGCATAAGGCCCAGATATTGCAAGCTTACAGGAAAATATCCTGAACTGCTGCTGGATAATCGCAAAATACTACTGTTTCAGGACTATTCGGCGACGGTGGCGGCTAAAAGAAGGGAATTTGCACCCATTTGTGCAGAGTTGTTCCGTCGGAAGGCTCGATTCACCTTGGCCTTCCAAGCCACGCTGCGGGTCACCATCCAGGGGAAGGCCCACACCTTTGAGCAGGCGGGACCGGCGAAACAGTTTTTGGCGCAGTTACCTGCTACGCGAGTGGAGGACTGAGGATGGGATGACTCTCACTGATATCTGCGGAGAGGATCGCGATTGCGGGTGGACCACTGCCCGGGATGAGGAGACTGGTCTTCGGTTGGAGGCTGGAGCTCTGAGAAGAGTCATGGCCTTCCAGACCAATTCATAGTTTGTACTGATTATCTGTTGTCTTTTGTCTCTTTCTTCCTTCCATAACTGTTAAGCGCTTTACTCGGTTATGCTTTTTGAGATATGTAGTAGTCTGCTGAGCACGAGACGAAGCGGTGGGCATGTGAGGAGAGGGGGGGATTGCTGGGGCTGCCCTGTAGCATTGCTTCGACCCAGGCCTCAGTGAAGGAAACTGAGGGGCATGGCTGGGGCTGTTTTAAGAGGGTTCTGGGGAAAGGAACGGGGAGGGGGGTGGGGGGTAGCAGGGGGGGAAGGGAAGGGATAGGGAATTCCAGGGATGGGGGACAGTACATTGGAATCTACCTCCCGATAAGATGAGGCTGCTCATGGAGTGGAGAGCCCCCGGCTATAGGGATGACTCGAGTGGGTGTGGGGTGGAGGCTGGGCTGTCCTGCGCTCGGACCAAGATGTTTTATCTCCAGGCTTTGTGCGCCGAGAGACTACAATACCCCCCCTGATTTGAAAATTGTGACCTGGAATGTCGGGGGGATTACTACTCCTGTGAAACGCACCAAAATCCTTCAAGCTCTTAAGAGAAGAAAGGCCCAGGTGGCTCTGTTGCAGGAAACGCATTTAACTGCTAAAGAGCATGCCAAGCTGCAACGTGAATGGGTGGGGACGGTCTTGTCTGCCCCCTCAGATATGAGACGGAAAGGGGTTGCAATATTGATCCATAAGAACCTCCCCTGTGAAGTTTTAACGGTAGAGGAGGACCCCATGGGTAGATATATATTCGTCCATGTTAAGATCCAGGGCGAAGAACTGTTTCTTGGGAATGTGTATGCCCCAAATAATTATGATCATGAGTTCTTTAAACATATTCTACATAAGGTTTTGGGCGCCCCTAAAATACCAGTCATTCTTGCAGGGGACTACAACTGTCCACATGACCCCTCCTTAGACCGGTCTTACGCTCCTACTGGGAGGGGCTGGAACAATAGGGGTGTGGGTTACTTATGTGAATTGGGAGAGCTGGTTGATGCGTGGAGAATACTCCATCAAGAGAGCAGAGACTACACACATCTGTCGCGCGCCCATCAAACATGGTCGAGAATTGATTATATTCTAGTGTCGAAGCAATGGTTCGGGAAAGTGTTTAAGGCGGAGATAGGACCTATTCTTGTGTCAGATCATGCCATGGTCAGCTTGGACTGGCGGTGTGAGCGGACGGGGGCCAGCAAATGGACTTTTCCCAGCTACCTATGGAAACGGCCGGACCTCCGCGACTTTGTGGCTCGGCACTGGGCTGAATATGTGCAGTTTAATGAGGGGACGGCCAGTTCGGTGGCATCCTTCTGGGAGGCTGGAAAAGCAGTTCTCCGTGGGCATATCATTGCTTATGTGGGTGCGGAGCGGAAGAGAGTTAATGAGGATGTGCTCCGACTGACCCGGGAACTCCGCAGAGCTAAGGCCGTGGCATTGCAACTATCGGGTGGGCTCTCGGATTATATCGAGATTCAGAAACGGTTGAATGATTTGCTGCAGGAGAGAGCCATCCAGTCTCAGCAGTATTACCGTCATCAGTTTTTTCTATATGGCGATAGGTCAGGGAAGCTGCTTGCTCGCCTGGTGAGGGATAAGGCTGGCCCCCGAGGGGTTGAGGTGAATCGGGATGCGGCGGGTAGGCAACATACGCGGGCGGATGAGGTAGCGCGGGTATTTAGATCCTTTTATGAAAAGCTGTATGCGCCGGAAGAGGGTGATGTGCTTCTAATGGACGAGTTTTTGGAGCGGGTTTCGCTTCCACGGCTATCGGAAGAGCAGAGGGAAGTGCTGAATCATGATATAACGGGAGAGGAGATTCAAAGGGCGATCAGAGCGGGAGCATCGCATAAGGCTCCAGGTCCGGACGGGTTCATTTATGAAGCTTATAAGATGTTAGAACTATCGGTGGTGCCCACGTTGGCGGCAGTGTATGGAGAGGTAGCGGAGCTTGGTACCTTCCTGAGAGATATGCGAACTGCTAGTATTATATTAATTCCAAAGCAGGGAAAGGATCCTGAGGACCCCGCTTCTTATAGACCGATTTCGCTGATCAATGTTGATCAGAAGCTCTTTGCCTCGGTGTTTTTTTTTTTTATTTTATTTTATCTTTATTAACTTTACTCATATACACCAAGAATAAACTAAGCATACAGCGAATAAGGCAATACATCCAAAGGCAATAAAAACATCAAAGAAATCATATAAACTTGGTATAGACCACAACAAATACCCTCTATAAGGTTCCAAGAAAAAAGAAACAAATTATATAAAGTAATAACCAAAAGATACCCTATAATGGACATCCAGAGCTTAGTTGTTAAGTGTGGCAGCCGGTGCTGGATCCATCCCAACCCTCTCTTTACCCTCTAGAAACAATCTTAATTGCATGGGTTCAAAGAAAAGAAACTGCTTAGAATTGTAAACTATTACACATTTACACGGATATTTCAATTTAAACTGCACCCCCCAAGGCAAGAGAGCGCTGGCACAAGGCCAGAAACTCTCTCCTCCTCCTTCTGGGTATCCCTTGCCAAATCTGGAAATATCAATATCTTAGAACCCATAAATTGAGAAACATTCATTTTAAGAAAATACAATCGCAAAACAGAGTTCCGATCAGATTCGAAAGCAAAGGACACCAGTAAGGTGGCTCTACTGGTTACCACGTCTAGCGAGCTCTCCAGAAAACCTGTGAGGTCCATCTGAATCGGCCCCCCAGTCTCCACCGGGACTCTCCCACCAAGCACTTCTGAAGAAGAAATAGAGACATACTGAGCACGGACAATAGGAGGCAAATTTTCAGAAGGCATAAGGAGAGTCTCAGTGAGATACTTGCGAACCAGCTCCTTGGAATCCAACAAAGGAGATCTAGGGATATTCAGCAGGCGCTGATTATTCCTCCTCACTTGATTATCCAGGAATTCCAGATGTCTTGCTATAATCAAACTACTTTTGGCCTGGGAAGCCCCCAGGTCATGCAACTCCTCAGCCTGGGTTTCCAATCGCGAGAGTCTCACATCGTGTCCATCTACTCTCGAACTTTCGACCGCACTCTACAGCTTCAACTGAGACAATTCCTTAGAGAGAACAGCCACAACAGGAAGAAGGGTCTGTTGAAGGGAGGATATGGCATCCCACAAGCTCTCCATTGTCACCTTTGCCGGTCTTTCCAAAGCCTGTAACACGGAAGAAGCCAGAGGCAAAGAGGAGCCCAAATCTACGAGCTCTAACTCACCGCTGACTACTGCCTGCTCCAACAACCCTCCTCCAACAGGCAGAGCAGCGGGAGAACTCTCCTTCTGGATCGAGGCGGCACCCTCCACTGCGGGCAAGCTCCCGTCTTCCGGGGCCAAACCCACAGGCAAACCGACCTCCAAATCTCTTCCGGGTTGCGGCGGAAAGTCCTGTTGGGGGCTCAAATCAACCCCGTTGCTCAGATCAGTTGAATTCCTCAACTGATCTGCCGAAGCCACAACAGCTGCCATCGGAGGGAAAAAGCCCGGAATCACTGACTGAGACGAAGCAACGGTAGGAGTAGAGGTTACGGGGGGTTTCTCAGCACGTTGCTTTCTCTTTCTCCACATTTGCACAGCCAGAACCGGAGCAAGCTAAAACACGTCCGACAGAGCGTCCAGCTCATCCGCCATCCTTTGCCTTGGTGTTAGCAGCCCGGCTCCAGTTGTTCCTTCCCGGACTGGTGGGTCCTCATCAGGCGGGTTTTGTCAAGGGTAGAGAGGCCTGTGTTAATATCAGCAGGGTGTTGCTGGGTATTGAGCAGACCTTGATGGCTCGGGACCCGCTGATCCTTGCCAGTTTGGACTCTGAGAAGGCTTTTGATAGGGTGTCCTGGTGCTATATGTTTGCGGCCCTACGGAAGTTTGGCTTTCAGGGTTCATATCTGAAATGGTTACAGGCATTGTATGCAGCCCCCCTGGCGGTGGTCGAGGACGGGGGAGTGTGCTCCCAACCGTTTTCGCTATATAGGGGCACTAGACAGGGCTGTCCGCTCTCCCCACTACTTTACGTGTTACGACTAGAACTGCTTCTGCTCTCCCTGCTTGAGTCTTCACAGATAAAGGGCATTGCGTGGAGAGGCGGGAGCATCAAGGTAAGTGCGTTTGCGGACGACCTTTTGCTCTGTCTTACGCAACCGATGCGGTCCTTGCCGGAGGCCCTCCGCATTATTGAGCACTTTGGAGGGTTTTCAGGGCTCCGCATCAATCGGTCGAAATTGATGGTCTTGGATGTGGATGATCAGTCTCGCTGTAGTTGGCAGGGACCGTTTCCGCTTAGCTGGGGGGTGGGGCAAATCCGCTATTTGGGCATTCAAATCCCTGCACGTCTGCAAGCCTATATGAAGTTAATGTGCGGCCCCTCCTTACTTCTACGATAGCAAAATTGCAGAGGTGGAGAGACCTCCCGCTTTCTTTAATGGGACGTGTAGCACTAGTGCGAATGATAGAGTGGCCACGCTGGTTGTATCTCTTGAGGAATTTGCCTCTCTGGATAAATAGACGGGATCTACGGGAGCTGTACAAGCAGATAGGTCAATTCCTATGGAAGTCTCGGAGAGCGCGTATCGTGCTGGAGGCACTCATGCGTCCGGCGTGTGAGGGGGGAATAGGCCTGACCTCTTTGCGGACTTATAATCTTTGCTATGTAGCGAGGCGATTAAGTGACCTAGTGGTGGGGAATGCCGAGCGGGTTCCGGTAACCCTAATTGATCAATTCTCTGAGAAATGGCACAGAACATACTTGCTACACTGTGGGGGTGTAATGCTACCGCCGGCCTGGAGGGCGTCATTCTATCTGCGCACGCTGCGAGTGGTGTGGAGGATCCTGTGTCGGTTCTTGCGGTCTCCATTGGGGAACCACAGATTGCCCACCCCTGGTGGGTAATAGAAATTTTGTGCCGGGTAACGCAAGCGGGGTGGGTAAGCTCTAGTCACAGGCGGGTATTGAGTACATCGGGCATTTGCGAATGGAGACTTCGGACCAGCATGACTCCTTTCACAAGCTGTCGAGACGATATAACCTGCAGAAAGCAACGTTTTATTATTATTTACAGGCACGGCACTATGTGCTTAGTGTGCCTGGCGGGGCTGCGGTGCTCTCACGCAACTGTAGTCTTTGGTTATTGATGGAGAAATTGCAAGAGAGTACAGCTGCCAGTAAGTTAAAGGGGGACTTAGTTCCTATTGGAAATTTGGAGGGTTTAATTTCTTTGGTAGAGCGTTGGCGAAAGGATGGGGTGGCGGATCTCATGGTGGAGATGGTGGGGACAGCCTTTCGAAGAGTACGGGAGCTCTCAGAAGCGGTGCGATACCAAGAATTACAATTTAAGCTGTTGTGGCGAGCCTATATTTCTGAGGCCGGAGCGTGGAGGATGGGACTTCTATCGTCGGATGTGTGTGGTCTCTGTAAGAGGGAAGTGGGCACATTGTTACACTGGTTTTGGTCCTGTCCCATCATTCAAATCTTTTGGGAGGCGGTGGGGACGAAATTGGCTCTTTGGGTGAGCATGGATTTCTGGTATCTTCCAAGTCCGGGATGGAGGGTAGGAGTTGCATATAAGTTTAAAAGAAGTGCTGGCGTACAGCCTGACCAAACATGGCATCCCGACGGGAGTCCTTGCCAGAAAATAATGAGCTATAGACTAATAGAAAACCTAAGCTATCTCCCACTCATATACTCAAACAGGGAAACAGAGAAACATATACATTTTTGTCGGAACGCTCACCGTGAAGAACAAATTCCTCTCGAAGTGTAATGTTCCTTTTTTATCTTTTTTTAGTGGAAATACCATAATTTTTAAGGTCCTGAGAGAGGTTTTCTCCCAACACATGGTTTGAGGAAGGGCCAGGAACGCCTTTGGCCAGAAACACAACGTTGGGTTACCAGACTAAGATGTGTACATCTTGGTGATGTTGCCACGATTTGGATTTGAATAATAGCGGAGTTGGAATTGTGGTGTTCTCCATACTGCTTGGACATTAGTGCTGATAATCTGCACCCGAGTATTTAAAGCTGGGATGCTACGAGGATTGGACCCACACACTCTGCTTCAGCTAAGTGCTTTCTCTATCAGTAATCGTGGATTATAATTTGGTGTTGGGAGAAAACCTCTCTCAGGACCTTAAAAATTGTGGTATTTCCACTAAAAAAAGATAAAAAAGGAACATTACACCTCGAGAGGAATTTATTCTTCACGGTGAACTTTCTGACAAAAATTTATATGTTTGTCTCTGTTTCCCTGTTTGATTGAGAAAATAATGAGCAGCAAAAGGTATCTCAACCTGCAGCTGCAATAGACCCACAAGACAGAGCACGTCCAACACACTAAGCATACCAACAGAAAGAACCAATAAAAAGACCTTTTCGCTATATGCCCCTGGCATTATGAAACTCTCTTCCTCCACAAATGAGACATTCAAATATTGCAGGACTTCAGAAAATGCTTGAAAACTCTTATTCACAGAATACTATGACCCAGAAACAAAAGACAAATAACCGGCACATCAACTCCACAGGTGTTCTCCAGGGAAAGCAGGAATCAGTCCTCACATATGGGTGACGTCAGCGCCGATAAAGCCCTTGTGGAATTATCCCCCCAGCTTTCAAAGAAAGTCTTTGGGAGATGCCACTACCATGCGTCGACCCTTCCCACCCAAGAGTGCCATCTTGCTTAGTCAGATGACATAGCTAAAAGACGGCAAAAAGAAAAGATGGTAAAGAAGCAACTCCAAGGGGAGAAGGGAGGGTTGTGAAAACTGATTCCTGCTGATTCCATGAAAGGTATTGCAGGTAGCAATTAGCCAGAGGCTCAAATGGCGGGTGGGTAAGCTGTGCCAATACAACATTGAGGTCCCACTCAGTTGCTGGAGGGCGTATCGGGTGTTTCGATAAGAGGAGACCCCTCATGAAGCAGGTCACCAACAGCTGGGCTGAGAGGGATTTGCCATCCATCAGGTGGTGATGTGCCACCAGGGCACTGAGGTGCACTCTGACAGAGTTCGACTTGAGTCTAGAGTGCGAGAGAAGGTGGTACTGAAGCACCAGCTGCACTGGACAGGAGAATGCACACCAAACTGAAAATCTACGCCACTTGAAGGCATATGCTTTCCTGGTGGAGGACTTATGGGAAGCCAGCAGGATCTCCTCCACTTCTTCCAAGAGGTTGAAAGGGGCTAGGGTCACCCTTTCAGCAGTCATGCTGTCAGTGACAGGGACCCCAGGTTGGGGTGCAAGAAAGAGCCCCCTTCCTGAGACAAGAGCCCTAGGGAGCTCCCCAATGGGATGGGAGTCTCCAGAGGAGTAGCAGTAACCATCGCTGCCTGGGCCATTGAGGGGCTATCAGGATCAGTGAGGACTTGTTGTGGAGGGTACTGAATGATGTTTTGGCAATTAGTGGTGTTGGTGGGAAGGCATACAGTAGACCTTCCGACCACAAGATGAGAAACACATCTGCTGCCACCCGGGAAGGGTGGGCTTGCCAAGAGAAGAGGCAGGGCAACTGGTAGTTGTCCAGGTCGGCAAACAAGTCTATCCAAGGTTCCCCCCCAGAGGTGGAAGAGCCAAATGGCCACTCTTGGATCCAGCTGCAGGACCCTGCTTAATCTGCTTGCCAGTGTGTGTTGACCTGGCCTGGCAGGTATACTGCTCGTAAGAGTATGCCCTGCTGGACTGCATAGGAGCAGAGGGCCATCACCTTGTGGCAGAGAGCGTGGGACCCCATGCCCCCCTGCTTGTTTCACACAGAACATAGCCACTGGTTGGCGCCACAGGCGGAGGTAAAAGGCTCGGAGGGCTAGGTATATCGTCCGTAATTCCAGGAGGCTGATCTGGTGGTTGCTCTCGCTCTGCGACCAGCTGCCCTGGGTGTGGAGGTCGTCGCAGTGGGATCCCCATCCCAGCAGAAAGGCATCTGTCAAGAGAACCCTTAAGGGGCATGGAGTCTGGAAGGGCATCCCTGCCTCGAGGTGCTGGGGATTTTGAAACCAGATCAGGCATTCTGCCAACCGGCAGGTTACTATAAAACTGTCGTGGAGACGGCCTATGGCCTGCGTCCACTGGTCCCGAAGGCACCACTGTGCGGCCCTCATGTAGAGGCGGGCATTTGGGGTGACATGGACAAGGCCATGTGTCCAAGTAGGCACAGCAGGAGCCAAGCGGACATTGAGGGATGGTGCTGTATGTCCAGGGCCAGAGCTCGAAGCCGAGCAGCTTGGTCCCCTGAAGGGGAAGCCTTTGTCTGGAGAGTGTCCAGTCTTGCCCCTATGAACTCCAGACGGGAGGAGGTGGGACTTGGAATAGTTTATTAAAAACCTCAGACTTTGCAGGACCTGGATGGTATGTGCGGTTGCCTGCTGCACTTCTGAGACTGTACCTCCTTTTATGAGCCAATCGTCCAGGTAGGGGAAGACACACTGGAAGAAGGCGGCTACGACTGCCAGGCAATTGATGAAAACCCTTAAGGTGAAAGCCAAGCTGAAGGGCAGCACCCTGTACTGGTAATGGCTGTCCCCCACCATGAACCTCGGGTACTGCCTGTGGTTGGGGTGAATAAGGATGTGTGTAGGCATCCTTCAGATCCACGGAGCATAGCCAATCTCCCTGCTGGAGGTAAGGCAGCAATGTACCAAGGAAGATCATCTTGAACTTGTCCCTCCCCAGGAATCTGTTCAGATTGCGCAGGTGGAGAATGGGCCTTAAGGTCCCCTGTTCTCTTTGGTACGAGGAAGTACCTCGAGCAGAACCCCTTGCCCCTGAGATGGTGGGGAAACTGTTTTACCGCTCTGTCCTAGAGAAGACCTACCAGCTCCTTCATTAGAAGGTCCCAGTGAAGGGGAGACCTGGGGGGCTCTCCCAGAAAGAAAGGGGGCAGTATCTGGGTCAGGTGGAAGAGGTAGCCCTCTTTGACCACTTGAAGTGCCCAAGAATCGGTGGTGATGGCTGGCCACCTGTGCGCATAGTAGATGAGAAGTCCCCCTGTTGGCTAATGACTTCCTTGGGGTGGAGAGGCTATGCCCATGGAGTCAAAAGCTCCCCCTGGCTTGGCTGGAGCCAAAGGCTGCGGCTTGGGAGCCTTCTGCTTACGAGGGCCATGCTAATATCCCTTGGCTTGCTGACTCTGCTGGGGAGCAGGGAGGCCTGAAAAGGTGAATAGTTTCTGTAAGCAGTACCTTTCGTTGGGTAGAAGGGCTTTTTACCTGAGCCCTTCCGTCGGGGAGGGGCCGCGGGTTTTGTTTTAAAAAAAAAGAGCCTGGTCCTCGTCATGAACTCTGTCTTCAGCTCAGCAGCCTTGTCGGTCATGTGTTTGCTGAAGAGGTTCTCTCCTTGGAATGGGACATCTACCAATTTGTCCTGAACCCATTGCTCGAGGTCGGACGACTGTAGCCAAGCTTGGCGTCAGGCACCGATGCCCGCTGCGCTACATGGAGTTGGCTTAATGGGAGGTTTGGACAGCAGGAACCTCTCATAAAGCACACTACTAGTGATTGTGTGGAGATGGGCTGTCCAAGTAGATGAGAGGCCTCAATGGCACTTAGGTGGACTCTCAGAGTCGGTCTTTAGACTTGAGGGCAAGTAGAGGAGATACTGAAGGAGTGACTCCACTTGAGCAGAAAAAGGATTGAAATCCTTCTGGGGACAGCAGACCGAGAATCCATGCTACTTAAAAGCGTATGACCACCTGGTGGAGGGCTTCCTAGAAGCCAAAAAAAATCTCCTTAACCACTCGAGTAAGATCAAAACCTTGTAAAGCTATGCTCTCAGCAGCCAAGCTGTGAGGCAGAGAGACTGTGGATTGGGATGGAGCAGTGAACCGTTGTCCAGGTAGACAAGGTCCAGCAAATATCCCAAGCGTGGAGGATGAGTCTGAGAGACTTAGTAGCAGCGGAAACCACGGCTGCCGCAGCCAGCGAGGGGATATGAGAATCATGGAGTCTCTGACAGACCGAAGCTTGAAAAGTGTCTTGCTATGAGGGGTATGGGAGGGTAAGCATAAAGTAGACCCTGACCACAGTGCAGGTAGAAGGCATCCACCTGTTGGTTGATGGATGTCTGAGTTCTTGTG
The DNA here is from genome assembly GCA_033557465.1 of Ichthyophis bannanicus. NCBI lineage: Eukaryota > Metazoa > Chordata > Amphibia > Gymnophiona > Ichthyophiidae > Ichthyophis > Ichthyophis bannanicus. The sequence goes on along the minus strand of CM066034.1, from coordinate 628,517,198 downwards.
CAGAAATGAGGAAGCTTGGCATTCTGCAGAGTAGTGAACAGATCTATGTCTGGAGTTACTCGGGTCTGAAAGATGTAGGACACTGTCTGGATACAGAGAGCATTCGTGGGGAAGAAGAATGTGATTCAGTCTGTCTGCCAAGACATTGAATTCTCCTGGGAGGTACACCACTTGGAGCTGTATTTGATGAGCAGTGGCAAAGGACCATAGGTGTATCGCCTCTTCGCAGAGGGCCGAAGAGCCTGTTTCCCCCTGCTTGTTCACATAGAACATGGCAACCTGATTGTCCATCCTGACTAAGAGCTGTTGCGCTGTGAGGTGGTGTTGGAACACCCAGAGGGCATTGGAGATAGCCAAAGTTCCAGGAGATTGATCGGGAGTTGTGACTCCTGCACGGTCCAGAGCTCCTGTGTAGTCAGGTTGCCCAGATGGACTCCCCAACCCAGTTTTGAGGCATCAGTCGTCAGGGTGCATTGACGTGGAGGCATCTGAAAAGATGACCCTAGGAGCAGGTTTTCTGGAGAACACCACCACTGAAGGGATGTGGTTAGACAGGCAATGACTTGGATCCTCTCCCTGAGATGGCCCGAGACCTGCTTTCACTGGGAGGCCAGAATCCACTGGGTTGTCCGCATACGTAGTCGGGCATATTGAACGACATGTACTGTAGAGGCCATGTGCCCCAGGAGCTGCATCTCCTCTCGGGCTGTCAGATGGTCTCGAAGGAGCGTCTGGGACACTAGTTTGACTAGACAGGTACAACAAAGCTGGGGCAGAAATGCCTTGGACTGTTGAGTGTTTAGCAGGGCTCCAATAAACTCTAGGCTTTGAGTTGGAGTACTGTTATGGTACGATGCAAGGACAGTAGAATCTCTTGGGAGGTGTCTGCCCTTATTAGCCAGTCATCTAAGTAGGGGAAGACGAATACCTCCAGCGTTCTTAGATATGTGGCCACAACCACCATGCACTTTGTGAAGACTCTTGGGGCAGAGGCAAGTCCGAAATTGGCTCTTTGGGTGAGCGGGAAGATAGAGCTACACCTTTTGTGGTGCTTGTTTCATGTGGTGTATCCAGGGATCCAGGGGACAGCAATACAGCTGCAGCTCTATGAGAAGAGTTTTTTAGTGGCTAAACAGTGCATCTTACGTCATTGTTTATCAGAGGGGGGCCCCGTGCTTGTGGAATGAGAGCGGCAGGTGGGCGAGCTTATGCACATGGAAAGCAGGACGGCCCGGCTTCGCGGGGGTAAAGCCTGGACACGTTTTCAAACCATTTGGGCGCCCCTGTTGCAGTCCCCGGGATCTGTGCACGGGGGGGGAGCAGGTTTAGTATGTTCGGGGTGTGCTCTGATTAGTGGGGGGAGGTAGTAGGAGGGCATGCTTGGGAGATGCGATGAGGGTGGTAGTATTGGAGGACATCCTTGGATAAGGGGAGGGTGGAGGGGGGATGGTGTGGTCGAGGGGGAGGTGGGGGAGTTGTCTTTAGATATTATGGTTTGTTAACTGTTGGGCAGAGGGCGCAATCCTCACTGTGTCCTTTGTAATACAAATGGCTACCCACAGGTGGCTGCTTTTTGTCAGAAAGTTCACCATGAAGAATAAATTCCTCTCGAGGTGTAATGTTCCTTTTTTATCTTTTTTTTAGTGGAAATACCACAATTTTTAAGGTCCTGAGAGAGGTTTTCTCCCAACACCAAATTATAATCCACGATTACTGATAGAGAAAGCACTTAGCTGAAGCAGAGTGTGTGGGTCCAATCCTCGTAGCATCCCAGCTTTAAATACTCGGGTGCAGATTATCAGCACTAATGTCCAAGCAGTATGGAGAACACCGCAATTCCAACTCCGCTATTATTCAAACGCCCACTCACCAGCATGACCACTGCCTTGACCTGATATTTTTCTCTAGTTGCTTACCCTCAAACCTCTGTAGCTCAGTTCTTTCCTTATCTGACCATCACCTTTTAAGCTTCACTTTTCATTACCCGCCGCCTCAACCTCGTCCTATCTCCTCCAACCTATTTAAAAATCTTCATGCTATTGATCCTTTGGTTCTCTCTTCCACTTTTTCTTCATCTCTTTCCTCCACTATGTCATCTATGTCTGTTGACGAGGCAGTAGCTTCCTATAATGCTGCACTCTCCTCTGCTCTGGATGCTCTCGCTCCACCCATGCCACATCCTGTGAGGCGTACTGCACCCCAGCCCTGGCTGTCATCCACTACCCGCTATCTACATTCCTGTGGCCGTTCAGCTGAGCGTGCTTGGCTCAAATCCTACTCCCTTGCAGACTCTCTACACTTCAAATTCATACTTGTCTCTTTCCGGTCAGCCATAGCTCTTGCCAAACAAGACTATTATGTCCATCTGATTAACTCTTGCCTCTGACCCTCACCGTCTCTTTACTACTCTCATCTCTCTCCTCAAAGTGCCTCCGCCTCTGACCCATTCCTCTCTTTCTGCCCAAACCCTAGCTGACTATTTCTATGATTAAGTCCACAAGATCACCCTTCAATTCCACACAAAGTTAGCTACTTCCCCTCCTTCCCCCCTCTTCACTCCAAACCTTCCCCCTCGACCTCTGCTACCCTCTCTTTCTTTTCGGTGATCTCTGAAAATGAAACTGCACACCTTCTTTCTTCCTCCAAACTCATCACTTGCCCCTCTAATCCTATCCCCACCCGTCTCCTAAGCCCCATCTCCTCCACTGTTGTCCTTCCATCTCTCTTATTCTCAACCTATTGCTCTCCACTGCAACTGTCCCTGCAACTTTCAAGCCTGCAGCAGCCACCCTGGCCGATGACTCAAAGCCATGACAAAATCTTTGGAGTGTTCTTTTACTGCTGAGGTCAGGATCTTGAACCTCTATAGGCGTTCCCCCTCGAGGCCAGCCAAGAATCTACCAAGCTCCTTTGACAGTTCCTTCAGGTACATGCAGATGTACAGCTGGTAGGGGCTTGATCTGGCACATTAGCATAGAACCCTGAAAAGCCTTCCGGCCAAGGGTGTTGAGGGCTCAGGCCTCCCTGCCGGGTGGCAGCAACAAACGTGCTTTTTGGCTCTTAAGCCGGCATACTGCTGATTCTATGACCATGCAGTTGTGGGGAAGCTGGGTCTTTTGGAACCCAGGACTTCCGCATACCCAATACAAGGCACTGAAGCGCCTGCTAACAACTGGTACCAATGCTGGGGTTTCCCACATTCGGAGGCGGCAGCGGTCGAGGATCAAGGGGCACTGGGACTTTAAAGGTCTCCTTCGGGAGTGCCTCGTATTGGAGTATTTCCAATTCCTCGGTGCACAGGTCCTCCTTTGCCTTGGTCCCAATGGTGAGGGCCATGGCCATGACCAGCATAAAATCAAGGAACACAACGTCCTTGGGTGGGGAGCGGCGTCAGGTCGTCGGTGGAGACTGGTCTGAGTGCACATCAAGGTGCCGCCTCATGTCTGAGGGACTCTTTGTCCTCAGTCTCCCATTTGGACTCTTAGAGTACGAGTCAGACGCCATGCGATCACCTTGGTCAAGAGCCGCTCTCGGCGGTCTGTGACCTACGGAGGATCATCTATCTGAGCCACGGGTGCTTTCCGGGGAGGACCAGTGTCCCAAGAACAGGACCGGGACCTCGTCCAGGGCCAGGGGCTTCTCGAGGCCGATGGCGCCCGAAGACAGGCTTGACATCCAGGGAAGCTCTCAATATATATATACATCCTGTTCGATGTAAACCAAACAGCTTGTTGTTATGGTCTTTATGTTATAATGTAAACCGCGCTGATGCCGAATAGTGCGGTATATAAGAACTTGTAATAAAATAAATAAATAAATAAATAAATATAGAGGGTCCTGTCATCAGGGCAGATAAACCGGACAAGCCAGACATGAACGCCCACTGCATGGCCACTAGGGCAGATAATGCTGCCATTCTGGTCTCCATACCAGTTGGTTCCGCAGTTTTCAACGCAGGCACCGAGGGTTTCGAGCCCAGCGTCGGTACTGTCGAGGGGAAGTCCTCTATGAGGATGGCCTCGGAGGTCTGAGGCCAGTCACCAGATGCTGACAACTCCTTATGAGGCAGCTTGGTGGGCTGTTCCTGTCCCGACTCCTTGGACTCACGCCTGGGACTGCAGATCATGGGGTGGGATTTCTCCTTTTTCCCGGATCCGTCCTCAGTGGAGGTCTTCAAGGATTTCTTCATGTGCTCCACCTCCGGGGATTTCCACTCTGAGGAACCACAGCCACGGGACACCACGGAGGCTCTGGCTTTGCAGGACAGAGGTATCGTAGGGGGCCCTGGAGCGTAGTGTCACCGGAAACTACGGCGTGGAGTCTGACTTCTAAAAGAAACTTATCTGCTGCTGATGGCGGCTCTTCAAGGGTCTTTGAGGTCATGATTCTGCAGAGCTCGCACTCAGAGTAGTCATGCTCCGGGCCGAGACATCCCAGGCAGCAGTCTTGTGGGTCTGTGAGTGATGATATTTTGCCACACCGGTCACACTTTTTGAAGCCACTGGTGGCCATCAGAAAAAGGGGGTCTCTGCCTCCTGGCAGGGGTCTGAGACCTTCAGCTGAAAAAGTGCATGAATGTCAGTCAAGGAGCTCCTCGATGAAAAAATGAAAAAGACTAATAGACTAGCCCAAGGAATGATGCCGAGACGAACTGGCTTGGGGGCTAGAAGGAACCGGTACGCAAACTGGAGAAAACAATAAAAAGCAGATTTTTTCCAGGGAAAACTGGACAATGACAGATGGGCTCCACGGAAAAAAGAAGACTGAGGCAAAATGACACCCTTAAAAATAGAATGCTAGGAATCATAAGGAAAGGAATGGAGAGTAAAACAAAGGATATTATAATGCCTCTGTATTGTTCCATGGTGCGAATGAATATAGTGGAATTAGAAGAGATATATAGAAGAGCCACCAAAATGGTAAAGGCGATGGAAGTATACCCCTATGAGGAGAGGCTTAAAGGATTAGGGCTCTTCAACCTGGAAAAGAGATGACTGAGGGTAGATATAATATGATTGAGGTGTATAAATTAATGAAAATGGAGTGGAACAGATAAATGTAGATCGATTGTTTACACCATCAAAAAGTAGAAAGACTAGGAGACATGCAATGAAATGGGTTGCATTGTAGCTTCATTGCCTCCATTGGGGCAAGCTGTGGATTTCCCGGGTCCTCTTTAATAATGGTTATTGCACCTTTCCTCCAGGAAGTTGTCCAAACCTTTTTTTAAATCCAGCTATACTAACAGCTTTTATTACATCCTTCAGTAACGAATTCCAGAATTTGATTGTGTTGAGTGAAAAAATATTCTCTTATTAGTCTTAAATGGAACTTGTTCAAGTTGTGCAGGTCCAGGATGGGCAGGAGGCCCCCTGTTTTTTGGGACAAGGAAATACCTTGAGTAGAACCCCTTTCCCCAGAGATGTTGGGGTACAGGCTCCACTGCCCTGTCCCTGAGTAAGCTTGCGAGTTCTGCGATGAGCAAGGCCTGATGGAGGAGGGGCCGTGATGGTTCTCCTGGGAAAACGTCTGGAGGATTCTGTTGTAGATGGAGGTAGTAACCCTCCCTCACCATCTGTAGGACCCACCTGTCTGTGCTGATGCTGGACCAGTTGAGGGCAAGTAAGGCCAGCCAACCCCCCTGTGGGCTGAGGCAGGAGACTCCCAGGGGAGGGAGGCCCTGCCCAGGGAGTCAAAAGCTTCCCCCCCCCAGTTGGGTGGGAGCTAGTATCTGAGGCTTGGGGGTCTTGGGCTTCCGGGGTCCATGCCCATGGCTTTTAGGCTGTGAGGCCTGGTGCTGCTGCTCCAAGTAAGGCTGGTAAGGCCCATCCTGGTGATGGCGCTTTTCCCCCCAAGGATTTTTTCTTGGGGAGGGTCAAGGTCTTCCTGGACAGCCTTTGCCAGGTCACTACCTCAGCCTCGATTTCAGCCGCCTTGTCAGACATTGGCTTCCCGAACAAGTTCTCACCATTTCAGGGGATATCCTGCAGCTTCTCTTGTACCCACTGCTCGAGGTACAAGGTTTGTAACCATGACTGGAGCCAGGCACCAATGCCAGCAGCTGACACCCTAACCACAGACTCGAACCAGTCATAGGCAGCCCTAGAGAGGAATTTTGAATTGTCCTGGATGCCCGCTGCCAGGGACTGGAACCTCTGCAGGGGTTCCCCAGCGAGGCCTGCCGAGAACCCCGAGAGCTCCTGGATCAGGCCTTTTAGGTACATTCCCATGTACAGTTCGTACGCCTATATCCAGCACTCGAGCATGGCCCTGATAAACACTTGCAACCCAAGGTGTCGAGGGCCCAGGCCTCCCTATCGGGGGAATCGAAGAGTAGGTATTTTGGCTCTTCAGTTTCTGCACCAAGCACTCCACCATAGAACTGTGGGGGAGTTGTGGCTTATGGAATCCAGGGCCCTTCCAGATGTGGTAATTAGCTTCCAGGCACCGACTGACCACCAGCACAGAGGCCGGATTCTCCCACATCCTGAGGAATAGCCTTTCGAGGATGGGTGGAACTGGCAACGTGAGAGTCTCTTTGGGAGCAAACTCATATTGCAGGATCTCAATTTCCTTGGTGTGCAGATCCTCCTCAGACTCCTTCAGGACCAAGAGAGCTCGGGCCTTGTCGCAGATGAAATCGTGAAAGGCCATGTCCTCAGGCAGGGAGTGGCACCGAGGCTCCAGGGGAGATGGCTCAGAGAAAGGTCTCAGGAGAGGCCTCGTTCTTGGTTTCCCATTCGAATCCTGAGGGCATCAAGGAATTGGCCTCGGGGGTAGCACCGAGGAACCGGGGTCAGACTCCTGAAAACTCGCCGGGGAGGATCGAATCCCCAAGGAGCATGACAGACACCTCGAAGCTGATGGTGCTCGGTGCCCAGCTTAATGCCAGGGGACACCCCTGAGGTCAGGGGGCCCAGTGTCGGTTCCGATGATGCTGGAAGACCAGACATCAATGTCTGCTGCAAAGCCAAGATGGAGAAGATGCTCTGCTCCATGGCCGCCATTTGGGACTCGAGGCCCGATGGCTGCGCAGCTCTCGGCGTGGACACCGAGGGCCTTGGGTCAGATGCCGGCACTCCGGAGAGTGTGTCCTCAAAGATGCAAGATGGGGATCATGGCCTGGCACAGGTCGCAGGTGGAGCTGTTGTGGTTCAGGCCCAGGCAGCGAAGACAGCAGTCATGGGTGTCAGTAACTGAAAGAGTCTGACTGCAACGGTCACATTTCTTGAACCCACCGGGAGTCATGGTGGGAGAACCCCCAGCTGGGGTTGACTACTTCCAGGTGAAAAATGGCGTGAAGGCTGGTTGGGGAGGAACCTCGAGGAAAAAAGGGAACTAAGAGCCGAGGATGGCGCAGAGAGTGTAGGTTCACAGCAGGAAGGAAACAAGTGCGCAAATCAGAAAATTTGAAGGATTTTAAGAACTTAAGAACTTTTTCCAGGGAAGTAGAGGACTATGTCCATTGGGCTCTGCACAAAAAGGGAGACTGAGCAAGATGGCACCCTTGGGTGGGAAGGGGCCCACGCATGCGTGGTAGCATTCCCAAAGGCTTTCTTTAAAAGCTGGGGAAATGCTCTGCACGGGGATCCATCAGCACCAACGTCACCTATTTGTGAGGGCTGACTTCCTGCTTGTTCCTGGAGAAGGTAACCCTACGCAAACGTTTTGGGCTGTATGCTACCACTGGAGAGTTCACCAGTTGAGATGAAATGGTGATCTTGTCTTAAGAGATGACCTGTCGATTGCATCCACTGCTCGCATAGTCCATTGTCCCGTGAGCATGTTTAAAAGGGCATATGGCATCACATGGACTGTGGAGGCCATGTGGCCTAAGAGACATAGCATGTCTTGAGCAGTGAGGGTTGCCTTATGTTGACAATGGGCTGCCAGGGAGATGAGGTGGTGAATGCAGTCTTCTGGCAAGCAGGCCCATGTTTTCTTTGTTTCCAGATGAGCCCCTATGAATTCCGGAGTTTGAGCTGGAGTCAAGTGGGATTTTGGGTAGTTTTACAAATCCCAGATGCTGCAGAACTAGAATGGTATGATGACGTGATGTGGTGACTATGTGATGGGTATCTCCCTTGATGAGCCAGTCGTCTAAGTAAGGGAAGACGAATATCCCCAAGGTGTGCAGGTAGGTTGCTATGACTGCAAGGCACTTCATGAAGACCCTTGCCGCCAAAGCCAGGCCAAAGGGAAGAACACAATATTGTTAGTGGTGTCCTTGGAAGACAAATCTGAGGTACTTCCTGTACAATGGGTGGATTACGATGTGTGTGTGTAAGCATCCTTGAGATACAGAGAGCAGAGCCAGTTGTTTTGCTGAAGTTAAGAGAGAAGGGTCCCCAGTGAAATCATCTTGAACTTTTCCCTCACTAAGAATCTGTTGAGATTTCTCAGGTCGAGGATAGGCCTGAAGCCTCCTGTCTTTTTTGGTATGAGGAAGTAACGTAAATAGAATCCTAGGCCTTGCTGGAATAGAGGGACTTTCTCAACAGCTCCCTATGAGGCAAGACTTATGATCTCTTTCTGGAGCAGAGACGTGTTGGAAATCCATCAGGGCCTCACCCACAAAAGATTGGGGAGTACAGCCTTGAAATTGAGTTGATAGCATACACTGACCAGATGCAGGGTCCAGGATTCTGTAGTGATGAGGGATCATCTGTGGGCAAAGTGTGTCAACCTTCCTGGAATGTGAGAGAAGGAAGGTTAGAGAGGCAGACTAAGCCCTCTAGGAAGGAGGCTGAGGTGGTGGAGTTGGCTGGGCCTTAGGAGTTTTAGGTTTCCTGGGCTGATGATGATGATGGTCACTTATGTCAACCAAGTATGTGACCGCATGAACTGCACTCATACTCCTACCATTCAACTACCTCTTATAACAAATTGAGGGGAAGGAGTAAGGATCAGGGAAGAATTTTAAGATTTTTGCGCCTTCAGGCAGGACCAGATAACAGATCCCACTGGGGAGGGAGGGAGGGAGGAGCAGGTGTGTTAGAGAACTCAAATACTAGAGGAAACAGAGAAGCAAAGGAAGACCAGTGTCATAGTGATACCGCTTTGAAGAAGTATATACAAGCTCCTTTAAGGCCTGGGTATTTGGAACCTTTAAAATTTGGTGCCCTATGCAGCTGCCTGTACTGGCTATATCTAGATCCAGGCTTGGCAAAGAGGAAGTACACAACTTAATTTTGTCACTGATCAGTAAGTCAGAGATGAATATTTGAATCCTTGCCCATCAGCATGTATGCAGAAAGAAAGAAGGCAGCCTCTGCCAGTGCTCCTAAATGTTGTACACTTTTACAGATATGGTGCTAATGTTTACTGAAACATTTTCTATAACTGTATTTGAATGCCTTTAACAAGGAAGATCCATCATCTTAAATATTTAATGTCTTGAAAATAATTATTTAATTTCATCATGTTAATAAGAATATTATGTGCCGTTTGTCTCAACAGTTTTTAAGTTAATGCACTGAACAGTTAATTGTGGAATGCCTTGTCTCCAACACCAGGAAGTGGTTCAGTATCGCCACTGCTGTGTTAGCAGAGATGCCACCCCGAAATGCCCCCAGTACACTCCGATGCTAACCGGTTAGCATTGAGGTGTGTAATGGCGGCGCCTGTGGATAATTCAGCTGACTGTAAATGCTTTAGAATCCCTTCACCCCCCTTAATTTTTAGGCATTTCCACAATGCATGCCACATTTGGCAAAGCAAATGGCACCGGAGAGCTCATCCTGCAAGCTCGGTGTATGTATGGTTCCACATGGGATAGGGCTGCTGGAGCCTCCAATCTGAAAATAAAGGTGAGTACAAAGACATAAAATAACTGCAAAAGTTGCCAATACGGACAAAATCAGTATGTCAAAATAGTCAAAGACCATAGCAGACGTTCTCCAATTGTACCCAGGCAAACAGATTATTTAAAAAAAAAATAGCCTCTTTTCTAAAGTGTTTTAACTCCATGAGGAGCTCACCTGAAAAGGAAGGCTGAGATATAAATGGCTATAAACTTACCATGAACATGGAGAATGATGAGAAGGTAGGCACTGAGTAACCCGAGGTAAAGTTGACATCCAGCCATTGTTCAGTTTTAGTTTATCCTCTGTGCACTGTTGCTTTCTGCAAATTATCCTGTAGTTGAACAAATTTTACATCTGGCTTGAAGTTTGTGAAGTTAAGAGAAGGTGTAGGGTTTCCAGTGGTCTTCAGATAACTACTTCTCAGCTTCTACTACTGTATATTTACAACCAACCTAAAACAGAAAATAAAACAAGTATATTTGTGATCACAAGACAGACCCAAAAAGTCACCCCATTAACAAAGAGTTCAGCCATGTGAATTACTGTAGAAGACAAAATAAGATGCACAATCACATTGACGCTCAACACATCTGGTAACAAATCAATCAGCATCTTGAAAAACAGAATGCAGATACATAAGGGAACAATCTTTTCTGTCCTCTATCTGAAAAAGAGTAGAATAGTAGGCATACAATTAAAGAATACATCCTGGAGTAGAAAATTCCTGGGCGTCTAAAAACTGGCACTGGCTGCTGGTCTGGGCCCAGGAGGCAGTGATGCTGCTCAAACAAGCCTGTAACATGAGAGAGCCATAAGTGTAGATGATCCTGGACCAGAAAGCAATAGTTAGAGCAAACCCTGAACCAGAAAAGAACTGCAGCTGTGTCAGACAGTACACCTCCCCCCTCCCAAAAAAAGTTGCTTCTGTGGTGCACCTCAAGTCAGAAAGTGCTACTGCTGCTGTTAGTACAGCAGAAATGACTGTGAGGCGCTAATGCAATGGACTCAGGAGAAGTTGCAGCTACCTGGGGCTGCTTCCAAACTAGCACTGAAGAGAGGCTGGTTTGGGGGAAGAGAGGGTAGAATATAGCTAGAGAAACACACATACATTAAAAAAGCAAAAACAAGATCAAAAGCCACACAAAACAGAAACATAACAAAAGGAATATAAGGCAAGAACTCACAAAGTTTGCATCCCTGCTCCAGATCTGCTGCTGCCGGTTTCAAAGTCTCAACTATGACCCCTAATGGTAGTCTTGTAGTAATGCTGCTAAGGGTCAATCTGCTAAATAAAGGCTCTGTCTACCCTTATTTGGCAGACTGACCCCCTAGCAGTAGCACCTGAACTGCTATTTTGAATCCGGCACTAACTGGATGGAAGTAGAGGAGGAGCATACCTGTCTCATCCATTAGACTATCAGGGACACCCGCAGGTAAGTCCCTGGGAGAAGGGAGGTGGTCTCTGAGTTGCTTTTTCTTCTTGGGCCATGCTAACCACTGCACTTTTTTGGTGGTAACTATTTCTATTAGCAAAATTCAAAATCATAATTTTAAACTGTTCCCATTTAAATCAGACATCAAACACTAGAAACACTCCTTCCTTTTCTTAACAATCCCCTCATGTTACCCCCTCTCCCAATCCCCTTAATTGCTCTCTTTTATAAGGCCAATCACTCCACTCTAACTTCAGTCAAACGTGACATTGGTTCTCCTACTTGTGGAAATTTGTTTTTTATTGTGTATTACATGCTTTATAGGTCTCAGACTTGTCGGTACTACAACATATTTATGGAGATATCTATTGTGGTGCCTAATAGCATCAACGACCTTTTGGCACTTTTATACACTAATGTAAATAAAATACCACAAGTGAAGCATTCAAATGATTTGTAAACTAAATGCTGCTTAACTTTTGAGTACTCCCCAACGCCATCCCTTGGCACCTTTTCTTGCGTTTCACTCTAGATGAGCTTCTTCAGGGGGATTTGCAATTAAAAAGAAGTGAAACAGCAAAAACATTAAAAAAAAAAAATCATAAATTTCTCCACGTTTACTGCCTTTAAAATTCCTTAAAACTTTGCCTCTATATCCACATGCCATTAAAAAATTTCCGAACTTGTGCTGCAGACGCTGTCCTCACCAAGGTTTAGTAGATCAGGAAATCTTCAAAGACGTCACGCATGCCAATTGTCCTTGAAGCTTCCTTATTATACCCTCATAGTAACGTCACTACCCGGTGTAACGAACTCCCCTTTGTGTTCTGCATCATTGATGATTTCAGAGGCATGCTCCCCAATCAATATACGTATTAAGACCCGCAGGTGCCAAAGTTTGCAAATTGAATATCCGTTGTTCCTTTATTGGAAGCGTTTGTTCCTGTGATTTGCCATTTATACCTGAAACAACTCTTAACACAAAAACATCGTAAATCTTCAAAAGTGTGAGTTTGTTCCAGGCAATGTTGAACCATTGGTGCCAAAATGGTTTTGCATTTCAATTGGCTTTTATGTTCTGCCATGCGTATTTTAAAAGGTCTAATAGCCTGCCTGGAACAAACTCACACTTTTGAAGATTTACGATGGAGTGAAGGAGTGAAGAATCTGAAAATGGAAATAAGATCCTGGAAAAAAAAAACCTTAGGTTAGACCTTGTGTCTTGCTTCCACTTTCTCTTCGTTTTCTCCTAGCTAGAAAATATGGATGACAGTTGCGTAAATTTCAGCTTTTAGAAAATATCAGCTTTGAAAATGTGCATTTCTTGCATTTTGTTCAGTATAAGAAGACATGCATTTCTGTTTTTCTTCAGTGTTCCACTGGTCAGGTTCTCGGGTTTGTTTGGTTTTTTTTTTTTGAGTACATATTTGTTTCTAATTTGTAGCCCCTTATTCTTTACTAGGCGATGGTCTGTGTAGCCAAGATGAGGGGTTATGTTAGCATGGTGAAATTAGACCTTACCTGCTAACTTTCTTTCCTTGAGTTCCTCCAGTCCAGTCCAGTCACGTGGGTTATGCCCTATCACCAGCAGATGGAGAACGAGAACCACTCGTTTTGATAATGTACTCTAAGGGATATGTGCAGATCTGGCCATACCAGTATTCTGATCAACCAAGATGACTTCCCAACAACCACCACCATCCACCTATAAACTTAATCAACTATTCACAGTAAAAAGCACCGGAGAAGGCAAGGTACTACTCCCCAAGGAACAGGAAGAACACTTTTCTCTGAATTTGTAGAATGGGCTCCTCCCCCCCTCCCCCTTTCCCCACAACAGCACCAGGGAGGCACCATGGCCAAAAACAGACGACTGGCACAACAGCGCATTTCAAACTTTTCTAGGTCAAGGCTCACCAAACAATACTGATAGGGCCAGTTCTTGACTGAACTGAAGGGACTCAAAGAAAATTAGTAGGCAAGGTCTAATTTCACATATTCGTCCCTCCAGTCCAGTCTAGACATGTGGAACATGTCAGAGCAGTATTCTGCTACAGACAGGACATGCGAGCCTGGCGTTCTAACACTCGCGCCCCAAACCACACATCACCACATCACATCACCATTTATATGGTAATGCTATACAAGGGAATGGAGCGATGACCACATCACCGCTTTACAAATGTCAATTGGAGGAACGAGCCTGAATTCCACCCACGACACCACCTGTACTCTAGTTAAATGGGCCTGCAAACCCTCTGGAACGAACAGCGCCTTGATGAGAATGATGAGACAAAAGGCCTGTCGAGTTAAAAAAAAAAAAAAAAACGCTTGCATCAAATCCGTTGATGGACCAGCTCTTCTCCTCGAGAGACCACTGACCGTGTATCACATGACCCTAACAATTGCCACCACCCAGTCGAGGGGTTTGGTTTTCTTTTTTTTTTTTTTTTTTTAATTTATTTATAGAACATTTTTATATTACATGCAGAAAAAAAATATTGCAACATCATTACACATGCATGACACATCGCTACATTTTAAACAAGCCCACATCAAGAAGGTGATACATTCTATATATCAAACAATCCTCACATTGGTTCCTAGAAATTAAATCCTAAAACTCCTTTTAACTGGTCAAGAAACACAAAAAAAAATTAAACCACCACAAAATTCCATATCTTGTATTAAGCCTTACCTTTCCAAAAGTCTAACAGTTGTTCCACTAGAAAGTAAATATATTGTTTCCCCTGAAATACAACATGGCATTTACAGGGGAACTTCAAATAAAATAAAGCTCCCGAGCCAAAACATGCAGACTTACCTCCAAAAAAGCCTTCTGGCGTTTTTGCGTGGCTCTGGAAACATCAGGAAATATTTGTAACGGTTGACCGCAAAACTTCTCAGCCTTTTTCTTAAAATAAGCACGTAAAACCTTCTCCTTATCTAATTCTGACAAAAAAGTAACTAATAACGTAGCACGTGTAGATATGTCTTCTTTGGATGACTCCAGAAAACCAGAGATATCCAAAGTAGAGGAAACTAACTGATCATAACGCGTTCCCAGTCCAACACCCTCATCTCCAATACAATCACAGGCTAATTTGACCGAGGGTAAATAATAAATTTTAGATAAACCCATCGCTTCAACATTAGTGAATAACAAAACCTCTTTCAAATACATATAAAAAAGGTGTTCATTTCCTGCTGCGTTACCTAGATTAAACCTCATTGGTTCCTGGTGCCTGCGGGGGACCCTTCTGATTGGACTGTGTCTATTCTTTGGGTTATAATATTCAGCTACCCCAACACGGGACGTGGTCGCGGGCGCGTCCCAGTGGGCACGTGCCCGAAGGGGCGTGACCAAAGGGGCAGGTCCTGCCCCTTTGGCATCCCTTCAGTGCACGGGGGTGCACCACGGTGCACAGAGAGCAATTTGTTATGGGGAAAAGGAAAAAGAAGAATTTGTCGTCTGCCCAGCCTAAGGCGGTTAAAGTTATTGGACCTATGGATGCTCATGTACGTGTGGGTGAGCTTTCGAAAATGGATTCTAAATCATCTGTGGAATCCCTGGACGTGTCAACAGTGAGTACGTCCATACTTCCTTGCTCTCAGAAGGAAAAGGGTTTAACTCCTCTCGGTCAAGCAACTTCCTTGTTATCTGGCATGGCCAACTTGCCAGGGAAGGCGAGTAATGGAGATGCCGGTTCGGGCTTGTTGCCAGACTCTTTCTTAAGGTAGACGTTTCCTCGGATAGTTTACCACCTCCGGTTCCATCGGTGATTTCATTTGTGTCGGTTACTTCAGAGGTGATTCCGCCTACTGATATAACATTGCACGATATCTGGGCTGTAGTGGCTCGGACTGAGTCATCACTAACTGCCTCTCTTCAAAAAGTTTCTGATTTTTCTAAAGAAACTGTTTCTAAATTTAAAGATCATGAGAGCCGTTTAGTGATCTTGGAAGCAGCCGCTGCAGCTTTGGAAGTTCGTAGAAATGAGCAGTTAGATTTGCCTTTCAAGCTTTCCCAAGATGTTTCTTTACTACATCGACAAGATGAGAATTTAGAGAATTTATTACGATCGAGAAATTTAAGGTTGTTAAATTTTCCCAGGACCCACTATTTATCTCCTTCTATTCTTTTTTATATGTATTTGAAAGAGTCAAGGTGTTTTGAGCAGCATCCCTGCCATCAACTTGGCTGAGTTCATCCACCAAAGGTTGCTCCTTTTCGCTTCCTCCAGACATTGTAGCTTCCTCAGCATGGAATGCTTCTAGGGAGACTACCAGGACAGCAGCATCCCTTGGAGAGGATGCATGTGCATTCTGGTCCACAGAACTAGATCCACTGTCGCCATCATAAACCCCAGCAGCTGCAGGTAGACCCATGCCTAAGTACACTACATCCTGTGGAACCTCTGCACATGATTCTGCATCTTCTAGATTTGGTCCGGAGGACAAAACACCAACCCCAACCTGGTGTCAAAATGAGCCCCCATATAAATCAGATCCTGCGATAGCTGAATAACGCTTCATTCTTTAAAGCCGCCCTGTCCTCCACTGGAACAATAGTCGTCTTTGTAACTGCGGAAACCAAGGTATTTACCTTTGGAAATTGCAAAAAGGTCTTTTTCCTCCAATGGCAGGAGGTACAAGCATGCCATAGAATGGCAAACCCGTAAACCGGCTTCAGAGACATCTCACTCTGCTGAAATGAGATCTTTGATGGCACTATGGAGAGGAAAGAATGTTGAGGATTTCCGAATATCTTGCTACAATGGATCTTCCAAAGGCTCCTTTTTTGCTGGGGCACCATCAACTACAATATTAAGGGCTGAGAACTGCTGGGAAAAAAAGAGGCACCAATTCCTCATGCTGAAATACTCTAATGATGTTGGATCCTCAACCATAGGGAGCTCGCCATCCTCTAGGCTCCTCCGCAGAAGGATCCCGGTGCCCCAGTGGTCCTTCCAAGCCCTCCCAAAAAAGCAGAACCCTGGTCCTCCCAGATGCCTCTTCCACCCACCGTACTTAAATAGCAGCTTCACAGGTCTCAGGTTCCCTGCTCCTCCTCCGCGACCTGCCATGTCAGGGGAGCTTTGCACCAGTGCCTGCTTCATGCAGAAGGCCTGGTGCAAAAGCAGCACAACTCTAAAGGAAAAGGAATCCCCTGCCCAGCCATCAGCTCACTGGAGTTTCCAACCTGCATCCTCTGCTCCCCAGAGACCCCAGGAGTAATAATCAGGTCCCCCCGACTCAGACATGGATGCCTGCCACATGGCTGCAGTTCACACCCAAACCATTAGATCCCATTGCTGAGGGGAAATTGGACATTGCTCTCTCTAACTGCCACAGGCCAGGGAATCTTCCGTTTCCACTTGCCTCTGGCCCCGAAGCACATCATCTGTGGCACAGCCCTCAGCCTCACAGCCGCACCAAAAGCCAGCACCAGACAATGAGCTATGATGGCTCTCGCAGGTCACAGCCACATGCACACTTTTCGCTGCGGCTCAATAGCCCCTCTCACCTCACCAGTGGGGACAATGCTGCCAAGACCACAGTTTGTGCTCCCTGGTTATCACGGAAAGGAAGGGAGCCTGCCTGACTTTTTTTTTTTTTTTTTAACTTAGAAATTTAAAGGGCCAAGCTCTGCTGTGGTTCTGTACCCTGGGCCCTCTCCCAAGAGTTAGGGAGAAGTATCGGGGTACTCCGAGGAATTGAGGTGGAGGACTCAAGTGGAAGGGACCCAGACCACTGAGTTCTGCACCTCACAGCCCACAATTGCCAAAAACAGCGCGGTTCCACAGCAGAGTAATCAAATTTATTTTTGTTTTCAATGAATCCAGTCTACATGTAGAGTCCAGACTACACAGCAGCTCATCACCATCTGCTGGAGTCTGAGAAATACTGGTATGAAAAGATCTGCACAGATCCCTTATAGAGTGAATCATCAAAACCAGTGGCTCTCAGTCTCCATCTGCTGGAACTCAGAAGTGTCCTGAGCCTGCGTGACCACTGTCAAGTATACATCAGGTCTGTCATCTGGGAGAATAGGAGTGAAATTTCCTAGATCCCTTGAGACGTCCTTAAGGTATATGCCCATGTAGAAGTTGTAGGATGTAATCCTAGAAGCAAGCATCGAGCAAGCATGGGGAAACTGCTAGGTATCTGTAACCCAGACTGGCCACTGTTGGAAACAGGGTACTGGGCTTGATGGACCTTGGTCTGACCCAGTATATCATATCATGTTCTTAAGCATACATGCCTGGAAGCAACGACATCCAAAAAGCATCAAGAGCCCTGGCATCTTTGCCAAGCAACACAGATGAATGAGTTTTAGAACTATTGATGTGTTGCATCACCGATTCCACCACCATAGAATGGTGTGATAGTTGAGGCTTTTGAAACCCTGGGCATGGTGGAACTTGGTACATAGTACTGAGGCGTTTACTGATAGGTGGAACCATTAGCAGGGCCTCCCACATTCATAGTATTAGATCCTGTAGGATCCAATGCACCAGTAACATTGTAGCCTCCTTGGGCATCGAGGGGGACTGGGGGATATTCAATTCCTCAGCCCTTGGTTCAATTCCAATGTTACTGTGATTTGGAGACCTGCTGCCATGTCCCGAATGAAGTCCTCAAAGGACATGTCCTCTAGCGAGGATAGACGCCTCACATGAGGAGGAGAAGGATCGGAGGGGATATCCCGTGTGACCCTGGAATCCTCCGATGTCTTTTTAGAGTCAGACAATGATGACTCCGATTCTGAAAGAAAATCAAAGTATTAACGATCTCGAGCCAATGTTGATGCTGATGTTCAGTCCATGCAGTACTCGAACCGGGAACTGATGATGGTTACTGGTTCCAGCGGAGGGAGGGGTCCAGCCGATACCAGTTCAAGGGCTGGCATCGAACCCAGAGGTATCAGTGTCGAGCTGGAAGGCGGTGCCAGACTCATCGGGGCTGTCGATACCTTCGGTACCACAGCAGGCAGGAGAGTCGCCTAGGTCCTCTTGATAACTAAGAAATGCTGATCAATCGAGGACACAGACGCTTGGATGGATTAGAGTACGGGGCTGTATGCCACCATCCCAGAGCATGGTACCAGTAACGTTCCGGAGGTCGATGGCTTGGGAGCATCCTGGAGTCCCTGTGTGGCTTTGGAGGTCTCATTCTCCCACCAGGACTATTTGGCAGGCTGGTCAGCATCAGAAACCTCTCTTTGTGTATCTCATGGAGTACAGGACTTCGATACTCTGTATCGGATTTCGATGCAGAGGACATTCTTTAATTTATATTTGGACTTTTTGGAGACTTGGGAACCAGCTGAAGAGACAGTCTTCCTCGACTATGCAGAGGCTACCGAAATAGAGTACAGGACAAAAAGCGAGTCATACTGCTTGGTCCTGTTCTTTAAGCCTTGCTTGGTCATTTGTTTGCACAAACAACAATTGTCTGGTCTATGGTCTGGGCCCAAACATTTCAAGCACCAGTCATGGGAATCAGTGACCGACATTGTGCTGGAGCACTTGGAACATTTTTTAAAGCTACTGATCAGAGCACTGGCCACCTCAATAGCCAACCCACGCTCCGTTCCACTGATCTATGTCTGCAAAGTGGCCACATGATCCTCTCCACACATGTTCCAAAGACACTACTGCCTCGACCTCAGGTCTCAGGAAGACTGCGCCCTTGGCACGGCCGTCCTCTCCACCGCAGCAGAGGGAACCAAGGCAGTCACCAGTGGTTCCCCTCTTCAGGGACCGGACAGCCTGACCTGATTCCAGTTCGTGACTGCTAAATGTTACTGTACCATGCCTTGTTGACTCACTGTCACTGCTGCTGACTGACACTTAATGTTGAATGTTAGACGGTATTATCACTTATTGCACATCATTGTTGCCTGTTGCACCTTAATGTTGCGCTGTGTTATTGCTGCTTATCATCATTATTGCTTATTATTATTATTGCTTATTAGGCTGCCTGTTGCACCATTATTGCTGCTCATTGCACTGTTGCACTAGTCTATACAATAAACTTCTGCCCTAACTCAAGATCTCCATAGCCTTCCATAGCACGCTTCCCTCCTCCACCTCAGCACACACCTGCAGCTGGGGAGGAACCAGGTGTGGCTGATGCAATCCTGCTAGCCCATGGAGAAAGCGAGGTTACTTACCTGTAACAGTGGTTCTCCATGGACAGCAGGATAAATCAGCCACACAATCCCACCTACCTCCGCTGGATGAGGTCAGCCTGAATGAGACCGCTCCCTAGCTGGTAAGACTAGCTAGGAACACACTGGCTGGGCTAGGGGGCGGGCCGGTGAGGTGAGCTACCTGGGCATGCTCAGAAAGGTTCACCTTTCTGAGCTCTGGAGAGCACTTCTGTATCTATGACGCCGCCTGGAGGACGTCACCAGGTGTGGCTGACTTATCCTGCTATCCACGGAGAATCCCTGTTACAGGTAAGTAACCTCGCTATCTTGCTGGCTAGCATGGATGCCTGAAAGGAATGCCACGCGAAGGAATCAAGATGCCTCGATTCCCTTCCTGGAGGAATCGAGACATGGTTCTTGCCATCTTTTATGCAATGCATCGCCGATTCCACCATCATGGAATGGTGTGGAACCTGTTGCTTCTGGAATTCAGTGCATTCTGGTACTCTGTACATGGTGTCTAATCGATGACTGACTGGGGATGCATTCTGGTACTCTGTACATGGTGTCTAATCGATGACTGACTGGGGAAAAGTAAGAGGGGTTTCCCACATCTGGAGCACTGGATTGTGGAAGATCCAGTCTACCGGGGGGATTGCGGACTCCTTCGAGGCTGTAGGATACTGGAGTATTTCTAGCTCCTCCACTCTGTTCCGGTTCCGATGTTGCCGGGATGGATAGGCCGGCCATGTCCCTGATGAACTTATGAAACATGTCTTCAGGAGGGGATTTATGCCGCGCACTAAAGGACGGTGGCGAGGATTCTGAGATGATGCCCTGGAGGTCATCAGAATCGAAAGAACAGTGATCAGAATTGGAGGAACGCCATCGGCAGCATGAACGGTGTCAATGCTCAGCAATGTCCTTGGGCCCTAAACCTGGGGTAGACCACGGGTTATCAGTAATCAATACTGATACCGGTGTCGGTACCGAGGCCTCGGTTCTCGGTGCAGAATGCATCGGTGCCGAAGGCAGTACAGCTGTGGAAGCTTGCATTGGAGTGGATGGAGTCACTGAGGTCAATGCTCCCAGTTGCAGTCCCACGGCTGTTGGTGTAAGAGGAACCAAAGTCGCAAGGAGGGCCGCTATAGTTCTCTCCAAGAATAGTATCCACTGATCCAGGGAGGTTGCCTGCATCTGGTCCAATGAAAGAATGGGGCTGGACACCACCATACCAGAGCAAGGCATTGGGGGTTGTCCTGAGGCCAAAGCCTCGGGTGCCTCCCGATTCCCCATTAAGACTTTGGAGGACAAAAAGACTTCCCGCTGGGGATGCCTAGACCGATGCGAGAGTCGTAAGAAGTCCTGGATGAGTCCCGGTGGTCAGAGCAGGATCTCTCCCTCGATTCCCGAGACTTGCTTGAGGGATCTTTGGACTTTTCCTTCAGATCTTTCAGCTTCTCTGAGGAGCCTTGGGACTTTACCTTATCTTTTGAAGGAGACGTGACTTTCTTGGTCTTCTCCTCCAAGTGCCTCGACTCCTTCAAATTCTTGGCACCATGTGAGCATGAGGATGCCCTGGAGGAAGTGGAGGCAAATGACACCGAGTCTAAAAGGAAGAGCTCTCTGAACCTTTTGGCCCAGTTCCCTAGGTTCCTCTTCGTCATCTGTTTGCAGAGGGAGCATTGTTGGGGTATATGGTCGGGACCAAGGCATTTCAGACACCACTCATGTTTATCTGTTAATGAAATGGTTCTGGAGCCCTTGGTGCATTTTTTTGAAACCACTGGATGGTTTCTCCATCATAAAGATGGTGGGGAAGACCCAATGGGCACGAGCCCCTGAGGAAAATATTTTTTTTTTTTGAAAAAAGGAAATTGAAAGCAAAAAATAAGAAAATTTAAAAAGTAAGGAAACTAGTATCAGACGATATCGGTGAGTTAGGCAGGAGCGGTTTAAGGAAAGTTTTAAAATTCTTTCTCTGGTGAGAGGGTGATGACCCGTTGGCTCAGTGGAAAAAGAAGAACTGAGGAGAGGGAGTTGAAAGAGCGAGAAGGCAGAGGCTTAGGCACAGTGGACTGCTCCCAAAGGCTTTCCTACTAGTAGCTGGGGAGCTTCCCGCATGGGTTCAGTCAGTACCCAATGTCACCCATATGTGAAGACTGCACTCCTGCTTGTTCCTGGAGATAGCTAGGTCATGGGTCTTCCAGCAGGACAATGACCCAAAATATATATACAAAAGTACAAAAGAAAGGTTTAAAAAGGAACAAATGGACTGTTTTAAACAAGCTAGCAAAGAGTCCTGATCTCAATTCAATGAAGAACCTTTGGAAAGAGCTGAAATCTGCCATTGGTAAAAGGAATCCTTGAAACATTCATGAGCTGGAACAAATCATAGTTGAAGAGTGGGAGAAACTACCAGCAGACAGATGTTCGAAACTTATAGATGGCTACAAGATAGGTTTGGAGGCTGTCATCACTGCCAAGGCTATGCAACCAAATATTAGTAAAGGGTGCCATTAGTCCTGTCCAAGTCATATTTTGTTTTTTGCTCATAAATTAATATGTCTAAGTTGCACACATTTTTTTTGTTGTATACCTATACTATTACAATATGATGACATACAATTGGAAGATTTCCAATTATTTCTCAAGATATTATACACTACATACCTAAAATGCAAAGAGTGCCGATAATGTTGACCACAAGAGGAACATAGCAATTTTTGAAACAGGTAATAATCACATACATATAGCAGGGATTCTCATATCCTTCCTGAGGATCCTATAGTTCCAGGATATCCACAAATACAGTACATATGAGTGTAATTAGCATAATGACTTTCCAGTATATGCACATTTCATGTATATTCATTGAAGATATCCTAAAGCTGGCTGTGGAGTCTGCAGGCCAGGTTCGGGAAGCCCTGACAAAGTTAGTGTATTTGTTCTTGTGCTTCAGGATGAGTTTTACTGCTTTGCATGTCTGCTGGCCATTTACACATCAACAAAGAAGCTATTATCTCCACAGTTTCCTAGTGAAAAGTAGGAAATGGCAAGCAGAACAAGCAGGACTACTATAGATACCTACACAGACAATATACACAGAATACCTTGACTCAGTCACAGATGCAAAATACAGACAAACACACTCTTATTTGGTGAGGAAGTGAACACAGACTAGAAGGAGAAACATACAAAAGCTGAACTTGGAACCCCACGAAACCAGAATTTGCATGCAGTGCAACACAGGAAAAATGGAAACAAATATATTTCTTCCTGCATGGTCCAAAATACAATTTATTTATTTAAAACTTTATAATCCATAGAGCACAATATAACATACAAAATAAAAACACTTATGTCACAACTCCAACAGTAAAGACAAATTTTAAAAAACGGTTCCGATCTGTATTAAAATCTTTCTTAAAAAGTGAAGCCTTCAACCTTCTGAAGTCTAAAGTAGTTCATGGAGAGATCTGGGCAATTGATTCCAAAGATGAAGCCCAATAAAGGAGAAACCAATTTCTAGTTCTAGAAATCTTTGCAAACTACAATGAAGGGATTTTAAGTAGAGATTGAGAGCTTGTGAGCATAACTGCTACCCTGGTTGATTGATCACTTCTATTTCTCTGCTGTTCTAAGGGAGGTTAACTCGCAAAAAAACTGAAAATTATCCAGAGAACTCTAAACCGTATCCGATACCCCACTGGTAACCACCAGTGCAGCTCTCACAAAACTGGCACGATATGATCAGAAGGTCAAACACCTGAAATAAACTTTGCTGCAATGTCATGTACCATTTGCAATGCCTGTACATAACAGGCAGTTAATTCAAGATATAGTATATTGCAATAATTCATAGGCATTAAAACCAGTGTTTGCAGGATAATCTTAATCTGCACCAAAGTAAGGTTTTACTTTGCCTATGCCTCGGTCTCAAAAGCATTTTATGCAGCATTCTTCATATGGAAATGAAACATTAAACCAATCAATCAGCACTCCCAAATACCGTGCCTCCATCTTAACTTCAGCTATGCACGCTTTCAGAATATCTGTTGAGGAAGATCATATTGCCTCTCACAATATAACAATAATTCCTTTTTCCTTGCATTAAGTTCTAGACAGACTCAAACACCCTGTTGAAATCATGAAACTGTGGCACTTAAAAAACCATTAACAGGTCTAGATAAAAACATTTTGTCATCTGCATAAATCCTAAGGCAGAGGGCCTTGAAGTTATGGCAGACAGCTCTTCAGTTTATATCTTCACACCTTGCAGGACCACCTGTTGTTGGTTTAAACACCATGTATGACTGGCGAGATAAGAATGGAACCATCAGAAAGCTGTACTGCGTATCCCCAGATGTTCCAACTGCGAAGTAGCAAATCATGATCTACACAGTCGAATGCAGCCAATTTATCTAAAAAGCCACTGATATCAGAAAAGCACATTTGCTAAAACTAAACGAGACAGACAAAAGATAAAAGTAGGAAAATTTCTGTATAATCCTGTGGAAAAAGAAGAACTAGCAGCTAAATATGCCTTTACCTGTCATTATGAAAATATAAGCTGACCAGGAACAATATGTACTAGCATCAGAACCTGGGAACTGTCCCTGATTCTCACATTATTTATGATCACTCCAAGTATTACTGTGGCAGCATATGTAAAATAGTCAGGCTATTCGTTATGATGTGAATGTCTTAGTTGAGCAAAACATTTTTTTTGTTTGTGGATCTTATGTGAGTTTTCAGAGTCTCAATATCTTTTTTTCAGGTGAGGTTTTGAATATTCATATACAATAATATTTATGTGTAACTTTTTTGTGCAAGAAAGCGTAGTTACTCACTTGTAACAGGTGATCTCCCGGAACAGCAGGACTTTAGTCTTCACATATGGGTATCGTCTGTACCAAGAAAGCCTGCGCATGAACGCTCCCCAAAGTCCAATAGGAAAGTTTTTGGGAGCATCCCACAGCGCATGCTTGCTGCCTTCCTTCCTCTATACCTCTCACTTCAGTTGAGTTTATAGCTGAGACCAAAGGAGAGAAGGAGAGAAGTAGAGAAAGAGAGATAGAGACAACTCCTAGGGGAGGTGGGTGGGTTGTGAAGACTAAAATCCTGCTGTTCCCAGAGATCACCTGTTACAGGGTGAGTAACTACGCTCTCCAGGAACAAGCAGGAATGTAGTCTTCACATATGGGGAATCCCCAGCTGGAAGATGCCAAGGGGCGACCCCAGCAAGCAGCAAACCCAGGTGATTTGGGTCATGCTTCCTCCCATGGACCTTTGGCATCCAAACTGTGGATGGTGGGTAGGAGATGAATTAAGTATGGAAGAGATGTTGGAGAAAAGCCTGGCCAAACGAGGCATCCCGACGGGCATCACTGTCTAAGCAATAGTGGGCTGTGAAGGTGTGTACCGAAGCCCAAGTGGCTGCTTTGCAGATGTCATCAATAGAGAAAGAACGAAGGTTAGCCGTTGAGGCTGCCATTGCTCTCACATTGTGAGCCATGACATGGCCTTATTTATTTTATTTATTTATTTATATTCTCTTATATACCACGCTATTCTGCATCAGTACGGTTTACATTAAACAAACTGAAATTACATTGAACAGGGCATTATAACTTGGAGATAACTATTTTACAGGGAACATGGGCTATGGAGGGTTAAGTGGCTTGCCCAAGACCACAAGGAGCACCTGTGGGACTAGAAACTCCAGTCCTTCCGGCCCAAGGTTGCTGTCCTCTAGTGGGATTTGAACCCCCAACCTTCCAGCCTGAAGTACCTTGCCCCAACCACTAGGCCACTCCTCCACTCCATGACCTTCGAGAGAAAGTCCCTTACTCTGATGTGTGTAGGATATGCAGTCTGCAATACAATTTGACAGAGTTCTTTTAGAAACGAAGTCCCAGATGAGAGTCAAAAGCCACAAAAAGCTGAGAAGATTTTCTATGTGGCTTAGTTCTTTGGAGATAAAAGGCTAAAGCTCTTTTACAATCCAATGTGTGAAGATTCCTTTCTGCATTGGAGGCGTGAGGCCTAGGAAAGAATATAGGAAAATAAACCAACTGGTTTAAATGAAAAGGCAAAATCACCTTTGGAAGAAAATGAGGATAAGCCCTGAGGATTCCTTTATCATGGTGAAACCTTGTATAAGGAGGGTCAGCTACTAACGCCTGTAGTTCACTAATGCGTCTTGCAGAAATGATGGCAATTAGGAAAATAACTTTCCATGAAAGAAACTTTAGATCTGAAGTGGCTAAAGGTTCAAAGGGCGGTTTCAAAAGCTGACCAAGAACAAGATTTAGATCACATGCCACCGGTGGTGGTTTAATGGGAGGTTTTGTTAAGAGTAGGCTTCTCATAAATCTTGATATAAGTGGATGAGAGGAAATAGGTTGTCCATCGAAAGGTTTATGAAAAGCAGCAATAGCACTGAGATGAACCCTCACTGAATTGGTCTTTAGTCCAGATGTTGATAATCGTAGAAGATACTCTAGTAGCAACTCTACATGTACTAAAAGGGATTAAGTCCCTTTTGTGAACACCAGGCAAAGAACCTTTTCCACTTAAAAGCGTAAGAACGTCTTGTGGAAGGTTTTCTGGAAGCCAGGAGGATATCCTTCACTTGTTGAGAAAGAATATCATCCTGGAATTCTAGGCTTTGAGTAACCAGGCCCTGAGATTGTAGGGCCTGGGGACTGGTATGCAGTAGGGGATCCATCGTCCTGCGACAGGAGATCCGGAGCATTCCCCAACTCCAGAGGAGTGGTTTGAGAGAGACGCAGAAGGGGGGGGGGTACCACGCTTACCGTGGCCAACGTGGAGCTATGAGTATCATATGACCTCTGTCTCTCTGAAGTTTGAATAAAGTCTTGGGAATGAGGGGAATGGGTGGGAAGGCATAGAAGGAAGTCCAGTCCCCAGTGGCGTAGGAACACATCTCTTGCCTGACAGTTTTCAGCCGGAATTCTGGAACAGAATCGGGGAAGTTGGGCATTCTGCGGACTTGCAAGGAGGTCTATATCTAGTGTTCCCCAGATTTGAAACACTCGAGCGAGCTGGTCTGAGTGGAGAGACCACTCGTGTGGCAGCAGCATTCAACTGAGTTTGTCTGCCCACGAGTTCTGAATGCCCGGAAGGTATATTGCAAATGGGTGAATTTGTAACTCTCTGGCGAGGGCCCATAGTTGCAAAGCTTCGCTGCATAGCAACAGAGAGCCTGTTCCGCCTTGTTTGTTCACATAGAACATAGCAACCTGATTGTTGGTTTGGACCAGAACTGTCTTGTTGCTGAGATGGCCCTGAAAGACTTGAATAGCCTTGAAAATGGCTCTTAGCTCTAGGTGGTTTATGTGAAGGGACACCTCCTGTGAGGTCCAAAGACGCTGAGTGGAGATATCGTGCAAGTGGGCCCCCCAACCCATTTTGGACGCATCTGTCGTTAGGGTAGTTTGGTAAAGAGGCTGATGGAAAGGAGAGCCTACAAGGTTTTCCAGGGATTGCCACCATTGCAGGGACAAAATCAGACATGTGGTAGCTCTGATTTTGTCTGTCAGTTGACCCGTGGCTTGTGACCACTGAGAGGAAAGGGTCCACTGGGCTGCTCGCATGTGGAGGCGAGCATAGGGAACCACATGGACAGTGGATGTCATGTGTCCCAGCAGCTGAAGCATCTCCCGAGCAGTAAGGAATACCTTTGTAGATGCTTGAGATGCTAGATGTATTATATGTCGACAGCGTGGCTGTGGCAGGAAAGCCTCCGACTGCCATGTGTCTAGACGAGCCCCTATGAACTCTAGGGATTGAGAGGGGGTGAGATGAGATTTTGAGAAGTTTATGACTAATCCCAAGTATTGAAGAATTCCCATTGCTCGAGAGAGCGCGAAGTTGGCGTCTGGAGCTGTCAATGCTCGAATGAGCCAATCGTTTAAATAAGGGAAGACAAATATTCCCAGAGTCCTCATAAATGCTGCTACCACTGCCATGCATTTTGTGAAGACTCTTGGAGCAGAGGCTAGTCCAAAAGGAAGAACTCTGTACTGGAAGTGTCTTCCTTGGATCAGGAATCAAAGGAACTTCCTGTGATCTTAGTGGATGAGAATATGCGTGTACGCATCTCTTAGATCTAGAGAACATAGCCAATCCTGACTTTGAAGGTATGGTAAAAGTGTTCCGAGGGAGATCATCTTGAACTTTTCTCGGAACAAATACTCGTTTAATTCTCTGAGGTCCAGTATAGGCCTGTGTGCCCCTGTCTTCTTTGGAATAAGAAAGTAGGGAGAGTAGAACCCTGTCCCCTGTTGGGTTATGGGCACTTCTTTAATTGCTCCTTCAGCTAGAAGTGACGTGACCTCCTGCCACAAGAGGTCGGTGGTAGGGCCCTGAGAATTGAACTGTTTCAGAATTGTAGGTGGGGGCAAGTTGCGGAAATGAAGCTTATATCCTAATCTTACAAAGGACAGAGTCCAATTTTCTGAATTTATTTGTTGCCATCTTTTGGCAAAATGGCATAGTCTGCCTGGAATGGTCAAGAGTTCTGGACCTTTTAGGAGAAGAATGACTAAGTTCTCTAGGTGGAAGTCAAAGACCCTGAGGGGGCTGGGTCTATTGAGCCAGTTGAGCTTTTTGAGCTTGTGGCTTTCTATGCTGTTTGTTCTGTTGTTGTCCCTATTGGGAAACATGAAGTGGACAGTGAGTTTGAATGGTATAAGACTGGTAAGACTTCTTTTTCTTACTGAAAAAAGGTTTCTTGAATGTTTTCTTTTTTTGCTGGGTTGGCTGTAGCTTTGACAATCTGTTCAAAGTAGTATTGTCAGATTCAAGCTGATTAGCCTTGTCCTGCCAGTCCTTGCCAAAGAGATTTTCTCCTGTGCAAGGAATGTTTCCCAGTTTTTCTTGCACCCTCTGTTCTAAGTCTGATGCTTGAAGCCAAGCAATACGACATGCTCCTACGGATATAGCATAGTTACTCACCTGTAACAGGTGATCTCCGGGAACAGCAGGAATTCAGTCTTCACATATGGGTATCATCGGTACCGACGGAGCCTGCGCGGGAACGCTCCCCAGCATCCAATTAAAAAGCTTTTGGGAGCATCCCACAGCGTCTGCGTGCTGCCTTCCTGCCTTTCCCAACTGCCTCTCTCCAGTTGAGTTTAAAGCTGAGACAAAGAGAGAGAGAGAGAGGGAAAGAGAAAGATAGAGATACAACTCCTAGGGGAGGTGGGTGGGTTGTGAAGACTAAATTCCTGCTGTTCCCGAAGATCACCTGTTACAGGTGAGTAACTATGCTATCTCCAGAAACAAGCAGGAACGCAGTCTTCACATATGGGGACTCCCTAGCTTTAGATGCCAGGGAGAAACCCCAGAGGTTGTGTGTCCCTGTGAAAGGGCTCCACTTCCCCCCATGGATCTCTGGCATCCAACCAGGGATGGCGGGTAGGAGTTGATTAGGTATGGAACAGGTGTTGGAGAACAGCCTGACCAAACAAGGCATCCCGGCGGGAGTCCTTGTCCAAGCAGTAATGGGCTGTGAAGTTATGAACCGAGGCCCAAGTGGCTGCTCGACAGATGTCGTCAATAGATACAGAGTGCAGATGAGCCATTGAAGCTGCCATGGCTCTCACATTGTGAGCTGTGACATGGCCCTCCAGAGGAAGGTTCTTACTCTGATAGGCAAAGGAAATACACTGTGAAATCCAGTTGGACAGTGTTCTCTTGGAGACTGGAAGTCCCAAATGAGAAGGATCAAAAGCAACAAAGAGTTGAGAG
Source organism: Ichthyophis bannanicus (assembly GCA_033557465.1). Classification (NCBI taxonomy): domain Eukaryota; kingdom Metazoa; phylum Chordata; class Amphibia; order Gymnophiona; family Ichthyophiidae; genus Ichthyophis; species Ichthyophis bannanicus. The sequence continues at coordinate 628,488,021 of CM066034.1, read as the reverse complement.
GACTTACTTTTTACTTACAAAGGACACAGCAACATAGAAAGTGCTCTTTTACAGTCCAAAGTATGAAGACTCCTTTCTGCATTTGATGCATGAGGCCTTGGAAAAAACACAGGCAGGTAGACCACTTGGTTAAGATGAAAAGGCGAAACCACCTTTGACATAAAGTGTGGATGAGTCCTAAGGACTACCTTGTCATGATGGAACCTTGTATAAGGTGGATCAACCACTAATGCCTGCAACTCACTGATGCAACGTGCTGATGTGATTGCAATGAGAAAGATAACTTTCCAAGAAAGGAATTTCAACGAGGTAGTAGCTAAGGGTTCGAAAGGTGGCTTCATGAACTGGACAAGAACCAGATTTAAGTCCCATGCCACCGGTGGTGGCTTAATGGGAGGCTTAGTTAGAAGAAGGCCTTTCATAAATCTTGCTATAAGAAGATGGGAGGAAATAGGTTGTCCATTTAAAGGCTTGAAAGAAGCCACAATAGCACTTAAATGGACTCTTACTGAGTTAGTCTTAAGTCCTGCATTGGATAAATGAAGGAGATACTTCAGTAATGATTCCAGAGGTATCGCAAGGGGGTTAAGACCCTTCTGCGAGCACCATATGGTAAACCCTTTTCCACTTGAAAGCATAAGAGCGTCTTCTGGAAGGTTTTCTAGAAGCGTAAAGGATATCCTTTACTTGCTGAGGAAGGTTAAGATCCTGAAGATCTAGGCCTTCAGCAACCAAGCCCTGAGATGCAGAGCCTGGGGATTGGGATGCCATAACATTCCGTCCTCCTGAGACAGGATATCTGGAGCAGAGTCTAACTCCAGAGAGAGAGCTTGAGAGAGATGTAGAAGCAGAGGATACCACACTTCCCGTGGCCAATGTGGAGCTATGAGAATCATACGGCCTCTGTTACTCTGAAGCTTGAACAGGGTTTTGGGAATCAGGGGAATGGGTGGAAAGGCATACAGGACATCTTGACCCCAATGAAGGAGGAAAGCATCCCTGGCCTGAGAGCCCTGAGCTGGAATTCTGGAACAGAACCGGGGAAGTCTGGCATTCAACGGACTTGCAAAGAGATCTATGTCCGGGGTTCCCCAAATTTGAAAAATATTGGCCACCTGGTCTGCATGTAGAGACCATTCGTGTGGAAGCAGAACTCGACTGAGTCTGTCTGCGCAAGAGTTTTGGATACCTGGAAGAAACACTGCCAGGAGATGAATCTGATGCTCTCTGGCAAGGACCCATAGTCACAAAGCGACAGAGAGCCTGTTCCTCCCTGCTTGTTCACATAGAACATGGCTACTTGATTGTCCGTATGAATGAGGACCGTCTTGTAGCTGAGCAGGGTGTGGAACACTCGCAGAGCAAGGAAGATTGCTCTGAGCTCCAAGAGACTGATGTGTAGATGAGTCTCCTGTGGAGTCCAAGTGCCTTGGGTGGAGAGGTCTTGCAGATGAGCTCCCCAACCCACTGGAGAAGCATCTGTTGTGAGAGTTGCCTGGGGTAAAGGCTGTTGAAAAGGGGACCCCAGCAACAGGTTTTGAGTGGACTGCCACCATTGGAGGGACAAAATAAGGCGATTTGTGTTTGCTGTTTTGTCTGACAGGCACCCTGATGCCTGGGTCCATTGAGTGGATAAAGTCCACTGGGCTGCTCTCATATGGAGGCGAGCATAAGGAACCACATTCACGGTAGATGCCATGTGGCCTAGTAGTTGTAACATTTCTCGAGCAGTGAGATGAGGCTTTAGCACTGCTTGAGAAGCTAACTGCACCATGCGAAGACAATGGGCCTGGGGGAGATAGGCCCTTGCTTTTCTGGTATGCAGCAAAGCTCCTATGCACTCTGGAGACTGAGTGGGAGTTAGACTGGATTTTGGGATGCTTATGACCAGACCCAAATACTGAAGGATACGCATTGTGCAGGATAGAGAAGTCCTGGCTTGTGACTCTGATGGGGCTTGAATGAGCCAGTCGTCTAAGTAGGGGAAGACGAATATTCCTAGAGTGCAAAGAAATGCTGCTACCACAGCCATGCATTTCGTGAACACCCTTGGTGCTGAGGCTAGGCCAAAAGGAAGCACCCTGTATTGGTAGTGCTTTCCTTGGACAAGGAACCAAAGGAATTTTCTGTGAGTTGGATGGATGAGAACATGAGTGTATGCATCCTTGAGATCTAGAGAACAAAGCCAATCCTGACTCTGAAGGTATGGCAGCAGAGTTCCCAGAGAAATCATCTTGAATTTCTCTTTGAACAGGAATTTGTTCAATTCTCTGAGGTCTAAAATAGGCCTGTGTCCCCCTGTTTTCTTTGGCATAAGGAAATAGGGGGAATAAAACCCTGTATCCTGTTGAGGAATGGGTACCTCTTCTATTGCCCCTTGGGCAAGAAGCATAGTGACCTCTTGATCTAACATGTTGATGAGAGAGGTCTGAGAATTGAACTGTCTTACCATTGTGGGAGGGGGAATGCAAATAAAATGAAGCTTGTACCCCTCTTTTATACTGGAGAGAGTCCAATGTTCTGCTGTTATCTGCCCCCATCTGGGGGCAAAGTGACACAACCTTCCTGGAATGGTGGAAGGCTCTGGTCCATTGAGAGCCAGGAAGGCGAAGTTCTCTAGATGAAAGTCAAAGGCCTTGTGGAGGCTGAGACTGCTGAGAAGATTGAGGCTTAGCAGTCTTTGTTTTCCTTTGTTTAGATGATTGCTAACTCTTCCAGGCAGGCTGACCTGCGGAACGTCCCTGCTGGGAATAAGAAGGGTAAAACCTCTTCTTTTTTGAGAAGAATGGTTTCTTGAAAGATTTCTTCCTTGCAGGATCAGCTGTGGTTTTGGATAACCTATCCAAAGTGGAGTTGTCAGCATCCAACTCAATGGCTTTCTCTTGCCAATTTTTGCCGAATAGATTCTCACCTGTACAAGGGATATTGCCCAGTTTGTCCTGCACCCAGAGCTCCAAATCGGATGCCTGGAGCCAGGCAATTCTACGTGCACCTATGGCAATGGCAGAGGTTCTGCTTATGCACTCAAAACAGTCAAAAACTGCACGACTGACAAATTTGGAAACATCCTGGGCATGTTTAACCAGAGTGAGAAAATCCTGCCTCTTATCTTCAGGAAGAAGAGGGCTCAGAACCTCTAAATCTCCTGTGACTTCTTTAAGGAACATTCCTATATACAAAATATAGGAACCGATCCTGGCAGAAAGCATGGAAGCTTGGAAAGTACGACGTCCAAAGGCATCCAAGGTTCTACACTCACATCCTGGAAGATTAGAGGCATGTCTCTTTGCACTCCTGATCCTTCTCATATCGGATTCCACTACAATAGAGTGGTGAGGAAGCTGAGTTTTCTGGAAACCAGGACAAGGAGGGACTCGATACATAGTATCCAGTCTACGAGAGTGAGGAGAGGTGGTAAGAGGTGTTTCCCACATTCTTAGCATGAGATCATGTAAGATCTCATGGATAGGCAAAGTAGCTGCCTCCTTAGGAGCTTTGGGATATTGTAGAATCTCCAACTCCTTTGCTCTGGGCTCTGTTTCGGGAGCCACAGTAATGGAAAGACCTTGAGCCACCTCCCTGATAAAATCCTGAAAGGATATATCTTCTGGAGGAGACATCCTACGTTTAGGAGAGGAAGGCTCCTCCGGGAGAAGTATTCTGGCACCGACAGAATCGTCAGAATCCTCAGACTCCTCCGAGGATTCAAAGTATCTTCTGTCCGGATGCTCTTGTAGAGCACGATACCCGTACCAACCAAAGTCGGTACCGGGGGGAAACAGTACCAGAAGGCATAGCATGACTGGGTGCCAGCAAAGCAGACACCAATGTCGATGCCAATGCTGTCGGTACCGGTACCGATACCGGTCCCAGAGTCGATGCCTGTACCGGCTGAACTGTCTGACGCGGTTCCGAGGGTGTCTATGCCGCAAGGAGAGCCGCCAGACTGCGTTCAATAGCCAGGAACCTCTGGTCAATCGACGCTGCCGATGCCTGGGTTTCGGTACCGGAGAAAGCAGACGGTACCCCAGAGCATGGCACCAGTAGTTCTGCCAAGGTCGAGGCCCCGATGGTGCTTTGGAAGCCGAAGCCTCCCGCCGGGGCAATTTTGCCAGTACAGAACCCTCAAGGACAATGCCAGAGGCATCTCGATGCTTAGATGGAGATCTACCCTTTGAGGACCGGCTAGATTTATGTTTAGTTACCTGAGATCCATGGGAGGAAGATGAAGCCCTGGAAGACGTCGATGCCACAGAAGCTGAATCGGAGGGAAAAAGGGTGCTGAGCTTAGCAGCTCGGTTTTGTCGACCCCTCTTGGATATCATGGCACAAGCCATACACTCCAAGATGAAGTGGTCAGGACCTAAACATTTAAGACGCGACTCATGGGTGTCGGTGACGGAGATGGTACCACCACACTTGGTGCACTTTTTGAAACCCGAAGCGGGTTTTTCCATAGTAGAGGAAATTTTGGCCCAAAATGGCGCATGCACCTGGAAAAGAAAAGTTTGGAAAAAAATACTATAAAAAAAATTAAATAAATAAAAAAATATATATAAAGAAAGAAAGAAGAACCGGTATAGCGTCGAGGAAGGCAGACGTGACCACAAAAAAGAGGAGAATAAGGAAATATTTTCTGCGGTGACAGAACAACCACCTGCTGGCTCCGTGGAAAACAAAGAACTGAAGTGAGAGAGGTACAGAGGCGGGAAGGCAGCACGCATGCGCTGTGGGATGCTCCCCAAAGCTTTCCTATTGGATGCTGGGGAGCGTTCCCTCGCGGACTCAGTCGGTACAGACGATACCCATATGTCATCCTCGTGCAGGAGACACACTCCGCTGGACAATGTTCAGGACCCAAACATTTTAGATGCCAATCATGGGTGCCGGTGACAGAGATGGTACCGCCACATTTTAACCACTAGCTGGTTTCTCCATGCTTGAAGAAAAATGGGCCTAGTGCCCAAAATAGCACCTAGCACCAGAAACAGGGAAAGATCCCTGAAGAAAAATATATATTTTTTTTTTTTTTTAAAGAAAGAAGAGGAGAACCGGCAGTACTGGTAGGCGTCAAATGAAGGCAGATGCGACCACAAAAAACAAGAAATAAAGGTAGATTTTCTGCGGTGACAGGGTACTGTGTCCTGTCAGCTCCGCAGAAAACAAAGAACTGAAGTGAGAGAGGTACAGAGGCGGGAAGGCAGCACGCATGCGCTGTGGGATGCTCCCCAAAGCTTTCCTATTGGATGCTGGGGAGCGTTTCCTCGCGGACTCAGTCGGTACAGACGATACCCATATGTGAAGACTACATTCCTGCTTGTTCCTGGAGATATAAATTGTTAATACAATAAAAAGGTGTCACCTTAAAATCTTTTTCTTCTTTTGCTTTTAGTTGTTAATATTTTATTTCAGCAAGCAACCACAATAAATTATCTAAGCCTGGACTAAAAGAAAATAAAGGGTATGCAGCCAGCCCTCTTCTGCTTAAAATGGTTTGTGTATTATTTTTTAAGAGGTGGTTAATAGTACAGGATTATCTGAGGATACATGGTGGCGATTTTTTTCTTCTTTCCAAAATAAAACTGGTATTGGGAGAAGTGTGGGGCTGGGGGATTCAGTTGCTGAAGCAAGACAGTATTCTTATGCTAATCCATCCCTTGGATAAGGAGCCAAGGAGCTAAGCAAACAATGGAAGCGGAGCCAGAAAGTCTACTCTGCAGTCTAGGGAGCCTTGAGAAGCATGTCAGATGGGGCGCCTAGACTGCCTATGGGGGAGGGTCCTGGGGTGAGGAGAGAGCTGCCTCCCTGTTATTTTATAAGGCTGGCAGGACGCCAGCAGAGTAGAAACCCTTCCGGAACTTGAGTGATGAAATAAAGGAGAGTAATAGTGGGAAAGGGAGAACATGTGGTAGTCTTAATTCCTTTCTCTGCTTGCTTTTATTTTTCAGTCCTATTAGAAATCATTCAGTTGTTTTTAAAGTTAGCATATGACAGTGTGTTCAAATGTTTTTATTGCAGTCTTAAAAAAAAGGATGTACACAGAACAGTACTCCACATACCCTGGCTTAGGAGCGAGGCTCATGACTCATCATGGTAAGTGCAAAACTAACCCATTTGGAGAAATTGCCCCCAAAATAGTAACAATGCTGTGTGCTTTACATACACCAAAACGAAAAAAGGACCTCCCTCCTGTCAAATTCATCAAGCAGTAGCCAAACTTCAAGAGCTTTGCAAGAAATCCTTTCCTTTCTGCTAATGCTTTTTCATATTTACTAAACAGAGTGCCACCAAGTATGAATGTTAAGGTAGACTTAATGCTCTCAAAATCAGGAAATCAAAGAACTTTGTTTGCTCAGAACTTTTTTTTTTTTTTCAAATTTCTTGAAAGCGTAGTTACTCACCTGTAACAGGTGTTCTCCAGGAGCAGCAGGAATCAGTCCTCACTTATGGGTGACGTCGGCGCCGACGGAGCCCTCGCGGAGCAATTTTCCCCAGCTTTCAAAGAAAGCCTTTGGGAATTGCAGCGCGCATGCGCGGTAGTCTTCCCGCCCGAAGGTGCCATCTTAGCCAGTCAGATGACATAGCTAAAAAGACAGCATAAAAATTTGCAAAAAGAACATAAGCAGACGATTGCAACTCCAAGGGGAGGAGGGAGGGTAGTGAGGACTGATTCCTGCTGCTCCTGGAGAACACCTGTTACAGGTGAGTAACTACGCTTTCTCCAGGACCAAGCAGGAAGTCAGTCCTCACTTATGGGACTCCCAAGCTCAAGGCTACCGGAGACCCTAAGCACAAAAATGAGCTCCCTCTAGCTCAGCAGCACAGAAGGAAAGAATCTTCGCTGAATTATCACCCACCGGTAGCCCACATCCGGGATGGAGGGTAGGAGTTGCTCAGACCTCAAAGAGATTACGGAGGACTGCCTGTCCGAAAGCACTGTCCCTACGGGACTCCCTCTCGAGACAGTAATGGACCGCAAAAGTCTGGCTCGAAGACCAAGTAGCGGCCCGGCAGATGTCTGCCAGCGGAACAGAGCGGAGGTAAGCCACTGACGTGGCCTTTGCCCGAACGCAATGAGCCGTGACTCGACTTTCTAAGGCGAGTCCGGCTGCCCCATAAGCCCAAGAGATACAGTCCGCAACCCAGATGGACAGAGTACGCTTGGAGACCGGGAGCCCCAATTTATTGGGGTCAAAGGACACAAAAAGCTGCGCAGCTTTACGGTGCTCCCGCGTACGGTCAAGGTAGAAGTTCAACGCCCTTCTACAGTCCAGGGTATGGAGGACCGTCTCAGCTCGGCTGGAGTGTGGTCTGGGAAAGAAGGTTGGAAGTACCACCTCCTGATTCAAGTGAAAAGGGGAGACCACTTTAGGCAGAAACTTTGGGTGAGTCCGTAGGACTACCCTATTCTTGTAGAACCGAGTGTAGGGGGGATCAGACACGAGGGCCTGTAATTCACTTACGCGCCTAGCGGAAGTGAGGGCTATCAAGAACAGCGTTTTCCAAGACAGAAAACGGAGAGAGCAGGTAGCCATAGGTTCAAAAGGCGGACAGGTGATCCGCTGTAAAACCACATTCAGGTCCCAGTCCGGCGCTGGCGGGCGCAGAGGTGGTTTAAGTAGTAGGAGACCTCGGAGAAACCTCGCTACGAGAGGGTCGTTGGAGAGAGGTCTGCCGTCCACCGGCACATGATGTGCGGAAAGAGCACTGAGGTGAACTTTGACGGAGTTGGACTTAAGTCCCAGATTAGAGAGGTGTAGCAAGTACTGTAAGATCACCGACACCGGGCAGGAGAAGGGATCCTGAGACTGTTGGGTACACCAGACTGCAAAGCGACGCCATTTAAGGGCGTAGCATTTGCGGGTAGAAGGCCGTCGCGAAGCCAAGACGACCTCCTCCACCTCTGCCGGCAAGAGGAGAGGAGCAAGGACTACCCTCTCAGCAGCCAGGCCATGAGGTTGAGAGACCTGAGGTTGGGGTGCAGTAGGGACCCCTGATCCTGGGTGAGGAGATCCGGTTGCACCCCCAGAGGGATTGGATCCTCCACCGCCAGTTGCAGCAAGAGCGGAAACCACGGCTGCCTGGGCCAGCGAGGGGCCACCAGGATCATGAAAGCTTTGTCTCGGAGAACCTTGAAAAGGGTCCGAGAGACTAACGGGATGGGAGGGAAAGCGTACAGAAGGCTCCCCGACCATGAGATCAGAAAGGCGTCCGCCGCCACCCGAAGGGGGTGAGGCTGACGAGAGCAGAAGCGAGGAAGCTGCCGGTTGTGAGGACTGGCAAAGAGATCCACTGTGGGGAGGCCCCACCTGAGGAAGAGCTTCTGAACAATCAAGGGGTCCAGACGCCACTCGTGCGGCTGGAGGACCCTGCTGAGTTTGTCCGCCAGGCAATTTTCTTGGCCCGGGAGATAAACTGCCTTGAGGAGAATGCCGTGACTGACGGCCCAAGAGCAGAGCTTCTGTGCCTCCCGGCAGAGGAGGAAGGAGCCCGTGCCCCCCTGCTTGTTCACGTAGAACATGGCAACTTGATTGTCCGTCTGGACAAGGACGGACTGTTGGGAGGTCAGGTGGGAGAAGGCCTTGAGAGCTAGGCGGATCGCCCTGAGCTCCAGGAAGTTGATCTGCTGAGCAGACTCCCACTTGGTCCAGAGGCCTTGAGTACGTGCCTCTTGGCAATGGGCTCCCCAGCCCAGGAGGGATGCATCGGTGGTCAGCACCCGGGTCGGCTGAGGTGACTGGAAAGGCATTCCCAATACTAGGTTCGGCTGCCGGAGCCACCACCGGATAGACGAGACCAGCGGCTCGGAGACGCGCACCAGGTCTGCTAGGCCGCCCGTGGCCTGTCGCCACTGCTGGCGGAGACACCACTGAGCAGGCCGCATATTCAGGCGGGCATTGGGGGTCACATGGACGGTGGAAGCCATATGGCCGAGCAGTCTCAGGAAGCGCCTGGCGGAGACCAGGGGCTGGCTGCGAAAGCGGTCGGCTAGGTCCATGAGCCGCTGAGCCCTGTCGAGCGGTAGGAACGCTCGCGCCTGAGGGGTGTGCAGCCTTGCGCCGATGAACTCGAGATCCTGTGAGGGGAGCAAAGTGGACTTTGCGAAGTTGATGACAAAGCCCAAGTGCTGCAGCAGAGTCACCGTGCGGCACGTGGCGGTGGTGACCTCCTGAGCGGATGCTGCTCTGATGAGCCAGTCGTCGAGGTACGGAAAAACATAGAGGCCGTGAAGCCGGAGATGGGCCGCCACGACCGCGAGACATTTTGTGAAGACTCGCGGTGCGGAGGACAGGCCGAAGGGCAGTACTCTGTACTGGTAATGATTTCCTGCCACCACAAACCTTAGGTATGGGCGGTGGCTTGGGTGGATGAGGATGTGCGTGTAAGCATCCTTTAGATCCAAGGAGCATAGCCAATCTCCCTGCTGGAGGTAGGGCAGAAGGATTCCAAGGGTAAGCATTTTGAACTTCTCCCGCACAAGGAACTTGTTGAGGTTGCGCAAGTCCAGGATGGGTCGGAGGCCTCCTGTTCTCTTTGGTATCAGAAAATACCTTGAATAGAAGCCCTGACCTCTCAGGTGGTGTGGCACCGGTTCCACCGCCTGATCCTGCAGAAGACCTGCTAACCCCTGAAGGAGCAACTCCCTGTGCAGAGGGGGGCGCGGAGGCTCTCCCGGAAAATAGGAGGGAGGGACCTGATGGAAGTGGAGAAGGTATCCCTCTCGCACGACCTGAAGCACCCAGGCATCTGCGGTGATGCTGGACCACCTGTCGGCGAAGTGAACCAGCCGGCCTCCGGTGCTGGGGGGAACCAGCGGGGGGGGAGAGGCTATGCTGAGCGAGTCAAAAACCCCCACCCTGCTGAGCAGGGGCTGGTGGCGCAGGCTTGGGGGCTTGCTGCCTACGGGACCCGTTACCCCGTCCCTTGGCCTGCTGGCCCTGTTGGGGAGCTGCAGGGGCCTGATAATGGGGGTATTGTTTGTAGGCAGCCGCCTTCCTCGGGTAAAAGGTCTTTTTCCCCGAGCCCTTCTTTTTCTGGGAAGGGGCGGAGGTCTTCCTAGAAAGCCTGGTCCTGGTGAGAGTCTCAGTCTCAATTTGTGCAGCCTTTTCCGCCATGGGCTTGCCAAAGAGGTTTTCGCCTCGGCAGGGGACATCGACCAACTTGTCCTGTACCCAGGGCTCAAGGTCGGACGACTGAAGCCAAGCCTGTCGGCGGGCACCGATGCCGGCTGCGGCCACTCGAGCCGAGGCTTCAAAGCCATCATAGGCTGCTCGGGACATGAACTTTGAGCATTCCCGAATACCTGTGGACAAGGCTAGGAACCTCCGCAAGGGTTCCTCGGACAAACCAGCGGAGAAGCCGGCTAGCTCTTTAGCCAGATCCCTGAGATACATGCCCATGTAGAGCTGGTAAGTCTGGACACGACAGGCGAGCATAGAGCCCTGGAAGCACTTTTTGCCAAGGCCATCCAGGTTACGGGCCTCCCTTCCAGGAGGCACCGAGGAGTGCATCTTCTGGCTCTTAAGACGATGCATGGCCGATTCCACTACCATGGAATGGTGTGGCAACTGCGCCTTTTGAAAGCCAGGGCTCTTGCGGACTCGATAGATAGAATCGACCCGCTTGCTCAGGACCGGCGAGGAGGCCGGACTCTCCCACATGCGGAAGAGTAGTCGTTCCAGCATAGGAGGAACCGGCACAGTAAAGTGCTCCCTCGCGGGAGAGTCATACTGGAGGGCGTCGAGCTCTTCGGCTCGAGGCTCCTCCTCGGGGTCCGCAGGGAAGGCCAAAGCCTTGGCCATATCCCTAACGAAATCCGAGAACCGGGCATCCTCCGGGGGGGACTGCTTCCGAGGCTCGGACTCCGGAGAGTCCGATGGGACACACCGAGTCCGGAAAGAATCAGGTGACTCTTCCTCCTCAGACTCCCAGACCGACTCCGACGAGGACTCGGTGGGGTCGGCTCGGGCAGGGTGCGGCGCCAGCCGCCCCGACGCCGAGGGAGTCGGCGTCGGCGACCTCGGTCCCGAACGGGAGGCCGAGGGCGACCTCGACCGAGGATCGACTCGAGTTCTCATCGACTCGAGGATCGGCTCGGTCTCCGGGGTCGACTTGGACGTCGACGTCCCGGCGGTCGGGGCAGCGACGCCAGCGAAGCCAGCGAGCAGTGCCCGCTGCTGGTCCATGAAGGCAGACAATCTGCTCTCCAAGGCCGTCAACCTGAGTCCGAGCTCAGGCGACCCAGCAGCCCCCGACTCGGGCCCCGACGGCGTCGGGCCCGACGTCGGCTGACGCGGAGGCGAGTCCAGAAGGACAACAGGACTTACCCGGGCAGGCATCTCCGACTCCAGGCGAGGTCGCTTCGGGAGGTGTTCCTTCTCCAAGGACCCGGGGCGGCTGTCGGGGCTATGCGACCTGGCCCTCGCGGAGCCAGGAGCGTCCACCGACGCCGCCCTCGCGGGTTTTTCCTTCCGTCGATGGTCCCCGGAGGGAGAACCCCGGTCGGAGGAGCTCCGTCGACGGTCCGAACTGGAGCCTTTCGACAGTGAGGCCTCCGACGAGGTCCGGGTACGGCTGGGGTCAGCGAAGATTCTTTCGCGCTGATGCCGCCGACTTCTCAACGCCTTCGAGGACAGTTTGCTGCAGGGCCCACAGATCAGTTCCTCGTGATCTGGGCCCAGGCAGCGGAGGCAAAGGTCGTGTGAGTCGGTGAGCGACATATTTCGGTCACACCGACCACACCGCTTAAAGCCACTGGCAGCCATCGGGGGAAAAAGGGCCCCTGCGAGGTCAAAGGACCGGGCTGCCAGGGAAAAAACGAAAACGAAAGCTGACTAAGTCAGAAAAACCGAAAAACCGTTAGAGGACTCGAGACCGGCGTCGCGAGTCCGGGCGGGAAAACGACCGGCGTCGAACCGAAAGAAAAAAGGAAAAATACAGAGGAAAATCAACTTTTACGCGGGGACAAGACGGGGACGTCTGTAGGGCTCCGCGGAAAAAAGAAGACTGGCTAAGATGGCACCTTCGGGCGGGAAGACTACCGCGCATGCGCGCTGCAATTCCCAAAGGCTTTCTTTGAAAGCTGGGGAAAATTGCTCCGCGAGGGCTCCGTCGGCGCCGACGTCACCCATAAGTGAGGACTGACTTCCTGCTTGGTCCTGGAGAAATGTTTTTCCCCAGTTGCACTTAATATGTTTTTAAAATCTTTGCATTGTGCTTCACCCATGGGATATAGGGTAGGACATAGCAAAAAATAAAAAGCATAAATCATGTGTGTCAAATGCAAAACATATCCTCCCCCCTTTCCATCCTGTTTTCTTTTGTAGGGGTGTGGGGTGGAGAGAAGTCAAGAACTTCTCTCCACCCCACAGGACACATACAATCTCTTTATATCCAGAAGTCTTAATATGGTTTTGAAGGTTCTCATCATGTTGCAAGATCTGGGCATAGTAACCTTTATCTCTTTTAGCCCTTGACAACATCAAATATGCCTGTTGTTCAAAGGTTTCAAATAATATACTCCTGACTCAAATAGGATGCTCTAACAGTATTGACTCCCCAGACCTAAATATATCATCCCAGTAGTACACCACTACCCCTACTTGTACTCAGCAACCAGAACATGATTTATCAGAATCCTGAAAAATAAAAAAGCCCATGCAGATATGCAGCCACTGCCTCTCTCTACCCCCCTTTCCATGATCCCCAACTGAATTCCCTTGAATTCAGTCTCATGTTCTGAACAATGAAGTGCTTTGTATTCTCGGATTGGTAGAGGCAAGCAGACCATAAAGCAGCAGGGAAAGGAGACTGCAGCTCTCGCAGTCGGTCTGGGGATTGATTGGGTGGAGAGGAATTAGAAATCAAGGATGGTCAAGGGAGGCCCATTATGACCACTGGCTCAGGACAAAGTAGGGACACAATAAAACTGGATATGGAATGTAGAAAGACAACAGGAACACATGTGGCTAGAGAGGTAAAAATTCAATTCTAGCAAGGAAGATGAGCAAAAGTTTGATTTTATATATATATATGCCACCTCTGCAAACTGGCTACATATACAGATCTACAACAGGAAGATAGGTTACCAACTTCAAGAGAAGTGGAAGGCAGAGAGAGCCAGGTAGGTGTGACCACACAAAACTCGATACAAACTCATGAAGTCCTCCTGTGACCAGTACCACCTGCAGGTTTGATTGGAGGGAGGGAGAGGCTCATTTCAAAAGGTGCATTAGATGAAAACAATCTGAAATTTCTAGCAGGGTTCTCTGATAAAATTGGTCCCTGCTTGTTGGCAAGCACACCATTACTACAAATGTTAAGGTCTGTTCCTAGGGCAGCTCCTTTACCAAAAATTGGTGAATTTTGCAAGTTGAACTCAAATGTGTTAGTAAATTCAGCCCTTCTACAAATTCAGAAGGTTCTCTGGGACTGGGTATCATTTGATTTTGTACCCTCTCTCAAGCTTAGTTAATGACGTTTTTTACTAAACGTTTCCTGATTTTATTGAGCCTTGAGGTATGGTTTTGATGTGGTTAGGGTGAGAGATTTCTATAATTTAATGCAGGAAATCATATCATTTATCCCTCCCAAAAACATTCTGGCATTTTTTAGTGTGTGAACTATATTGAGCCAACTTTCAAATTCAAGCAGGTTTATTTTTTTTTGTTTTTTACATCTTCTATCTAAGAAAGCATGGATATTCTGACTATATAGCTCCTTTTTCAAGGGGTATAGGTTAAACCAGCTACAAATGTGCCCTATCGAGCACTTTCTGATTTCCCCATGAAAAACAAGATTATATCTCCAGGCCTGCATGTTAGAATACCAGGGCTGGATAAGTGTGTGTCCTTTGACGTGAAGCTGTGAGGTCATCTTAAGCATTCTCCAGATATAATGACCTGTTAACACCCAGGTTGTGGCTGCAGCAGAAGCCTAGTCTAGGAAATGCATATGAAAAACAATGGTATCTGGCTGTCATACAGAAGCAGCAGGAAAGCCAAATGAAGTACTGTATTTTCCGGCGTATAAGACAACTTTCTAAGCCCTAAAAATATGCTCAAAAGTCAGGGGTCGTCTTATACGCCGGTACACGTTCTGCGACGTGGCTCTGTCTCGCTTTGGCAGGGCCAGATTTACCTATAGCCAGCTACGCCGTGGCGTAGGGCCCACAGCTGGCAAGGGCCCACAAAAAGCTGCCGCCGCGGCAGCATGGACTGTCCCACGGGGCCCCCTCTGCTGAATCCCTCCCTCCGCGACGGCTGAGCCCCTCCGTGCCGGCTTTGAGAGGCACGAAGGGAGAGCGTCTCCCTCGCGTCTCTGTTAAGCCCGCAGGGGTTGATGGGTTTCCCATCAGCCCCTGCGGGCTTAACAGAGACGCAAGGGAGACACTCTCCCTTCGCACCTCTCAAAGCCGGCACGGAGGGGCTCAGCCGTCGCAGAGGGAGGGAGGGAGGGATTCAGCAGAGGGGGCCCCGCGGGACAGTCCATGCTGCGGCAGCGGCAGCAGCCAGCGTTTTATTTTTTTTATTAAATGTTACTTGAGCCGATGGGGGTGGCTGGGACTGGAAATGGGCTGGGGGGGTTAAGACTGGAGGTGGGCTGATGGGGTTAGGACTGGTAATGGGCTATGGGGGGGTTAGGACTGGTAATGGGCAATGGGCTGATGGGGGCTGTCTGGTAATGGGCTATGGGGGGGTGTTAGGACTGATAATGGGCTATGGGGGGCTAGGACAGGAAATGGGCTGATGGGGAGGGGTTAGGACTTGAGGTGGGCTGATGGGGTTAGGACTGGTAATGGGCTGATGGGGGGGGGTAGGACTGGCAATGGGCTATGGGGGGCTGACTGGAAATGGGTTGATGGGGTTAGGACTGGTAATGGGTTATAGGGGGGGCTTAAACTGAAAATGGGGTGATGGGGGGTTAGGACTGGAAGTGGGTTGATGGGGGGGCTAGGACTGGTATTGGGTTGGGGGGTTGCTAGGACTGGAAATGGGCTGATGGGTGGCTAGGACTAGAAATGGGCTGATGGGTGGCTAGGACTAGAAATGGGCTGATGCAGGGACTAGAAGGGAATGGATGTTGGGTGAGGCTGGAACTAGAAGGGAGCTGATGTTGGGGGAGGATTAGAATGGGATGGGGCTGGAAGAGTAAAATGGAGAAGGGAAAAATATTTTGTGTGGGAGGGATAAAAAAATCTACAATTGGCCGGGTATTGGGAGAGTAAGTGGGGATTGAGGATGGAGGGGTAAAATCTGAGTGGAGGAAAGAGCAAAAGGAGAAAGATTAGTATGTTAAAGCAGATGTAGAGAGAGAATGGAAAAAATCTAGAAGAGAGAAGGACAAATGGACAGCAGACAATGGAGAGTTAGCAGAAGACACGAAGAAACCAGAAGAAAGTGGCTGGAGCAATTGCAGCTGAAAAAAAATGCACAAAAGGTAGAAAAATATCTCTTTATTTTGAATTTATTAATTGGAATATGTCAGCTCTGGTAAATGTGCATCATTAACATCTGCGCTTTGTTTAGTACAAGAGCAAATTAATGTATAGTTTTATTTCTACAGTGTTGTACATTCCAAGTTTGGCTTTTGGGATTCCCAGTTTAATTATGACGTCAGGGCCAACAGCACGCAGCTGATCCGGCGTGCTCGTTTTTCTCTTTTCTGGGGGCCCACAATTTTTGTTGGCGTAGGGCCTCACTCAAGGTAAATCCGGCCCTGTGTGTACCAGTACTTCTTATCGATAGCAGCCTCCAGCCGCTTCACCAAGGATCATATGCTATCTCCTTTCACAAGAATTATAGTTCTGGAGAACTTCAGATCTATATTAAATACCGCCTGCTTGTCACAGTTTGAATCAAATCTGATGATTTTTTTTTTTTTGGTGTGCGCTGGAAGAGGGGTAGTCTTATACTGCGAGTATAGGCCAAACCCTATATTTTAACAGGAAAAGTAGGGGGTCGTCTTATACGCCCAGTCTTATACGCCGGAAAATACGGTACTCTGTTGCTTGTGCAGACATGTTTTCAAAACACTAGTTCACAGTTTTATCAAGTTATTGTAAGGGAGAAAGAGATGCATGTTAAAAGACAATGTGACACCATCCTTATTTAAATTATGGCTTCATGTTTCTGTGTCAAATTTTTTTCCAGAAGTATGCACAAATGAGGTTTCTCTCAGTTGTTAGGTCTCCCCAAACAAATATCTTGCCAACTCTCCGAAAATGACTTAACATAGAAACATAGAAACATAGAAACATGACGACAGAAAAAGACCACATGGCCTATCTAGTCTGTCCTTCCATAACAACTACAACAGTCCACCTTTTGCCTTTAGAGATCCTCTGTGTTGGTCCCATGCTTTCTTGAATTCAGTTACTGTCCTCATCTCTACCACCTCCACTGGGAGACTATTCCACGGATCCACTACTCTTTCCGTAAAGAAATATTTCCGCATATCACTCCTGAATCTATCTCCCTTCACCCTCATCCCATGTCCCCTCGTAGCAGAACTTGCTTTCAATTGAAAGAGGCTCTCTCCCTGAACATTTATGCCACGGAGGTATTTAAACATCTCAATCATATCACCTCTATCCCGCCTTTCCTCTAAGGTGTACATATTAAGATCCTTAAGTCTGTCCTCATATGCTTTATAATGAAGCCCATTAATCATTTTGGTAGCAACCCTCTGCACCGACTCCATCCTGTTCACATCCTTTTGAAGGTGCGGTCTCCAGAATTGCACACCATACTCCAAATGAGGTCGCACCAAAGACTTATACAGAGGCATTATCACCTCCTTTTTTCTGCTAGCCATTCCTCTCCGTATGCACCCAAGCATCCTTCTAGCTTTTGCTGTCGCCTTTTCCACCTGTTTAGCTACTTTAAGATCATCAGACACAACCACGCCTAGGTCCCGCTCTTCTTTAGTGGACAAAAGTACTTCACCTCCTAAACTGTATTGCTCCCTTGGATTGCTGCAGCCCAAATGCATGACCTTACATTTTTTAACATTAAATCCCAGCTGCCAAATTCTAGACCATTCTTCAAGCTTAGCTAGATCCCTCCTCATGTTATCTACCCCTTCCTGGGTGTCTACTCTATTGCAGATTTTGGTATCATCCGCAAAGAGGCAAACCTTACCCGACAGCCCTTCCGCTATATCACTAACAAAGATGTTAAAAAGAATCGGACCAAGGACAGATCCCTGGGGCACACCACTGGTAACATCCTTCTCCTCAGAGTGAGCTCCATTTACTTGTACTCTTTGTCGCCTCCCACCCAACCAATTTCTAACCCAAGCAGTAACTTTAGGGTCCATCCCTAGGGTGCTCAGTTTGTTTATAAGTCGCCTTTGAGGAACAGTGTCAAAGGCTTTACGGAAATCTAAATACACCACATCTAGAGCTCTCCCTCGGTCCAACTCCCTGGTCACCCAGTCAAAAAAATCAATCAGATTTGTCTGACAAGACCTGCCTCTGGTGAATCCATGCTGCCTCGGATCCTGTAATCCGCTGGACTCCAGAAACCTCACTATTTTCTCTTTCAGCAGCGTTTCCAATAATTTACTCACCACCGAAGTTAAACTAACCGGCCTGTAGTTTTCAACCACATCCTTACTTCCGCTTTTGTGTAAAGGCACCACATGAGCCTCTCTCCAGTCCTTTGGCACCACTCCTGACTCCAACGAGGCATTGAAAAGGTCAGTCAGTGGAGCTGCTAGAACGTCCCCAAGTTCCCTCAGTATTCTAGGGTGTATCCCATCCGGTCCCATCGCTTTGTCTACTTTAAGTTGAGCTAGTTTCTCACGAACACAGTCTACTGAAAATAGTTCAAGATGTCCCTCGCTTCTGTTCTTATTTGTGGGTGTTTTCTGAGGTCCTGCTCCTGGTTCTTCATCTGTGAACACAGAACAAAAATATTTGTTAAGCAATTCCGCTTTATCCTTATCAGCTTCTACATATTCCCCCCCTGCACCCTTGAGTCTGACAATACCACTTTTGCTCTTCCTCTTCTCACTAATATATCTGAAAAATGTCTTATCCCCCCATTTTATTGCATTGGCTATTTCCTCCTCCTTTTGAATCTTTGCCTTCTTGACTACTTTGCTAGCTTCTCTAAGTTTTTCCAAATACAGATGCTTGTCTTCTGCTCTCTGTGATCTCTTGTATTTCATGAAGGCCTCCCTCTTTTTCTTCACTTTTTCAGCTACTTCCTTCGAAAACCATAGCGGTCTCCTGTTCCTTTTGCCTTTATTTACCATTTTAACAAAAAGGTTGGTTGCCCTTAAAATACCCCCTTTCAGTTTTGCCCACTGTTTTTCTACATCCCCCAGCTGTTCCCATCCCACTAACGACTCCCTGAGGTATTGGCCCATCTTCGCAAAGTTAGTCTTCCTAAAGTCTAAGATCCTCACCTTGGAATGGATTCTAACAGCCCTAGTCCTAATACTGAACCACACCATCTGGTGATCACTGGATGCAAAATGATCTCCCACTACAACATCAGAAACACTTTCACCATTGGTAAGCACCAAGTCCAGTATGGCCCCTTCACGTGTGGGGTCTGTTACCAATTGCCTGAATAGTTCTCCCTGTAGAGAATCCAGGATCTCCTTACTTCTAGATGATACTGCAGCAGGAATGTGCCAATCAACATCTGGCATATTGAAATCTCCTATCAGTAGCACTTCCCCTTTCTTAGCAATGCTGCGTATGTCTTCAATTAACTCTCTGTCCACCTCTTCCTCTTGTGAGGGAGGTCTGTATATCACTCCAATGCAAATAGATTTCTCTTTCCCTCTTTCTAGTTTAACCCACAATGCCTCCTCTCTCCCTTTTAAGCTCTGTAATTCCAAAGCTTTAATAGTAGTTTTTACATATAGTGCCACTCCTCCTCCTCTTCTTCCTACCCTGTCCTTCCTGAATAAAGTATAGCCAGGTATAGTTACATCCCAGTCATTGTTTTCTGTGAACCATGTTTCTGTAACTGCCACTAAATCCAAGTCAGCCACTCCCACCAAAGCTTCAACCTCAGGGATCTTATTTCCCATGCTACGGGCATTAATACACACTGCTTTCCATATGTTACCCCTGTTACCCATTTCCATAAAGGTATTTAATGTATCACCTACCTGGGGGCTTTCACTTACCTGGGGGCTTTCTTCACCCATCCCCAAGGAATCTAGTTTAAAGCCCTCTTCAGTAGATTAGCCAGTCTACTACCAAAGATGCGTTGACCTCTCTTGGACAGATGGATGCCATCTCTGCTTTGCAACCCTTGGAAAAGCATCCCATGGTCTAGGAAACCAAAACGCTCTTGATGACACCATCCACGCAGCCATGCATTTGTCTCCAGGATGCGAGCCTCTCTGCCTTGGCCTTTACCCTCAACAGGGAGGATTGAAGAGAACACCACCTGTGCACCTAACTGCTTCACCCTCTGTCCCAGAGCCATGAAGTCACTTTTGATACGTTCCGAGGTATACCTGGCAGTATCATTTGTTCCAACATGGATTAGCAACATTGGGTAATAGTCTGTGGGCTTGATGAGTCTCGGCAAACTCTCCGTAACATCTTGGATTTTGGCACCAGGCAGACAGCATACCTCTCTGGATATCAAGTCTGGTCGGCAGATGGACGCCTCAGTACCCCTCAGAAGAGAGTCTCCAACCACCACCACCCTTCGTTTCCTTCTGGTGACTGATTCCGCAACTTTGGGGTACTTGAACTCTGGTTCTTCCCTTTCCAGGGATGCTTTCACCTCCTCCACTTCCAGGGCTGCATAATGGTTCTTCAATTCAAGGGATGGAGAAGTTGGATTGGTGATTTTGCAGGCCCTGGTGACTTGTGTCCAACCATCGACATTCTGTTGGCACCCATCTTCTCCGGAGCTGGAGAGCTTGGTTGCTGCAAGTAGCATCTCATCAATGTACTTTTCACTGTCTTGAATGCTCCTCAGCCTTGCCACCTCCTCTCTGAGTTCCTCCACCTCTTTCCTCAGAGCTTCAGCATGCAGGCACCCAGCACATGGAACCGGTCCTTCAACCGGCATTAGGACCTCTGTCTGGACCGAGGCAGAAGCTTAGGACAAACCCGAGACCTTTCTCCGACTCCTTCCCTTTCAGCAGCACAGAGTCCTTTAGGAAAGGATTGCCTGCCACTGTTTGACTGCTGATACTCCAGAAGGTTGTGCAACCAGCAGTGATGCTTGTGCCTAATGACTGAAACTTTTCTTAGATAATACAGTATGTAGGTCATGTTGACCACCAGATGTGTCGAGTCTTCCCTTGTCCCTCCTTAGGTGTACCCACCAGTCCTATATCTTCCCACTGACAAGCATACTTCACTGCCCTGTGTTGGCCTAAACAAGATCCTTATGTAGTGGGGGTAGATCAAAAGGTATGAATTCTGCCTCTTGCTACAGTTTTGCAAGTCTTCAGGCTGATAATGTGTCCTCATTTCATTCTTTGGGGAATTCTGCAAAACTTAAAGGAACATTAGATGGTGCAGGAAGCTTTTCCTCCAATTTAGGAGACTTGACTTCACCAGGCTTTATTTGTCCATATAGCACAGTATAATCACTGACTCAATCATTTATAATTCATTACAGAAAAGTTACTGCTCCAAAGAGGCCCAATTTTTAATATTTTTATGTAGCTTCTACCTAATAAGGTCTCCCCGCTCCCTATCACATGGTTATGGCCTTTTACCCAGACTCCGTACCCTAACCCCCACTCCAAACTTCCCAGATGTCAGATCCTTTAACTCACTCACTCACTTACTGATCCACTTCCCTCATTTTTCCTTCACCCCTGGCCCTAGCTTCAACTCAGTTCTTTCGACCCCTCCAGTAAGATCCCCAACTTTTTCTCTCTGCCTCCACGATTGACCCACACCCAGCTTTCTCTTTCTTTATGATCCTCTCCAGCTGTCCCTCCTCTCTCCCCCCAAGAAAGGTCCCCAGTGCTCTCTCTTATCTTCTTTGCCACCCCTATGTCTTCAAGGCTACAATGGACATTCCCAGGTCTCTGCAATCTTCCTTTCATATGAGTCTGCTGCAGCATCTTCTCATCAGGGCTGCCGCTGCTGCCTTACTTCTTGCTCACATTGCTGCTGCCATCTCCTGGTTCACGTGTCAAAATAAGTAAAGCAAATGCAGGTTTCTGTATGGGAGGTGGAATTCTATAGCGTGCAGAATACCCCCACAGGTATCCTTTTACATATCAGTTCTTGACTTTGCAGCTTGGATACAGAGGAAGTTTAGAGCCTTCCAGGTAGTCCATTCTTCCTCAGTCCTTCCAGGAAGCTAAAGGTTTCTCAGTAACAACATTTTCAAGTCATTACCAATATAAATATTGCTTTAATTGGGAAAAGTTTCTAATTAATTCAGTTCTCTGATTTTGTTTGCTAGAAAAAAAATTGCTCAGTGGATGTGGCTTTTTTATATTTTATTTTATTACAGAGTTGTAGTGGTCACAAATTGTCCCTGGAGAAAAGAGAACTACTTTATAGGTTTTTATGTCATATCTCAGACCAAACATGAAAATTATCCAGGAGATGATGCACATAAAATATGTCACAGAAATTGTGTACACTTTTTGCCTCTTTGCTTTCATTAAATTTTAAGCCACATGTAGGGCTGTGTTTTTTTTTTTAAGTTAGCTCTGTAGCTCTTTACACTCCCTGAGTTGATGACGAAACAAAACTAAGCATGGATGACAGAACTGGTGTAAACTTCAATAAATCAGTCTCTCTTTTCCATGGCTTCCAACTTGAATACTAGTGACCTGCAAAGTCTGACAAGTTATGATAGACTTTGAATAGGAGCCACAAGTGTCTTAAACACTCCCTGTGAGAGACTTTGATGGAAGCTTCTGATCATTTCCTGTCCCAAGGCTGATCCTAAAGTATGTAAACAGATGTTGACTACAGCAGTGTTTACAGCCTGAAAGTAGGTTGGGTTTCCTCTGCAGTATAAGGAGGATGAATAGTGGAAGGCTCTTTGAATAACTGTTTTTAATTCTGTAGAGACAACCTGAAAATTGCCCTGTGCCTGCTGTGACCCTGGAATTCCTAGCAGCAGCAGCGCAAACTCTTGTTTCAGCACCAGTTGCTGAGTTTTAATATGCATAGGATTTTCATATTATATATCTAGATATATAAATAAAGAGGCGATTCCTCCAAGATGGGAAGGGAGGGACACCCCTTAGGATCGGAGCAAACCACTTCATCAGTATCTTCATGATCCCATTACTTTTAAAGTTAAAATGATCAGACACTTTCGAAGCCACAAGAAAGAAAGCACATATCTTTGTTCAGTCCTAACACATGATGAGGCATAAAATTCAACTGCTTATCTGATCATTCATCAACCTCTACCCCTTTCCAGTTTAACATCAAACTAACATTTGCATTAAGGACACACACTGGATAGCATGCATTCAGTTTGGTAGTGTCTTAAAATATTTAGTGTGAGTGATAAAGATTTTATGCAGGATAAGCCTATTAATGTTAGTAAAGTTGATTTGCATGCATTAAAGAGTTTTAATGTGAAAAAGGCCAAACAAATTAAACACAAAAAATGCTGCTGGTCAGTGCACATTCCTAATGGGAATGTTTTACATGATTCATTTCTGTTTTCTGTTTACATCTGTGCATTCTCTTCTATATGAGAAAGGAGCATTAGCTCCCAAAAACCTAAAATTTTGTAGTACATAAAGTTAGTCCAATAAAAAGGTATCCACCAGATGTGTACACAGGGGTTTTTTTCTTTTTTTGAGGGGTATTAGAGTACCAGCATCTTTTTCATTGCCTGCTAAAATTGATTGATGATTCTCATTTATTAATGAAACAGCCCTGCATTTCAGTACTGGCAACTTCTTTCCTAGGAAAAATGCACCATGTACATACGACTCTGGTCATTAAAATATCTTAGATTATGTATTTACCTCAGTATTAACTCTCTTGCTTAGCATCCCTGCTTCTGTGAAAAGTACTATGTATTTATTTTTGCATTTAGCTTATACCTTTCCAGTAGCAGTTCAAAAAGAGTTACATCCCATCAACAGTCCTTGATAGCACTGTTTCATCAGTGCCCTTTCTTGGCAATGTTTTCAATAATATGAAGTCAGGTCGCCTACTAAATTGGTGGAAAAGCTTCCTGCACCATCTAGTGTTCCTTTAAGTTTTTCTATCTATCTAAGAAGCCTATGTATAAGTATGCTTGGCTTCAGAAACACTGTAGGATGAAAGGGTAAAGGAACATGGAAGTTAGCTATTGGTGGTATTGTTTACTAAAAACTTTTGTATGTGTCATTAAAATTTATGGTTTCCCAAAGGAAATGCAAGCTTTACTTGATTTTGTGTTTTTGATGAGAAACGCCAGATTATGGTGAAGTTTCTGAATTGGGTCCTGGAGGTACATAGAGACAGTCACTTAAAACTATCTAGGCCAGGGATGAGATGGGTCGAGGGGTTTGGATATGGTAAAACAGCAGTTGTTGATGAACCTCTGGGTGACCCCCTGACCCTTGGGCTCATCTCTTCTCCTTTAATTGCCGCCATCACTAATTTGTTGATGACTTGCAATTTTTCTCATTCTCATCCCTTCCCCTGTTTATATACTGCATGTCTTCTCTCTCTGCATTATCTTGGGTAAATTCTTGATGTGTTCACATATGGGACTCCCAAGCTACAGAAAACCAAGGAGGCCATTGAGAAGCCCAACAGGGGCAACTCATCTGTGAAATGGCGAGAGGCCAAAACAACGCAACCATCAGCTATGCATAAAGTGAGCAATTTCTCACCACCACCTCTTTTTTTGTTCAGCCTGGACACAGAATGGGCTTAGTGGGGATAGAGTTGGATTCTAATCCCCAACCTGAATCTGGAGAAGAGACTGTCTGAAGTCACGGTTAACAACAGGAATTCCCATCTTGAAAATAGTGAGATGAGTATGTGTGAACAAAGACCACAGCGCAACTATGGAGAACGTCTCCAGGGAGACCAGCACTAGCTGGCCATCAATGCAGCCATGCTTAAACCCTGTGAGTGCTGACATGACCATAAAGGCTTAGGCCTACTGGGGCATAAGCAAAAGGGGTGTGGTACCAGTCAAAACAAAGGAGCGTGCCTAGAACGACAAGCACACACCTGGGAGTGGCGGCACCTAGCTCACTGGGGTCCAAGAACAAAGTTGGAAACACTCCCTATGGCTTTTGCCCACTCCAAGGAAGAGTTAGAAGCTCACCTGCAGTCACACTTGCACAAGGCTTTGAAAAAATGTTGGTAGAACAGTTGACCGATTAAGATGGAAACTGAAACCACACCTGGAGGAATTCAAGAGGAGTACAGAGGGGTAGATTAGCATTATGGAACTTGGTGGATAACCATTGGTGTCTGAAGCTTGCTCCCTTGGATGGTGAACAGACTGCCACTAAACAATACTATCAGGGGACAAACTGCAGAGAGCAGGAATAGAGAGAATTCAAGAGAGCTTCCAGGAGCTGCTGAGGAAACAAAGGCCTAAGGACACTTTGGTGGGCTGCAACTTGTGCATGGAGCGGAACCCAAAAGGTTGAGATGGATGTCCGTTCCACAACGCAGTGGTAAGCTCCATCTGCAGTGAAGAGGACCTCACTGAAGATGGACTAAAGTCCCCACATAGAGAGGTGCAGAAGATATTCCAGCAGCTACTGTGTAGTACAAATAAAAGGGTTTAGGGTTTAGCTTTCCAGATAGCAAACTCTTCCATAGCTTGAAGAAAACATTTTTGTATAAGTCCTTCCAGGGGCCAAAAGGACACTGGTCCATTGGCTGGCAGGTCATGCACCAATATAGACAGCCTTTCAATCTCCTTGCCATACAGGTCAAGGAACAAATGTTGGGGTGCAACATCACCCCACCTTCTTGCAAATTTGAACCAGCATGTGGCCCAGTTGGATAGGTCCATGAGTGGAGAAGAGAACCAAGGCTGTCTGGGTAAAAGAGGGCGATGAGAACTACTGTGCTTCCATCTGTTTTGAGCTTTGGGAGGTTCTTTGTATTTGCAGGGATTAGATGAAAAGGTACAGACAACTCCCCCTCCCCCTCCTCCAAAGTGAGAGGAAAGCATCCGAGGCCAGTCTGCTGGCAGAAAAGAACAGATCCACTATGGCATACTGCAGAGTGGTGAACAGAATTATTGAAGAAGTGCTCCACTCCTTGAAGATGTGAGGCATAAGCTCTCTGTCCCATGTCCACTCGTGTGGATGGAGGATATTACTCATTCTGTTTACCCGAACAGTCTGTTCGCCTAGATGACTAATACAGGAGGTTAGAGTTTGGAGGATAGAACATTGGAACAGATAGGAGGATAGAAAACTGGGACTGACCAACAGTCCGAATCAGGACAACTTGGTAAGCAGTCAATCTGGGAAGGCCTCCAGAGCATGCTCACAGCTCATTATCTCCAATAAGTTCATTTGGCGGCGATCTTCTTGGAAGGAAACAATGGCTTGGGTGAGAAACACACCAAGATGGCTCCCGCCCCAAGTTTGGAGGTACCTGACATCAAACCTTTTGAAGAGGAACAGAATGGAAAGGGAAACCCCTGAACACATTGTGGTGGATGTTCCACTATTGCTGTGATCAGACAAGAGCAAGACAAAGCCATGCATACCTTCACATTAGTGCAGATTCCTGGCAGTGTGACCAGAAGCAGATTGCTAGGCCTTTCTTACAAGGCAAAGAAGGGTTAAGGGACCTCCCCAGGCCACAAGGAGTGTCAGATGGCATTGACACTTGGTCTCGGTTACCAAACTAGTACTCCAACCGCTTGGCTATCCCTCTACTGACAGCTCTGAGTTGACTTACCTCATTGATCCCTTGGAGTCCACTCAGCTTGCTTCCAACAGAGATGTGTCAAGAGTGTGAGGTACATGGTAGAGACCATGCAGCCTAGTACAGAGAACAGCCAACCAGTTGCCAGATGATTCAATTGAATCCTCTGCACCGCTGCTGCAGTCTGCAAAGTTGGCCATGCAGAAGGAAGGCTCATGCCAAAGTCATGTCGAGCAATGCTCCCTTGAATACCTACGCGGCTGAAGGTGGGACATAGGTAAGTAGAACAAACCCTAGCAGATCCAGCACCCAAATGGTCAATCGTGTTGATTCCTCACTCAGTCCCTTCGGGAGTGGTATTCTCAAATAGGCAATTGTTCAGATAGGGGACGTAAAACACTCCCAGCGTCCAGAGGCACCCATGTGCTCCAGTGAGACAATTAGTCAGGTGCTGACTAGGCCAAAAGGTAACATTCATGCTGGAAGCGTTGCGCACCCCCCCCCCCCCCAGGACGATGCAGTTTAACCTCTTTGATCTGTCCATATAGCCCATATGTCGGAGGTAGAGAGGGGCCAGTCTTAGGCTAAAAGAGTGAGCTCTCTGCAGACCGGAGGGTGTTCACACTGCGGTATTGGTAGTGCAGCTATGGTCCAAAAGGACCAGTTCAAATCTCCACCACTGGCCTATGAAAGAGGAGCCAGTGGAACTCTGAGGCTTCTCCAATGCTGAGTAGCCAGTTCAGGGGTGGGAGGTTGGT
Source organism: Ichthyophis bannanicus (assembly GCA_033557465.1). Taxonomy (NCBI): domain Eukaryota; kingdom Metazoa; phylum Chordata; class Amphibia; order Gymnophiona; family Ichthyophiidae; genus Ichthyophis; species Ichthyophis bannanicus. Next base: position 628,461,444 of record CM066034.1, on the reverse strand, counting down.
ATACTCACCCTCTCCCCAGGTGACTGGCTCCCTCAAAGCCCTTGGAGGATGCAAAGTGTGGTCTGCTACTTTCCAATTAAGACAGCCCTATTTCTGGTCTGATTACCGAAGAGATCTTCTCTACAGTACAACATGCCATCCAGTCTGCTCTGCACCAATTGTGCCAGATCTGAGGACTGAAACCAGGCAAATGTCCAGTTGGTAATACCAACCAAAAAATTGTGCACCCTCTACCAAGTTAATAACATCTAATAATAAAAGTAAACCTGGTATCAAAAAGGCCCGTTGTGTAAAAGATCATTTAAAGTAACTTATTATTTTTTGTCGGATTGGCCAACCAAGCTAAAGGAATTCATCCTTATACCGTTGTGGCCCGTCCATTTTTTTTAGATAAGAACACAGTCTTAACACTTTAAAGACAGCAGCTATTATAGGTTACTTAGCTGAAGATATAGAAGACGGCTATAGAGAATTGCCACAGATAACGAAGGGACGACGTGACACGTTTCGGGGTATTTAACAGTAATCCCCTGCTTCAGGCCTGATCCTCTGTGTGCTTCCAGCCCGAATGCCGCTTAACACTGAAAAAATCGGCGTTTTTATAAGTATCAGCCAGTGTTTGCTTGATCGTTTTCGGATACTCCAATCAGAGGTCAGAGGAAGGAAACAACCAATCAGGTAGTCATGGGGAGGGATCACAAGATCGAGCTCCGCCCCCGGCACCATCATTGGTAAAAGGTGTATTAGAAAACTGTGTGCCAGTCAATTTGCATATTCATGCCATGAGGCCGCACTGAATTTAATCGAAAGATCCATCTTTGTTCAGAATTCTGAAGCGCTTGAAGACGATCACCGCCTCTTGGATGTTCAGGTATAAAATTCAAAACCCACCATCTCAAATCCTGAAAAACATGTGATAACTGTAGGCAGTGTTCCACCAGCGGAGCTGTTAAATTTTTTGTGCGTAGACAGGAGGCATGCTCTGCCAATCGGATTTTGAGAGGTCATGAAGTGCGGCCAACATAGTAGAAAGAACAAGGGCATACTATGAAATAAACCACATAGGAAGTTGAGCAAGTAGTGCACCAGCGGGAAAAATGAGTGATCAAAGTGTGAACATCCACCCATGTTGAGCCAGAAATAGTGTTGGAACAATATATACAAGAGCCACATGGAAAGTGTCCTGCCGACGTATGAGATGAAGGGAGACAATCTCCGCCGCTGTGTGGACCAGATGATCCCTTAAATTTGCTCGCCTAGAATATGCTATCCGGAGTTGACCCCGGAAGCATGCATGCAGGCTCAAAATTGGCCAAAATCTGTGTAGCAATTTGCTAACGACTGACGAGCCCCTCATGTATGGAAAAACTCCCGTAATCTGAGTTTGAGATTGTTGAGAAGCCGTAGTGTTGAAAAGCCACTCTCTATGCAAATGTCGGGCTCGTTGATAGGCTAAATAAATCACCCTTCGAGGATAACCCCGCAAAAGTAAACGCTGGATCAAATCTTGGGCATGTACTTTAAAATCGGCCAGATCCGTGCAATTTCTACGCAATCTTAAAAATTGGCCAAAGGGTAGTCCTCTTTTTAATGCTGGTGGATGAAAGCTATCATAGCGCAGCAGATTATTGCGCAGTACCGGCTTCCTAAAAAGAGAAGTGGAAAAAACAGCTGATGACAGAGTAATTGTGATGTCCAAAAATTGAATCGCCTGTGTTTCAATTTGGGCTGTGAATTGTATATTCTGCTTAAAAGAATTTAAACTATGCAGAAAAGAATCCAACTTGGTCTTAGAGCCAGCCCATAAAAAGAAGATGTCATCTAAAAATCTTCGCCAAAAAGGGATATTGACAAACAATGGGGGAGTATAAATGAACGTTTCCTCATACCAAGCCATGTAGATAGTGGCTATAGAAGGGGCCACCGTAGCACCCATGGCAATGCCAAAAATCTGAAGGTAAAACTGTTGTTGATAAAGAAAATGATTATTGTTGAGTACTAAATCCAGCAAATCCATCAAGAAACTCTTCGGTAAGCGATCAGGTAATGTAAGGGGGAACTGTCATATGCAAAGAAGTGCTTCCCTTTGATCAATGTTGGTGTATAGAGATTGGACATCAAGAGTTACAAGAAAGGTGCAAGACACCGCCGTGCAAGCGTCCAGCTGTTGCAAAAAATCACTTGTATCTCTCACATAAGATGTAACCGTGGCAGCGGCCGGCTGCAAGAACAAATCACAAAATTGTGAAAGTGGCTCCAAAATGGAATCGCGACAGGAAACAATTGGGCGGCCAGGGGGATCCAGAAGAGACTTATGGATTTTGGGCACAAGATAAAAAGTAGGAATCTTCGGATGGGTTTTTAACAAAAATTCCATCTCCCTTCTTGTAAGCCAGTTGCTAAAATAGGCCTGATGTACCAGCTCGCGAATCCAGATAGATAACTCAGTAGTGGGGTCTGAAATCAGGACATAATATTTACGGTTATCAAGATGTAAATGCATTTGTCGTTCATATTGCTCAACTTTCTATGTGGTTTATCTCATAGTGTGCCCTTGTTCTTTCTACTATGTTGGCCGCACTTCACGACCTCTCAAAATCAGATTGGCAGAGCATGCCTCCCGTCTACGCACGAAAAATTTAACAGCTCCGATGGTGGAACACTGCCTACAGTTATCACATGTTTTTCAGGATTTGAGATGGTGGGTTTTGAATTTTATACCTGAACATCCAAGAGGCGGTGATCGTCTTCAAGCGCTTCAGAATTCTGAACAAAGATGGATCTTTTGATTAAATTCAGTGCGGCCTCATGGCATGAATATGCAAATTGACTGGCACACAGTTTTCTAATACACCTTTTACCAATGATGGTGCCGGGGGCGGAGCTCGATCTTGTGATCCCTTCCCCATGACTACCTGATTGGTTGTTTCCTTCCTCTGACCTCTGATTGGAGTATCCGAAAACGATCAAGCAAACACTGGCATGGCTGATACTTATAAAGACGCCGATTTTTTCAGTGTTAAGCGGCATTCGGGCTGGAAACACACAGAGGATCAGACCTGAAGCAGGGGATTACTGTTAAATACCCCGAAACGTGTCACATCGTCCCTTCGTTATCTGTGGCAATTCTCTACAGCCGTCTTCTATATCTTCAGCTAAGTAACCTATAATAGCTGCTGTCTTTAAAGTGTTAAGACTGTGTTCTTATCTAAAAAAATGGACGGGCCACAACGGTATAAGGTTGAATTCCTTTAGCTTGGTTGGCCAATCCAACAAAAAATAATAAGTTACTTTAAATGATCTTTTACACAACGGGTCTTTTTTATACCAGTTGGTAATACCCCAGGCAGATGGTCTCGACACTATCATGAAGTCAACCTGGGTCACCTGGTCCATGAAAATCAAGCAGTCCTTGCATTAGGCACCTAGTGAATGATACCATTCCAATAATTATTTCACCCCCTCCCTCCCGAGGGAGGAACCGCGGCCACTCAGTGAGTTCGCATCTGATGTTCAGCAAAAATGTCCCCACCTATCTGGTAAGCAACCATGTGGCTATGAGCATGGAACCTGGAGAAATGAGACTTTGTAGTCCTGAACCTCAGAGGGGTGGATTCAACCCCCAGGGAATGGTGAGGAAGCTAAGCATCTGGAATTCAAACTTTCTGAACCCTGCACATGGAGTCAATCTGTCCACTGACTGGAAGCCCCATAAGTGGGTTTTCGCACATATTCATCTTCCTCTGAGCAGGTAGTGATGCACGAGCACTGTCACTTGAGGACTGAGGAGTAATGCACTGCAGTGATGAGTATGTTTCTCCCCTCACAGAGCTTCCTTGTACCTGTTTGAAAGGAAAGAAAAGAAGAGGACAGGGAAAAGAGTGAATGAGCTAATGTGCATCTTGTAGCTTGCACTCTGAGGATGAAGTGCTTCTACTGATTACTATTACTTGTAGAAGAGTAACACACAGAACAGAGGTTGTCTCGAGGGAGTGCTAGGACTATGTTCCTTGGAAATGTGTGGCCCTATCTTACTGTTCTGTTTCCTTGAATTTGGGTACTTACTCGCATTGGATGTGAACATTAATTCTCTAGAGCTTATTCCATCTTTCTCTGCGCTTCTTGCTAGCACAGGCTAATACAACTGCCACTCTGGATGTTGGTAAATGGCTACCAAGGAGCAAACAGCACACTGCCACACAAGATAGCAGAGAAACCAGTCCAAACAACATGGGCAGCAAATAGGTTGTGAGTTTTATTTGCTGCCCAGTATGGTTGCTGCACTGTTGCAGTACCTCAGTACCTTTCATTTCTTATCTCTCCTTACAACCCCTCTCTCGGGAACTCTGCTCTTCTAACAAGCTACTTCTATCTATGCCCTCCACTCCTACTGCTAACTCCAGACTTCACTCCTTTCACCTTGCTGCACCTTAACGCCCGGAACAAGCTACCGGTGTCTGTACGCCAGGCACCCTCTCTAGCCCTCTTTAAATCCAGGTTGAAATCTCACCTCTTTACTGTTGCTTTCAGATCTTGACTTCTGTTTTGTCATGACTAAATTGTAAGTGCCATGTTTTTGTCTTGACTAGATTGTAAGCTGTGACGAACAGGGACTGTCTCTTACATGTCTGTACAGCACTGCGTACGACTAGTAGCGCTATATAAATGCTCAATAGTAGTAGTAGTAGTAATGCAGGGTCACAACTCTTCTGCTGGCCCCAGTCTCACACCAAAGGGGTAAGGCCTTGCCTGCCTTATGACAACCTAGAAGGACCTGATCTCAGGAAGCGACCTATACCACTCATGAAGCAGGTCCAATGGAGGTCCAGGAGACTCATCCTCCGGCGAGACCCATTGGTTACCCAGCCTCTCCCAGACAAAGTCTTCAACAAACTCTGCCTGAACACTGATGGAACCGAGAGTTGCATCAGGAGCGAAAGCACATAGATACGCTGCTTGTTCTGTGAGTGCCCCGGGCACTGACCGAAATATTAGAGGGGGATATTGGCCAGACTGGCAACAGGCCCCTCGAGGCCTTGATGTCAGTGCATCTCTCGCAGGCAAGGCATACATCCCAAAGATGGGCTGGTCAATATCGATACAGATGACAATGAAACCTTGGAATGCTGCACCGAGACTCCACAGTGCACTCAGAGGACCCAAAGGCAGTGGGCTTGATCGGAGGTCGGCTGGTTGATGCAGATAACAGCACCGCGATGTGGTCTTCAAGAGCTTTCCAAAGGTGTCTCTCCATGTATGTCATTTCTGAAGGCAATGGGATTCGGTTATTCTGACTGATGTACCCGGTTGTCTGTACAGGGATAATTGGCAGCTCAAGCCAGCTGTCAGTGCCCCCTCAAAAATTGGGAGGGTGAACCTCCCATCAGGCCCATGTCAAGGGGCGGTTCTGTGGACCCTCAGTGCTATGCCCCAATGGGTTCTGACAGACATCAGAATTGGTACTCTGTTCGATGACTCTGCGACATTGATGAAGCCAAATCAGTTTGTCCTCTCCAGATAGAGATGAACCGATGGCCGATGCTCCGGGGCATTACAGGTGCTCATTTCTGAAGGGACTCGAGACTCCTTGATGTCTATGTTCTGTCCAAATCCAGGAGCAGTCCTGGAAGCCTTAGAGGCAAACGTCATCGATGCCGAAGATGATGGACTAGACTTCTGCAATTCGCAGTTCTATTTACTGCCAATACATGCCAATACATGCCTCTGCCAATACATGCCCTGGGCAGCGTAAGCAGTACATCAGGCAGATATGGCGTATGAGACACATCGGGCAGTTAAGACCAGCAGCAAACTCAAGCAGCTGATAAGCAAGGCTTGGCCAAGAACAAGAGAAAATAAACCAATAAGATAAAAGTAAAAGAAACGCAACATTAATGAGGCTAAATTCAGAAGCACAGGACCCCTACGCCCCCAACCTCCCCCCCCCCCACCCTCCCCCCCCCCCGCAGGGGAGAAAAATAAATTTTGAAGAGGACGACCACCGTAACACGTCTGTTGGGCTCCATGAAAAAACAAAGACTGAGGCATAAGGGCACCACAGCAGTAGGCAGGAAGGAGGCATGCAGGCATGGTGCAGCCTCCCAAAAGAAGCTGCAGAGCATTCCCATGTGGGCTCCATACGTGAGGATGACTCATTCCTGCTTGTCCATAGAGAATTTAAAAGAAAAAAAAACATTTCCTGACATTGATTATGGACTTCTATCTTTCTTTACAAAGGATCACAGTGAATTTTAAGGTAACAATTTAGTCTTAACATCAGCATGGCAATAATTAGTCTGTAATGAAAAATAATGATGCTTAATACTTGTGGATGCTTGATTGGTGGGCAAGGGAACAGCATGTATCTGCAATGTAATATAAAGAAATCAAAGTTCATGTGATCTGTAGCTGAGGCACAGCAGAAGCTGCATCAAGAGAAATTGGCACGGGACTTTTTAGCAGTCACCAATTCATCAAACTCAGGAGCATCCCTCTGTCTTCTGCAATGGTTACTTTGCAAACAGAAAACCCTCGCCTGAAGAAGGGGCAGGGCTATCACAGGGTCCTTTAGCTCATACGTGTTAACAGATCCTATGTCTAGGTGTTCACATCCATTTTTCCAGAGAAAGCGTCTATAGTTTCCTTCAGATTCACAAAGGGGTTTGTGATCCAAACAACGGTAAGAACCACTGCTCAGCAACCATATTTTTTAGTGTTTATTTTTCCTTTCTTTTTCTTAGCCACTATTTTTCCTTTTGTTACTTCATCATGGGAGAGCCATCTATGTGTGAAAATTAAACTGGGGTCTAAGGCTCTATGTCCCCTTCCAGTACAAAGTGAAATAGACCTTCCTCTGCTACTAATTTCTCTCCATGTTAAATGCTGTCAAAGTACTAATTAAAATGAAAAGTTTGAGACAGGCAGATTGAGTTATTTATGTTGGAATCAGTCACCAACAATAATTGCTGTACATCCTTGAACAAATACAATTTTTTTCCCTTCATGAATAGTGCCAAGCTGACAAGGGTCAGGGGGGGTCAAGCACACTGAAACAAGAGGCCAAAGAAAGGTAAAAATCAGAGTTCTATTCAACTTGCTACAAATCCTCTTTGTATGTATTAACTTAATAAGGGGTGTGAGCAGGCTTAATTATGCTTTCTTTATTAATCACCATGAAAACTCAATTAGGGGAAAATGTAACCATGAGTGTGTCATTTCTGCTATAATATTCCCTGCTGCTTTCCCCGGAAGCAGCAATGATTTTCCTAGTTAACAGAAAAGCAGACTGTCAACCGAGTTTCCAGCCAATGAATAAGAAAGAGCACAGTGAGACTTATTTGCTTTTCCTTGATGGTAGTTCATTGTATATTTCTGCAAATTATTTTAATGTATCCATATATATGAATCACTTATTTTTTTAATATGCATGCAAAGGGATCTTTCTTACATTCATTCTGTATGGTTGCTGCACTGTTGCAGTATATTGGGATGCATGAGTGTTTCATAACCCCCAGCCTCTGAGTTCAAGAAACAAGGCAAAAAGAAAGTTTTTGTAATTGTTGATATTTACTTATGTTGCATGCCTCCTACAAGCAGCATAGCTTTAGATGCACAGTGAAATCTACTTACAGAAACACGACACCCACTGACGCACTACAAACCCTGCTGGTGTAAGTGATACATGGCTCAAGTGGTCACATGAGAAAGCACAGTTACTTACCTGTAACAGGTGGTCTATGGGAACAGCAGGAATAAGTCTTCACATATGGGTACGTCGGTACCGATGGAGCCTGCGCAGGAACGCTCCCCAGCTTCCCAAAAAGGAAAGCTTTTGGGAGCATCCCACAGCGCCTGCGCGCTGCCTTCCCGCCTTTCCTAACCGCCTCTCTCCAGTTCGAGTTTTAAAGCTGAAACAGAGAGAGGAAAGGAAAGATAGATAGAGAGATACAACTCCTAGGGGAGGTGGGTGGGTTGTGAAGACTTATTCCTGCTGTTGCCAGAGATCACCTGTTACAGGTAACTGTGCTATCTCCAGGAACAAGCAGGAATGAGTCTTCACATATGGGGACTCCCCAGCTAGAGATGCCAGGGAGATCCCCAAGGTTGTGAGACCCTGAGAAGGGCTCTACCTGCTCAAATGGATCTCAGGCATCCAAGCAGGGATGGAGGGTAGGAGTTGATTAAGCATGGAACAGGTGTTTGAGAACAGCCTGACCAAACAAGGCATCCCGGCGGGAGTCCTTGTCCAAACAGTAATGGGCTGTGAAGGTATGAACCGAGGCCCAGGTGGCTGCTCGACAGATCTGGTCGATAGACACAGAATTTAGATGAGCCATAGAGGTGGCCATGGCCCTCACATTATGAGCTGTGACATGGCCCTCCAGAGAAAGGTTCTTACTCTGGTAGGCGAAAGAAATACACTGAGCAATCCAATTGGACAGTGTCCTCTTAGAGACTGGAAGTCCCAAATGAGAGGGATCAAAAGCAACAAAGAGTTGAGAAGACTTTCTATGTTGCTGTGTCCTTTGTAAGTAAAAAGCAAGAGCTCTCTTACAATCCAGGGTATGAAGATTCCTCTCTGCACTCGATGCATGAGGACCTGGAAAAAAGACAGGTAAATACACCTCTTGATTAAGATGAAAAGGTGAGACCACTTTAGGCATGAAGTGTGGATTGGTCCTAAGGACTACCTTATCATGATGGGACCTTGTATAAGGTGGATTAGCCACTAAGGCCTGCAGTTCACTGATGCGGCGAGCTGAGGTGACTGCAATAAGAAAGATAACCTTCCAGGAAAGAAATTTCAAGGAGGTAGTGGCTAAGGGTTCAAAGGGTGGCTTCATGAGCTGACCAAGAACCAGATTCAAGTCCCATGCCACTGGAGGTGGTCTAATGGGAGGTTTAGTTAAAAGAAGGCCTCTCATGAATCTTGCAATAAGCGGATGAGAGGAGACAGGTTGTCCATTGAGAGGCTTGAGGGATGCTGCAATAGCACTCAAATGGACCCTTACTGAATTCGTCTTGAGGCCTGCATGGAAAAGATGCAGGAGATACTCTAGTAAAGAATTCAAAGGTATTGCTAGAGGGTTAATACCCTTCTCAGCACACCAAATGGTAAACCTTTTCCATTTAAAAGCATAGGAACGTCTAGTAGAAGGCTTTCTGGAAGCATGAAGGATATCCCTTACTTGCTGAGAAAGATGCCAATCTTGAAGGTCTAAGCCTTCAGCAACCAAGCCCTGAGATGGAGAGATTGGGGGTTTGGGTGCCACAACGTTCCCCCCCTCCTGAGACAGGAGATCTGGAGCAGACCCCAAGTCCAGGGAGGGAGCTTGAGAGAGATGCAGAAGTAGAGGGTACCACACTTGGCGTGGCCAACGTGGAGCTATGAGAATCATAGTCCCTTGATCTCTCTGAAGCTTGAACAGGGTCTTGGGAATTAGGGGAATGGGTGGAAAGGCGTACAGGAAGTCTTGACCCCGATGAAGAAGGAAGGCATCCCTGGCCTGAACTCCCTGACACGGAATTCTGGAACAGAATCGGGGAAGTTTGGCATTCCACGGACTTGCAAAGAGGTCTATGTCCGGGGTTCCCCAAATTCGAAAGATTCTGAATATCTGGTCCATATGAAAGGACCATTCGTGTGGAAGCAGAACTCGACTGAGTCTGTCTGCCCAAGAGTTTTGAACTCCTGGAAGGTATACTGCCAGAAGATGAATTTGATGCTCTATGGCGAAGGCCCACAATCTCAGAGCTTCGTTGCAAAGCGACAGAGAGCCAGTTCCTCCCTGCTTGTTCACATAGAACATGGCTACTTGGTTGTCCGTGTGAATGAGGACTGTCTTGTAGCTGAGCAGGGTATGGAAGACTCAGAGCCAAGAAGATTGCTCTGCGCTCTAAGAAGTTGATATGTAGGGAGGTCTCCTGTGGAGACCAAATGCCCTGGGTGGAGAGGTCTTGAAGATGAGCTCCCCAACCCTTTGGAGAGGCATCTGTTGTAAGGATTGCTTGGGGCAACAATTGTTGGAAGGGGGACCCCAGCAACAGATTTTGAGTGGACTTCCACCACTGGAGAGACCAAAAGAGGCGCCTGGAGGTTGCTATTTTATCTGACAGACTTCCAGATGCCTGGGTCCACTGGGTGGACAAAGTCCATTGAGCTGCCCTCATGTGAAGGCGAGCATAAGGGACCACATGCACCGTGGATGCCATGTGGCCTAGCAGTTGTAACATCTCTCAAGCAGTTAGGTGGGTTTTTAACTGAATCTGAGAGGCTAACTGCACTAAGTGTAGGCAACGGGCCTGGGAAAGATAGGCCCTTGCAGTTGTGGTATCCAGCAAGGCCCCTATGAATTCTAGAGACTGAGTAGGGGTGAGTTGGGACTTTGGAATGTTTATAACCAGTCCCAGATATTGCAGGACACGCATTGTGCAGGCTAGGGAAGTCTGGGCCTCTGACTGGGATGGAGCTCAGATGAGCCAGTCGTCCAGATATGGGAATACGAATATTCCCAGAGTGCGTAGAAATGCAGCTATTACTGCCATGCATTTTGTGAACACTCTTGGAGCAGAGGCCAGACCAAAGGGAAGCACCCTGTATTGATAGTGCTTTCCTTGATAAAGGAACCGAAGGAACCTTCTGTGTGCTGGATGGATGAGTATATGGGTATATGCATCCTTGAGATCTAGAGAACAAAGCCAATCCTGACTCTGAAGGAATGGAAGGAGAATACCCAGGGAAATCATCTTGAATTTCTCCTTGCATAGGAATTTGTTCAATTCTCTGAGATCTAATATGGGTTTGTAACCCCCTGTTTTCTTTGGAATTAGAAAGTAGGGGGAGTAGAACCCTGAGCCCTGTTGAAGAAGAGGTACTTCTTCTATTGCCCCTTGGGCAAGAAGGGTGGAAATCTCTTGACCCAGAAGGTCGAGGAGAGATGTTGGAGAATTGGACTGTCTCACCATGGTGTGGGGAGGAAGGTTTAAGAAATGAAGTTTGTACCCTTCCCTTATGATGGAAAGGGTCCACTGTTCTGCTGTGATTTGCTCCCATCTGGGAGCAAAGTGAGCTAACCTTCCTGGAATGGTGAGAGGCTCTGGTTCTTTTAGAGCCAGAAAGGCTAAGTTCTCTAGGTGCAAGTCAAAGGCCCTGAGGAGGCTGAGGCTGTTGGGCTACAGTAGGCCTTGCAGCCTTAGACTTGGCCTGTTTAGGTTGTTGACGCTTTGCAGCAAAACGACCTGGAGAAGATGTCTGCTGACCATAAGCAGGATAATATCTTCCCTTCTTGGGAAAATATGTCTTTTTGAACAACCTCTTCTGGACAGGATTAGAGGTAGACTTTGAAAACCTATCCAAAGCAGAATTTTCTGCATCCGAGTGGCCTTTGCTTGCCAATCATTTTTTCAAACAGGTTTTCACCTGTACAAGGAAGATTTCCTAATCCATCTTGGACCCAGGGTCCCAAATCAGAAGCTTGTAACCAAGCAATTTTGCGTGCACCTATGGCAATGGCCGAGGCTCTGCTGGCCCCCTCAAAAGAGTCAAAGGCTGCACGGTTAGAAAATTTGGAAACATCCTGGGCATGCTTAAGCCAGGTAAGAAAGTCTTCCCTTTTATCTTCTGGAAGAAAAGGGAGTAAAGTTTGCAGATGATCTGTAACTTCCTTCAGAAACATCCCCATATAGAGACTATAGGAGTTGATTCTGGCAACAAGCATTCTGGCTTGAAAAATTTTCCTGCCAAAAGCATCTAAGGTTCTACATTCTCTTCCTGGAGGAGCAGATGAGTGCCTCTTTGCACTCTAACTTTTTCATAGCAGACTCCACCACAATAGAATGGTGAGGAAGCTGAGTTTTATGAAATCCAGGACAAGGAGGGACACAATACATGGTATCCAACCTACGAGAATGAGAAGAGGTGGTGAGAGGAGTCTCCCATATGCCCATCATGTGGTCATAAAGGATCTCATGAACTGGCAAAGTGGCTGCTTCTTTAGGAGCCTTGGGATATTGCAAAATATCCAATTTTTTGGCTCTAGGCTCTGTCTCAGGGGCTACTGAGATAGAAAGCCCCTTGGCCACTTCCCTTATGAAGTCTTGAAAAGACAAGTCTTCTGGAGGGGACATTCTTCTTTTTGGAGAAGAAGGCTCCTGAGGAAGAAGTACCGATGCTTCGACAGAGGCCTCCGATGCATCAGAGTCTTCGGAGGAATCGAAGTATCGCCTGTCTGGATGCTCTTGTAAAGCCCGATACGCATACCGGGTGGTATCGACATCGGGAGTCATCGGTACTGGATCGGTACCGATAGGCATCATCAGACAGGGTACCGCTGCAGTCGACACCGAAGCCGATGTCGATGCAACCGGTACCGGCACCGGAACCGATATCAGAGCCGGTACCGACAACGAAGCTTGTTGCGGTACCAGTGGCGTCGCAGCTTGTATGAATGCCGTAATGGCACGCTGCATGGTCAGAACATTCTGATCCATCGACACCATGAATGTCTGGAGGTTGGTACCGGCGGATTCCACTGGTACCCCAGAACATTGCAACAGGTGATCGGTCGAGGCCGTGCCATCGATGTCAACCTGTGACCCCATAGGAGGAGCTTTGGAAGCCGGAGCTTCCCGCCGTGGTACTTCTGCCGGTGCAGGATCCTCGAGGGCAAGCCCGGAGGCATCTCGATGCTTAGAGGGAGATCTACCCTTCGAGGACCGGCTGGACTTATGTTTGGTTACCTGAGATCCATAGGAGGAAGAAGCAGCCCTGGAAGACGTCGATGCCACCGAAGCTGCATCAGAGGGAAACAGTGTACTGAGCTTGGCTGCTCGGTTCTGTAAACCTCTTTTAGACATCATGGAGCAGGACGGACAATCCGTGATGGAATGGTCAGGACCCAAACACTTAAGACACCAGTCATGGGTGTCGGTAACAGAGATGGTACCGCTGCACTTAGTGCATTTTTTAAACCCGGAGGTGGGCTTTCCAAAGAAATAAAATAAAATAAAGAACTTCTTCAGCGGTGACAGGAACACGACCTGCTGGCTCTGCGGAAAAGAAGAACTGGAGAGAGGCGGTTAGGAAAGGCGCTTCCCCTTTTTGGGAAGCTGGGGAGCGTTCCCGCGCAGGCTCCATCGGTACCGACGTACCCATATGTGAAGACTCATTCATGCTTGTTCCTGGAGATATGAGCGCTCCACACTGGTCATGAGTCCACACAACATGTACCAGGACTAGCAATTTGGAACAATGGTGGCAGAGAAGTAAGCGAGGAGTTTTGTGAAGAGGGCTTAGGAGAGAGAAGCAGAGAGACATAAAGAGGTTTGGGAAACACAGGAAAAGGCTGCTGGTAGGGAAGCCAAAGAGATGGGAAGTACAAAAAAAAACATTTTTCTATGTTATTCCACAGGAGGGGGATGGTGGTGAACTAGGGAGGTAGGGGGAACATTAGGGTGCATGGGACTTGGCTACATGAATTTTAATCATATTTGTATTACCTGATCTGCTTTGGACATTTAAAAAAAAAAAAGGCTGACCAGTCAGGCTCATAACTTTTTTTCTGCTGCACTTTTTCTTTTGTTGCACGCGGAGGGGGGAGGGGTGTGTGTAATTTGTTTCAAGTTTGAGTTCAGTACCGCAAACATTTTCCAAAGTTGGCTACTACAGTGAGTATCATCTTCCCTGCCCCCACCCCCTATATGGTTGCTTAAATTGGTTGCCCGATGATCACGATGCATGTTTTAAGAAAATGATGAAGAGTAGATTGCAGAAGGGAGAGAAGAATGATACAGCCAAACACCTCACAGGCATAAAATTACACACAAAAAGCAGACTGCTTAAAAGAATTTCTAGACCAAGGTTATGATTTTGATGCTCAGGAGTAACTTTAGAAAGCATTTCTTCACAGAAATGGTGCAGATGCAGGGTACCATCACTCAAGAAAGGTAGTAGAGGCCAAAACAGTAACAGAGGTTACTGAACCACTCTGACTTGTAAGTTCTTTGGAGAGTAACAGTTAATGCTGAATTGCAATCAATTTGAAAGTCAAATGATAGTCTGATATTTAGTATTCAAAATAAAAAAGCATCTCAGCTGGTTTTTGGAGTTAACATCTGAAAGCAGCAACTCCTTCACGAGTTTTCACACTTAAGCATATGTGAGCAGAGCTGATATTTTTGGAGACAAAGGCCACTAGATTTTATTTCAATGACAACTTCAAGTAGGCATAAAATAATAAAATAGTGCAGAAGGCAGAGAAAGCTTACAGGTCACCATTCTGTGTGTCTCTGCTATGTTTACAACTTTTATTATTTTTTTTTTTACACTGTCTGTTCTGTTGCTGGGATTCTGTGCGTAGTACTTAAAATTTTGCACTTTTTTGTGATTTTATTTCTGTACTGTATTTTAAATTAAGTATCACTCAAACAATATTTATTTTAACAAAGCATGCAGAATTTTGCATAAATCAGATCTTATGACACAGAATTTTGAATTCTGTGTGCAGAATTCCAAAAGAAGCAAACTACATTTTCTCCTTGATGCTAATCCTTCCATTTCATCCATTTCTCTCACCTGCCTTTTTATCTACAGCTAGATTTCATTCTCTTTCTTCCCTATTCAGTTATCAGTCTCCCTTTTTCAACTGTCACTTACTTACAAGCTTTACATTTCCTATTCTCACTTCCCATTTCCTCCCATTCCACATCTGTCATTTCTTTCCCAGCTTCCAAGTCTCCCATTTTCCCAGCCTCAACCTCCTCCATTTCCACCTTCTGTACTTATCTTCTGAGCCTCAACCACATTCCTTTGTCTCTCATCCAGCCCCAGCACTTTCCCTTTCACTCACCCCCCTCTCCACTTCCAGTCTCTCTTGTATGTCTTATCCCCTTTATCCAGGATCCCATTCCCCTGTTTACCTCCCCCACTGGCACCTTCTCTTACCTCTTTCAAAAGACCTACCACCTTAGTCTTTCACACTTTCCATAGCCCTCTAATCCCTTTCAACTGCCTCCCGACCCCTCCAGGTCCTTCATACTGTTTCCCCTACCCATCTTTCTTCAGTCTCACAACCCTACTCATTTCCCTCATCTAACCCATCACCTAGTCTGATGTCCTCTTAATCCTTGCTCAATTTCAGTCCCCACTCTTCCATCCTATCCAATCCTTACTTACACTTACACTTTCAATATCCAGACAATCTCAGTCTGTCGTCTTCTAGTTTTCCACTCAGAGTCTAAGTCCTTATTGTTCCACATCTCCATATTCCCAGTTATATGCCCTCCTTCCTCTTTCTCCCCTTCCTCAGTATCCACCCATCTACTTCCTTCATCAATATTCATTGACCCTGCCTTCCCTACTCCTTACCCCAGCAACCATCCCTATGTCCTTCCCTCTCTACTCTCCTCTACATATGCTCTTGCTTTCCCCTTCCCTCCAGTATTTCTATCTCTTCTCACTCTTTCCACTATCCTAGCATCTGGCCTGTTCTTGCCCTATCCTCAGCAACTTCTAGCATCAGCCCCTGCTCAATCATCATCCCCCACCCACCTGGTTAATCCTTGACATACTGGAGGGAGTTTGTACCTTTACTCCCACCGCTGTGCTCTACATGTGCTGTCGCCGTCACTGCAAGATTTTTTTTAAAGGCAAGAACAGGCACTTTGAGCCTCTTTCTTGTGAAAAACTTGGAATGCCTGTTCGCCATTAAAAAAAAAATATTCTTAATTCCATGCAACCAGTGGTAGTGCTGCCAGAAAACATGCACAGCAATGGGAGCAAACAAGACCCTGCTGCTATGAAGGGTGAGTCAGGTTTTTGGTACCCTTAAGCTTTGGCACCTTGAGACAGTGCCTCACTGGCCCACCCCTTCTGCCAGGCCTGGATGTAGGCTATGAGACAAAGGGAAACCTAGGGAGGTTTAAGAGGCCTTGCAGCTCTAATACAGTAGATGAGCTGCACAAAATGGAGAAGAGTTTGGGTTTAATTTCAGAGCACTGTTCATCGAAAGCTCGAAATAGGATGAAGAAAGAAAAGATGACGAATGTGGACAGGAATGAGATAAGATGGGCAGGGAGGGGAAAGATGGAGAAGTAGTGAAGGGATTTGGGAAGTGATGGAAAGGGGAGGTAAGGCAATGGGAAAAACACTGGAAGAAGGGAAGCATTTAAGATGGTGAAAGAGGATGGCATGAGAAAAGCTGAGAGAGGAAGGAGCAAACCGGAGGCCCTAAAGAATGGAACGTGCGACCAATTTTACCTCAGCCTTGTTCCTAAGCGCCAATGTACCATTTTTCTTCCATTTCCCCGCCTCTCAGCCATGTTCTTGTTTAAAAGCCTGCTAAGCGGCATTAGGGTTGTTCTCATCACTTGAGACAACTGAGATGTAGTTTCATTGGCAGTACTTAGACCAGTACTACAGTATAATCAGTTTGCCTGTAAAGCACAGTTACTTACCTGTAACAGGTGATCTCTGGGAACAGCAGGAATAAGTCTTCACATATGGGTACGTCGGTACCGACGGAGTCCGCGCGGGAACCCTTCCCAGCGTCCAATCAGAAAGCCTTTGGAAGCATCCCAACACGCTTGCGCGCTGCCTTCCCGCCTTCCCAACTGCCTCTCCTCAGTTAAGTTTTACAGCTGAGACAGAGAGAGCGAAGCAAGGAAGGGAAAGATAGAGATAGAGAAATGCAACTCCTAGGGGAGGTGGGTGGGTTGTGAAGACTTATTCCTGCTGTTCCCAGAGATCACCTGTTACAGGTAAGTAACTGTGCTATCTCCAGGAACAAGCAGGAATGAGTCTTCACATATGGGGACTCCCCAGCTCATATGCCCAGAGGGAGTCCTAGCATGTTGCAAGTCTAGAACAAGCCATGCTATACCTCAGGACCTCAGGCATCCTGGGGATGGAGGGCAGGAGTTGAATATAGAAAGGAGCTGTAGAACAGCTGGCTATTACAGGGCTTCAAAAGGGAAGACTCTGTATCGAGGGCATTTAGTAGTAAAATATTGTGATCTGGACCTCCCTTGTTGGCATTGCACAGGTGCACTGAGCTCCATATGGATATGATAAAAGAGCCTGTGAATATGCTCAAGGGGTACCTCACTGTAAAGTAGAGGTAACAAAGTAGACCAAAAACAAGTGGAGGCCAGAACCCTTCAGGGTTAGAAAAAATAGCCCCAGGGGGAAAACTAGGGTAGTATAAAAAGTAGAGCTTCAGCAGAGACGCAGAAGGTACTATTGAATTAAAGCTTAAGCTGTTTTGGTTTAAGAGAAAAAATGAGTCTAACCTAATTGGACTGGGGTTGGATCAGTCCATATAGGGAGAAAGGGTATGGAGACCCTTGTATCTGTATCTGATAAGAAAGTAAGAACAGACTCAGAAGCACTAAGCTTTAGAGCAACTGAAGCTCCGCAATGTCTTTCCTAAATGGGGTCACCTAGGAAAGAGAAGATACATGGAGAGCTTCAGGAGTACCTAAACCGAAAAGGTTAAGGTAAAGAAAAGGGTTATTAATTACCACAGGAAGTGGTTATAGGTGTAGCCCCCTAAATATGCCGGAACAGCATTGATAGGGGTAGTGCCCATCTGTCAGGATCATATAGGATGTAAGGATATCCAAACCTAACAGATAGATAAGTAGATGGATACAGATCTATCTATCTAAAAATATATCTCATATGCTTATAAATATATATATATATATACACAGAAATATATACACATATAGGGGATATATGCATATATCCATAAGAGATATATATATATGGGCAGAAGACACAGATAGATATAGATAGTATATATCTATATCTCTCTCTCTCTATATCTATATATCTATATCTATATCTCTATATCTCTATATCTATATATCTCTATATAGGCGGGCAGAAGACACACAGATAGATATAGATAGATAGACAGAGAGAGAGATAGATAGATACTATCTACACCCAGAAGTATAGGTCAGCATACAGAGACATGTCTCCAGGTATATGGATGGAGAGATGTTCAAAGATCCTCATCACCCCTATAGGGAGATAGGGAGATTCTTCTAACAAGAAGGTTGACACCTACTTGAGTAGATAAACAGGAAAAAATCCTCTCCTCCTGGTTATGACTGTTATAGTACAGAGGAAGGTTGTCCTTGACAAAGGGGTGGCTTAATTCTTTGTAGCATTTGAGCTGTTGAATAACCAGGAGGGCCTTCCTGAAGATGGCAGAGGATAACATTAGTCTGCAGACCAGAAGTCCAGATATCTCCAGAATTGTGGTATGGAGATTGGATAGAGGAGGCTACTAGAGGAAGATACCCTAGCGATCCGCCTATGAGGGCAAGATGGGTATTCTAGTTGCCAGAAAATTTTTTATCCCTGATGGGAAAAATCCCAGGCAATATGGGCCAAGCCAGGGAGTTGGCCCCCTTTTTAGGCTTTGACGAAATGAAAAGCCTGAGGCTTATGCCTTAACAGAGATTTAAGATAAGATGGAAAGGGTAGAATACCTGCCAGGCATGAATATGACTGGGGAAAACCCTTTTAAACCATCTGGGGTTATCTGCTAGGCAAGATATTGATGCTCTCTAGCAAGGGCCCATAGTGCAAAGCTATGCTGTAGAGTTGCAGAGAGCATGCTGCAGGTTGGTTAGAAGAAAAACTGGCTGTGGACGATACCTGGTGAGGAATGTGGACAACCAGCAGGTAACCAACTATTCTGCCAAGGACAAAGGGCAAAGAATAGAAGATAATCTAACCAAACTGTGAAACAGGGTTTCCCAACGAGGTTGATAACCTGTTTGGGACTTAGTACTGAGGTTAGGAGGATTGCTAGTGGAGAGGAAGCCCTGGTTGTGTAGTGAACAAAACCTGTGGCGTAACCACTAGAAATTTTCGCATCTGCAGCAACTATGAGGGCAGCAAAGGGAATTTCTTTCCCCTACTCTGTAGATTGGGAAAAAGGAAAAACCAACAGACATGGTAGGCCTTCCTATTGTCTGAAGAGCTGCCCTAAGGTAACAAGGGGGAGACAGCTCCAGAAGGGAGAATCCCCCGGTAGAAGAGGTAGAGGACCATAGGGGCTTACCCGTATAAAAAGTCACTCTTACAAAGCAAATGTTGTAGTAAGAGGGAGTTAAGATAGAGTTGCAGGAGACCAACTATGGAGGAATCTCCGACAGGTGAGATGATACATGCCAGTAGATGGAAACAACTGACTATTGATAGTTGTTACCTCTCCCTCTCCTCCAAGAGGAAGAGGAAAATCTGCTAAGTATGGGCATGATCATCATGAAGATTCTTAAGAAAAGATGTCTCATGAAGAGATATCTAAGTAGGTTAGGATAAAATTAGTGCAGATACTTCAAGTGAAAAGAAGCAGACTGCCATCCCAACCCCCCAAACAAAGGGCAATGATCTATTTAAAACCCTGCAACTGCTGGGTTTGTTGACCCTGTTGAGGTTGTGGATTGCTCAGACTAGAACGATGTTTCCCCTGTTTAGGGACATCTGAATGATGGGCAGATGGGTAAAACCTTCTCCCCTTAGGGGTTGAAAGTTTGGTAGGAGATTTCCTATCTACTGTGAAAGGCGGCGGCACAGAGCAGGCTCTGGAAAAAGGAAAGTCAGTGGAGAACTGAGTAACCTGAAGTAAAGACTCCCTGTTGAAGAGATTCTCTCCAGTACAAGGAGTATTTCCCAGTCTTTCCGGTGCCCATTTGTCCAAGTCTGAGGCCTGAAGCCAGGCTCTACGTCGTGCCCCTATAGCTATAGCAGAAGTCCTGCTAACAGACTCAAAGGAGTCTAGGGTAGCACGAGTAAGGAACTTAGAGATATTCTGAATATGACTAACCAGTGAGGAATAGTCTGTACATCTGGGCTCCTGAAGAAAAGGAGTCAAAAGATGTAATTGCTTTGTGATCTCCTCAAGAGATAGACCCATATAAAAAATATATGAGAGAATCCTTGCTGAAAGCATGGAGGTCTGGAAGGTTTGACGTCCAAAGGCATCTAGTGTCTTAGACTCACGACCTGGCGGACAAGAAGAGTGCTTTTTAGTACTCTTCACTCGCCTCAATGCTGATTCCACTACAATGGAATGATGAGGAAGTTGAGTCCTTTGAAACCCTGGAGAGGGGGGCACCTGATATAGGAGATCAGTTGCTCTGGAAAGTGGGGGTACCTTTAAAGGAGATTCCCACATTCGTAGAAGGAGATCCTGCAAAGAATGATGCAAAGGAGGCATTATATTTTCCTTTGCTTCGTTAGGAACAGAGAGGTATTCTGTACTCCCTTGTGTAGGATCTTGTCCAGGGACAGGAATGGCAAGTCATTTTGCCATATCCAGGAGGAAAGTCTGGAAAGAAAGATCCCTGGAGGGAATTCCCCCTGGATAGGCTAGATCTGATGAAGAACTAGCATTGGCACCAAGGGATCTATTCCAGTATATAGGAATAGAAGATCCTGAATGGTGCAGAATGGGATCCTTAGATAGTAGTCGCTGGTACTGGAGGACAGAACCAGCAACAGTCTAACATATCGTCCATGCTTGGAATCGATTCCAGACTCGGCATCGAGGGAAGCGATCCTGATGAGTGAAGCATGGAAGGTACCGACTGTAAAGGTACTGTGGATGTCGGTACCGATCTTGGTACCGAATCTGATGCCGGAGGAAGAAAAGCAGCCGGTGGCAACTCTAATGGTATCGGTGGAACCGAGGGTTGTGGATCCGAGGTATCAGAACCGAGCCTTCGGTACCGACGGGAGTCGGTACCAAGGTGAGTCGGTACCCAGTCCTCCAGACTGGAGATCGATTCTAGACTCGGCATCGAAGGAAGCGAGTCTATCGATGCACGTCTGGAGGGTACCGACGTCGGAACTGGTATCGGTGTCGATACCGATACTGTGAAATCAATCTGAAGCGTATCCACCGGCCCCGTAGGTACCGGAGACGCCAGACGATGATCCTCGGTGAGGAATATTTCATTCAACACCGGTGACAATGCCGGGGTATCGGTACCGCTCGAAGCGGATGCCACCACCGGACATGGCTCAGGTATGTTCTGAGAGGGGTGAACCTCAGGAACAACCTGAAACCCCACACAGGCTTTAGAGGCCGAAGACTCCCACCGGGGTTTTGAAACCAGTGGATTCTCGAGGGCAAGGCCGGAGGCATCTCTATGCTGTGCATGAGAACTGCCGCTCGAGGACTGGCTAGTCTTAATAGACTGTTTTTGGGTTACCTGATCCTGTGTAGAAGAAGATATAGTCGGTGCCCTGAAGTTGGAAGGGGACCTCGTGTCGAGGGAAACTCGATGTTGAAAACTGCTTCTCACAGCACTGGTGCCCAAAGGCTCCGGAGGACAATGGTCAGGACCCAAGCAGGTTAGACACCAATTGTGAGTGTCTAAAAATAAAGTTGTACCGCCACAGTTTGTGCATTTCCTGGGGAAAATGGCTGGCGGTTCCATGAGGAAAAATGGAGAGGCCTAGAAGGCCTGAGAACCGTGAACACTAAGAAGAAATTTTATATTCCTTAAGGAAAAATTTTAAAAGAAAATAAAAAAGAAACACCGGCGGTACCGGTGGCATCGGGGAAGGCAGCCGCGACCACAAGAAAACTAAAAAATAAAAGAAGAATTTTCTGCGGTGACAGGAGAACGTCCTGCCGGCTCCGCGGAAAAACGAAAACTGAGGAGAGGCAGTTGGGGAAGGCGGGAAGGCAGCACGCAGGCGTGTTGGGATGCTTCCAAAGGCTTTCTGATTGGACGCTGGGAAGCGTTCCCGCGCGGACTCCGTCGGTACCGACGTACCCATATGTGAAGACTCATTCCTGCTTGTTCCTGGAGATACCAACTCTGCCATCCGCTATGAGCAGGAGAAACCATGAGAAAAGAAGAGGAGGAGGAGGAGAAGGAAGTTAAAGAAAGGGGAAAATTTAAGAAAACATTTATTTTGTCAGTAACCTTTTATTGTGTCACTTTTTTTTTTTTTTTAATTACATGGTCTAACCCGAACCCTATTGACTGCTTACATAGCTTAGATAGAAGAGAGCTAAAACTTGTACCTCATATATATACACAATAGCAGTACAGTGGAACCTCGGTTTTTGTGATTAATCCGTTCAAAAAAGTCTGACTAAAACCGAATGTATGAAAACTGAAGCAATATTTCCCATAAGAAATAATGTAAATCCAATTAATCTGTTCCAGACACCCAAAAATACTAACAAAAAATACATTTTATAGATAACTATATTTTTACATACAGAAAAAAATGAGAAATATAAATGACGAAATGGATACATGAACATTTAACATCACTTTTACCTTTATTGAAGACTCTTGTTGGCATATGGAAGACAGTCAATCAGCAAGAGAATCAAAATAAAGAAAATCCCACTTCTGGCCACAAGATGGTGCTCCATTTACAACTGTATGAAAACCAAGACAATGTACAGAAACTGGGACAAAAACTCGACGATGAGTCAACGAAAACCGAATCCTACAAAAACTAGGGCATACGAAAACCAAGGTTCGATTGTATTTCAATTTTGCTAGTCACTAAATTGGTAATACAGACAAGTTCAGCTGCAACTATACCCAGATTTTATTGCACTTTGACATGAAAAGTAAAAAAAAAAAAAAAAAAGTTTAATTAGCACATCGCCACACATCATAAAGAGTAGTTACTCACCTGTAACAGGTGTTCTCCAGGAGCAGCAGGGATCAGTCATCACATATGGGTGACATCGGCGTCGACGGAGCCCTCGTGCGGAGCATTTCCCCAGCTTTCAAAGAAAGCCTTTGGGAATGCAGCGCGCATGCGCGGTCCCCTTCCTGCCCAAGGGTGCCATCTTGCTCAGTCTGATGACATAGCTAAGAGTCAGCAAGAAACAAAATGAAATATATAGGACTGCAACTCCAAGGGGAGGAGGGAGGGTCGTGAGGACTGATTCCTGCTGCTCCTGGAGAACACCTGTTACAGGTGAGTAACTACTCTTTCTCCAGGACCAAGCAGGAAGTCAGTCCTCACATATGGGACTCCCCAGCTCTAGGCTACCGAGAATCCAAAGCTGAAAAATAAGCTCCCTCTAGAGCCTCAGCATGTGAGATAAGAATCTTCTCTGAGAATGCCCCCGAACGGTAGCCCAACACCAGGGCCGGAGGGTAGGAGTTGCCTAAACCTCAAAAAGATTACAGAGTACCGCCTGTCCGAAAGCACTGTCCCTGCGGGACTCCCTCTCGAAGCAGTAATGGGCCGCAAAAGTCTGGCTTGAAGACCAAGTAGCGGCCCAGCAGATGTCTGCCAACGAAACAGAGCGGAGATGAGCTACTGATGCAGCCTTCGCCTTGATACGGTGGGCCGTGACTCGACCCTGCAAGGAGAGGCCGGCTGCCCTGTACGTCCAGGTGATACAGTCTGCTACCCCAATGGACAGTGTACGCTTGGAGACAGGTAACCCCATCCTATTAGGGTCAAAAGAGACAAAGAGCTGGACAGCCCTTCAATGACCCTGCGTATGGTCAAGGTAGAAAGACAACGCCCTCCTACAATCCAGGGTATGCAAGACCATTTCAGCCCGGCTGGCATGCGGCCTGGGAAAGAAGGTCGGAAGAACCACCTCCTACTTGAGGTGGAAGGAGACGACAACCTTTGGAAGGAACTTAGGATGAGTCCATAAGACCACCCTGTTCTTATAGAACCGTGTGTACGGTCTATCAGAAACCAGAGCTTGTAGTTCACTCTCACGCCTGGCCGAGATAAGAGCCACCAAGAACAACGCCTTCCAGGAAAGGAAGCGTAAATGACAGGTAGCCATTGGCTCAAACGGTGGGCGAGTAAGTTGTTGCAAGACCACATTCAAATCCCACTCAGGGGCTGGTGGATGAATCGGAGGCTTGAGCAAAAGCAGACCTCTGAGGAAACGGGCCACTAAGGGGTGGACCGACAGACTGGCCCTCCACCGGTGAGTAATGCGCTGACAGAGCACTGAGGTGGACCCGAACAGAGTTGGATTTAAGGCCTAGGTCCGATAGGTGAAGCAGAAACTGCAGCAGCACTGGTACCAGGCACGAAAACGGATCCTCTTGACGCTGAGCACACCAGGTGAAGAACCTACACCACTTGAGGGCATAAGATTTCTGGGTGGATTGTCTCCTAGAGGCCAAAACCACCTCCTCCACGTCCCTAGGTAGAAGTAAGGGGGATAGAATTACCCTTTCAGCAGCCAGGCCATCAAATGGAGGGGCTGGAGATTGGAGTGCAGGAGAGATCCCTGATCCTGAGACAGGAGATCGGGTTGCACCCCCAGAGGGAGTGGAGTGTCCACCACCAATTGCAGAAGGTGTGGAAACCACGGTTGCCTCAGCCATCTGGGGGCTACCAGGATCAGCGAGGCCCTGTCCCGAAGAACCTTGAATAGGGTTCGGGCCACTAGGGGTGTTGGAGGAAACGCATACAGCAGGCCCATAGACCAAGAGAGTAGGATGGCATCTGCTGCTATTCGCAAAGAATGTGGTTGTCTGGAACAGAACCTGGGCAGCTGACGGTTCAGTGGACTGGCAAAGAGACCGATGGATGGAAGACCCCATTTCAGGAAGATCTGCTGGACCACTAGGGGATTCAACTGCCATTTGTGAGGCTGTAGAATCCTGCTCAGCCTGTCTGCCAGGTAATTTTCTTGACCAGGTAGATAAACCGCCTTGAGAAACATGCCATGCCTGACTGCAAAGGCGCACAGGGCCTGTGCTTCCTGACACAGAAGTCTGGATCCTGTGCCCCCTTGCTTGTTCACATAGAACATTGCTACTTGGTTGTCCATCTGAATCAAGACCGACTGGTGAGAGAGGACATGAGAGAAAGTTTGTAGAGCTAATCAAATAGCTCGCAACTCCAACAGATTGATCTGCTGTGTGGACTCCCAAGGGGACCAGAGGCCCTGAGTACATGCCCCCTGGCAATATGCACCCCAACCTCGAAGCGAAGCATCGGTTGTCAGCACCTGTGTGTGTGGTGGTGCCTGGAAAGGCACCCCTTTGATCAGGTTTGGGAGATGAAGCCACCACTGCAGGGCAGCTGCTAGCAGTCTGGACACACTTACTCTGTCTCTTAAGTCGCCTGTGGCCTGTATCCACTGAGCTCTGAGGCACCACTGAGCAGGCCGCATATGCAGATGAACATTTGGAGTGACATGGACTGTGGATGCCATGTGGCCCAAAAGTCTCAGGAAATGTCTGGCAGAGACCAGAGATCCCCTGTGAAAATGCTGGGCCAGAGCCATCAGTCTGTGAGCCCTGTTCCCGGGCAAATAAGCCATTGCTTGTAGGGTATCCAACCTTGCCCCTATGAATTCTAGGTCCTGTGAGGGTAGCAAAGTGGACTTCGCAAAGTTTATGACAAAGCCTAGGCACTGGAGAAGAGAGACAGTGCGAAGAGTGGCTTGTCTGGCCTCCTGGGGAGTCTGACTCCTGATGAGCCAGTCATGCAGGTATGGAAAGACAAAGATGCCCTGGTTTATGAGATAGGCCGCCACCACTGCCAGGCATTTGGTGAAAACCCTGGGTGCAGAGTTTAGGCCAAATGGAAGTACTCTGAACTGAAAATGATTTCCTCCCACTACAAATCTGAGCTATTGTCTGTGGTCTGAATGAATGAGGATGTGAGTATAAGCATCCTTCAGGTCTAAGGAGCATAGCCAATCTCCCCTGCTGGAGGTAGGGCAGCAGGATTCCAAGGGTAAGCATCTTGAACTTTTCCCTCTCCAGGAACTTGTTGAGATTTTGCAAGTCTAGGATGGGCCTGAGGTCTCCTGTCCTTTTTGGTACCAGAAAGTACCGTGAATAGAAGCCTTGGCCTCTCAGATGGTGAGGCACCGGTTCCACCGCCTGCTCCCTTAGAACAGCGTTTTTCAACCACTGTGCCGCGGCACGCTAGTGTGCCGTGAGATATTGTCTGGTGTGCCGTGGGAAAAATTCCAATTTCATCCGTAACATGTGGCCTCGGCTCACAAATTAGGGTTGCCAACCGGCCGGTTTTCAGCCGGCCTGGCCGGTTTTTCCATGGCCAGGCCGGCTGCCAGCACAGTTGTAAAACCGGCCATTGAAAAGCCGGTTTTTTGCTCTGGCCGCAAGATCGGGAGCGGCCAGAGCAAAAAACCGGCTTTGGTGCCGAAGTCCGCGGCGCGAACGCGATCGCGATTCCCTATAGCAGTGCAGCCGCTGGTTCTGCTTTGTACAGAGCAGCGGCTGCACTACACTTACATTGAAAAGTAAAGAGAAACTGTGTCAGGAGCCCTCCGATCATGCAGAGCCCGAGGAAGTGATGTCATGGGGGCGGGCTCCTCACAGGCTGTCTTTCCTTTTCAAATTAACTTTAGCTGCAATAAAGTTAATTTGAAAAGGAAAGACAGCCTGTGAGGAGCCCGCCCCATGACATCACTTCCTCGGGCTCTGCGATGACCGGAGGGCTCCTGACACAGTTTCTCTTTACTTTTCAATGTAAGTGTAGTGCAGCCGCTGCTCTGTACAAAGCAGAAGCAGCGGCTTGGGCAGAGGGGGGGGGGGTGTGTGAGTGAACCAGCAAGGGGGGGGGAGTGTGAGTGAACCAGCAGTGGAGGAGGGGGGGTGGTGTGAGTGAACCAGCAAGGGGGGGGGGGCGATGGTGTGAGTGAACCAGCAGGGGAGGGGGGGTAAGTGAGTGAGTGACCCAGCAGGAGGGGTAAATGACAGGGGGGTGGGGTGAGTGAACCAGCAGTGGAGGGGGGGGGTGGTGTGAGTGAACCAGCAGGGGAGGGGGGTTGGTGTGAACCAGCAGGGGGAGGGGGGTTGGTGTGAGTGTTTGATTCCTATTCAAGAGAATTACTTTATATATAGTCAATATAGGCACAGAGGTAAATTTTTTTAACATTTTCTAATGGTGGTGTGCCTCGTGATTTTTTTCATGAAAAAAGTGTGCCTTTGCACAAAAAAGGTTGAAAAACACTGCCTTAGAAGACTTGCCAACTCCTGAAAGAGGAGGTTCCTGTGAAGAGGGAGTCTTGGAGGCTCCCCTGGAAAATAGGAGGGGGGGTAACTGGTTGAAGTGGAGCAAATAGCCCTGTTGGACTATGCTCAGTACCCAGGTATCACCTGTTATGGCTGACCACCTGTGGGCGTACAGTGTCAGCCGGCCTCCTGTGCTGATAGGAGCCAGCTGAGGAGGAGAGGCTATGCAGTGGGAGTCAAAACCCCGCTCCCTGCTGTGCAGGAGCCGGAGCTGATGGCTTGAGGGTTTTCTGCCTACAGGGCCCATGTCCCTGCCCCTTGACCTGCTGACCCTGATGGGGAGCTGTAGAGGCCTGAAATTGAGGGTAGGATTTGTAGCCCTTTTACCTTCCTCAGGTAAAAGGGCTTTTTCCCCGAGCCCTTCTTCTTCTGAGAAGGGGCAGAAGTCTTCCTGGACAGCCTCGTCTTGGTGAGAATCTCAGTCTCGATTTCTGCAGCCTTTTCAGCCATGGGTTTGCCAAAGAGGTTCTCACCCCAGCAAGGGACATCGACCAACTTGTCCTGAACCCATGGCTCGAGGTCCGATGACTGTAGCCAGGCCTGACGGCGTGCACCGATGCTGGCCGCTGCTACTTGGGCTGAAGCCTCGAAGCCATCATAGGCTGCTCGAGATATAAACTTAGAGCACTCTCGAATCCCCGATGACAAAGCCTTGACCCTCTGCAAAGGTTCCTCGGAGAGGCCAGCAGAGAACCCGGCAATCTCCTTTGCCAGGTCTTGGAGATACATGCCCATGTACAACTGGTAAGTCTGGACACGGCAAGCCAGCATAGAGCCCTGGAAGCACTTTCTGTCGAGGGCATCCAGGTTGCGGGCCTCCCTGCCAGGGGGCACCGAGGAGTGCATCTTCTGACTCTTCAGAAGATGCATGGCCGATTCCACAACCATGGAGTGGTGCGGTAGCTGTGCCTTCTGGAACCCAGGGCTCTTACGGACTCGATAAATGGAATCGACCCGTTTGAGAACCGGCGCCGAGGTCGGTGCCTCCCACATGCGGAAGAGCAGCCATTCCAGCATCGGAGGAACCGGTACAGTAAAGACCTCCTTTGGGGGAGAGTCATACTGGAGGGCCTCGATCTCTTCGGCTCGAGGCTCCTCCTCAGGATATGCGGGGAAGGCCAAGGCCTTCGCCATATCCCTCACGAATTCTGAGAACCAGGTATCCTCCGGGGGGGGGGGGGGACCTTCTCCGAGACTCGGACTCCGTTGAGTCCGATGGGATGCACCAGATCCAAAAAGTGTCTGGAGGACTCCTCGTCCTCCGTCTCCCACCCTGACCCCTCCGAGGAATCATCGAGCGGCTCCGGCCGGGTAGGCACCGATGTCATCCGCCCCGACGCCGAGGGTACCGGCATCGATGACCTCAGCCCCATACGGGAGGCCGAGGGATACCTTGGCCGAGGATCGACTCGAGACCGCATGGACTCAAGGATCAGCTCGGTCTCCGGGGTCGACTTGGACGTCGAAGTCCTGGTGGTCGGGGCAGATGCACCGGTCAGACCAGCGATCAGCACCCGCTGCTGTTCCATGAAGGCAGCCAAGCTGCTCTCCAAGGCCGTCAACCTGAGTCCGAGCTCAGGAGACTCAGCAGCCCCTGACTCGGCCCCCGACGGCGTCGGGGCCGATGTTGGCTCCCCCGGAGGAGAGTCCATGAGGACTACAACACTCACGTGACTCCGGCTCCACACGAGGCAATTTGGCAGGCCTCTCTGGCTCCGAGGACCCGGGACGGCGGTCGGGGCTATGCGACCTGGCCCTTGAGGGACCAAGAGCGTCCGACGCCGCCCTCACGGGTTTCTTCTTCCTTTTGTGTTCCCGCGAGGGAGACCCCTGCTCAGAGGAGCCCCGACGATGCTCGGGGTCAGATTCCCGAGACATTGAGGACTCTGACGAAGTCCGGGCCCAGCCGGACGCCAAGTCAGAGAAGATCCTTTCTCGCTGATGCTGACGCTCAACGCCTTTGAGGACATTTTGCCACATGGGCCACAGATCATCCGGTCATGATCGGGTCCGAGGCACCGGAGGTAGCAGTCGTGTGTGTTGGTGAGAGACATCAATTTCTTACACCGATCACACTTCTTGAACCCGCTGGCAGCCATCGGGGGAAGAAGGGCCCCTGCAAGGTCAAAAGACCGGGTTGCCAGTGAAAAAGAAAAAGAGCACGAACGCTAGTCTCGAAGGACAAAAACCGAAAAAACAGCTCCGGGCTCGATACCGGTGTACCGTGCCCAGGCGGGAAGGGGAACCGGCATCGAACCAGAAAAAAAACACAAATCTCCGAAGGAAAAATCTTTTAACCGGGTGACTAGGACACACGTCCGTCGGGCTCCGTGGAAAACAGACGACTGAGCAAGATGGCACCCTTGGGCGGGAAGGGGACCGCGCATGCACGCTGCATCCCCAAAGGCTTTCTTTGAAAGCTGGGGAAATGCTCCGCATGAGGGCTCTGTCGACGCCGACGTCACCCATATGTGAGGACTGACTTCCTGCTTGGTCCTGGAGAAAAGTATTTATGCAGTGATTCAATTCATCGATAACACAGGAGACATTATCTTTTCAAAACTGGCCTGAACAGCTGGGAATCTGGTGAAAATGTCAACCATGGCCCTGGAATTTACCCTACTGAAAATTATCAGAACCTGGTTCTTTTCAACAGGGTAATAATGAAACTGCTGCACAAATTAATGCATTTCCATGAATATATACACATACACACACATATACACATACGTATATATATATATTTTGTCATGAAGAAGACCCTTCTGAGCCTATAAAGATAGGGCAAGATGAGGATTTGCTTTCAGAAACTGAGAGGCAGTCTGAGCACATGGCTCAGTGTTTGCAAAGAAGTAAACAAACAGAGCCATGAGCTAGAAAGACATGCCCCTGCAGTGACGTATGCCCTAGCTCAGGAGGTAATGAGCTTCACCTGTTTCAGGGCAGGGCACAGCTAAGCCCCGAGAGTTACAATGATAAAAACTGGTCATTAGCTTGGACCAGAGAGAAGCAGGTGCAGAGCCAGAGGGGGAACTGGAAGCAGAAGCAGAACGAGAACGAGAGCCAGAGGAGGAACTGGAGTCAGAGCCAGCAAAGGAGCACGTTAGAACATAAGAACATAAGATATGCCATACTGGGTCAGACCAAGGTCCATCAAGCCCAGTATTCTGTTTCCAACAGTGGCCAATCTAGGTCATATGTACCTAGCAGTTTCCCCAAGGGACACACGTTGACTAGAAGGAGTCAAGGAGGAGTGAGAACCAAGGGAGCCATATTCCTGAGGTCAGAAGGAAGCAACCCAGGACAGGGGTTGTCTGGCAAAGGCAGGAGAGAGAAGAATCTTCCTGAGAGGCAGGCTTGGCAAAGCTCACACGTTCATAAGAGAGAGACAGGCTGGTGGGAGAATACCGGTACGTCTGAGGGGAAAGTTAATAGGCTGAGAGACAAGCAAACACCAGCTGTGTTTGAGAACCAGTCTAACCCTGCAGAGTAGAGAGTTTCTTCCTTTTCAAAGCCAAAAGGTATGCTTAGTAATTCATACAAGTTTGAACCTAGCTATAAAGCAGTTCCCTATAGTTATCAGAAAGTAGCAAACTCCCTGGACAAAAACTACAGCATATATGGTAGTTTACAACCCTGCTAAGGAGAGTGTTACAGAGAGAAACCACGTGAGGTCAGAGAAACCGTTTGCTTCAAAGATCAGGATAGCAGTTTACTACCATGCCCTGCTATTCCTGATGCTGAGGAAATGCAGATAGAGACTGACCATAATGAAATAATGGATGATCGGATGGACTGTACATTATCTTTGGCTGACCATGTGAATTTCCTATGCTGAACAGTGTCTGTGAGAGACGGTAAAAGCAGCAGAAGAAAAGGGAACATTTTCTTTGCTAATTGAAGCTGTTCTGATTTGTTTTGTATCATGCACTGCACGTTTAAAGCCTGAAGCTGACAAGGCTAACTTACTTGAGTTCATGTATAATTTCCTCAAGCCAATTGTATGGCATGTTTTGTCCTGAGTTATTCACTTGCATTTAATCCGCCGGGAAGGGGAAAATAAATTCTAGTCATTGCCTGAAACCACTCGACTGCAACTCATCTGTGCTCAAAGGGTAAAGGGACTTACATTCCCAGAAGGCCTTGCAGAGTTAAAGCAAGCCCACGCTCTCTGAGGCAGGAACACCACAGGCAGACCAAGTTTCAGCGCCCTAGGCGTTGGGCTGGCCACCGTGAGGGTGATATATATATATAAGCCTTTAATCAAGGCATTTAGATGTTACAGCTTTGACCATAATGGGCTCTGAACCCAAACGGTATACCAGTCACTGCTATTCAACTAATTTACAAATGTTACTGTCGTGTTATTTGTGATACTCTACCAAAAGCTCCATGGCAATTCTTCCATATTTCTGAGAGAAGCAGATTAGAGTGACAAATGCCCAGAAGTTGATGTGAATCAATAGGTCCTTGCTAGTAAGTCTACATCAGGGCTTGATAAATTCCAGGTACCAGGTCGCCATGATGACAAAAAATATATTTGGATCTGGCGCCTGTGCTCAGAGCA
The DNA here is from genome assembly GCA_033557465.1 of Ichthyophis bannanicus. NCBI lineage: Eukaryota > Metazoa > Chordata > Amphibia > Gymnophiona > Ichthyophiidae > Ichthyophis > Ichthyophis bannanicus. The sequence goes on along the minus strand of CM066034.1, from coordinate 628,429,844 downwards.
CATGGCCAGTACCAGCAGTGTCTGCCCGCAGGGATCCCATCTCCCATGGGCAGATGTGGAGCAGTGTCTGCCCATGGGAGATGTGATCTCCACAGCAGAAGTGCTGCAGCAATCGCGACCAGTACTGGCATGTCTGCCCAACCTGTAGAAAAGAAAGATAACTTCTGGTGGCCTCAGTGAATTGATTCCTTGCCCTACTCCAGTGCAATGTAATTTGGATCAGGTTTGTTCAGTAGTGAATTCTACTGTTTCTTTACAGGATGTTTGGCAGGTTGTCTCACGCACTGAGACCCTTCTCACTACTATAGTACCTCAATTTTGGGTATTTTCCCAAGAGACTACTGCAAAATTTCAACAGGTGGATGCCAGGCTGGTGACCATGGAGAGGAAGGTTTCCGGCCTGGATTCTCACTTTATTACATTAAGTTCAGCAGGCTCTTCCTTTAAGGATAGCCAGCTGATACACCAGAAGATGGAATCTCTGGATACTTTTCATAGTAAGAATTTGCGTTTTATTAATTTTCCTCAGACTCATTTGTTATCACCAGAGATCCTGTTAAGAAAATATTTTACAGAAATTTTGTTATTACCTGTTGCTAATTAGATTGTGATTTCACATTTGTTGTATATTTCCGATAAAAAGTGTGGTCTTCCTCGGAACTGGAGGGGGAGGGAATCCTTGAGATTAGCCCGGAGTTTTCCCTCTCAGCTTTTCCTGAGGATTCACACGATATTATAACTACTAGAGCTACCTTAGTTGTTTCCCTTTTGAATGATGGTGATAAAGCTTTAATAATAATGAGGAGTGGTTCATAAAGAGTGCCATCGAGAGGACCCGGAGTTGTTTTGGGAGACGGCTAAGGTGGTCCTGAGGGGGGACGTCATAGGATATGTGGCACGTAGGCGGAAGTTAATTGCAAAGCAGATTGTTAGACTGGAAAAGCAAGTGAATAGGGCTAGAAGCAGGCAGGCAAACGCCCCATCTGTGGCAAATAGGAAGATGCTCTGGGAGACCCAAACAGCCCTTAACAAACTACTCCATCAGCGGGCTAAGAAGTCCTTTATGTATTACAAATACCAGCTCTACCGATTTGGAGATAAAGCGGGGAAGCTCCCTGCTAGATGCCTCCAGGGTAGTAGGGGGGCTCGAGCAGTTGCAGCCCTATGGGATGAGCAGGGGAGATTGCAAAAGGAGAATCGGGCGATTGCCCAAGTCTTTCATTCGTTCTATCAAAAGCTGTATTCGAGGGGGGGATGACCCCGTGACGGCTATGGAGACTTACCTGAGAGATGTGCCGCTGCCCCAGCTAGAGGCAACTCAGCGGGCACAGCTAGATGCATCGATCATGGCAGAAGAGGTTTGGCAGGTGATTCATAAGGCGAGCTGTTGTAGAGCCCCGGGCCCTGACGGTCTGGGGGAAGAATTTTATAAGTTGCTGGGTGATCTGGTACCCTCGGCGCTGGTAGCAGTATATCACCGCAGGACTGCACAAGGGGCATTTGCTTGGGGTGGGAACCACACGCACATTATTCTGATACCTAAGCCAGGTAAAGACCATATGCAGGCTGCGTCCTACAGACCTCTCTCTTTACTTAACTTTGATTTGAAGATATTAGCCAAGGTCTTGGCGGAGCATTTAGCCAAGGTTCTAGGAGACTTGGTGTATGAATCCCAAGTGGTGTTTGTGAAAGGACGATATGCTGTGCGGAATCTGCTAAGATTTTAGCGTCATTGGAGTGGGTCCACAGACAGGCTGCAATCGCTTTTGGTTAGTTTCGACACCGAGAAGGCGTTTGATCGGGTGAGCTGGCCTTACCTGAAATTTCTATTGCCGAAATATGGCCTCGGGACTCCTTTTTGCAACATTGTGGAGCTTCTGTATGCGAGGCCCACGGCAGGGGTGCTCTGCAATGGGGTAATGTCGGAGGACTTTTGTTTGGAGAGAGGTACGAGACTGGGATGTCCCCCTTTCCCCCTTGGTTTTCGTGCTGTCATTGGATCCTCTGGTATGGAAGATAGAGACGACTAAGGAAATACGAGGGGGTGGGTATTGGGCGCTTTGGGTTTAAGATGGCTGCCTTCGCCGATGATATGTTGGTGCATTTGCTGTCCCCACAAACCTCGTTGCCTAGGCTGCTGGAGGAATTTTCTCATTTTGGAAGCTTTGCAGGGTTGAGAATTAACATGAACAAGTCGGAGGCGTTGGATGTGGGGGGAGCACTTCGGGCAACCGGGGGGAGCACCTTCCCTCTCAAATGGGTGGAGGAGTCCTTTGTATACCTCAGCATATCCTTGACTAGGGACCCAAAGAAACTATACCGGAAAAAACTGGAGCGGGTTCTCCTTAAAACTCGTGTACAGTTGCAAGCATGGGCCCCCCTCCCGCTGTCCCTGCTGAGTAGAGCGGCGGCACTGGGAATGGTAATTCTACCACGTATTCTGTACTGGTTGCAGACACTCCTAGTGTGGTTGCGGAAATGAGACCTAAACTGTATAGACCAGGAAAAAAGACCGTTTTTGTGGAAGGGGGCGAGGGTGCGTGTCCCATTATATCGCCTACGGAGGAGGTGGAAGGATGGGGGATTGGGATCCCCGACCTATGGTTATATGCGCTGGCCTGTCAGGCGCGACATATCGGAGACTGGCTGGGGGAAACAGAAGTATTCACCCCGCGAGCATTGGAAGAGGCCTTGGTGGCTCCGCAGGCCTTGACGGCAGTATTGCATCTGGCAGGCCCGAGCTTGCCAGACCGGGTGACCAGTAGTGTGCTGGCATACGTGGCAGCACCTGAATAGATGGTGGGGTGAGTCACCTGAAGTCTCTAGCTGGCTGCTCCTACAAGGGTATGTACGGTTTACCCCAGGATCAGATACACCCATGTTTCGGCTCTGGGAGCAACGGGGGATATGGAATCTAGGCCATGTGGTAGACCAAGAAGGGAAGTGCAAATCTTTGGAGACTCTCTGCATGGAATACGAGCTGAATAACCGACATTACTTCGCTTATGCCCAGGTATCCCACTATGTCGCTTTGCTCCCACGAGGTGGGCTTTTGGTGGAGCGGGCAGCACGGATATTAGAGTTCTTTGCATTGGGAGCAGACTCTCCGCCCTCCATTGCCGTGTTGAAGAGGCGACTGGATGCATGGGTCCCCCCGTTAGACTACTCTGTGGAGGAGGTCTCGTGGGCTAGGGACCTGGGCCAAGAAGTGACGCCGGGCTCGGTTCACAGAGCCCTGAGTAGGATTGTGGAGCTAGTAGAGGAGGCTACGGTGGAGAGAGATACAGTCTAAGTGTATCATCAGAGCCCATTTCTCCCCAAGAAGAGCTTTACGGAGTCACCTCACGTCAGATGGGGATTGCCCTAAGTGCCCCTGTCCTCTTGCAGATTTAGGACACATGTGGTGGGGGTGTCAGAAAATTTGCCGGTACTGGATGCAGATAAGGAACTATATAAGTAGAGTTCTGCGTCAGCGGATTAGTTGGACAGGGTCTTTTGTGGTGTTAGATCAACTTGGACCACTCCACCGAAGGGAAGATGGGAGTGTTTATTAGTGAGGAAAGCATGTTTGGTGGGTAAGGGCTCTTTGCTCCATAGATGGAGAGAGTCCATGCCCCCCTCTTTCTGGGAATGGCGTAATAGCTTTCACCAGCTGATGCTCTTGGAGAAGAGGGGGGCCAGAGGAAAGGCTAGTCGCTGGACCTCATTCCTGCTGACGTGGGAGCCGTATATTCAAACCTTAAGGCCTGATACTCACAATGAAGTGCTGCATGTGAATTAAAGCGAGCTGTTGAGGGCTGGATAGGAGGCACGTTGCATTAATGATGTATAAGATTATTAGCCTGAGGATGTGGTTAGGAATGTTCCCAGGGGGGTGGGCTTGGGAGGTAGGGGCTGCGAGGGGGAGGGGATGGGGAGGGACAGGGGAGGGACAGGGGAGGGGGATGGGGAGGGGGAGGGACAGGGGATGGGGAGGGGAGGGGGATGGGGAGGGGGAGGAACAGGGGAGGAGGGAGGGTGGACTAAGGGGAGTACTGTAAATATCAATAATGGTTGAACTAAGACACTGCTTTGTTTGATGACCCGGTGCGGAGGACAAGAAATAGCCCGGCCCGGGGAATTCTGTACTGTGCCTTTAAAATTGTTGCTGCTGTACTATGGTGCCTTGCATTAATAAAAAGTTTCAAAAAAATAATGAGGAGTTATTTTTGACATAAAAATGCTATTTTTTGTGGTGAGAAACTTCAGATTTTCCTGGATGTCTCCAGAGTTACCCAAGTCAGAAGGAAGCTTTTTTGCTTCTTAGGTCTTTCTGGTACCTTTTATTTAAGATTTCCCTGTAAGAGCCTTGTTACACTGCTGGGGGTGAAATATGTATTTTGTGACCCTTCTCACATGGAAAAACTTCTGGTTAGTAAGGAAATGATTGCCCCTGTGGCTGAGGAAGGTTGAGGGGTTTTAGAGACCTTGTTTTTAAATGGTCTCTTTTGGAGATTTAGTTTGCAGCTTTTGTGAGACTATTGTCTCTTGTTTTCCTTTACATTTGTATTTTTCTTTTATTTAGCCATTGCTCCCTTGATGTGGGCTAACTTACATTTTTTCTTTATTTATTACTTTTTGGCATGTTTTAATGTGTACTTTATGGAGATTTTCCTTTTTCTTTTTGTGTTTTGTTGTATAAATTTCAAAACATTAATAAATATATAATTTAAAAAAAGAAAAGATAAGAGATGGGGGAGGCAACAGACCGCTGACAAAATTTAAAGGGATAGTATTTTTTAATAAATAATAAACACTGGAGACAGGGAAGGAGTCTGGAAAGGGAAACGGAGTTGAGGATGGCAGAGAAACAGTGGGAAAGGGGTTGGTGTAGGGGGAGGGAGGGAAGAGTGCAAGGAGTTACGGGTGAAGGGGTAAATGCATGGGGAGTAAAAGGACACAATGTGTATGTGCAAAAGGTACAGCCCCTCTCCCACCATACACACACGCAGGCACCCTACCCTCCGCCCCATAGGCGCCCCCACTTCTGCCCCACACCCCCACAGGCACCCCACATCCGCCTGACAGACACACACAGGCACCCCACATCCACACTACACACAGACAGGTGTAAGTTAAAGGCTCAGTGGGAGTGATGGGTGAGGGAGTGGCCCATTAAAGGCCTGATTTAGTAAGCTTTTTCCCATGGAAAATGGGAAACCAGTCAGTAAATCAAATCCTAAAACTTAAAAAAGTAACTGCGATACATTTTTTGGGGGAGCAGGGGCATGCTCTATGACCTAGGTTCTGGCAGCTGGCTCCAAGATTCCAAAAAAATTTTCAAGGCCTGATCTGCATTAACTAATCACATTTCATTTGGGTTAATTGAAATGCCCATCTGCACGTAATTGTTCTCAAGGCATCAGGAAGAACAGCTTAAAGAGAGAAAATAACTTTCCATCAAGTATTCTGGCTAAAAAGTAGTTAGTGTGAGCTAGCCTGCTTAGATACATAGGAACAGAGGTTAAAAAAAAAAAAAAAGCATGTGATACAGTCCTGTAGAAAGGTATCAGTTAACTGCTTGCTGGCTTTTATTTTCCAGCTTTCATACGTTTTGTTTTTTTAAAACAAAGTTAGAATTACTTACAACAAAACAATTTTGACCTTCAGAAACCTGCTCCCCTAACCAAGTAGTTATAAAAGTCTCAAAGTGGGCGTCTAACCCAAAGCTTAATCTTTTAGCCTGTAGACAAAAGCAGGGTTCAAAGGTAACGTTTACACTAACTGCTAACAGCCTCCAGTCCTTCTGCCCTTCAAAAATCCTCCAGAGTGTTAAAATGTTTTCTCTGGAACACTCTCAAAGACCTTACACAGAGCCACTCCTAACCTAATTAAGCAGGGAGCCAATAGGCAGATGAACTTTAAAGATGTTACATTTGCAGCACTACTAATTTCTCAGAAGAGGGGCAGAGCATATCTCAAATAGAAAATGAGAAGAGAAAAGCAGTAACATCTTCGCAGTTTCGGACCACGACAGCGAGTAATCAGAGAGCAATATGTACAACTGCTCACCTTGTCCAAGATGACTTCAATTTAAAAACCGCATTAAAGTCAAAATATGTCATGCATTCACATATGGAGCTTTTTAGGAAATTGCAACAGCAGTCATAGCCCAATTCTATAAAGAAAATAAATGTTTTTTCAGATGCTGGTTTTTTTTTTTTTTTACTTTTCAGTATAATCCGTAAAATATAAATAAATAAAAAGTGTCATGAGGTGATATTTACATACTGATCATTTTTTTTCCTTGAATCTTGCTAGACCAGTCCAGACAAATAGCTTCTGCTTCCCAGTCAATTCGTGGAGGCAGACGAGCAACTTTCAAAATTGTAATTACTTGGTTGTCCACTGATGCAACACTGAGTGAAGTCAGCATGAAGCTTACCAAGCAGAAAGCAAGTCAGAAAAATTTTTAACATCTTTCTTTGAACTGATGGCTCTTTTACCACAACAGACTCTGCATCAGACATGGATACTGACAACATAACGGAGGCAGCATGGCACCCAAACCTGCAGGACTGGTCTTCCAGGGCAGGCCCTGGACTGCTGTAGCAGGATTCAAGAAAAGAAAATTCATACATGTAAATTCCTCCTTCCTTATCCTGCTAGAGCAGTCCAGAAGAGTGACCTAACACAAAGCAGTCAAGACCTAGGATGGGAGGAAGTAGACCCTGGAGAGAGCTGCCCTGCCCAAGATGCCATTTGCTCCAGCTCGCACATGAAATCTGTAAAGCTTCACACAAAGGTGCTCAAAGATAACCAGATAGCCATCTTACAGATGTCCTTTGGAGACACCAAGACAGACTCCACCATGGCGGAGGCATGCACCCTAGTGGAGTGAACTCTGCCCCCCTGTGTTATGCACTTCCCACAGAGAAGTTAGGTTGACTCAATAGCCTCTTAAGTCCAGCAAGAAATAAGAACTGGAAGTGGCCCATACTTTCCTCAGACCACTGAAAAGGATAAAAAAATAACCCCTCCAACAGATGGCATTAATAATCTTAAGATATTTCATTGATGCACTCTTCATATCAAACAGATGCAGTGAGGAATTCATCCAAAGGTCCTCCTCTAAGGAGGAGGGCAGGATCACTGTCTTATTAAAGATCTGATTAAGGTGAAATCAAACCAGCACCTTCGGGAGAATGAACAGTATGGTCTGCAGAGAAAAACTGTCGTAATGCCCAATACCAAAGCACAACCACACTTGCACTCAAATAGCACCAGTCCAGAGTGATGCATACAAAAAGATTCTTATTGTGGAAGATTATAGGGGCTGGCACTGTTATGTTCCTGAGACAAGTGGGTTGACGGTTTTTGCAGCGTGGTAAACCGGATAGAGCAGGTTCCCCCATGGTATTGACAAGCAAGACTGAATGGGAACCTGTCAGCCAAAACCCCTGACAACGGCAGTGCGGGTAGCTGCCCCTATAATCTTCCACAATAAAAATCTTTGTTATGCACCTCACTCTGGACTGGTACCAGGATAGTCTGTAGGTCTGACAGCCACCTGACAGATGCCAATACTACATCAAGAGTCAAATCCTTAAAGGATCTTCGGAAAGGGGCTCAAAGGGAGAACCTTTCAGCACCTTCAACATTGGGGAAAGATTCCACTGTGAAACTATTAGCCGCAAAGATGGAGGGATCTGTTTCACTCTCTTGAGGAAGTAGGACATATCAGGATGTGCCACCAAGGACAGATGCCCACAATAGTGCGCAAGGGCCACCACCTAAACCTTGGTTCAAACCAAACTATAAGAAGAACAAAACTGCTACAATGTCCACCTTCCTGGCATTCAGGGTCTGAGAGGAACAATCTCAAGAACTCTCCAAGCTGTCACATAGGCCAGGAAGTAGAGGTCCTTTAGGACCTCAACAGGGTGTCAACAACTACACCAGAGTAGCCCTTTGATAATCTATGCCTCTCAAGGGGGCCTAGCTACAGAAGGCCGCTCTCTCTTGAGGCAACAGAGCAGACCCCACCAACAGGCTCAAGAGGTCCGTTTACCAATCCCATCTGGCACAACTAGAATGACCAAGCCCCGATGAGATCAATTCTGTGCAGTAGGTGGCTCACCAAGGGCCAAAGTGGAAAGAAACAGGAGACCCTCCCTAGGTCCACTCATAAAGGGCATCCAAGTCCACCAGTCACGGATACTTCCTATGACTTAAAGTTCTCCAATTTGGCATTCCCATGGGTGGCCATTACAGTGAACACTATCAGGCCCCACCTTCTCACTATGAGATCGAATGCACGAGGGCTTAGTTCCCAGTCGCTGAGATTCAGTGTGTTCTGACTTGAGAAGTAAGACTGCACATTGACGACACCCTCAATGACCTTAGTGGCCACTGCAGCACTGAGTGTGCCACCTTGCTTGTTGATGTAAGCCACTGCTGTGGCATTGTCCAAAAAGTGACAGTTTTGCCCTCCAGGGCTACTACTACTACTTATTTGTATACTGCTGTACATATAAATGTAAGACAGTAAGCTCTGATGAGCAGGGACGATCTAATCAAGACAAACACCACAAAATTGGGGACTATAGTAAGATCAGATACACATAAGTGATAAACAAGAGTGAGGGGCATCAGGATCCAAAAGCAGCCTCTTAGAGGTGGGGATTTACCCTGGATTTGAATAGACCTAGAGAAGGAGCATCTGGTACATCAAAGAGTCTGTAGCTGCCAGACTAATTGCTCCTTGAACTACTGGGGGAGAGGAAGGCATTGACTGAATAACTGGGAGACAAGTGAGCCAGGTGGTGATCCTGCAGGTGGCACATGTGTGCCCTGGCACAAGGTACAAAACACCAGGGTTGATGCCATGGCTCCCAAGAGCCGCAGGTAGTCCCAAGCCCTGGAAGCTGCCACTGCAACTTGCCCAATTCCTTCAGGGATGAAAAACACTCATCCTAAGCGAGTGTTGCAGTAAGCCCTAAGATACTCCAAGTCCTGGGAGGAGGACTTGGCTGCTCGGCCAAACACAGCTTTTCCAGCCATCTATTCACCTGGTTCGTATCTGCTCTGGATCTCCCCATGGAGGCCTGACCAAATCAACCAGTTGCCTAAGTACAGGTGCACCCAAATTCCACATTTGTACAAGAATGCTGCTACCACCAAACCCCACAATGTTCTTCAAGAAGATGCAAGGCGCCATAGCCAATCCAAAAGGCAGGGTACAAAACTGGAAATGGTGGCCCAGGACACAGAAGCAGAGGACTTGCTGATTCTACTTCTCAGATGGGAATACAGAAGCGTGTTTCATCAAGGCCCAAGGAGGTGAGAAACTCCCCTTGACAAATAGATGCAATGACTGCCTGAGGATCTCTATAAGAAAGTGGGGCACTCTTAGCTTGGCATTGATAGGCTTCAGGTCCAGAATAGGTCATAAAGACCCTCCTTTTTTGGCACTGGTAACTAAAAATACAGCCCTCTGAATTTGCTCTACTGAGGGAATGGGTACAATAGCCTGTAACTGCAGGAGGCGCTGAAGAATATCTTCTACAACCATTCTCTTGTCTAAGGAGCTGCAGGAAGACTCCACAAAGATGTCTTTAAGAGGCTCATACAGCACATAGCCCTTCCTTTTCTAGGACCTTTTCTATGGATCCATTCCAAGTGAAACAGCTAGAGCCACTCCCCAACAGTCTCCCCTTGGAAGGAGCCCACCAGAAGTAATTCACTGCAAGGGCTTATGGACTCCTGTGGAGGTAGTTGCTGGGTCATGAGAACACTTGGATCCTCAAAAGGACTGAACTTTCTTATGTCTGAATTCTTACGGGCACCCTAGACCACCCCATGCTCCTTACTGAGCCCTATATGAGGCATCCCTGAACCTTTGTAGGTGAACTTATCCAAGGTCCTTCACCAGCTTCTCCAGGTCTTCCCCAAAGAACAATCTGCCTTTGAAGGGGAACTTGCTCAGCTGCATCGTGGAGGCATTGGTTTTGACTCTGAAATGGTCAGCCATCTCTGAGAAATTCTGATCAAGCTGTACAGGTCATCTACCAAAAATGATGCTCCACACTACAATCTCACCATCTCTGGGCTAGATCCTGCTTAAGAGGGCTCGGGCCACCAAAGGCTGAAACTGTGAAGACATTCTTAAGGTCAGCTTCCACCTTTATATCATGGATCTCTCCTTTAGCATTGTACCTCCGTCCACCAAAATGGTTGTGTGGTCCGTCATTGCCATGACCAAGGCACTCACCTTACAGATTCCCAAATAAACTGGTTCCATGTCCCCCTGGGGCAGAGGATCCAGCCCAACCAGAATCTTGGGGCCTCCCTCAGCCCCTACTACAGTGTCTCCCACTGAGATAATTATATTTATATTTCACATATTATATCAGACTTGTTCCACCTTTTTATGCTCACCTTTATGTACATCTTTTATTTCACGTTTACTTATACTGCATATACAATTTAAAATTTACATAATTTATTCTCTTTTTATTGTATGTAGTATTTTAATATATGCACTATTTATATTACCACTGTTTTTAACATTTTTGGGGGGTTTTTTTTAGTGAGACCTGTACCCCCTGAAGCCGGCTTTATAGCTGAAACATGTCTGAGTTCTTCAGTAATAAAGTTGCTTTAACCGTTCTGTGCCTGGCACTCCTGCTTTTGTTGGTTAACTCAGTCCTGTGCAGGTGATCTTGCTTGCCTTTTGTCTCCGCTCTCAGTGCTGCACCCAGTGGATATACTAGTGATGACATCACTAAATCATTCTAATGTGCCTCCACCTGCTGATTGAGCAGCATAACACACTCATCTGGATTGGTCTAGCAGAATAAGAAAAGTAGCTATTAGAAGCTACACTCTTACCTGCAAACTTCTATCAACCAGACACTGAGCTTGCATACTAAAGCAGCACCAGGCCTGCCTTCTAATATACTAAGCTCCAGTGAGAAATAGAAACCATATATTCATCCCGCCCTCCCCTCCCCCTCACCAACCCCCTCTGGTCACTTCCTCTCTCTCCCACAAAACCTTGCTTTTCTTCATACATTTGCCAGCAATTTAACAGCTAATTTTACAATACCACTGAACAAGTCTGTAACTAATTTAATATGTTCAATAACAATCTACTAGCCCTAGGCATTTTCATTCTGCAATTATAAGCTGAATAGTTTCTTAGATGCAACTCTATCACAGTCCCACCAACTCAGTAATTATTCCCTGATGCCATGAAAACTACCTTAATAGTAAGCAATGTCAGCCCCAATTACACATCTGGCATATGCCCTGGCTCAGAAATAAAGGACCCTTTGCTATCAAATGTTCTGACATTGTACAACTATTTCATAAGCCCCATTCTTAATCATACAACAGTTTTTCTGCTATCCAGCCAACTTCAGTACATCGATTTAACTGCTCACCATGCTGCAAATTTGTGTTATTCTTAGTCCTCCCTTTTTCATGCAATCATTTACATATTTATGCCACATTTTACAAATCAATTCTAGAACTAGGCTAGACAAAGAACAGATACCAAATGACTATGGTGATCAGAAATTTACATCTGGGATTTGCTCCCTCCCCAGTTTAAAAAAAAAAAAAAAAATACCATCACAAATAGAAGACCCCTTCTCTGTCTGCCCGCGGGGATCCAATCCAACCTCCAGCAGGCAAAACAGAAGGGATCTTTGCTGCAATCAAGGCTTAGATGCAGCATCACATACACACACAGGCAACCCAGCTCTGCAGCACACACACATAGATGCCCCACAGCCCTGCACCCCACCCACAAAGGTACCCACCGCCACATCACACACACAAACACCTCCGTTGCACCACACACCCAGGGGCGGTTCAAGGCAATCTGCTGCTTGAGGCGAGGGATGAGATGCGCCCCCCCACCCCCCAAGCCAAGAGGGGAGAGGCTCTCTCTCAAAACTGCAGTCAGGGACTGAACAAAATCAAAAAGTTAGAGAATGTGGAGGAAATAAAATGAGGTTCGCACACCATGGAACTAAAAGAGAGCGAGAACCACCGCACAGTTTATAACATCAAATTTAATAATTCATTTTTATTGTTTCTTTTTGAACATATTTTGCATTCATAGAAACCCCCTCCCCCCAATAATGGGTGCAGAGCAGAACTAGGACATCCACCCACAAAATAGTATCTAATTTTAAAAATAAATCTGATTCTGGTCATCTCACTAACAAACATTCTCCAGTACCAGGCATATTGTAAACTAATACAAAACCCTACAAATGTCACCGATGATCTACAATACCAGCATAAACTTCCAAAACTCATACAAAGGGCCTACCCAGATAAAAACAGCACTATAAATACTGCAGTGTGCCCTAGAACATCCATACACCGATTGAAAAGCTAAACAAGTCAAATTACTACAGTATAGGTCCCTTCATATAAAAGTGAAATTAGATTTACCTGCTAACTGTTGTTCCTTGAGGAACTCCAGTTCAGTCCCGCACCGCTGGGTAGTGCACTTCTTCCTGCAGCATGGAGACTGGGCATGTCAGAAGTCTGGTACATATACCGGTGGCACCTCCCACCTGCTTCCAGTGATCTATTGACAAATCAGACTCTACGGAGCAACACATAAGTAGTTATAACCAACTTAAAACTGAAGGCTCTATAGCCACTAAACTGATCCCCTTGAAAGGAGAGGATAACTTCTCCACCTCTCCACCAAGAAACAAGGTAGCAAAAGGATGTGAGAGATAAAAGAATATCAAACAAGAAATAGAAATAAACCAGCCACTTAACGCTCATGAACAGCAAAACTTACTGAAATATGTGACTTCATCCGACTGGCCTCTTCTAACATCCATCAACCCCTGACCCCCCCAACATTTCTCAGGAGGGAATCGGGACTGAACTGGAGTTCCTCAAGGAACAACAATTAGCAGGTAAGTCTAATTTCACTTTCTTTTTCATCCCTCCAGTTCAGTCCTGCACCGCTGAGATGTAACAGAGCAGTACACTAATGGGAGGTACCCGCCAAACCGGACCTCAAGACCGCTGATCCGAAACAGGCATCTCCTGCCAACTGAATATCAAGACGGTAATGTCTACTAAAGGTGTGCAAGGAGGACCACGTGGCCGCCTTACATATTCCCACAGTCAGAACCAAACCATGTTCCACCCAAGAAGTTGCCTGAGCTCTAGTGGAATGAGCACGCAACCCCACCGGCACCTGCCAGCCAAGCAGAATATAAGCTGATGCGATCGCTTCTCTAAGCCACCTAGAAATAAACCTTGGACACCACTTCCGCTTTCCGTGGACCTCCGAAAAGAACAAACAAGCGCTCCAATTTGCGAAACGACTTTGACGCCTTCAAACACCGGAACCCTCTCTTCACATCAAGCAACTGCAAACTACAGCCAGCCACGCTGTCATCCTGTGACCTCAATACCGGCAAGGAGACAGACTGGTTTACATGAAACTGCGAAACCACCTTCGGAAGAAAGGATGGTACTGTACGCAACACCACCTTTTCCTTGAACGACAAAAAAGGCTCTCGACAAGATAACGCTTGTAATTCGTACACACTACGCGCCAAACAAATGGCCACCAGAAAAACTGTTTTCAATGCCAGATCCTTCATAGAAGCTGCCTTCAGTGGCTCAAAAGGTTGCCTTGTCAGAGCTCCCAACACCAAATTGAGATCCCAAGGAGGAACCTCCACTCTACGTGGAGGCCGCAAACGAGATACCGCTCTCATAAAATGCAAAACGTCTGGATGAGCTCCCACAGAACCTTGAATCTTATCACGATAACAGGCAATTGCCGCCAATTGAACCCTCAACGAACTGGCAGCTAGCCCCTTATCAAAACCATCCTGAAGGAAACTCAAAACCACCGGAATTGACAGAGGACAGCTGCAGCTGCTTAGACGTACACCAATCTTCAAAGACACGTCAGATCCGAACATAAGCCAAAGACATCGAACACTTTCTGGCCAAAAGTAAGGTAGCAGTTACCGCCAAGCCCTCTCAATGGCCAAGCCGTAAGTGAGAACTGAGCTACCTGCAGCATGCGAAGCGGACCCTGCAGGAGCAGATCCTCCCGCATCAGTAAAGGCCAGGGTTTCCCGTCGAGAAGTCTCACCAGATCCACGTACCACAGATAATGCGTCCAATACGGAGCTATCAGTATCACGGTCCCCTAATGCACCTCGATGTGCTGAATCACTTGGCCTATGAGCGCTGCGACGCTCCTGCCCGGGCCCGAGAGCTTACAGGCAGGAGTGGCCTTGTAATGTCCCTGAGGAATAAAGCTTGTACTGGTCCCTGGGAATTCTGGGACTCGTAGTGTACTTGTATTTCCTTCAGGATTAAATTGTAGTCGTGACATGAATGGTAAGGCTGCAAGAAATTTATTGTTGTGGGGATATTTTCCAGCGCATCAAAATTCAATGGTACATAACGCAAAAGGTGCAAATTCAACCCAAACAGCTGAAACCAGGAACATAGGAAGTACAACTGAAATTAAGTTAGCTTCTACTTGGCTCTTCACAATCACAGCAGCTTTAACTCAGCAGTGCCTCATGTGGTCTTTCAGAATTATTGCAGCACCAACAGCTGTTCCTTCCACAGCGTGGCTTCTCAAAACAAATGAAAACAATTTGTAAACCTTTTAGCTTGGCAGCAAGTACAGCAAACTCCCTGTATTCTTTTCATACAGTGTTCAAGGGTTTCTTACATTGCTGTCCTCTTTGAGGCAGATTGAGCAATCCATTGGAGAAGGGTCCCCTTCTAAGGCAGGCAGGTAATTATCCACTTGCATGCATTCATCAGAGCTAAGGCTATCGCTGTCTGTCAGGCCTGCTAAGCTTCCCTGACCTCAGTTCCAGAAACTCTTGAAACTGTTTTAAAAGCAATTCAGCCTGTAAGTGCTCTTTATCCATGTGAAAGTCTTTGGTAAGGGTAACACCCTTCCCCCACTTGCTATCAGCTTCTGCAGCTGGGTTTACCTTGTGAAGGTTAGCACAAATAAAAGGTTTCTCTAGTAAAGCATTAAAAGTAGAAAAGTCAGTCCATGGCGCCGTTGCCAACCCGAAGTGCAAAGCTTGGAACTGAAAATGACCTCACAGTACTGCAAACCTTAAGAAACTTTGCTGATCCGGCCTGATCGGAATATGCAAATAAGCCTCGGTGAGATCAAGCGACGTCAAAAACTCCACCTATCGCACAGCCACCATTTACCTTTAGCAGGGTTTGAATAAGAACTGGCACCTTTCCTCCAGAAGTCTCTCTGGTTCAAAAACTCAGCAGCCTTATTGCTATTTCCTCTGCTCTGTGAATTTCTCGTTGAAAAGCTTTCTTCCTGCTTCACTTCCTTGCTTCTGTAGCCTTGTTTGCTACCAGACCAGATACCTTCTTTCCATGTGCTGAATTTGCTAGCCTTCCCACGCCCAGGCTCTACCTTGTAGTAAGGTTCTTTCTCAGAGTGTGCTTGGCAACAAGGTTTACTGCTCCAGGGTTCTGCCTTGCTCCAGGGTTCTAGCGTTTTCCTCCGTCCTTTTCCCTCTTTTTCTCTTTCCTCCTTTTCTCTTTTCCTCCTCTCCCCTTCTCTCTCTGCTTGGGGATTTAAAAGGGCTTCATTTCCCGGCATGCCCTGACCTTCCCCTGAGCGTGCCCAATCAGTGCAGAAGCCTGTCTCCTCCCCTGAGCTGGGGCGTGTCCTGTGCTCAGCAGAGAGCTGTTTTTTTCAACTCTGCATTGGAAATCCTGTGTGCTAGTGCTGTTTCATTACTTCTACCAAGATTTTCCCCTATCTCCATCTCTTCTGGAGGACATTCCTCACCACAGAGCCCAGGGCGGAAATGCATACAGCAGCCCTGGAGAGGGCCACTTCTAAATCAATGCATCGATCCCTTTGGACATCCTTTCCCTTCTCCTGCTGAAGAAGCGACTGACCTTGGCCAACTGCCAAGTGGCCATGAGCTCCAAGACGGGCAAACCCCCACCTGACTACCAACTGCTGAAATACTTCCGGGTTCAACTCCCACTCTCCGGAGTCCACCCAAACTCGGCTGAGATAATCCGCCATCACGTTGTCTACCCCTGCAATGTGCGCTGCTGACAATGCCACCAGTCGGAACTCTACCTACTCGAATAGAGCTTCCGCCTCCTTTTTGAGCGCCACGCTGCCCGTGCTGCCTTGCCGATTGAGGTACGCTACCCCTGAAGCGTTGTCTGATAGCACTCGAACTGAGTGCCCTTGTAACACGGACTCGAACGCCCTCAGAGCTAGAGCTACTGCCTGTAGTTCCAGACGGCTAATAGACCACTGAGCTTCTGGCACGCTCCAAACTCCCTGCGCAAAAAGCCCCTCGCAATGAGCCCCCCAGCCCACCAGGCTGGCATCTGTCAACACTGGAACCCATTGCGGTTGTTCCAATGGCATCCCCGTCGTCAGCTTCTCCGGACATAGCCACCAAAGGAGACATGCTCTGACATGCCCCGGATAGGGCAAGCGTTTGCTCAGAGAATCCTTCTGGTGTGACCAGCGCCGAAGCAGCAACCTTTGCAACGGTCGCATGTGCGCTCTGGCCCAAGGCACCACTTCCAAGGTAGTCACCACCATTTTTCCCAGCACCCAAAGATAATGCCAGGCCGGAGTAGACCGTTTCCAGAAGTCGCGTACTAAAGACTGAAGGCCCTGTACCTGTGGTCCCGGGAGAAACACCGCTCCAACCCGCGTGTCGAAACGAACTCAGAGATACTCCAAAGTCTGCGAAGGTACCAATCGACTCTTGGCCGCATTGACCATCCAACCGAGACTTTGCAAGAACTGCACCACCCTTGCCATTACCCTTGCACTCTCGGCCTGGGACTTCGCACAAATCAACCAATCGTCGAGGTAGGGATGAACTAGAACCCCCTTCCTTGCGCAAAAACACTGCCACTACCACCATAACCTTGGTGAACGTCCATGGCGCCGTTGCCAACCCGAAGGGCAAAGCTTGGAACTGAAAATGACCTCACAGTACTGCAAACCTTAAGAACCTTTGCTGATCCGGCCTGATCGGAATATGCAAATAAGCCTTGGTGAGATCAAGCGACGTCAGAAACTCCCCCTGTTGCACAGCCACCATCACTGATCTTAAGGTTTCCATGCGGAAACGGGCCATGCGCAGACAGCGGTTCACACCTTTGAGGTCCAGAATCGGGCGAAAGACGCCATCCTCCTTTGGAACCATGAAAAATCGAGTATCGTCCGTAACCACATTGATCTAAAAGCACGGGGACCACAGCCCCTAGCTGCTCTAGGCGCGACAACGTCACCGAAGCACCAACTCCTTGGACCATCCTCTGCAGGGAGAAAGAACAAAGGAGTCTTGAACCGGTAGGGCCAACTCGAGCGAGTATCCCTCTCGAATAACCTCCAACACCCACTGATCGGATGTTATCTGAGCCCAGGCAGGCCAAAACTCCCGAAGCCGACCCCCCACGGGTTGCAAGTCTGTCTGAGCCCCCCTCATTTCATTGTGCCTTTTTGAAACCAGCCAGCAGAGGGCTGGTGAACCCCCTGCCCGCTCCTCTGAAACCTCTAAAGACTTGACCTCGAAAGGGATACCTCCCCCTCTGGAAGGACCCGAAACACGAAGACCGAAACCACCGAAAGTCCCGAGAATGCCCCCTCATCACCGGTCCAGACTTTCCCGGTCTTGGCTTGTCCTTTGGCAAGCGGCTGCCCTTGGACTCACCCAAGTACTTTACAAGCTTGTCCAGATCTTCACCAAAGAGCAACGTTCCCTTAAAAGGAAGCTTACTGAGTCTAGATTTGGAGGAGTTATCCGCCACCCAATTCCGCAGCCAAATGTAGCGACGGGCCGCCACCAAAGAGGACATACTATTTGCCAAACTCCTGATCAAATCATAATGCACATCAGCCAAATAAGTCGCCCCGGACCCCAGCCTTGACAAATCCTGCACTTGTTAGTGCAAGGGCCCTGCAGTCTGCCGCAAACACTGGGACCAACAAAGACAAACCCACGCTACGTCCACCTTTTTGTCTTGAGCATCCTTTAGCGCTGCACTACCTTCCACCGGAATCATAATCTTTTTCGTGACGCAGTCACAGCCGCATCTATCCGAGGCAAATGAAATATCTCCCTCCCTGATCCGCTAACCCAGGGGTGGGCAATTCCAATCCTGGAGGGCCGCAGACCAGTCAGGTTTTCATGATGTCCCTAATGAATATTCATGAGATCTATCTGCATCCACTGCCTTCCATTGTATGGAAATAGGTCCATGAATATTCATTAGGGACATCATGAAAACCTGACTGGTCTGCGGCCCTCCAGGACTGGAATTGTCCACCCCTGCGCTAACCAATAGAGCCGAGACATGGACCTCACGCCTCTGATAGCTGACTCCGGCAAGTCCCACTCATCCTGAAATCATTTGTTTAACCACCTTGTGCACCGGAAAGACCATCAGACTTCCGCACCGCCTGGATGAGCAGATCTTCCACACTCTCTTCCTCCACTGACGAGGCCCCTGGGAGTTTAAGCACTTGCAGCAATTCCGTAATCAGAGTTAACTCCTCTTCTCTTCTGAACACACTGATAATCCGGGCCTAATCCTCCGGTTCTTGGATCTCACCCTCTTCAAGCTCCCCTGCCGGATCTTCCAACTCCATCTCCAAGTCATCTCCTTCTAACCAATCTAAAGCCAGCGTGTTCTCATCCAACACCTGCGGTCTCTTAGCTGACCGCACCTCAGCCCCAACTGCTGCCTGCACTGCTGCCCGAACCCCCCTTGAGGCAAAACCAAGGTGTCCGGGTGCAGCACCCTGCCTATGAAGGCAATAAGCCTGATGCAATAACAAAATCTGGCGAAAAATCCTCCATAAGGGAAGCAGCCGCCTTCTGGGTGTTACTCTGCCCTGGACACGACGAGGTTGAGGCTTACGGCGAGGAAGGAGCTTCTAGAACTCCTCCTTCCTCCGAAAGCCCCCTTGCCCCTTGGGCTTTTGGAGGGGCTTCTGTCTTTCACTTGTCCTGGGAGTTACTGCTCCATAGAAAGTGCCTCTGCTGCGCAACCACGGCACACTCCGTCGACCGAAACCGCCCCCCGATGGGTTCCACATACTAAGCACTGAGGACGCGCAGGCATCCGGCTCTGCCAAGTCCCAGCAATACACAGAGTGCTTTCCCAATCAGCCTCTGTAACCCCAGCAGACTCCCCGCTGGTCCCCCAAGGGCTACCCGCTGAAAGCAGATTGGAATTTATCCAATGATCTCAGCTTAACTCAAATCACTTCCTTAACACAAAACCCCCTTTATTTTATTTATTTTTTTTTTTTTTAAACTCCAAGACTCCTCGCAGCTATGAGTCCCCAGTAGAAGGAAAAAAGATGGCATTAACCCCCACTCAGCCTGCCACCACAGCTAGGAACCTCTTTAAAAGAAAAATAACTCCCCCCCCCCCCCCAAAAAAAAAACTGCAGGAAAAAACAGCGAAGCCTGCAAAATGACACTTAAAAATTGAGCAGCCGGCTTCCCACGAGGCGACAGGCCTCGCAACGGGGAAAATGAATAAAATGCACTCACCTGCTCTCTAAACGTTTCTGCTGCAATCCGGAGAAAACCCGCCATAAATTAAGAAGCTTTCTGCCATCCCAGCTCCCAGCAACGTGTAGTCAAGGCTCTAAGGCCGGATGAACACTGCCGATGTTTCTGCCGTTCAATTCCCGGCACAGAAACAAACGGCAGACAGAGCAGCAAGGGACAACCACCCCCCACCATGCCGACTAGGCAGGGAGTGCAGCAGGGCACCAGAAACAGAAATTAGTGGAAAGGGAGAGCAGGAATCCTCTCTAACTGCCTCCTTCCCAACTCTGCTCTGAGTAATCTCTTCAAAGCTCTTTTTTTTTTTTTTTTTACTCCTCCAACAAATTAAAGGTACAGCACCCAAAACAAAAATCCCCAACAGAAAAACCTAACATTTATATGCTCCTCGTGCTGAGCCTAATTCCTAGGCTCACAACCTCCTGCTGCATGGAGACTGAGCACACTGGAAGTTGGTGGGAGGTGCCACCGGTATATGTACCAGACTTCTGACATGCCCAGACTCCATGCTGCAGGAAGGAGGTGCACTATCCAGAGGTGTGCGACTGAACTGGAGGGACGAAAAGGAACTCCATGTTAACAGAACTCCTGGCCTCAGTCACACTCAGAACATAGACCCTCGCCAAGTACAGAATAAGTGAGGATAACCTGAAGTGAAAATACAAATGTAGACAAAAATTAAACTGAAAGCCCAAGACGACAGACACTGCATGCAATGCAATGCAATTAGGGTTGCCAACTGGCTCCAGATGCGCCCGACAGGCTTGATCCAGTCCTGTGTTTACCCCATTGCATGCAGGGACTTGTAGTCTTGCTTTTCTTATGTAGTGCAATGGGGAAATCAGAACTACATGTCCCTGCATGCAATGGAGTAAACGCAGGACTGGATCAAGCCTGTCGGGCGCATCTGGAGCCAGTTGGCAACCCTAAATGCAATACCAGAGAAAGAAAAGAGATCATTTCCATGTACTGTGTAAAATATAAAAATAGTGCAAAGTCCAATCACTCATTTGAAAATAAATTTTTTTTCTACCTTTGTCTGACCATTTTATACTCGGATCATACTGGTCTCAATTTGAGGCTTCTGCTTTCTTCTGTCTTCTCTTAGCTCTCTTTCTACAGTCTCTACTCTACCTGCTATTTCTTTTCTCTCCTTTTATTTTCTTCACTTCCTTCCATCTTGGATATTGATTTTTTTCTTTCTACCTTTCTTCCATTTCTCTCTCTCTCTGGCCACCCAGATTTCACTACTCCTTACTATCCAAGTTCTCAATCTCCCTCTGTTTCACACCATCTACCTACCTCTTTTCCACCTTCACCCCCAGTCCTTCCATTCCCGTTTTTCTTCCCCCGTGTCCTCCTGTCTCCCCGCCCCCATTGTCCAGCATGTCAACCTACTTCCCCATCCAACATTTGTCTCCCTGCCCCCCTCCACTGTCGTCCAGCATTTGTCCCCCTGTTGATCCCCCCTCCGTATTGTCCAGTATTTGTCGTCTCTCCCCTCCCCCCGTTGCCCAGCATTTGTCTTCCTGCCCTGCTTCCTTGTTGTCTAGCACTTGTCCTCATCTCCCCCATTGTCCAGCACTTCCTCCCGTCTTGCCATTTTGTCTAGCACTTGTCCCCATCTCTTCCCTTTGTCCAGTATGTCCCCCCTTTGTCCAGCATTTTTCCCGTCCCCCCCTTTGCCCCGCACTTGTCCCCCCTGTCACCCCCGTGTCCAGCATTTGCCTCCTGTCTCTCCTCTTTATCCAGTATATCTCCCCCTCTCCCCCTTTGTCCAGCATTTGCCCCCATTTGTCCCCTTTGTTTCTCACTTGCCCTCCTCCTGTCCCCACTCCCTCCACCTGCACCTCTCATCTGGTGGCAGCGGCATTCCAGTTGTTTTTATTTTAGATTTTGCCACCTCTGGCCTGCCTCTGCCTTCCTGCCACTTTTTTCCTCAAGAATGCTTGCAGTAAGAAAAAAAAGCAGCAGGAAGGCAGAGGCAGGCCAGAGGCTGCAAAATCTAAAATGAAAACAGAGCCGGAATGCCGCCCCAAGCCGTCGCCTCAGATGGCCCCTGCACACACCCATAGAGACACTTGCTATCCGACGTTACAACTATTGTTACTTAAAGATGATGCATGGTATAGAAACTCTGGCAGAGCGAGAGAAATATGGGGGGGGGGGGGGGGGGGGTCACAAGCACTGGCTCCTAAATCTGCAAAAACTTTGTGAAGGCCTGCTCTAAAATCAAGTGTATCACAATCAAGATTTATAATAGTAATGCAGAGATCTCTAGGGTTCTACTAAGGGATTTATCTGTATTTGTGAAATAGGAGAACTTTCTGTTGAGGGGAGATTTCCTGTAAAGGGAGGTATTTTAAAAGATGCAGCAGCCCATCCCCAATGGAAGATGCAAGGCACAAAAGGTAATTCCATAAGCCATAAAGTGAGAAGACAGAGGAAAGTTGTCATCCAATGACCTGGAGAGATCAGCAAGAGGTTGCAGCTCTCCAGATTCCAAGGAGCTGAGGGGCCAGCTGTGGCCTAAGCCTTGAAGTTCGCACTGAGGAGGTAAGATGCTCACATCCCCTATCTGGGGAGGATGTTTGAGAAATTTCAGGAAGGATTCAGCAGCCTAGGGAGTTTTTGTCCTGACCACTGAGATCAACTAGCATGCCTGGATACAAAAGGATACTGACCAGGAGATTTAATAACTTTTTACGGCAAAAAGCCAACAAGGGAAGCTCCTGGAGTCCTAGTATTATTGCAGTTTGCTCAAGAAGCTTGAGAAGTGATTTTCTGTGAATCTGATATTCTTTCTGCTCCTGGAATACATACTTTTGTGTAGAATGGGCTCAATACTTATAAACATTTCCTGACACATTTCTGCTGGATTCTGGACTTCAATAAAATATTTTTCTGATTTGCAACAAAACTCAATATGTGATGTTTTTCTTTTGTTGAAAGACTAAGTGATCCCCTTAATGTCTTCCAGACTGGCAGTCCTACAGCCCAGAATTCATATATTTTAGACACTTACCAAGTTTTGCAGTATTCTGCAACCTCTAAAAGTGGACCCTAACCTTCACAGGGTATGACTTGCAATACCAAGGTTGCACTAAATTTGTTTTGGCATAAAACTTCTCTGTCCTTCCTTACATTAACTTCAGCCATGCATGCAGTATTCATGCTTCATAAGCCTCAAAGGGTCCCTTAGACAGGATTCTAATAATGCACCAGCTCTCTGCATCAGCCTGTATCTAAAGAACTGGAAGATTCTGGAAGTAACTTCCCAAGATAACAAGCAGCAGCAGCAGTAGGATTTGAACCCTGGCTTCCCTGTTGTCAGCTTGCTGCTCTGACCATTAGGCTACTCTCTTCCACTCCAAGAACAGTGGTCCTATGAGGCTCAAACAACGTCATACAGTGCTGGAATACATCTGCTCTTCTGGGCACTGTAGGAAGACTACTACTAATCATTAGCTATGAAGCATACAGTGTGGTGTGCACATACTGCAGCCTAAAGCACCTCAAGAAAAATGAACTGATGAGGATCCCTGTGGCTTTTGTTTTTCTAGATCCTGGCCACTGGCTAAAATCTTTGGGAGACCAACAAATTCTGTACGGAGCGGG
This sequence comes from Ichthyophis bannanicus, assembly GCA_033557465.1. Classification (NCBI taxonomy): domain Eukaryota; kingdom Metazoa; phylum Chordata; class Amphibia; order Gymnophiona; family Ichthyophiidae; genus Ichthyophis; species Ichthyophis bannanicus. Next base: position 628,406,619 of record CM066034.1, on the reverse strand, counting down.
AATTCTGTGCAAATTCTGCATTGCACAGAATTTCTCCAGAAATCTGTCTCTCCCTTTACTTTCATTCTCTTGGCCTCCTGGCCTCTTCCATATGCACCTTTCTCTTTGCACACCCTGCTCAGCGCAAGCACTAATAACCAACACCACTCAAGGGACGTGCTTTCTCCTTCCCATGAATTGGCATCATCAAGGAGTCGCATGACAGGTATGAACACCTAGTAACTAGTAGCGAGTTGGAGGCTGGAAATGTCACACCCTGCTGGTACATTAATTTTGGATGCAAAAATTTAATACCTAGTTAAAAATGTGAAATGTTTTTGTTTTGACCAATTGTGTATTTGTATAAACAAATACCAGAATGCAAAATTATGTCAGTCAAGAGTGAGGGTTAAATATTTCTCTATATTTGTATACTACTCAAACTTACCAAATACCGATTAACCTGTTCACAAGGTCCACAGTGCTTTCCAGAGGGTTAAATGTGGTTGGTTTTTGTGCCTATTGATGACTCCCTTTAGCCTTGTTGTACAAGTATCTGGTTTCTACCCTTTTTTGTATATACTGTGTCTTTTATTGAGTAGGATTTAGTCACTTTTTGGTTGTTCCAAAGGGTTAAGTCAATGTAACTAAACAAGAACAAAGCTTTTTTTTTCTTCTTCCAGCTAGTTGATTAGCGCATTAACCAATATTTAAACGTTACTCCTTCGATGCATACTGCCAAAAAAAAGCACATTAGAGAGACCAGAAAGACAGACACATGGAGCACTGGAAGGCCAAGTCTTCACACTAAGACAGCCCATGTGGAAGGGCCGCATTCTCACTTTGCCTGGACTCATGGAATTCTGACACAAATAGGCCGCAGCTACTAGACCACAAGCTAATAAAGCTTATTAAATGTGCTGTAGCTAGGGCAATCAGATACTCCTCCAACAAACAATACGTATGGTTGCAAGAACTGCGGACGATCCTGCTTGGGGCCCTGTGAGGTGACAGTCCCTGTGCCAAATGGACCAGGTCTCACACCTCCAGCCCTTCCAGCTAGAAGTCAGACTGACAAATGTCTCCTTAAGTGCTTCCCACAGCCTACCGGCCAGGAGGTAGCACTGCATTCGCAACTTCACCTAACTCCTTGATCTCCCGTGGAAGAGGAAGAATCTGGTTGAATGACGGGAAACACTAGAGAACAAACTAGGTAGTGTATCTCAATTGAGTGCCTGTGCAACCTAATGCAAGAATCAGATCATAAACTGATGCTACACACCCAAAGACCAGAGGAAATCAGGCTCACTGAGCTGCCCGAGGATCAGATGCTCAGAATCAGCAGCATCTTGAACAAATCTTCAGTTGACAGTAAACTCCACAAAGGAGAGGAGTAACCAATCCCCAGGACCATCTGGGAGGTAATCAGGCTGCTTTTAGGAAAGCTGTCTCTCGACTCCAAACTTTCGAACTCCAGCTCGAGCTCAGAATGCGTGTACTGTATTCACCCTTCACCAAGGACATTAAACTGGGTCAGCTCAACATCCAGGCATGAGCTACCAAGCCCTCTGCCTGCAGAAAGCCACTGCTATCACCATTACCACCTTGAGAAAGGTGCAGGGAGCCGCAAAGCAAGAAACGCCCTGGCAAAGTCCAGGAGGTGGGGCACCCTCCACTTGACCACTGCAACAGGCCCAAATGGCCTCATATGAAAAAAAGAGTGAGTACGAAGACGACTAGTTCTACAACCAGAAAACGCTGGAAGCAATCTCCATACTAAAATCCACATGTATTCAGGATAACATCCCTGATCCTGCTGCAGAGTGGACAAGAGGAAAGACCTGTTACTGCTAGAAACAGTAAGGAATATCCACAACCACCATCCTGTATCTGAGCAGAGAGTTTTTATTTTATTTATTTATTTTAAGTTTTTTTCTATACCGTGCTATTCATCATCAGTGCGGCTCACAGGCAACATATTTATCCAATGTAGGAAGATCTACATTGGACTTACAATAATGGGGTGTTTAAACAGGGCTAACAGGTAAAATATGTACAAATTGGTAGCCAAGGTTCTACATGCAGCTCGGCATTATTTACAGGTCAAACAATGTGACTATATACCTTCTAGTTGTATGTCGCAGGGTAGTGGACATCTCATCGTTATCTCGGTTAGTGTCGGGTATCCACAGGGAGGGTTCACTTTAGGTGATCTGAAAGGTGTATGGGGTGGGTACTCTGTGGGTGCTGGCTTGGGCACGGGGTGTGGGTGGCTGTGGGATGTCATCTGAATTGGAGAAGTATTGAAGAAACAGAAGGTGCTTCAGTGCCTTTCTAAACTGGGGGAGGTTGTTGATGGCCCGGATGTCTGGTGGAAGGGAGTTCCAGCAAGAAGGTGCATAGTGCGCAAAGGCTTGGTTTCTCAAAGGCTTGGTTTCTCGCAGCCTTGGAGCATTTGGTGATTTCTCTCGGGAGTAGCATAGTGTCGGTGGCGGCTGATCTCCTCAGCCTGTTGAGGGGGGTGGTCTGGACAAGGTCTGAGAGGGAGATGGACGTGCACTTGTTGATGGCCTTGAATGTCATTGTTAAGAATTTAAAGGAAATCCTGCAGTGGACAGGGAGCCAGTGCAGATGTTGTAGGACTGGGGTAATATGGTCCTTTCTAGATGCTCCATGCAGGATTCTGGCTGCAAGGGGTTCAGCGAGCTCTTCGGAAGGCTGTGCAGTATGGAATTAGCGTAGTCAAAATGAGGCATTACTAGTGCTTGACAGACTGTTCGAAAGTCTTTCAGCTCTAGCAGCTGTCTCATGTGGCGCAGCATCCGAATTTTGTGGTATATCGCCTTTACCATGTTGCCTATCTGGGCATTCATGTTAAGATGTTGGTCGAGCGTGACACCGAGATACCGTATCGTAGGCTTGGTGAGGAGTTCTGCATCGCATACCTTCAGTGATGAGGGCGGAGTGAATGTCTTTGCTGATGAAGAGGACATCCGTCTTTTTGAAATTTATTTTGAGCTTCTGCATGTGTAGCCGATCTGTGACTGCGTCAAAGCAGGTAGACAGCCGAGAGAGGTCTGGATGCTCTGTGGATATTGGCGTGTACATCAGAACGTCAGCGGCATATATTAGGCAATTAATGTTGAAGGATCGGAAGAGGGTGCAGATGGGTTGCATGTAAACGTTGAATAACGTTGTGTCTCTTGGGGAAACTGCTAGGTACATATGACCTAGATTGGCCACTGTTGGAAACAGAATACTGGGCTTGATGGACCTTGGTCTGACCCAGTATGGCATATCTTATGTTCTTATGTTCTAGTAGGGCTGAGAGTGATGATCCTTGTGGCACCGCCCTTCTCTTGCGGGAAACATGTGGATATGGAGGAGCCAGAGCGGACATGCTGCCATCTGTCATTCAGGTATGAAGCAAACCAGGCCAGTGCCATGCCGTGGACTCCCTTCTCGGTGAGGCGGGATAGGAGTAGTTGGTGACTGACAGAGTCAAAAGCTGCAGTGATGTCCAAGAAGATAAGAGCAAAACCTTGTCTGATATTGTCCAGGCCCATGGTTAGTGTACTGAGTAAGGTGGTCAGCAGAGTTTCCACGCCGTGTGACTCCTGGAATCCATGCTGGCAGGGATCAAGGGGTGTGTTATTCTCAATATGATGGTTCAATTGGTGTTGAACTATCTTTTCCATAATTTTAGCTAGGAGCGGGATGCTCGAGATTGGTCTATAAGAGTCCATCTTTGCAGGGTCCAATTTATTGTTTTTCAGCAGTGGTCTGATTGCTGTTTCAGGCTTCGGGGGAAGGTTCCGGTCAGGAATGACATACCTATAAGTTTGGTCAGGAATAGGCTAAGGTCGGCCCATAGGGCTTTTATCCAGAATGCTGGACATGGGTCATTCGGTGCTGTGGTGGTATTTATGCTCGTGATGTCTTGGATATCTTTTTCAGTTGGGGTTGAGAAGGTGGTGATAATCTGTTGGGCCTCTATTAAGGCTTGTGGAGGAGAGGATGAGGGGGTCAGTTTGGGCGCCCCATCTGGAGAGCAGATGTTTGAGGGTATGCTGGACTGACTTGTTTTAGCTCGCAGGTAGTCTGCATACTCCTGTGGGTCCGGGTGGTTTGATTGGCCAGGGGAGGGCTCTTTTGCTAAGGTTTAAGGAGTTTCAAGGAGATTCTCTTGCGAAGATTTTACAACCACTATTGCTCCTTAAATAGTAACATACCTAACATAACATAGTATACTGCAGCAGATAAAGATCAGCATGATCCATCTAGTCTGCCCAGTAAGGTGGCAAGAGTAGATGCACCTGCTGCTCTGTGCAGGTCACCCACTCCCCCATGCCTTTGTTTAGGGGTGTACCCACCACTCTGTGCAGGTCACCCCTATTGTTGAGATAAGAGTTAAGTTTATGATAATTTTATCCTGTTGCTATAAAAGGGATCCACTGTGTTTGTCCCATGCTATTTTGAATTCTGGTACTGTATTTGCCTCCACCACTCCATCAGCAGGGCATTCCAAGCATCCGCCACCCTTTCAGTGAAAAAGTATTTCCCGACATTGCCTTTCAGTTTACCCCCTTGCAGTTTTATGTTATGCACTTCAGAAGTCCCAGGCTGGTCTGGACAGGCAACTTAGAGAAGTGAAGATAACTGCCTTCAGTCCTGCAAATTGTCTGCCAAATTGAGACTTCGCATATGCAGCAACCCCCACAACTGGCCTGTGGGGGAACCACCAGGCCATCCTCAGCCTTACCTTGCTCCCCATAGAGGAAGACTGGGCTCGCAGAGGAATGAAGGAGCACAAGGGTGAAGCAGGAGCTGTTAACCTTCCCAGCTGCCCATGAGAAGGCCATTCAGGGGGCTCCAGGTCCCCAGAGCGTATTCGAGCCCAAATGCTCTCAGAAGAATCTGAAAAGCAGCTAGCTAGCTGAATACAGCCTAAAAGATCTTTCAGGAGCTACAGCACAAGTCAGCCTGCAAGTGGGGCCCTGAAAAGCCCCTAGGGACCCCTGGGAACTTGGCTAGAGCTATCCTACCATTCTCTGCTCTCGCTGGGTCCATGCAGTCCAAAGTGGCCACAGAGCTCACCAGCATCCAAGAAAAAAAATAAAGGAGCAGCAGAGGCCACAGACTCTGCATCACGTCCCAGGCCCCCCAAGAGGAGGTGCTCAGGTTGCCAGCTAAAATGTGCCCTAGGCATTGCAGATCAGGGGCAAAACACTATCCCCACTGAAAAACTGCTAGGGGCCACAGCTGTATCAGGCCAAGAAAACCATGCTGAAGAAAGTTACCCAGAGCCATAGCAAACAGGGAGTCCCAAAAATGGCGTCCCAAAGCCTTTTGGGCCAGCCAGGGAAACCATATTAGGGAAGTCCTGGAAGATCAATGCAGGTCTCAGAAGGCCCAGTTAAGGAAGGTTGTTGTTTTTTTTGTTTTTGTTGGTTTTTTTTTTAATTAAAGCTGTTTTAATCAAAGTAGCTAAGAGCCAATTTAACTCCCACTGAAATCAATGGGGAAACTTCATTGAAAATCAAAGGGGGAAAAGAGACAGAGAAAAATAAAGTAAACACACACACATAAAAAAGGGTGAAGATCAGATAAGTGGACAACAAGAGGAAAGGGAGGCTGGGGACAACTTACTGACCCCCCCCCCCCTCCCCTCAGGGGTCCTCCTGCTCCTCTTCCAGTCTACAAATGCTAGTAACCCAAAGGAAACAGCATAGAGAAAGGGCAGCTGTCTGCTTCAGGAGACACAGGCATACCAGCAACTCCAAACTGTTGGGCCTTTCAGGACTCAATCCAAGGTTCCGCACCACAGTGCAAGTGAGGACAGTAAGACTCGATTAAAGGCCTTTGCATAAAAGCGTGGATGAGGAGAGTCAAGCCTATATTCACTGCTGTACCAGTCTGCACACCTTGCTACCTCCTTGTGGCAGACAATACTGGCTTCTCTCAGTACTGTACCAGAGGATGTATCAGATGGTGAATTCACTGGGGGCTGCTGGGGTCTGCTTCCACCTGCTGGCGGGGGAACATGACTCACTCATCTGGATTGGTCTAGCAGGATAAGACAAGCATTAGCAGTAAAGAGAATGAGATCATATGCTACATTCCGACTCTTACGTTATGTGCAAAACAAATCCATTTGCAGGCATTGTCCCCGAGAGAAACCAAAAATATTTTGCTGAACAGTAAATTCTTCCCTGAAACAATGCACACAACAGTACAGTTTATCACTATACACCTGTGGAGATGACCACATCAACATGGCTGATTCTGGCTAGTGAGGCTAAAGTGTTATTTTAATTAATAAAGGGCTGGTGCCAATATTGTGTCAGAAAAATATGAATATAAAAAGAACATGTCAAGTTGATTAGAGTTCTGAGACATCAAGCACACCTCGTTACGCTTCAACACACTAGGCATTATAATTAGCTCAGGGAATACTTCCACGAACCACAACAAAAATTTAACATACTGGTATGCAGAGCTCAAAAAATCCACTCACGTGCTTGAGAGTGATAAGTGATTTTTCAAAGCTGATGAAAAGGTTTCAAGTTTCTTCTCCTCTTGTAGCTTTACTAGTTGACAGGACGAGTTTGCAGTCTTCCTGATGGGATATAGTACAGGAAAGGAGGAGCTGCATATCCCTCTCTGTTCTCATCACCGCCACCCCCAAACCACACTCTTATAAATACAACCTCTCTTCATGGCTTCTCATCTCCTCCCTGTGAACTTAGAGCCCGCCTTCGCTCCTTCAAACACTCAACCTCTCACTCCACTGAAGCAGCAACAACCCATCCCTATCTCACTTGTTCTGCCAACACAAGGTCCTGCAATTTATGCTTGCATCTGAAAAACTCAGATTGTTCAAGTTTGTGGATTTTAGGAACATTGCGAGAAGAGAGAGTAGTAGAAGTGAATAAATGCACACAAATGCACACTATTCTTCCCCCCTCAAAATAGAATTTGCTAAATACTGCACAACACACAGCTAACAAAAGTAAAGCATGCTCTGTGCAGCACACATATTTGCACATACTTCCTTCTCATACCTTCCAGGTTCTGGTGGGGCTTTCAATGCTTCTTTATCTTTTTTTTTGGGGGGGGGGGGGGAGGGAGACTTTCCTCCCATGTCCACACTGCATGCTTCACACAGGCTGGTGTGCCACACATTTTTGAAAATGTAGGTGTGCCTAGGTTTTGAAACAGTAGGGAAATGCTGGCCTAAGCTTTAAAAAAAAAAAAAAGCAGAAAATGTATAATTCAAAAAAACAAACATTTTTCAGGAGCATCACCCCAGGCTTTGCTTACCTGGCAGCATATTGAAAATGCAAGTGTATATCAGATAATAGCTACTATACCGCATTAGGATATTTACCCAGGAAAGTTTTCATAGAAAGATTGCATTAATATGATAAGTGGCTAAGTTGAAGAACTGAACAGAAAACAAAGTTGCTCAGCACTTGCAGTAATATGTGGTTTTCATGATTATACCACAACCTGGTATAAATATAGGGATGCATAATAAAGGTTTTCATCAATAAGTAAGATAAAAAGTTATACAGACGCCTACTTAATCTGCAGAGAGACTATTCTACAAGAACACTACACTGCATACTTGCAGGCTTTCAAAAAATCAGTTTTGCCCTGGGGCACATGCAAGCAGCTGGAATTGTTTTTAAGTTTTTAAGTCCAATCACCACAAAACAGGTAAAAGCTCAAATCTTTTTGCCATGCTTGACGACATGAAAGCTGAAAACTGGATTTTTCATGCAAGAAAGGCTGCTATAAGAATATACAGCTTTCCCTAAGAAAAGCCAACACTGCCTTATCAACAGCAGTCAATCACTGAGGCATCTGAGTCAAGTGATCAACTTTATGTGCCTAAGTTTTCATTAAAAATTCAAGTTGCACTTATACCATGTATTACAATATAAAATGCAAATATTGCATCATGCAATTGTTTTTCCAAAGTGTTACATGAATAAAATCTTTGGAAAACGCTGTGTTGGTTACCCAACCTACAGGAATAAAAAGGCATGAAAACTGTGTGTACACATACATATATATATACATACATACACACACACTGCTCTCAACTGGTACACTAATGACATGCAAATTACAGCGCATTCATGTATACTATGTCAATAAAATACAGCACATTCTATGGTAATAAGCATTCAGTGAATGCTTCACAAATAAAATGTCTCCCTTCCTATCACTGCATAAAGGTAGTGAGCATATGCATTGACAGAAAAGGAAATATATTTAAAAAAATGATAAAGAAGCCTGCCAGACACTCCAATTCTTCCCCCATTCTCTATCTCCACCCCACAAAATTGCCCTGGTGGTCCAATGGCCCCCACAATGCATCCCTTCTCTCAGGCACTCCCAGTCTGGGCTACCCTGGGCCAGCCATCGATGCTAGTTGATCTAATCTACCCATTATACTTAATTGGTCCGGGAAGGCATCCAGCGGTGTCCATTCTCCATGGTAGTCATCTTGGAAAATAGTGACACTTGACCCTTAGCAGTGGGTCCTAACACTGCTAGAGGTCAGTCTGCCAAATAAGGCAATACTTCCCAGTGAGGGAGGCACTGCCATATTTGGCAGACTTATCTGCTAGCAGTGTGCCTGATAAATTTCTAGGAGTCAAGTGTTGCCATTTTCAAAAATGGCCACAGTAGGGGACAGACACTACTGGATACCTACTGCAACCAGTTTAGTAGGTCGGGAGGGGGGGGGGGGCGGTGTTCTATTAGGACTGGATGCTTTCTAGTCCAGAGTTGTCCTGTACCAGATAGCAAGGTGGAGAACAGCGGTGAGGGGAAGGAGGGGGCAGGAAGAGTAGTGTGCCAAGCTAAAATATTTGTTTAGTGTTTGCTTTTTTGGAACATCAGGAGCTACTTGTTATTCTGCAAATTGCATGTGCATTGTGCTACCCTTTAAGAGCAATGGCCTTACTTCTGATATTCCCATGCTATAAATTCTTACAGCATCAAGAGAAAGATTAACATGGGCAAATCATTTCAGTCAAGATTAAAATACTGCATATTCTAACAAAGAGGGGAGTTTTTTAAGCCAGTGATGTTGAGCTCGTTGCTTCCCCTATGGCTTTGAGTAGCCGCATAGAGGGATGAGGCATTATCCTGAGGCTTTTTCTCTTCAGTTAATTATTTGAGTGTGTTGTCGCCCTTGGATTGGGTTCCTTCTATGAGGTGTTGGAACTGCTAAGTTGGCCTTAATGAAAAATTAAGATACTGTATATTTTGTGTATGGAAGATAAGGATCTGAGAGTAATATGGTGTTATTAATGTATTCATTAGGGATATCCCGAAAACCTGGCAGGATTATGGCCTTCCAGGACCAGAGTTAGAAGGTTCCCTCTAAGGATGAGAGAACAATCACAGACTGATTAAGGTGAAAGGAATATAGAATCTTCAAGGATGGTACAATCTCCAGAGACAAACACTGTCGAGATTACCAGAAAAGGCTTCATACAGGTCCAGTATGGGCCTTGGGCCCCTGTCCTCTTTGGCATGAGGAAATACCTGGAGTAGAACCCTTTGCTCCTGAGATGTTGGGGTACTGGTTCCCTTGCCTTGTCCTCGAGAAGGCCTGCGAGTTCTTGTAGTAGTACAAGATTCCAGTGAAGGGCAGACCTGGGGGGGGGGGGGGGCTCTCCCAGGAAGAAGGGAGGGTATCTGTGCCAGGTGGAGAAGGTAGCTCTCTGACCACCTGGAGTTCCCAGGAATCAGTGGTGATGGTTGGCTACCTGTGGGCATAGTGAATCAGATGTCCCCCTGTGAGCTGCTGTCCTCCTTGGGGAAAGGAGGCTATGCCCAAGGAATCAAAAGCTCCCCCCAGGCTGGGCTAGAGCTGACGCCTGAGGCTTAGGAACTTTCTGCTTAGGCGGGCCGTGCCCCTGTCCCTTAGCCTGCTGACCCTGCTGGGGAGGCTTGGCAATGTGGATAGTTTCTGTAAGCAGCCCCTTTTCTTGGGTAAAAGGGCTTTTTCCTCAAGCCTTTCCATTGGGGAAGGGTAGCAATCTTCTTGGAGAACTTGGTCCTCATCACAAGTTCAGTCTCCAACTCTAGCAAACCCATGATGGAGAAGGCTGCAAAGAGATTGGAAGACTGTAGCCAGGTTTGGCATTGGGCACCATGGCTACTCTAGTCGCTGACTTGAAGCAGTCGTAGACTGCTCGAGTCAAACTTGGAGCACTAATGGAAGGCTTTGGACAGATTCCTGAGCCACTGTAGGGGTTCCTTGGAGAGACCAGCCGAGAACCCAGTGAGCTCCTTCGCCAGGTCTCTCGAGTACATGCCCATGTACAGTTGGGTAGGCTGGATCCGGCTGATGAGCATCGAGCCCTGGTAGCACTTTCTGCTGAGGCCATCCAAGGTGTGGGTCTCCCTATCCAAGGACACCGAGAAGTGCGCCTTCTGGAAGCCATGGCTCTGGCGGACAAGATACATCAAATCGAGCCGCCCCACTTGCTCACGACGGGCACAGATGCCGGTGTTTCCCCACATGCAGAGGACAGTCAACAATTCCCTCTGTGGAATCTCATATTGGAGGATTTCTAGCTCCTCCATACACCAATTCCATTGGGAACACTAGAGCCTTCAACATATCCCGCACGAAGTCGAGGAACGTCATGTCCTCGGGTGGGGACAGATGTCAAGACTCAGAAAGGGATGGTCTGAGGGAAAGTCTCGGTGGCAATGAGTATCGAGGGACTCCTCATCCTCGGTCTCCCATTCCGAGCAATTGGAGAAAGACTCAAGGGGAGGGCAACCCAAGTGCTCCAGACCCAAGCCTGGTCCAAGCCTCTCAGAGGATCCTTGGCTGGTGTCATGCACGCTAGCTGGGGAAGACCTCTGAGCCATGAAACGGGACCAGATCAAGACCTTGGCAGAGGATCGACTTGGGACCATATGGCCTCAAGGATAGGATCGGCTCAGCCGCCAGGGACATCCTCAATGTCGAGGGCCTGGTGGTCTGGGAAAAGGAACTGGCCGTGCCGGACATCAATGCCCACTGCTGGTCCATGAAAACAGAAAGACCGTGCTCCAAGACCACCATTCTGAACTCCAGCCCAGATGGCTCAGCAGACCTTGGCACGAGCGCTAAGGAACTCTGGCCCGGCCCTGGTTCCCCCGCAGAGGAGTCCTCAACTAGGATGGCCTCGGGTGTCTGGGGCTGATCTCCAGGCGATTCCTTCCAGGCAACCTTGGTAGGCCGCTCCCACTCCGAGCCCTTGAACAAGCGGTGTGGACTGCGAGACCTGGCTCGGGACTTACCCGGCCTGTTGGAACCATCCAGGGTTGCTGCCTTCGAGGGTTGCTTATTCTTCCTGTGTTCCCTTGAGGGAGACCCCCTTTCTGAAGGCCCACAATGCTGACTGGGATCCGCGGAGTGTCACGGGAGTCCGAGGCTTCAGATGGAGCCTTGGCCTTTGGATGCACCAGGGACTCCAGGAAAAACTTGTCATGCTGCTGCTGAGAGCCTTGGACATCTTTTTTAGAAAGACCACAGGCTGTGGGATTGTGGTCTGATCCAAGGCCGGATAGACAACAATTGTGTGTATCGGTGAGAGGCATAATATTTGTACACCGATCACACTTCTTAAAACCACTGGCAGCCATGGGTGAAAAAATTACCCTGGCAAGGTTGAAGACCCACGGTGTGGCCAATCAGAAGAAAACGTGTAAAGGCACCAAAGGCGAAAAACTGAGTACAGACCCAAGACTCGATGCCAAAGCAGAAGGCTTGGGTTGCAGGAAGAGTACCAGTACAACCGGAGGGAGAGTATGAAACTCAGATAACAAAATAAACTTTTTCCAGGGGAAGGCAGACAGCTGTCTGATGGGCTGAGCAGAAAAAAAGGAGAATGAATAAAATGGCACCCTTGGGCGGTAAGGGGACCATGATTGCGTGGTGGCATCTCCCAAAGGCTTTCTTTGAAAGCTGGGGAGATGCATCTGCGAGGGCTCTATCGGCAGACGTCACCCATATGTGAGGACTGACTTCCTGCTTGTTCCCAGAGAAGAAACAGTTTACTGCATCAGGGCCTGGGTAAGAAAAAGCAAGATCCCACTCTACAGGGAAGCTCTATCGCAAGGTTTCTTCTAGTTAATTGAAGGCACTTGAACAAAAAAAAACAGCCAGTCATATTGACAAGACTGTCCAAAATTATTTTATTTATGTAACGCATACTTATCTCACAATACTGGTCAAAACATGCTATTCAGCACAAACATCTATACATGCATTAACACACATTTTTATGCAATAATGTGATGTTGCCCAAACTAAAAAATATACAAACTTGAAAAGAAAGTTTAGAAAATGGACTACATCATCCCAAAGTAATCTCCTTTATAGAAAGATTCATCAAATAAAAAAAGCCTTCAAGTGCTTTAAGTGCGGCATATTGCAGCCATCCCTTAAAGCAGCAGCTAATTTAATTCCAAAGACGGGGTCCCTACAATTGAAAATGCCATGGAACACAGCAGCAATTTCACACATCTAAGAGAGGGAACATGAAGTAGATATGCATTCATACAGCACAAAGAGCCCTCTGATTGATGCCAGTCTAGCAACTTCTTAAAATACCCAGAAGCATAGAGAAGATTTCTAAGAACTTTAAAGATCACCAACAGATTTTGAAATGAATCCTCTGTACCACAGGCAAACAGTGCAAGGAATAAGTAAACAGAGTTGTACGATCATGGGAAGTGACAAGGAGCAGTGGTAAATCGAATTAACTTCGAGAATAAGGATGTTCGCTCTGGGGTGCTGTAGAGATCAGACCTTCTTAAGATTTCTGTGTGTGATATTGTAGAAGGGCTATCTGGTAAGTTTTGCCTCTTTGAAGATAAATACTAAAATCTGCAATAGGGCAGACACCCTGGAAGGTGTAGATAACATGAGAAGGGATCTAGGGAAACTCAAAGAATGGTCTACAGTTTGGCAACTGAAATCTCATGCTAACTATGCATGGTCATGCATTTGGGCTACAAAAACCCAAGGGAAGAGTACAGTATAAGGAAAGTGGTGCTTCTGTGCATTAAAGATCAAGATCCAGGGAAGATTGTATCTGATTTATTTATTTTATTTTATTTACATTCTCTTATATACCGCGCTATTCTGCATCAGTGCGGTTTACATTGAACGAACTGAAATTACATTGAACAGGGCATTATAACTTGGAGATAACTAATTTACAGGGAACATGGGCTATGGAGGGTTAAGTGGCTTGCCCAAGACCACAAGGAGCACCTGATGATCTTAGGGTGGCCAAACATGTAGAAAAGGTGATAGGGAAAGCAAGGAGGAGGCGATAGTGCCTCCAGTGAAACCTCATTTGGAGTTCTGTGGGCACTTCTGGAAACCACACCTTCAAAAAGATATAAACAGGTTGAAGTTTACGATGGCTACTAAAATAGTCAGTCATCTTATCATAGACCATATGGGAACAGGCTTAAAGATCTCAATATGTATACTTTGGAAGAAAGGATATAAAAAGAAGATATGAGAGGTTTAAATACTTCTGCAGCATAAATGAACAGGAAGCAGGCCTCTTGCAATTGAAAGGAAGCTCTGGAATGAGCGGGGATAGAACAAAGGTGAAAGGGGACAGATTCAGAAGTAATCTAAGGAAATATTTCCTTAGGGAAACAGTAATGGATATGTGGAATAGGAACAGGCAGAGGGCATCTCTAAGGGACAGGAAGATATTGTAGAGCTCAGTAGTTGGTATGGATAGGCCAGCGGTTCATAAATGGAGTCACAAAACCCCGATTTGGGGTTGCGATCGCACGTTGTGCTCGGAAGAGGGGCAGTTGCCCTATCGGCGTTCAGGCAGAGTAGAGGCAGCACAGAGTAGAGGCAGCACAAAGTAAGGCAATCGCTCTCAACATCAGCGGCAGTCTCAATTCAGTTCCAGCTTTCGCTCCTGCCATCGGCAATCAAAGATAGCACAGGAGCAGAGCCTTTCCAATACAGGCACATGCCCGCTTTTAAGACCCTGCTGGCCATTCCTTTCCCGCCCCTCTGACGCAACAAGGATACGGCAAAGGGGACGGGACAGGGAGAGCTGGCAGGGCCTTAGAGGCAAGCACGCAACTGTATTGGAAAGGCCCCATGCCTGTGCTATCTTTGATTGCCAGTGGCGGCGGGGACTAGGGCTGGATGTAAACACAAATATTTGGTATGCATGTTGGGGGAGATGGCAGATCAATACAGGGCAAGGGGAAGAGAGAAAGTGTAGTTACTCACCTGTACCAGGTGTTCTCTGGGAACAGGAATTTAGCCTTCACATATGGGTGACATCGGTACTGACTGAGCCTGCACGGGAACGTTCCCCAACATCCAATAGGAAAACCTTTGGGCGCATTCCACTGAGTCTGCGTAGCTGCCTTCCCGCCTTTCCAACTCTCCCTCAGTTGAGTTTGTATCTGAGATAAAAGAGGAGGAAAAAGAATACCTACAAGTCCTAGGGGAGGAAGGTAGGTTGTGAAAACTAAATTCTTGCTGTTTCTAGAGATCACCTGTTACAGGATGAGTAACTACGCTATCTCCAGGAACAAGCAGGAATTTAGTTTTCACATATGGGACTCCCTAGCTTGAAGAAGCCAGAGAAATGACCTCAAAACCGGTAGTGGCTTCCCTCAGGGTAGGCTTAAAGAGGTCATGGATCCTCCATGGATGTCTGGTATCGAAAATTCCGGGACGGAGGGTAGGAGTTGCTCTAAGTCTGAAAGAGGTGCTGGAGAACAGACTGACCAAGCATGGCACTCCGGCAGGAGTCCTTGACCACACAGTAGTGAAAAGCAAAGGTATGGACTTAAGATCAAGTTGCTGCCTTGCAGATTTTGTCAATAGCCACAGAGCGTAGATTTTCCATTGAGGCAGCCATGGCCCAAACATTATGGGCAGTGACATGACCCTCAAGGGATAGTCCTGCCACATCATAAGCAAAAGTGATGCAGTTTGCTATCCACTTGAAGAGAGTATGCTTGGATATTGGCAACCCCAGATGACTAGGGTCAAAGGAGATGAACAATTGAGAAGCTTTTCAGTGCTCTCAAGTCCCTTTATTGAAGATAAAATGCTAAAGTACATTTACAATCAAGAATGTGGAGGGTTGCCTCTGCCCTAGCTGAAATGCGGTGTAGGGAAAAAACACAGGAAGATAAAGCTGGCCTGAAGACTCATCTCTTCTGTGCCACCTTCGACTTGCCCCCTCCCTCCTCCAGCCTCCCCTTAGTCTCCTGATTTGTCTGCCCCTGTTTGTCCATTCTCTGAATTTCAAGCTTGCCTCTCGCCTTTTCTCTACCTCTGATTCTATCCCTGTCCTGTCACATCAATGGAGTTCTGTCCTTTTTCCTGCAGTCAATTTATATTGTAAACTGCTCTGATGCCTCGGTGTGGGCAGTATATAAAGAAATGAATAAAGATTCAAATGAAAGGTCGAGATGACTTTCAGCATGAAATGAGGATGAGTCCCAAGGACAACCTTTTCATGGTAGAAACGTGTGTAAGGTGGGTCTGCCACCAAGGCCTGAAGCTCACTAATGTGTCTTGCTGAAGTGAGGGCAATGAGGAAGATGACCTTCCATGCTAGACCTTGAGCGAATTGGTGGCTAAAGGTTCGAAGGGCAGTTTGAGAAGTTGCTCTAGAACATTAAGGTCCATGCCACTGGCGGTGGTCTAATGGGAGAGTTGGTTAACAGAAGGCTTCTTAAAGAGATGGGCTGCCCATCTAAGGGATGATGAGAGGCTGCAATTGCACTTATGTACACTCTTACTAAGTTGGTCTTGAGAACAGATGAGGAAAGGTGGAGGAGATACTGGAGAAATACCTCCACCGGAGCTAAGAAGAGATTAAGATCCTTCTGCAAACACCACTTGAAGGCGTAGGAATGTCTGGTGGACAGCTTTCTAGAAGTCAAGAGGATGTCCTTAACCTCCTGAGTAGGGTTAAGATCCTGAAAATCTATGGAGAGACTGCGGATTGGGAGTATATCTGGAGCAGATCAGAGATCTATAGGTTGAGTCTGAAACAAACGTAGCAGGAGAGGGAACCACGGTTGAAATGGCCAGCGTGGGGCTATGAGTATCATGAAGCCCCTTGTCCACCTGGAGCTTTGAAAAGAGTTTTGGGAATCAGGGGAATGGGAGGGAAGGCGTAAAAAAGGCCGTGTCTCCAGTGGAGGTGAAAAGCATCCACCTGCTGGCTGTCCAACATAAGAGTCCTGGTGCAGAAGCATGGGACCTTGACATTATGCAGAGTGGCAAAGAGGTCTATCTCTAGAGTCCCCCAGGGTCTGAAAGATGTAGGATATATGGAAAGACCATATGTGGGGAAGAAGGATCCGCCTCAATTTGTCTGCTAAGACATTTTGTTTACCTGGAAGACACACCGCTTGGAGGTGGATGTGATGAGCAATAGCAAAGGACCAGAGATGTAGAGCCTCCTTGCAGAGGGACAAAGATCCTGTTCCACTCTGCTTGTTCACATAGAACATGGCCACTTGGTTGTCAGTTTGGACTAGGATCCTGTAGTAACGTAGGTGTTCCTGAAACACTCAGAGCATTGAAGATGGCTCAGAGCTCCAGTAGATTTATTTATTTATTTTATTTATCTGTTTTTCTATATCGCCTTTTCATTTAATCAAGACGGTTTACATTAACTTCAACTTTTACATAGAACTTGCATGTGTAAACAACAACATCAAAACTTCATAACTTAAACAATCACATAAGAGTTTCTATGGAAAACGAAGGGGAGGGGTCAGATGGAAGTTCTGAAACTAAACTTATATACATCGTAACAAGAGTGATGGGTGGGTGGATGGTGCAGATAGCACAACTTATGTAAATAGGTGTGTGGAGTGGGGTGGGCAAGGTACTGTGGCATGATTAGTGTGATGGGGGTTTTCATTGAATTGTTTGATGAATAGGAAGGTTTTGAGTAACTTACGGAAATCTTGTGTGTCAGTTCTGGACCTTAGCTTTTCAGGGAGTGAATTAAAAACAGTGGGGGCAGCAAGAGAGAAAGCCCTCAGAGGTGGATTTGTTGGTTTTTGTAAACAGGCTAGGGGTTGGTATGGTGTTTTTGGTGCTGTTCCTGTCAGGTCTTTTACTTGCTTTGGTGCCGATGAGCTCTTGTAGTATTCCTGCCAACGTTATTTTTGATCTTGAAGATGGTGAGAGCAGATTTATACTTTGCTCGTGAGGAGATTGGTAACCAGTGCAGATTATGCAGGATGGGAGTTATATGGTCTTGTTGTGACGCCCCAATGATAATACGGGCAGCAGTGCTCTGGACTAGTTGAAGGGGTCAAGTGGATTGTTTGGATAGTCCTTAGAAGAGGAGATTACAGTAGTCCAGCACAGGTGTAATGATGGCCTGGTATACTGTACGGAAGTGTTCCTTACTGAGGAGAGGTTTTAGTCTTCGGATCACTGCTAGTTTGAAGGCAGCAGTCTTGGACGTCTTGTTGATATGCGCTTGGAGGGTAAGTTGTTTGTCTAGTATCACTCCAAGGTACCGAACCTTGTTTCTTATTGTGATTGGTATATTTGAGATGTTGATTGAGGTAGGAGGGATGAATGTGGTTTCCCGTGTAATGATGATCGCTTCAGATTTTTTTATGTTGATGTTCAAGTTGTTGTTAGTAAGCCAGGTCGTCATTTCTTGTATGCAGGTTGATATAGTGGTATAGTCTGGGGAGTCCAGATGGATTGGGGTAAATGCCATATCATCGTCGGCATATATGGCATATTGTATCTTGTATTTAAATATTTTGCATACTGGCTGAATGTAAATATTGAAGAGAAGGGCAGATAGTGAGGAGCCTTGGGGGGGGGGGACTCCTTGAGTTGTGTGGAAGTGTGCTGAGGTGAGATGGCCAGATGTTACTCTGTTGTCTGTCTTCGAGGTATGATTGAAACCATTTGATGGTGGCGTCTTGGAGGCCAATCTTCATTAGACACTTCAGTAGGATGTGATGGGAAACTGTCAAAGGCGGATGGATGCAATGCAATGCAATGTGTGCCTTCGATGATATGTCAATAAAAATTATTAAGAAGCCCTTCTTTATCTTGTCTATTCCTTTGAGTAGTTTATCGAATAGATGTGTGAGAAGTGTCTCAACACTGTGGTTTGGGTAGAATCTGTGCTGGTGGGGATCCAGTGGGGCATATTTGTCGATGTGGTCTTGAAGCTGTCTCTGAACAATTGTTTTGGTTATTTTAGCCAGGAATGGGAGGCTGGATTTTGGGCGGTAGGCTGAAGGATCAGTACTATTAGTTGAGGTGGTTTTACGAATAGGACGGATGGTAGATTGCTTGAGTGCTTTAGGCATGTGGCCCTGAGTGAGAGAGGTGCTTATTATCTTTTGAATGTATGTGCTTAGGTCTTCTTTGGTGGATTTAATCCAAGTCACCAGGCAGGGGTCCAATGGAGAAGTGGTGGTGTTTATCTGGAGTTGTGACCAGAGGCCATGAATGGAAAGATGTCACAAATGGATTCCTCAGCCCAGTTTGGATGCATCTGTCGTCAGAGTACACTTATGTGGAGACATCTGAAAAGGTGACCCTACAAGGAGATTTTCTGGGGACCACCACCATTGGAGAGATGAGGCCAGAAGAATAGATATTAGTATTCTGTCCCATGACGACCTGAGGCATGAGTCCACTGGGAGGCCAGAGTCTATTGGACTATGTGCAGGTGCAGATAGGCATAGGGGACTATATGCACAGTTGAGGCCATATGATCCAGACGTTTCAGCATTTCAAGGGCAGTGAGACAGTCCTTGAGACATGCCTGAGATGCTAGTTGACTGAGACAAGAGCAGCGGAGTTGGGGCAGAAATGACCTCAACTGCTGACTGTTGTAAGAGAGCCCCTTATGAACTCTAAAGTCTGAGTGGGGACGAGTTGGGATTTTGGCAAATTTATGACAAATCCCAAATGTACTAATACCTGCATGGTGTGTGAGAGAGACAGGCTGGCCTCCTGAGAGGTGGCTGCTCTTATGAGCCAGTCATCTAAGTAAGGGAAGACAAACATCGCTCGAGTTCTTAGAAATGTGGCTCAGGTACTTTAGCTTTTTCCCATTAGGGCGGGGTACAAGGCAGGGCTGTCCCTTGTCGCCCTTGTTATTTGCAATATCATTAGAGCCCTTTGCAGCCCGGATAAAGATGGGGAAGGATATCAGGGGATTGAGGGTGGTAGAGAGGGAGTATCGAATGTCGCTGTTTGCAGATGACATTTTATTAATGATTACTAAACCTAGACAGACTTTGCCTTTCATCATGTGGGAGGTACAGGAGTATGGAAAGTTAGCAGGATTTCGGATTAATTGGAGTAAATACGAAATTTTAAATTTGACAGCAGGGAAAGAGCTGGAAGAGGCGTTACAGAAAAGGTACCAGTTTAGATGGGTAAAATGATCAATTAGATATCTGGGAGTTCAGTTGGGAAGGGATCTGGAGGAGCTATATGAGATAAATTACAAGAGGCTATTGGGGAAAGTTGAAATGCAGTTAAGTGGGTGGAATAGGGGTTATATATCGTGGTTTGGGAGGATGGCCATAATTAAAATGATGTTGCTCCCCCAGTTCTTGTTCTATTTTCATGTGCTAATAGCGGTTCCGGCACGGGCTTTAAAAAAAGTGCAAAGACAAATTGAGGGGTTTATATGGGGACATAAGGTCCTGAGGGTGGCGGCATGGATACTGCAGGTATCTAGGATGGAGGGAGGGATGGGGGTGCCCAATTTCACTAAGTACTATAAGGCAGTGCAAATAAGAGTGGTATATTCATGTGTTAGGGGAGCAGCAGAAGCAGTGGGTCGTGATGGAGGGAACAGGCTTTAGGCATGGAGAATTGGAGAGGCTGGTGTTGGTAGGGAAAGGGCAAAGGGGGGGATAATCCAATAGTAGGACACACATTGTGCGTGTAGCAGCAACATAGGCAGCAGTTATTGGCAAATAAGAGGTGTTCTCGCATGATGTCCCTCATGGTGTGCTGTGGGTGGGGAGAAGGACCAGATAGAGAGGTGTTATGTAGATGGACACAACAAGGGCTAAGTCAGGTCTCCCAGATCCTTTCAGGGGAGGGAGTAAGAGAATTTGAAGGCATTAAAGATCTATACCATTTGGAGGAAAGGGATAGATTCTATTACCTTCAGATTGGTTCTTACATTAGACAGCAGAGGCACTGGCAGGACATATGGGCGGATTTGAGTTGGTTTGAAGGTAGCTGCCTGGGGTCAATGGGAAGGGAGGGAGTAATATCTAGAATATATAGAGGGTTAATTACGAGGGGTCTGGGGAATTTAAGTTACATGCACGCATGGGAAAAAGATTTAGGGGTGGTATGGGAATTAGAGTGAGAGAGATGGGGTAGTGCAAGAAACAGCTAAATTGTTAATAGCAACATCTTTGTGAGAGAATGGATTTAAACTGCTGAGTAGATGGTATTTAACTCCAGAGCGCTTGAAGAAGGCTAGAGTTCGGGTGTTGGATGAATGTTGGAGGAAGTGTGGAGATAAGGGAACATGGCTGCATATGTGGCGGACATGCCCGGTGGTGCAACAGTATTGGAGCAAGATTAGGGAGATCATAAGCAAAATTGTGGGTAGACCCATCACAATGTCCCCCCAAGATATGTTTGTTACATTGGAAAGAAAGAGTTGGAAGGGGACTGGGAAATTGTGCGATACTGTATTGTTGCGGCTAGAGGAGAAATAGCACAAAATTGAAATAGAGTTAGCATGCCGCCCATGTAAAAATATGCAAAGCGAATGGCTGAACTTTACTTAATGCATAGGCTAACAGGCTTGAAAAAAGGAAGAGGAGAAAGGGTGGAACAATGGGAGGGGGTTTGGAGATGGATTAGGAGCGAGGGGGAGAGGCTGATAAATAAGCAACAGGGAAGGAGGTATGTAAGAGGGGTGAGGTCAGGGAGCTGTCATGGCAAATTGATAAGGGGAATAAGCGGGAAGGGGGGTGGGGCAGGAGGGGAAGAGAGCTATATAAGGTTGTAGGGTAACGATTTGAGATGGGTGTTATGAGGCTATGTTGTTTTAAGTTTGTTAAAATTGTAGTAAAGCACAGTTACTTACCTGTAACAGGTGATCTCTGGGAACAGCAGGAATTAGTCTTCACATATGGGTACGTCGGTACCGACGGAGCCTGCACGGGAATGCTCCCCAAAATCCAATCAGAAAGCTTTTGGGAGCATCCCTCGCGCCTGCGCGGTGACTTCCCGCCTTTCCCACTGCCTCGCCTCAGTTGAGTTTCATAGCTGAGACAGAAGGAGAGAAAGAGGAAAGGAGATAGATAGATACAACTCCTAGGGGAGGTGGGTGGGTTGTGAAGACTAATTCCTGCTGTTCCCAGAGATCAACTGTGCTATCTCCAGGAACAAGCAGGAATGAGTCTTCACATATGGGGACTCCCTAGCTGTGGGTGCGCCAGGGGAGATCCCATAAAATGCGTATCCCTGGACAGGACGGCATTTTACCAAACCTGGTTCCCCGGCATCCCCTGAGGGATGGGGGGTAGGAGTTGAATAGAGAGAGCTGCAGAGGAACAGCAAAAACTAAAGACTACAGGAGAGATGAGTCTTTAGAATGTATGTCAAGTATCATTAAAATATGTAATGAACTAGTACAATATAGAGCTTACCTACTGGATTGTAGGAAGTAGAACTGTGATGGAGTGTACTGTAGATGCAGTAGCGAAATCAAGGTAACTTCACAGCAGTGAGAATGAAGTTCCAAACCTGGACTGGGCAGGTGACCCAGGTGTCAACTGGGGCAGGAGAAGAACGGCAGGTCTTCAATGAAAAGCTTTATGGGAAAAAGCTGAGAACTCTTTTAGGTACAGAGTTATTAACATTGAGGACTAAAAGAAGAAGACTGACCGATCTGGAAAATTAGCCCAGTCCGGAAGGGAAGAGAGGGTATGGAAAAAAGCCCCTATTCCCAAGGAGAACAGAAGTGTACTCAGGAATACTGAAGATGTACACTGTCTTTCCTAGCTGGTAAGAGATAGGAAGACCTTGAAGTTTGATACTTCATAGACAGGGAGATGTATAACAAAAATAGAAGCTGTTGACGTCACAGCAGTAATTGTAAGTATAACCGGTCCCAGTTACTGAGCCGTATGATAATAGGCAAGTTGACTGTCTGGACCCTTTAAGAAAGTAAAAACTTTAGTACAGACAGTTAGGGAGATAGTAGGTAATACATAGGGTGCTATGGACATCTCCCAATATGCATACATATATATACACACACATATATATATATATATATATATATATATATATATATGTGTGTGTATATATATAGGAAATACATAGATATCTATACATATGTGAATATATATGTCTAGACAAGTGTGATATCTATCTATATATAGAAATGTATATATAGATATATAGATATATATATATATAGATATAGATATATAGATAGATATAGATGGGCATGGCTTATGCCCACCCAGGGTACAAAAACATGTATGCATAGGACATATACATACGTGAAAATAATTCTGAGAATACATGCCTGCAACTGAGCCACAGAAAAACATGCACATGGGGAATGTGACAGGAAAAGATTCATCTAATAACGAGGGGGTAAAAAACCACCTGAAGAAATGTAGAGAATCTATTTCTGTGGTGCAGGAATGTAGTTCAGTGGAATAACCAGTATGGTTGCGTGAAAAACAGAGGATAATAGAAGTCTGGTAAGAGCACGTCAGGAGTACTTTAGGACTCTGATGTGTCCAAAGGACAAGAAAACGCATAGACTAAGATACCAGGATGACCCAGCCAAGGGACTCAGGGGTATCATGTACAGTAAAAGAGTATGCGTTGTCCAAGTGAAGCAGAAAACATAATGCCAAGCTGTAAGGAAAAAAGGGGTAGATTCCTGCCAGATTGGGAACTCCCTGGACATTCACGCAGAAAAAGCTTGTCTTCTGTATCACAATGTGAGACAAGAGGGTATAAAGAACCTATATAGCCATGGAATGACTATATAAGCTTTTTCTATTATATGGAAGACCCTCAGAGACAAAGTTCAATGCTCTATAGCAAGGGCCCATAGTAGAAAGCTTCTCTGAAGATTGCAGAGAGCATTGTGCAGGAGAATTATGAGATAAAACTGACAGACGTCAGATGTGTTGCCACATCCTAGGTAAGGATATGGCTAGAAGGAGATAACTTGCAGTGAGTAGTAGTATGCAAGATAGTTGAAAGTAGCTTGCAAGAAGCATTAAGTAATCACTGGAAGTCCTGCATGCACAGCAACTGAACAAAACAGCAGAGGGGATTCTCCTGTATGAAAACAGGGAGAAAAACAGACAAAGGGAGCGGAGATATTCCCGTCCCTGTCTGATGAGTTGTTCAGAACATGCATTGAAGGATAACAAAAAGTCTACACTGGAAAGAAAGAGAAGTGTTTCACTATGGTACCAACTCAAGCAGGGGAAACCCTGGAAGAGAGGGGGTTGGAAGGTGACGTACCATATGGTAAGTCAGCTGAAGGAAAAAATGTCCATGTGGGGACAGAAACTATCATGGGATAGTTGTAATCTCCCTTTATGATAGAAAGAAAGGAAGAATTCTGCAACCCATGGACAAAAATATCGTAACAGCTTAGCATACTGAAAAGAAAAACCAGTGTAGAGTGTGAAGAATAACTTCTAGCAAGAAGAAGTTAACTGTAGATTGCAACATACAGGAACCTATGGTTGCTGGTTATGATTAGCCTGGGTAGAGTCTGGAAACTTCAGACTAGGATGAGATGTCCCCTGCTTGGGTACATCTGGAGAATGGGCAGAAGGATGAAACTTTCTTTTCTTAGGGAAAGAAGGTTTGGTAGGACATTTCCTACGTCCTGGGGAAAAAGGCGGCTTAGGATGGTTTCCAGAACTAGGAAAGTCAGTGGAGCAATGAGCAACCTGACGTAAAGCCTCTCTATTGAAATGATTTTCTCCAGTACAAGGAGAATTACCCAGTGTATGTTGTGCCCATCTGCTCAAGTCTGAAGCCTGCAGCCAGGCTGTACGACGTGCTCCAATGGCAATAGCAGAGGATCTGCTAACAGACTCAAGAGTCTAGAGAAGCACGAGAAAGAAACCAAGAGATATTCCTGCTATGATTAAGAAGCAAGGAATAGTCAGAGGCCTTAGGTTCTGACAAAAAAGGAGACAAAAGAGATAATTTCTCTGTGACCTCCTGAAGTGTTAGACTCATATAAAAAATATATGAAATAATTCTTGAAGCCAGCATAGAAGTTTGGAAGGTTTGACGTCCAAAGGCATCAAGTGCTTTAGATGCACGACCTGGCGGATAAGAAGAATGCTTCTTCTTGCTTCTTACCTTCCTCATTGCTGATTCCACTACAATGGAATGATGTGGAAGTTGGTTTTTCTGAAACCCCGGAGAGGGAGGCACCTGATACAGAACATTAATGGCTGTAGAAGGCAAAGGAACCTTTAAGGGTGATTCCCACATCCTCAGAAGAAGATCCTGTAAAGAATGATGTAAAAGAAGCATTATATTTTCCTTTTTTACAGGATCTTGGTCAAGAGTAAAGCCAGGAATAGGAATGGCAAGAAAGGTTGCCATGTCAAGGAGAAATTTCTGAAAAGAAGGATCTCCAATAGAAACTATTCCTGGGTAAGCTGAGGTTGAAGGAGCAGCTTGAGCACCAGAAGACATACTGGACTGGTGCAGAAAAAGAATCCCGCTAGATGGACATTGATACTGACAGTTCTGATTTGAGGCAGTTAGGACTGCATCATCAGTGCCCAGTATCGATTCCAAACTAGGCATAGAAAGGATCGATGGCAGCGACGGAACTGCAGGAATCGACATCGATACCGGTATCGGAGATAAGGTCATCAAAGCAGTAATCGGGGGCTGCAGACGCGGTACCGAGGTAGCCAGAGAGCCCTGGAGAATATCCTCGGTACTGCATAGTCGGAAATGATATGAATCGGTTCCGAAACGCATCGGTACCAAGTCATCTAGACTGGATATCGATTCTAGACTCGGCATCGAAGTGAGCGAGTCTATCGATGCATGTCCAGAAGGTACCGACGTTGATGGTGGTATCGACGATGCCCATACATGAAAGTCAAGCGGAATCGTATCGATCGGTACCGAAGGTACCGAGGACGTCCGAAGACGATGCCCGGTGAAGAGAGGAACACTCGACACCGGCGCCAATGTCGGGGTATCGGTACCGCTCGAAGCCGGTACCAACCTCAAGCATGGCGAAGATAGAGGAAAGTCCATCTGGGGCATATCGATCGGCCCCGAAGGAACCGAGGATACCAGATGACGATCCCCGGTGAAGAGTGGAACACTCGACACCGATGCCGGGGTATCGGTACCGCTCGAAGCCGGTACCAACCCCGAGCATGGCTGGGATACAGGAAAGCCAGTCTGGGTCGTATCGATCGGCCCCGAAGGTACCGAGGACACCAGATGACGATCCCTGGTGAAGAGTGGAACACAACACCGGTGCCGATGCCGGGGGATCGGTACCGCTCGAAGCGGATACCACCCCCGAGCATGGCTCAGGTATGTTCTGTGAGGGGTGAGCCCCAGGAACAACCTGAAACCCTGTAAATGCTTTGGAGCCCGAAGACTCCCGCCGGGGTCTTATTGCCAATGGGGTCTTGAAGGCAAGGCCGGAGCCGTCATCATGCTGGGCATGAGACTTACCCTTCAAGCACTGGCTAGTCTTAACAGACTGTTTGTGGGTTACCTGATCCTGGAGAGAAGAATAAACCGGTGTCCTCACTTCAGGAGGAAAAACGGCATCGAGGGAAACTCGAAAAAGAGAAGGTCTTCTCCCAACAATATAGCCTGAGGTATCAGGGGAAAAAGGGTCAGGACCCAAACAGGTTAGACACCAAGCATTGGAGTCTAAAAAGAAAGCACAGTTACTTACCTGTAACAGGTGATCTCTGGGAACAGCAGGAATTAGTCCTCACATATGGGTACGTCGGTACCGACGGAGCCCGTGCGGGAAAGCTCCCCAGCTTCTTAGAATAGAAGCTTTTGGGACCTCCCACTGCACATGCGCACTGCCTTCCCGCCTTCCTGAACAGCTCTCCTCAGTTTCGAGTTTATAGCTGAGTCAACAGAGAGAGGACAGGAAGATAGATAGATAAAAGATACAACTCCTAGGGGAGGTGGGTGGGTTGTGAGGACTAATTCCTGCTGTTCCCAGAGATCACCTGTTACAGGTAAGTAACTGTGCTATCTCCAGGAACAAGCAGGAATAAGTCCTCACATATGGGGACTCCCTAGCTTAGATGCATGGGATCCCCTGTAAAGGTTCGCCATCTTCGTATGGATCTCAGGCATCCATTCTGGGAAGGTGGGCAGGAGTTGTTTAGGAATGGAACAGGTGCTTGAGGACAGCCTGGCCAAACAAGGCATCCCGGCGGGAGTCCTTGTCCAAACAGTAATGGGCTGTGAAGGTATGAACCGAGGCCCAGGTAGCGGCTCGACAGATCTGATCTATGGAAACAGAGTGCAGATGAGCCATAGAAGTTGCCATGGCCCTCACATTGTGAGCAGTGACATGGCCTTCCAGAGAAATGTTTTTGCTCTGGTAAGCAAAAGAAATACACTGAGCAATCCAATTGGAAAGTGTACGCTTGGAGACTGGAAGTCCCAAATGGGAAGGATCAAAGGCCACAAAAAGTTGAGAAGACTTTCGATGTGGCTGAGTCCTATTAAGGTAAAAAGCGAGAGCTCTTTTACAATCCAGAGTATGAAGGTTCCTCTCTGCATTGGATGCATGAGGAGCTGGAAAAAAGACAGGTAGATATACCTCTTGATTAAGATGAAAAGGCGAGACCACTTTAGGCATAAAGTGGGGATTCGTCCTAAGGACCACCTTATCATGATGAAATCTTGTGTAAGGTGGATTAGCCACTAAAGCCTGCAGCTCACTGATGCGGCGAGCCGAAGTGACTGCAATGAGGAAGATGACCTTCCAGGAAAGAAATTTCAAGGAGGTGGAAAACATTGGCTCAAAAGGTGGCTTCATAAGTTGACCGAGCACTAGATTCAAATCCCATGCGACCGGGGGTGGTCTGATGGGAGGTTTAGTGAGAGTCAGGCCTCTCATGAATCTTGCAACAAGAGGATGAGAGGAGATAGGTTGTCCATTTATATGTTGCAAGGATGCTGCAATAGCACTTAAATGGACTCTTACCGAATTCGTCTTGAGGCCTGCATTGGATAGATGCAGGAGATAATCAAGAAGAGAATTCAAAGGAAGTGCCAGAGGGTCAAGACCCTGCTGAGCACACCAAATGGAAAAACGTTTCCATTTGAAAGCATAGGAACGCCTGGTAGAGGGTTTCCTAGAGGCAGAAAGGATATCTTTCACTGGTTGGGAAAGATGAAAGTCTTGAAGGCTTAAGCCTTCAGTAACCAAGCACTGAGGTGAAGGGATTTGGGGTTTGGGTGCCACAAAGTCCCCTCCTCCTGAGACAGGAGGTCTGGCGCAGCTCCCAGATCCAAGTAGGATCCCTGGGAGAGCTGTAGAAGTAGAGGGAACCACACTTGGCGTGGCCAGCGTGGAGCTATGAGGATCATAGTTCCATGATCCCTCTGGAGTTTGAACAGAGTCTTGGGAATCAAAGGAATGGGTGGAAAGGCATATAGGAATGCCTGACTCCAATTCAGGAGAAAGGCGTCCGTAGCCTGAGCTCCCTGACACGGAGTTCTGGAACAGAACCGGGGAAGTTTGGCATTCCACGGACTTGCAAAGAGGTCTATGTCCGGGGTCCCCCATTCCTGAAAGATTCGGTTTATTTGGTCCAAATGTAGGGACCATTCGTGTGGCAGCAGAACTCGACTGAGCCTGTCTGCCCGAGAGTTTTGAACTCCTGGGAGATACACTGCTAGCAGGTGAATCTGATGCTCTCTGGCGAAGGCCCATAGTCTTAGAGCTTCGTTGCAAAGCGACAGAGAGCCCGTCCCTCCTTGTTTGTTTATGTAAAACATGGCCACCTGATTGTCCGTCTGAACTAGGACAGTGAGGTTGGCTAGGAGGGAGTGGAAGACCTTGAGGGCAAGGTAAATTGCTCGCAGTTCCAGAAGATTGATATGAAGGGTGGTCTCTTGTAGAGACCAAGTGCCCTGAGTGGAGAGAGTTTGCAGATGGGCTCCCCACCCTGTTTGGGAGGCATCTGTTGTGAGGGTTGCTTGGGGTAGCAATGGTTGAAATGGAGCCCCCAACAACAGATTCTTGGTGGAAGTCCACCAGTGGAGGGACCAAAACAGACGATCGGAGGTTTGTATTTGGTCTGAGAGCGCTCCTGACGCCTGAGTCCACTGAGTGGCCAGGGTCCATTGAGCTGCTCTCATATGAAGACGAGCATAGGGCACCACATGCACTGTGGAGGCCATATGACCCAGTAGGCGTAGCATTTCCCTGGCTGTCAAGTGAGTGCTGGACTGAGCTTGGGAGGCCAAACTCAGGAGGCGCTGGCCTCGAACATGTGGAAGGTAGGCCCTTGCAGTGATGGTGTCCAACTGGGCCCCTATGAATTCTAGAGATTGAGTAGGGATGAGTTGGGACTTGGGAAGGTTTACTACCAGTCCCAGATACTGCAAAAGGCTCCTTGTGTGGTCCAGGGAAATCTGGGCCTGTGACTGAGTTGGAGCTCGGATGAGCCAGTCGTCCAGATATGGGAAGACAAAGATTCCCATGCCTCTTAGAAATGCGGCTACGACTGCCATGCATTTTGTGAATACTCTTGGAGCAGAGGCTAGACCGAAGGGGAGTACTCTGTATTGGAAATGTTTTCCCTGAAACAGAAAGCGAAGATACTTTCTGTGGGATGGATGGATGAGTATATGTGTATACGCATCCTGTAGGTCTAGAGAACAAAGCCAGTCCTGACCCTGGAGGTAAGGAAGGAGAATGCCGAGAGACAGCATTTTGAATTTCTCCTTGAAGAGAAATTTGTTCAATTCTCTCAGATCTAGGATTGGTCTGAATCCCCCTGTCTTCTTTGGAATGAGAAAATAAGGGGAGTAGAAACCGGACCCTTGTTGAGGAAGAGGAACCTCTTCTATGGCCCCTTGGGCAAGAAGAGAGGAAACCTCTTGACCCAACAGGGTTAGGAGAGATGGGGGAGAATTGAATGGTCTCACCATATGATGGGGAGGAAGGCTGGAGAAATGAAGTTTGTAACCCTCTCGAATGATAGAGAGGGTCCATTGTTCTGTTGTGATTTGTTCCCATCTGGGAGCAAAGTGAACCAACCTTCCGGGTATGGTGAGAGGTTCTGGTTGTGTTAGAACCAGAAGTGGCAAGTTCCCTAGGAGCAAGTCAAAAACCCCTGAGGGGTTGGAGCCTGCTGAGCTACAGTAGCTGCTGCAGGCTTAGCTCGTGCTTGTTTGGATTGCTGACGCTTAGCAGTATAGCGAGGTTGAGAAGACTGCTGGCCAGTATTTGAAGCAACTCTGGCCTTCTTATAGTAAGGCCTTTTAAAAGACTTTTTCTTAGTAGGAATTGAAGTGGACTTTGAAAGTCTTTCCAAGGTGGCATTTTCAGCATCCATCTGGGTGGCTTTGATTTGCCACTCTTCCCCAAATAAGTTCTCACCTGTACAGGGCAGATTCCGTAAGCCATCTAGAACCCAAGGTTCCAGATCAGAGGCCTGGAGCCAAGCAAGACGTCGGGCTGCAATAGCAATGCCCGAAGCCCTACTGGCTCCCTCAAAGGAATCATATGCTGCCCTATTAGAGAACTTAGAAACCTCTAAGAGTTGTTTCACTAGGGAAAGGAATCCCTGCTTTTTATCCTCAGGGATAAAGGGGGCAAAATGCCGCACCTTTTTGGCAAGTTCCTCCAGGAACATGCCCATATAGAGACTGTAGGAATTAATCCTGGCTATAAGCATACTAGCCTGGAAAATTTTCCTACCAAAAGAGTCCAAAGTCTTACATTCCCGTCCTGGAGGGGTGGAAGAGTGCCTTTTGGTACTCCTAATCTTCTTCATTGCAGACTTCACCACAATAGAGTGGTGGGGCAATTGAGTCTTTTGGAAACCAGGAGAAGGAGGGACCCTATACATGGTGTCCAACCTACGGGAATAAGGAGACAAAGTCAAAGGATTTTCCCAGAAATCCATCAGTTGTTCTTGAAGGATTTCATGGATAGGCAGGGTAACTGCCTCCTTAGGGGCCTTTGAGTATCCCAAAATATCCAGTTTTTTGGATCTGGGTTCCTTTTCAGAGGATGTGGTAATAGAAAGGGCTGTAGCCATATCTAAAACAAAGTCCTGGAAGGACAAATCCTCTGGAGGGGACATTCTCCTTTTAGGAGAAGAGGGCTCCTCAGGTAAGTTGAGTGAAAACTCAGCAGAATCATCAGAGGAGTGAAAATCCTCAGAGGAATCGGTGCTTTCCTCTAACGCACGATACGCGTACCGATCGGTATCGATATCGGGCGTATCGGGTATGGAACCGGTATGGAGCGAAAGCCCATACGGTACCGACTTGCGTTTAGAGGTGGACGGCCTCGATACCGGCATGGCGGACGATACCGGTATCGGGCCCGGAACCGCTGAAAGCGGAACCGATGGCGTTGCAGCTTTAATGAAAGCCATGACGGCCTGCTGCATGGACTGTACAGTATCGCCCATGGACGCCATAGCTGCCTGGATGTCGGTACCGGAGTGACCCGGTACCCCAGAGCAGGCTAACAGGTGATCTGTCGAGGCCGTAGCATCGATATCAACCTGAGACCCCTGAATTGGCGTTTTTGGAAGTTGGACTTCCCGCCGGGGTTGTTTGGCTGGGGCAGGGTCCTCAAGTTCTAAGCTAAGAGCCTCTCGATGCTTTGAAGGAGATTTGCTCTTTGAGGACTTGCCCACAGAAGGTTTGGTTACCTGAGATCCATCCGGAGAAGAAGACCTGGATGACTGTGATGCTGTATTCTCTGAAGCAAACAGCACATGGAATTTGTTGGCCCGGTTCTGCAGCCCACGTTTAGACATGTGGGAGCAAGATGGGCAGTCCGGTATGGAATGGTCAGGCCCCAAACATTTCAGACACCATTCATGGGTGTCTGTGACTGAAATAACAGCATTACATTTGGTACACTTCTTAAATCCAGGGGCTGGCTTCTCCATGAGGAGAAATTGAGTAGGCCGAGAGGCCTCTCTGAAGTGACCAAAAAGCTAAAAAATAAGAAAAAAGAATTATAATTTTTTAAAGAAAGAAAGAAAAGACCGGCGATACCGGTATCGGTATGGGGAAGGCAGGTACGCGGTCTAAAGAAACAAATAAAATAACAATTTCTTCAGCGGTGACAGGAACACGACCTGCTGGCTCCGCGGAAAAAGAGAAACTGAGGAGAGCTGTTCAGGAAGGCGGGAAGGCAGTGCGCATGTGCAGTGGGAGGTCCCAAAAGCTTCTATTCTAAGAAGCTGGGGAGCTTTCCCGCACGGGCTCCGTCGGTACCGACGTACCCATATGTGAGGACTTATTCCTGCTTGTTCCTGGAGATAACTAAGTTTCCACAATGAAGGCACTTCTTAGGGGAAGAAGGCTCCATGTTGGAAAAGGCCTGGTAGGCCTCAAAAAGTTAAAACAAAAAACTGAGGAGAAAATATTTCTCTAAGTTTGAAAAGAAAAGAATAAAGCACCGGCAGTACCGGTATCGGCGGGAAAGACAGCCGCGACCACAAGAAAACA
This sequence comes from Ichthyophis bannanicus, assembly GCA_033557465.1. NCBI lineage: Eukaryota > Metazoa > Chordata > Amphibia > Gymnophiona > Ichthyophiidae > Ichthyophis > Ichthyophis bannanicus. The sequence continues at coordinate 628,374,845 of CM066034.1, read as the reverse complement.
AGAAATAAGGATTTTAAAGAAAAAAGTTTCTGCGGTGACAGGAGGACGTCCTGTTGGCTCCGCGGAAAAACGAAAACTGAGGAGAGGCAGTGGGAAAGGCAGGAAGTCACCGCGCAGGCGCGAGGGATGCTCCCAAAAGCTTTCTGATTGGATGCTGGGGAGCATTTCCGTGCAAGCTCAGTCGGTACCGACGTACCCATATGTGAAGACTCATTCCTGCTTGTTCCTGGAGATTGAGAATGTCAATGCGATGTGTTGAATGATAAAAGTCAAAGATGAAAGTTAAAAAAAGAGAAAGAAAATGTGGCTACGACCGCTATGCACTTTGTGAAGACTCTTGGGGCAGAGGCAAGTCCGAAAGGAAGGACTTTGTATTAGTAGTGTCTTCCCTGAAACATGAAGCACAGGTACTTTGTATTCTGGATGAATAAGGATACGAGTGTACACGTCCTTTAGATCTAGAGAACAGAGCTAGTCCTGACTCTAGAGATAAGGGAGAAGGGTCCCTAGAGAGACCATCTTGAACTTCTCGCATACGAGAAACTTGCTTAGGTTTCTGAGGTCCAGGATGGGCCTGTATCCTCCTGTTTTCTTTGGAATGAGAAATTACGGAGAATAGAAGCCAGTTCTCTGCTGGGATGTTGGAACCTCTTCTATGGCGCCCTACACCAGGAGACAGGTGACCTCTTGTAGTAGCAGAGCAGTAAGGGGGGGGGGGCTGAGAATGATACTCTCTTACTGAGGTAGAGGGGGGCAGGCTTTGCAGATGAAGTCTGTACCCCTCTATCACCATTGTTAATGTCCACTGCTCTGAGTTAATGAGATGCTACCTGTGGGCATACGAGGTCTGACAAAAAAGAAACGAGACTTTGGCAGCCACGCCCATGACTCAATGCCAAGTGGCTAACTGCTTATGTCACTGTTGTGCAACATCTCACCACTATTCTGCTATAATATTTTTCGTCTCTCACTGTTTTTCTTTTTCAGTTTTTTTTGTAGCACACTGCTCCATTGAATTGTCACGCAACTGGAGGTGGCAGAAATATGAAGCAAAGAATCAACTTGAAATTTCTGGTTAAGTTGGAGAAGGGCCCAACTGAGTATCTCCAACTTCTCCAAAAGGCTTACAGAGAAGATGCAATATCAAGGCCGCGGGTCTTCGAGTGGCAGAAACGCTTCAAGAATGGCTGCAAGGAGGTGGAGGATGACCCCAAGTCAGGACGGCCTTCCACAACAAAGACGGCTAAGAGCATTGATAGAGTGAACCAGCTGGTGCGGAGTGATCACAGATTGACAGTGTGGATGATAGCCGAGGAGCTCAGCCTGAACAGAGAGTCAGTGCAGACCATCTTGGTACAGGAGCTGGGGTTGCAGAAAGTGTGCGCCAAGAGGGTGCCCAAACTTTTTATCAGACAACCAGGAGGAGCACCGGGTCAATGTTTGTCGAGACTTGCTAGAGAAGATCCAGAGTTTGTTGGCTGAGTCATCATAGAAGACGAGACTTGAGTCTTCCAGTATGACCTTGAAACCAAGAGACAGAGCCTGCAGTGGAAGACTCGACTGTCACCCAGACCCAAGGCGGCATGCATGTGCAAATCAAGGATCAAGCTCATGCTGATCGCATTCTCTGACCAGAAGGGAGTTGTCCATCATGCGTTTGTGCCTGAGGGTCAGACATTCAACCAGCACTTCTACCAGCAAGTCCTCAATCACTTCCATGACCGGGTTCAGCACAGCAGGTGGGCTCTGTGGAGAGACAAGTTGTGGCTGCTCCACGACAAAGCCCCCACACAAACCGCGCTCAGTGTGAGGCAGTTCTTGGCCAACAGATCACAGCTCTTGACCACCCTCCTTATTCCCCAGATCTCACACCATGCGACTTCTGGCTCTTCCCCAGGCTGAAGACTGTGCTCAAAGGGACTCATTTCGCCTCTGTAGAAGAGATCTAAGCCACTGTGATGAGGGAGCTGAGGGACCTCAAGGAGGAGGACTTTACCAAGTGCTTCCATACTTGGCAGAAGCGAATGCAGAAGTGCATTAACTCTGGGGGGGATTACTTTGAAGGGAACAATGCGTAATTTCTCTGTAGATTTTGTAATAAAACATTTATGGGACAGTCTCGTTTCTTTTTTGTCACACCTCGTACTGGCACAGTCTGCCAGCAATGTGGAGAGGCTGGGGGTTCTTCAAAGGCACAGCAGCTATGTTCTCTAGGAAGAAGTCAAAAACCAGCAGCATCTTGAATCTGCTGAGCTGGCTGCATCTTAGCCTGTGATTTCTTTTGTTGTTATGGAGGCTGTTGCCCCTTCTGATTACCATGATGCTGATTGAGAAGCAGGGGTGTAAGAAGGATAAAACAGTTTTTTCTTAGTAAAGGCGGTTTTCTTTGCCGCTGCTTTCTTTTTAACCGGACTGTCTGCAGACCTAGAGAGTCTATTTAAGGTAGTATTCTCAGATTCTGAGTCACTTTGTCCTGCCAATCCATGCCAAAAAGGTTTTCAGTGGTGCAAGGAATATTACTCAACTTATCTTGAATCCACTGTTCAAGATCTGATGCTTGAAGCCATGTGATGCTGCGTGCACTGATGCAGATTGATGTGGCTTTACTGGTACACTCAAAACAATCAAAAGTTGCTTTACTGACAAACTGAGACATTCTGAGCATGCCTGACTAGGGCGAGATAGTCTGGCTCTCTTATCAGGGAGAAGAGGAGCCACTGATTCTAAATACCTAGTTATCTCCTTGAGAAACATACCCATGTAGAGTATGTATGTAGGAACTAATCCTGGCTGATAGCATAGAAGTCTGGAAACGACAATGGCCAAAAGCATCAAGAGTTCTCGATTCCCTACCCAAAGGATTAGAGGAATGTCTCTTAGAACTTTTGACCCGATGCATCTACTTTTGACCCGATTCTACCACCATTGAATGGTTCGACAATTGTGTCTTTTGGAAACTAGGACATTCCGGTACCCCCATACATGGTATCGAGCCATCAAGTATGCGGAGAAATAGCAAGGTGTGTTTCCCCCATACAGAGCATGAGATCGTAGAGAATGGGAAGTGTAACCACTTCCTTAGGAGCTGTTGGATATTGGAGAATCTGCAATTCTTCAGCTCTAGGCTCTTTCTCTGATGTTACTGTTATGGAAAGACCCCTTGAATCATCGCATATAAAGTCTTGAAAAGACATGTCCTCTGGCAGGGACATGCGGTGTTGCAGAGGAGGAGACGGGTCTCCTCCGGTAGACTCTGTAGACCTTGAGTATTGATCAATTTATCATCTGACAAATCAGATTCCAAGGATTTGAAGTATCGACAAAAGGGGTGTTCCTGCTCCACCAGAACCCAGTACCGATCAAAGCCTGTATTGATACGTGGAATCCATTTGGCTGGAACATCGGTACCGGAAAGGGACTCAAGGGCAGGGATGGGTGTTAGCATAGCAAGTGGCCTATAACTATGTAGCTTGCATTGGTACTGAAGACGGTGCCGGCGTTTGCGGGACCGATGGTAAATATTTTACTGGAACAGAGGCTACCATTAAGGCCACTAAGCTCCGCTCGATGACCAGGATACCCAGATCCATGGAGCTTGCTGATGCTTGGGTATCAGTACCAGAAATGCAGGCCACAATCCCCGAGTATGGTAACCAGGAGCTCTCCGGAGGTGGAGGCCTCGGGAGCATCCTGGGATCCCTTGATAGTTTTGAAGGAAAGGTCCTCCCACTGGGGTTGTTTGGCCAGTCTACCCCCCTCCGGGGCAATGCTCAAGGCATCTCGATGCTTTTGAGATCTACTCTTGGGGATATGACCAATCTTTGTTGAAGACTTATGCTTTGATACCCGAGATCCATGGGAGGAAGACGATGCCCTCTGATGACATCGATGCTAGAGAGACGGCGTCGGAGGCAAAGAGGGTGCCTAGCTTTGCAGCTCAATTCTGTAGGCCTCTTTTCATCACCTTCTTGCATAGGGGACATTCTGATGGTTGGGTGGTCAGGACCTACACATTTTAGACATCAGTCATGGGTATCGGTAGTCGAGATAGTACTGCCACAATTAGAACATTTCTTAAAATCAATAGCTGGTTTTTCCATAGTGTCAGACAAAATGGAAGGCCTAGGCCTAAAATGGCATCATGTGCCTGAAGATGTTCACTTTTTTTTTTTAAAGAAAATAAGAAAGAAAGAAAGAAGAGGACAGTGAGTCGGTACCAGCGTTGACAGGAAGGCAGACACGAACCACAAAAAACAGAAAAAAATTCAAGAATTTTCTGCAGTGACAGGATTTGCTTCCTGCCGGCTCTGCAAAAAAGAAGAACTGAGGAGGGAGAGTTGGAAAGACGGGAAGGCAGCTATGCAGGCACAGTGGGATGCTCCCAAAGGCTTTCCTATTGGATGCTGAGGAGCGTTCCCACATAGCCTTCATTAGTATCGACATCACCCATGTGTGAAGACTACATTCCTGATTGTTCCTGGAGATATGGGAAATCTGCGACATGAGAGTGGAAGGAAAAGCAGTTACTTACCTGTAACAAGTGATCTCTGGGAACAGCAGGAATAAGCCTTCACTTATGAGTACGTCGGTACCGACGGAGTCCGCGTGGGAACGCTTCCCAGCGTCCAATCAGAAAGCTTTTGGAAGCATCCCAACATGCCTGCGTGCTGCCTTCCCACCTTCCCAACTGCCTCTCCTCAGTTAAGTTTTAAAGCTGAGACAAAAAGAGAGAGAGAGAGCAAGGAAGGGAAAGATAGAGATAGAGAAATGCAACTCCTAGGGGAGGTGGGTGGGTTGTGAAGACTTATTCCCGCTGTTCCCAGAGATCACCTGTTACAGGTAAGTAACTGTGCTATCTCCAGGAACAAGCAGGAATGAGTCTTCACATATGGGGACTCCCAAGCTCAGATGCGGAGGGAGTCCTAGCATGTTGCAAGTCTAGAACGAGCCATGCTATTCCTCAGGACCTCAGGCATCCTGGGGATGGAGGGTAGGAGTTGAATACAGAAAAGGAGCTGTGGAACAGCTGGCTAGAACAGGGCTTCAAAAGGGGAAGACCCTGTATCGAGGGCATTTAGTAGTAAAATATTGTGATCTGGGCCTCCCTTGTTGGCATTGCACAGGTGCACTGAGCTACATATGGATCTGATAGAAGAGCCAGTGAATGTGCTCAAGGGGTACCTCACTGAGAAGTAGAGGTAATAAAGTAGAACAAAAACAAGTGGAGGTCAGAACCCTTCAGGGTGAGAAATAGCCCCAGGGGAAAACTGGGGTAGTATAAGAGGTAGAGCTTCAGCGGAGACGCAGAAGGTACTATTAAAGAAAGCTTAAGCTGTTTTGGTCCAAAAACAGTACAAATCTAGGACCAAGAGAAAAATTGAGTCTGACCCAACTGGACTGGGGTTGGAATCAGTCCATGTAGAGGAGAAAGGGTATGGAGACCCTTGTATCTGATAAGAAAGTAAGGACAGACTCAGGAGCGCTAAGCTTTAGAGCAACTGAAGCTCCGCAATGTCTTTCCTAAATGGGGTCAATTAGGAAAGAAAGGTACATGGAGAGCTTCAGGAGTACCTAACCTGAAAAGGTTATGGTAAGGGAAAAAGGTGTTAATTACCACAGGAGTGGTTATAGGTGTAGTCCCCTAGGTATGCTGGTACAGCATTGATAGGGTTAGTGCCCATTTGTCAGGATCATATAGGAATGTCAGGATATCTGAACCTAAGACAGACAGATAGATAAGTAGATGGATACAGATCTATCTAAAAATCTCTCTCATTATATCTCATATCATATATCTATATCTCTCTCTCTATATATATATATACATATACATACATATATATTTACATATATACACATATAGGGTATATATGCATATATCTATAAAGAGATATGTATGGGCAGAAGACACACAGATAGATATAAATAAGTATATATATATCTATATCTATCTATATATACCTAGATGAATAGGCAGGCATATAGAGACATGTCTCCAGGTATATGGATGGAGAGATGTCCAGAGAACCCCATCCCCCCTTATAGGGAGAAAGGAAGATTCATCTGACAGCAAGAAGGTTGATACCTGCTTGAAGAGATAAATAGAAAAAAATCCTCTTCTCCTGGTTATGAATGGCATAGTCAGAGGAAGGGTGTCCCTGACAAGAAGGCGGCTTAATTCTTTGCAGAATTTGAGCTCTTGAAAAACCAAGATGGCCTACGTGAAAATGGCAGAGGATAACGTCAGCCTGCAGACAGGAAGTCCAGATATCTCCAGAATTGTAGTATGGAGATTGGATAGAGGAGGCCTCTGGAGGAAGATACCCTAGTGATCCGGCTATGAGGGCAAGATGGGTATTAGGTGTCCTCTAGCTGCCAGTGAAGAATTTATCTCTGACGGGAAGACCCAAGGAGATATGGGCCAAGCCAGGGAATTGGCCCTTCTTTTAGGCTTTCACGTAATGAAAGGCCTGAGGCTTATGCCTCAAAAGAGATTTAAGATAAGATGGAAAGGGTAGAGAATACCTGCCAGGCATGAAACATGACTGGGGGAAGCCCTTTTAACCATCTGGGGTTATCTGCTAGGCAAGATACTAATGCTCTCTAGCAAGGGCCCATAGTGCAAAGCTACTCTGTAGAGTTGCAGAGAGCATGCTGCAGGTTGGTTAGAAGAAAAAACTGGCTGTAGACGATCCTTGGTGAGGAATGTGGAAAGCCAGCAGGTAACCAACTATTCCGCCAAGGACAAGGGGCAAAGAATAGAAGTTAACCAACCAAACTGTGATAATAGGGTTTCCCAAACGAGGTTGATAACCTGTTTGGGACTTAGCACTGAGGCTAGGAGGATTGCTAGTGGAGGGGAAGCCCTGGTTGTGTAGTGAACAAAACCAGTGGCTTAACCACTAGGAATTTCTGCATCTGCAGCAACTATCAGGGCAGCATAGAAAATTTCTTTTCTCTCCTCTTTTTTTAGATTGGGAAAAAGAAACAGATATGGTAGGACTTCCTATTGTCTGAGAAGCTGCCCTAAGGTAACAAGGGGGAAGACAACTCCAGAAGAGAGAATCCCCAGGTAGAACAGGTAGAGGACCATAGGGGCTTACCCGTGTAAAAAGCCACTCTTACAAACCAAATGTTGTAGTAAGAGGGAGGTAAGACAGAGTTGCAAGAGACCAACTATGGAGGAAGTCTCTGACAGGTGAGATGATACATGCCAGTACAGGGAAACAACTGTCTATTGATAGTTGTTACCTCTCTTTCCTCCAAGAGGAAAAGGAAAATCTGTTAAGTATGGGCATGATCATCATAAAGACTCTTAGAGAAAAGATGTCTCATGAAGAGATATCTAGGTAGGTTAGGATAAATTTAGTGCAGATACTGCAAGTGAAAAGAAGCAGACTGCCACCCTAACCACCAACCAAGAGAGACAATGATCTACTTGAAACCCTGCGACTGCTGGGTTTGTTGACCCTGTTGAGTTTGTGAATTCTTCAGACCAGGGCGATGTTTCCCCTGTTTGGGAACATCTGTATGATGGGCAGATGATGGACAAAACCTTCTCCCCCTAGGGGAAGAAAGTTTGGTAGGACATTTCCTACCTACTGGGAAAGAAGGCGGCGTAGAACAGCCTCTGGAAACAGGAAAGTCAGTGGATAACTGAGTAACCTGGAGTAAAGACTCCTTGTTGAAGAGATTTTCTCCAGTGCAAGGAGTATTTCCCAGTCTTCCTTGTGCCCATTTGTCCAAGTCTGAAGCTTGGAGCCAGGCTCTATGTCGTGCCCCTATAGCTATAGCAGAAGTCCTGCTAAGACTCAAAGGAGTCTAGGGAAGCACGAGTAAGAAACCTAGAGATATTATGAGCATGACTAACCAGTAAGGAATAGTCTGCTTGTTTGGGCTCTTGAAGAAAAGGAGTCAAAAGATGTAATTTCCTTGTGACCTCCTCAAGAGATAGACCTATATAAAAAATATATGAGAGAATTCTTGCTGAAAGCATGGAGGTCTGGAAGACTTGAAGTCCAAAGGCATCTAGTGTCTTAGACTCACAACCTGGCGGACAAGAAGAGTGCTTTTTATTACTCTTCACTCGCCTCATTGCTGATTCTACCACAATGGAATGATGAGGAAGTTGAGTCTTTTGAAACCCTGGAGAGGGGGGCACCTGATATAGGAGATCAGTTGCTCTGAAAGGTGGGGGTACCCTTAAAGGAGATTCCCACATTCGTAGAAGGAGATCCTGCAAAGAATGATGCAAAGGAAGCATTATATTTTCCTTTGCTTTGCTAGGAACAGAGAGGTATTCTGTATTCCCTTGTGTAGGATCTTGTCAAGGAATAGGAATGGCAAGTGATTTTGCCATATCTAGGAAGAAAATTTGGAAAGAAGGATCCCCAGAGGGAACTTCCCTTGGATAGGCTAGATCTGATGAAGAACTAGCGTTGGCACCGAGGGATCTATTCCAGTATATAGGAATAGAAGATACTGAATGGTGCAGTATGGGATCCTTAGATGGTGGTCGTTGGTACTGCAGGTCAGAACCAGTGACAGTCGGTAACAGATCGCCCATGCTAGGGATCGATTCCAGACTCGGCATCGAGGGAAGCGAGCCTGACGAGAGAAGCATGGAAGGTACCGACAGCAATGGTACTGTGGATATCGGTACCGTATCTGATACCGGTGGAAGAAGACCAGCTAGTGGCAATTCTAACGGTATCGGAGGAACCGAGAGTTGCGGATCCAAATTATCGGAACCGAGCCTTCGGTACCGACGGGAGTCGGTACCAAGGCGAGTCAGTACCAAGGCGAGTCAGTACCCAGTCCTCCAGACTGGAGATCGATTCGAGACTCGGCATCGAAGGAAGCGAGTCTATCGATGCACATCTGGAGGGTACCGACGTCGGTACTAGTATCGGTGTCGATACCGATACTGGAAGGTCGATCTGAAGCATATCCACCGGCCCCGCAGGTACCGAGGACGCCAGATGACGATCCTTGGTGAGGAATGTTTCATCCAACACCACTGCCGATGCCGGGGTATCGGTACCGCTCAAAGCTGATGCCACCACCGGGCATGGCTCAGGTATGTTCTGTGAGGAGTGAACCTCAGGAACAACCTGAAACCCCACACAGGCTTTGAAGGCCGAAGACTCCCACCGGGGTTTTGAAGCCAGTGGTTTTTCGAGGGCAAGGCCATAGGCATCTCTATGCTGTGCATGAGAACTGCCACTCAAGGACTGGCTAGTCTTAACAGACTGTTTTTGGGTTACCTGATCTTGTGTAGAAGATATGGTCGGTTCCCTGAAGTTGGATGGGAACCGCGTGTCGAGGGGAACTCGATGTTGAAAACTTCTTCTCACAATACTATTGCCAGAGGGTTCTGGAGGAAAATGGTCAGGAGCCAAGCAGGTTAGACACCAATTGTGAGTGTCTAAAAATAAGTTTGTACCGCCACAGTTTGTACATTTCTTGGGGATAGTGGCTGGCGGTTCCATGAAGGAAAAAGGAGAGGCCTAACAGGACTGAGAAACCGTGAGACACTGAGGAGGAAAAAATATTCCTTAAAAAGGAAAAATTGTACAAGAAAGGAAAAAAGAAACACCAGCGGTACCGGTGGCGTCAGGGAAGGCAGTCGCGACCACTAGAAAACTAAAAAATAAAAGAAGAATTTTCTGCAGTGACAGGAGGATGTCCTGCCGGCTCTGCGGAAAAATGAAAACTGAGGAGAGACAGTTGGGAAGGCGGGAAGGCAGCACGCAGGCGTGGTGGGATGCTTCCAAAGGCTTTCTGATTGGACGCTGGGAAGCGTTCCCGCGCAGGCTCCGTCGGTACCGACGTACCCATATGTGAAGACTCATTCCTGCTTGTTCCTGGAGATCTATGCTATCTCCAGAAACAAGCAGGAATGTAGTCTTCAGAGCATCCTATCAGGGATGGTGGGTAGGAGTTGATTAAGTATGGAACAAGTGTTGAAGAACAGCCTGACCAAACAAGGCATCCCGGCGGGAGTCCTTGTCTAAGCAGTAATGGGCTATGAAGGTATGAACCGAAGCCCAAGTAGCTGCTCGGCAGATGTCGTCAATAGACAGAGTGAAGATGAGCCATAGAGGCTGCCATGGCTCTCACATTGTGAGCTGTGACATGGCCTTCAAGAAGATTTTTACTCTCATAGGCAAAAGATACACTGTGCAAACCAGTTGGACAGTGTTCTTTTGGAGACTGGAAGTCCCAAATGACTAGGATCAAAAGCAACAAAAAGTTGAGAGGACTTCCTATGTTGCTGTGTCCTTTGTAAGTAAAAGGCCAGAGCCCTTTTACAATCCAAAATATGAAGATTCCTTTCTGCATTTGAGGCATGAGGCCTTGGGAAGAATACAGGAAGGTAAACCGCTTGGTTTAAATGAAAAGGTGAGGTCCTGGAAAAAAGACAGGTAGGTAGACCTCCTGGTTGAGATGAAAAGGCAAGACCACCTTAGGCATAAAGTGTGGATGAGTCCTAAGGACTACCTTATCATGATGGAACCTTGTATAAGGAGGATCAGCCACCAATGCTTGCAATTCACTGATGCAACGTGCTGATATGATTGCAATAAGAAAGATGACCTTCCAGGAAAGGAATTTCAAGGAGGTAGTGGCTAATGGTTCAAAAGGGTTTCATAAGCTGCCCAAGAACCAAATTTAAGTCCCATGCCACCGGTGGTGGCTTAATGGGAGGTTTAGTTAAAAGAAGGCCTCTCATAAATCTCGCTATGAGAGAATGAGAGGCTTGAAAGAAGCTGCAATAGCACTCAAATGAACTCTCACTGAATTGGTCTTAAGCCCTGCATTAGATAAATGAAGGAGATACTCCAGTAATGATTCCAGAGGTATTGCAAGAGGGTTAAGACCCTTCTGCAAGCACCATATGGTAAACCTTTTCCACTTGAAAGCATAAGAGCGTTTTGTGGCAGGCTTCCTGGAAGCTTAAAGGATATCCTTTACCTGCTGAGAAAGGTTAAGACCGTGAAGTTCTAGGCTTTCAGCAACCAGGCCCTGAGATGCAGAGACTGGGGATTGGGATGCCACAGCATCTCGTCCTCCTGAGAAAGGAGATCTGGAGCAGGTCCTAACTCCAGAGGCGGAGCTTGAGAGAGATGTTGGAGCAGAGGGTAAACCATTTGCCGTGGCCAATGTGGAGCTATGAGAATCATATGACCTCTGTCTCTCTGAAGCTTGAACAGGGTTTTTGGAATTAGGGAAAAGGGTGGAAAGGCATACAGGAAGTACAGGCCCCAATGGAGGAGGAAAGCATCCCTGGCCTGACAACCCTGAGCCGGAATTCTGGAACAGAACCGGGGAAGTTTGGCATTCAGCGGACTTGCAAAGAGGTCTATGTCCGGGGTTCCCCAAATTTGGAAAACGTTGGCCACCTCGTCTGCATGGAGAGACCATTCGTGTGGAAGCAGGACTCGACCGAGTCTGTCTGCCCAAGAGTTTTCAATGCCTGGAAGATACACCGCAAGGAGATGAATCTGATGCTCTCTGGCGAAGGCCCAAAGTCGCAAAGCTTTGTTCCATAGCAACAGAGAGCCTGTTCCACCCTGCTTGTTCACAAAGAACATGGCTACTTGATTGTCCGTTTGAACTAGGACTGTCTTGTAGCTGAGCTGGGTGTGGAATAGTCCAGGTACCCTGGGTAGAGAGGCCTTGCAGGTGGGCTCCCCAACCCACCTGTGAGGCATCTATTGTTAGAGTGGCGTGGGGTGGAGGTTGCTGAAAAGGGGACCCCCACCAAAAGGTTTTGGGGTGATTGCCACCATTGGAGGGACAAAATGAGGCGCTATGAGTATGCTATTTTGTCTGACAGGCAACCTGACACCTGAGTCCATTGAGTGGATAAAGTCCACTGGACTGCCCTCATATGGAGGCGAACATAAGGAACCACATGCACGGTGGATGCCATGTGGCCTAGCAATTGTAACATTTTCCGAGCAGTGAGGTGAGGTTTTAGCACTGCTTGAGAAGCTAAATGCACAATGCGAAGGCAGCGGGGCTGTGGAAGGTAGGCCCTTGTCTGGTATCCAGCAGAGCTCCTATAAACTCTAGGGACTGAGTGGGAGCAAGGTTGGATTTTGGGAAGTTTATGACAAGTCCAAAATACTGAAGGATGCGCATTGCACGAGAGAGAGAAACCCTGGCCTCTGGCTCTGAAGGGGCTCGAATGAGCCAGTCTAAGTAAGGGAAGACGAATATTCCTAGGGTGCGAAGAAATGCTGCCACCACAGCCATGCATTTTGTGAACACCCTTGGTGCCGAGGCTAGGCCAAAAGGAAGAACTCTGCATTGGTAGTGCTTCCCTTGAAACAGAAAACGAAGGAACTTTCGATGAGTTGGATGGATAAGAACATGAGTGTTCGCATCCTTGAGATCTAATGAACAAAGCCAATCCTGACTCTGAAGGTATGGCAGCAGAGTTCCTAGAGAAATCATTTTGAACTTAGAAACATAGAAACATAGAAATATGATGACAGAAAAAGACCACAAGGCCTATCTAGTCTGTCCTTCCATAACAACTACAACAGTCCACTTTTTACCTTTAGAGATCCTCTGTGTTGGTCCCATGCTTTTTTGAATTCAGTTACTGTCCTCATCTCTACCACCTCCACTGGGAGACTATTCCACAGATCCACTACTCTTTCCGTAAAGAAATATTTCCGCATATCACTCCTGAATCTATCTCCCTTCACCCTCATCCCATGTCCCCTCGTAGCAGAACTTGCTTTCAATTGAAAGAGGCTCTCTCCCTGAACATTTATGCCACGGAGGTATTTAAACATCTCAATCATATCACCTCTATCCCGCCTTTCCTCTAAGGTGTACATATTAAGATCCTTAAGTCTGTCCTCATATGCTTTATAATGAAGCCCATTAATCATTTTAGTAGCAACCCTCTGCACCGACTCCATCCTGTTCACATCCCTTTGAAGGTGCGGTCTCCAGAATTGCATACCATACTCCAAATGAGGTCGCACCAAAGACTTATACAGAGGCATTATCACCTCCTTTTTTCTGCTAGCCATTCCTCTCCGTATGCACCCAAGCATCCTTCTAGCTTTTGCCGTCACCTTTTCTACCTGTTTAGCTACTTTAAGATCATCAGACACAACCACGCCTAGGTCTCGCTCTTCTTTAGTGGACAAAAGTACTTCACCTCCTATACTGTAATGCTCCCTTGGATTGCTGCAGCCCAAATGCATGACCTTACATTTTTTAACATTAAATCCCAGCTGCCAAATTCTAGACCATTCTTCAAGCTTAGCTAGATCCCTCCTCGCTTTGAACAGGAATTTGTTCAAGTCTTTGAGGTCTAAAATGGGTCTGTGTCCTCCTATTTTCTTTGGAATAAGGAAATAGGGGGAGTAGAACCCTGTACCCTGTTCGAGAATGGGTACCTCTTCTATTGCCCCTTGGGCAAGAAGCATAGTGACCTCTTGACCTAACTGGTCGTTGAAAGAGGTCTGAGAATTGAACTGTCTTACCATTGTAGGAGGGGGCATGCTGAGGAAATGAAGCTTGTACCCCTCTCTTACAATAGACAGAGTCCAATTTTCTGCTGTTAACTGACCCCATCTGGGGGCAAAATGACATAACCTTCCTGGAATGGTGGAAGGCTCTGGGCCGTTCAGGGCCAGGAAGGCAAAGTTCTCTAGATAGGAGTCAAAGCCCCTGTGGAGGCTGAGTCTGCTGAGCCGGTTGAGGCTTAGCAGCTTTTGTTTTTCTTTGCCTAGGTTGTTGCTGCTGTCCCTTTTGGGCAGACTGACCTAAACGATGCCCCTGCTGGGTATAGGAGGGATAAAACAACTACTTCTTACTGAAGAATGGTTTCTTGTAGGATTTTTTCCTTGCAGGATCAGCTGTAGATTTAGACAATCTATCCAAAGTGATATTGTCATCATTTATCTCATTAGCTTTTTCCTGCCAATTCTTGCCAAAGAGATTCTCTCCTGTGCAAGGAATATTCCCTAGTTTATCCTATACCCAAAGTTCCAAGTCAGATGCCTGTAGCCAGGCAATCCTACGTGCACCTATGGCAATGGCAGAGGTTCTGCTTGTGCACTCAAAGAAGTCAAAGGCTGCACGATACACAAACTTGGAAACATCCTGAGCATGTTTGACAAGGGCGAGGTAATCCTGCCTCTTATCATCAAGAAGGAGAGGGCTCATACGCTCTAAATCTCCCGTGACCTCCTTAAGGAACATTCCCATATATAATTATATAGGAACTGATCCTAGCAGAAAGCATGGAAGCCTGGAAGGTTCGACGTCCAAAGGCGTCAAGAGTCCTACACTCACGTCCTGGAGGATTAGATGCATTTCTTTTTGCATTCTTGATCCTTCTCATAGCTGATTCCGCCACCATGGAATGGTGTGGTAGCTGAGTCTTCTGAAACCCAGGGTAAGGAGGAACTCGATACATGGTGTCGAGTCTTCAAGAGTGAGGAGATGTGGTTAGAGGTGTTTCCCACATCCTTAACATGAGATAATGCAAGATCTCATGAATAGGTAAGGTAGCTGCCTCCTTGGGAGCTTTAGGGTATTGCAGGATTTCTAATTCCTTTGCCCTAGGCTCTTTTTCAGGAGCCACTGTGATGGAAAGACCTTGAGCCACATCTCGGATAAAATCCTGAAAGGACATATCCTCTGGTGGAGACATCCTACGCTGAGGAGAATTAGAATCCTCAGGAAGAAGTACTCTGGTATCGGCAGAGCTTTCAGAGTCTTCAGACTCATCCGAGGATTCAAAGTATCTCCAATCCGGGTGATCGTGCAAGGCATGGTACCGATCGAAGTCGGCAACAGAGGGGTCCGGTACGGACTTGTCGATACCGGATGGATAAGCATGACTCGGTCCTGGTAGAATACCTGCTGATGTCGATGCAGTCAGTACCGGTACCGGAGTCGATGTGGTACCGGTTCAATTGCCCCTGAAACCGCTTCAGACATAGAGGCCATGAGAAGAGCTGCCAGACTGCGCTCAATAGCCAAGAATCTCTGGTCTATCGACACTGCCGATGCCTGGGTATCGGTACCGGATGAAGCAGCCGGTACCCCAGAGCATGGCACCAGTAGTTCTGCCGAGGTTGAGGCCTCGAGAACATCCTGGAGCCCTATTAGTGCTTTGGAAGTCGAAGCCTCCCGCCAGGGCAATTTTGCCGGTGAAAGTCCCTCAAGGGCAACGCCAGAGGCATCTCGATGCTTAGAGGGAGATCTACGCTTTGAGGACCGGCTAGATTTATGTATAGTTACCTGAGATCCATGGGAGGAAGACGAAGCCCTGGAAGACGTCAATGCCACAGAGGCTGCATCAGAGGGAAAAAGGGTGCTAAGTTTAGCAGGTAGGAAAAGGTAGCTGCTCACCTGTAGCAGGTGTTCTCCAGGACATCCCTGATGGAGCCCTACGTGGGAATGCTCCCCAACTTCTTTTGGAAGCTTCTGGGAGGCTCCACCGCACCTGTGCGCTTCCTTCCCATCTGCTGCTGTGGTGCCATCTTGAATCAGTCTGATAAGATAGCTGTAGCAGAAGACAACTCCTCAGGGAGCTGGGAGAGTTGTGAGGACTTATTCCCACTGTCCACTGAGAACACCTGCTACAGTTTAGTATCTACCTTTTTTCCATGGACAAGCAGGAATGTCCTCATGTATGGGACTCCCAAGCTACAGGCTAACGAAAACTGAAGCGGCCACCGAGAAGCCAGACAGGGGCAAAACTCAACTGCGGCATGGCGAGAAGCCATAAACATTCAACAATCAACTATGTACAATAGCAGTAATTCTCTTCTTTTTTTGGTAGCCTGGACAGTATAGAATGGGCCTAGAGGGATGGATTGGATTCTATGGGTGCTGGGATTGCTTTATGCATATTTGGATTTCTTTGGCAGACCCCATTAGGTCAATCAAAGACCTTCAGACCCTTCAAGAGAGAACTAAAGACCCTGCTCTTCTCCAAATCTATAACAATGCCAGAAGTATATGAGTATACACCTTCCTCTCCACTACCTGTATATAGTTGATGTCCATCACCTACTAATTTGCCTGATACCGGAAGCTACTTTGTACATAGTTAAATGGTTTTGCTGTTTGTAATGTTCTCTAACTGGTTTTGCTTATTGTAAACCGCCCCTAATCTCTGGAAGGGGCGATATAGAAAAAAATGCTTAAATAAATAAAATAATCCTCAAACAGATTCTAAAGTACAGACTGGTTAAATTGCTATCATGTCAAGAATCCCCGTCTAGACAGTAGTGAGACAAATATGTGGACTGAAGACCACTTTGCAGCCCTATTAATCTCTTCCATGGAGACTGGACGTAAGATGGCCATCGACACAGCCATAGCTCCGACACTAAGCTGTTACATGACCATCAAGGCTCAGGCCTGTCTGGGCATAAGCAAAAGAGATGCAGTCTGCTAGTCAAATTGAAAGTGTGTTTGGAAACAGCAGCCCCTAGCTTATTGGGGTCAAAAGAGAGAAAAAGCTGGATGGACTTTCTATGGACTTTTGTCCATGTCAAGTAGAAGACTAAGGCTCGCTTGCAGTCCAACATGTGCAATTCAGCTACTGCCTTGTGGGCATGAGGTCTCAGGAAAACCTTTGGAAGAACGACTGACTGATTAAAGGTTGAATCAAATACCAAGTTTGGAAGGAATTCAGGATGAGTACGGAGGACCACTCTATTATGGTAGAATTTGGTGTTAGGCAGATGAACTGCTAGGGCCTGAAGCTCGCTCACCCTGCATGCTGAAGTGAAAGCCAACAGAAACAATACCTTCCAGGTCAAGAACTTCGGAGGACAGGAGATGAGTGGATCAAAGGGAGCTTTCATGAGTTGCACAAAACACACAATTGAGAAACTCCTCCCACATAAAGCGAACAAAAGAACTGCCCTTTTTTTGGGCTCAGATCTGTAGGAGAAGAAAGTCCTAGAAGTCAGAGGACATCTCCAGGCTCCCCACAGGGCTTTATAGAGGCACTCCTGGAACCTATAGTCTCTGTGGGTGAGCCTCTCCCAAGTTTTTGACCAACTTCTTGAAGTCTTTCTGGAAGAGAAAGTAACCCTTAAAGGGGGAGCTTGCTCAACCGCAGCTTGGAGACCACATCTGCTGACCCACTGCAAAGCCAGAGCTACCCCCTGGCCATCATGGACTTAGAAGAGCTCTTGATTAAATTTTACAGGGCAGTCATATAAGCAGCCCCCAGTTCCAATCTCACAAACTCTGGGCTGTCTAGCAACTGCTGTACCTAGCACAGGAAAGTTTGAGCAACCAAACCTGCCAACAGTGCAGCTTGACAGCCTAAGGCGGAGGTCAGAGGGATTCTTCAGAAGAACCTCCACCCTCCTGAGTTTGCTTAACTGCAGAGACTCCCTCCACTCAGAATGGTTGTGCACTTTGCCACAGCCATGACTAGAGCATCCACCCAAGCGAGCCTGAAAAGCTGATCCAGCTCAACCTGGGGCAGAAAATATAGCTGAGAAAGGACTCTCAAGTGCCTAAAGCCCACGTTCAGGAGTCTCCCACAGAGACTACAAGCTGCCATATTTGATATGGGAGAGGTCAAAAGCCAGGACAACACGAGATACCCTCCAAAATGGAACCGCTGGTGAAGTTTGCACAGGAGCAGGCTCTGCAGGCTGCAAAGCCACAGTAGTACCTTGAATAAAGAAAGAAAGGGGTCATTCCACTTAAAGGAGGGGGAGCCACAGAATGTTCTTTGCCCTACCAAAAGGGAAATTTCTACTTCATTGGACTTTTCACTTATAGAGGATAAGACTGGGTTCCTGAATTAACAGGCAGGCAGGCAAAAGAGCACAGTGGAGCCGCTTAACCACTTGGCCTGTAGAGACTTGTGCCCAAGGGCTCCAAACCACCTCATAAAGGTGTCCTAGGCCTCTGACCCTCTCTCACAGGGGCTGCCAAATAACTAGCAAAGGCTGAGAACAGTCTGCTCAGCTGTTTTAGAAGCTGCAGGGCAAGCCATTTGAAAGAAGCGGCCTTCAGGAACCCATGGGCTTGCAGATGTGGCCACCCTACACAGCAGGGACCATGGCATCATTAAAAAAAGTCAGAGCTTGCCAGCAGGAAAAAGAGGTGTGCTGCTGGGGTACCAATCATGGAACCCCATAGGTGGTCATGAGCATGCCACAAACATAAGCCCTGAGGCAATCCTATTGCACCTGGGAAAAAAAACAAATGCAGCAGTGAGTGAGTGGGGGGGGGGGAGGGGACACACCTAAAGGCTTAAGGCTGCATCAGACCATGATTAAGCATGGCAATGGCTCAAAGGATAAAGAAAACACCAAAGAATCCACCAGAAAAATTGACATGAACCATGGCTACAAAAGAACCACAAAAGAGGAGTGCCCAAACATGCCAACTGGGGTACCCTGAGAAGGAAGGCCCCAGCGGCCTAGCTGCTGGGGAAGGCTTTTTTTTGTTTGTTTTTTAGGGGGTTATTTATTGTCAAGTTGCTTTATGGTAAGCAGCAGACTGTCAAATACAGCCTCACTGAAATCAATGGGGAAAGAAAAGGAGAAAAAAATATACAATGTCAAAATTAACAAGCAAATATAGGAGAGCAAGAGGGCAGGGAGGCCTCAGCCCAAACTTACAACATTCCTTAGGGGCTTCAAAAGGGTCCTCCTGTCCATTCTGGCCCATCAATGCTGGAACCAATGGGAAAAGGCACTGGGCACAGGGCTGTCAGTTCTAGGCAACAAGGGCATACCTGCGCTCCAAGCAATGTTGGGCCTATTGGACTTTGTCTACAGGTCACAAGACTGCAGTATGGGCCAGGGGAGCCAGGTCTCTCTACACCAGTCCATACACCTCGCTATCTGCCAGTGGCAGACAATTATTGGCTTTTCTCAGTGCTGCGCCAACAGATATACCTAATAATAACGACATCACAAAGTTGCTCAAGTCTGCCTCTACCTGCTGGCAAGGGACCATAACCTATATGTCTGGAATAGTTTAGTACAGGGCTCGACAAAGCCTAGGTGCCAGGTCACCATGATGACCAGAAATGTAAACCTGGCACTTAGGAAACTGCTTCCCCCCTCACCCTGTCATGGGCAGAAAAACCCCTCCTGTTCTGCCTGCAGGAGACTGGATCCCCGCAGGCAGAACTGGACTGGACTGCAAGTATTCAAGGTAAGGTAATTAGAAGGTAAGGCCTAATTTCATCGTCTATATCATCCCTCCAGTCCAGGCACATGGGACATAGCACAGTAGTACCTTCTACAGGTGAGGACAGCTTGTAGCCCCCTCTGGTCCTAAAATGAGCATCCTCCCTTGCTTGAACATTGAGCCAACAGTGTTTCACAAACTGATGCAACGATGCCCAGGTCGCAGCCCTACATATCTCACTCGATGGAACCAGGCTCACCTCTGCCCAAGAGGCCGCCTGCACCCTTGTCGAGCGAGCACAAAGCCCATGAGGCACGGGTCTGCCTCTTAGCAGGTAGGCTGCTGCAATGGCCTCCTTCAGCCACTGCACAATAGAGGCTTTCGCCACCGTCTCCCCTCCAAACACAAAAAGCCGCTCCAAGCAACGGAAGGATGCCATCCTCTGCCAATATACACGCAGCATCCTCCAGGTGTCAAGCATATATAGTCTGCGATTCCCCCAGTCCTCCCCCTGGCCCTACAGGACCAGGAGTGCCACAGGCTGGTTAACATGAAAAGCCAACACCTCCTTCGGTAAGGATGGCAGCACCAGATGTAAGACCACCATGTATGGCTCCTGACAGGACAGGGCTTGTAGCTCAGAAATTCAATGTGACAAATAAATCACCATCAAAAACACAGCCTTTAGCATAAGATCTTCCAGTGACACCACCTTCAAGGGTTCAAAGGGAGGCTCCTTCAAGGCAGATGGGACAGCATTCAGATCCCAAGGTGGTACCACTGGCCACTGTGGTGAATGCACCTGTTTGGCTACCTGTAAGAACCACACTATGTCTGGATGGGCCACCACCGACAGACACACTGCAGACTTCCAACGGTAACATGTTAAAGCCATGACCTGGATCTTTAGTGAGCCCAAAGTCAAACCCTTCTCCAGTGCACCTGCAGAAAGGCTAAGATGTGGGGTATTGATGCCAAAAGCACTCTGGCTCCACCGACTTCAATGGCTGTTTGATTTTGGAATGTGAGAGACCACACATCACTGAGCTTGTTGGAATTTAACATGTGAGATTGTCTGGCAAAACCAATCTCCTGAAGAACCACCAAAACGCATTGAGGGTACCGGGATGGTGGCGTTGGGACTGCTCAGATTTCTTCTGAGAGATAAGCACAATCTCTAAATATTAAGGAAAACAAATACTAAGAGAAGTCTGATTAATTAACAAGAATGTTTAAGAATCATACATTCTGAGAAGTCTGATTGATTAATTAACAAGAATGTTTAAGAATTATACATTCTAAAAAGAACCTGTTTTATGGTCATTGATGCAATTGGGCACTACCCCTTTGGTGAATCTACATCCAGGAGTAGTTTGCCATTCATGTCTGAGACCATTGGTGGTTCTTTTTGCTAAGATTTGTCCGCATTAGAAAAAAAACACACAGTATGATAAGCAGTGCATAGCAAGACAAACATAGCAAATAGATTAGACTATCCTCTTTTTATTTTCATGAGGGGTTTGATTTCTCTCTCTATTAGACACTCTAGCATATGACAAGGAGGTAGAGTGCTTTCTCACCTTCAAGAAGGTGGACACCACTGCCGGAAAATACCCTCTCCCTCTCAACCTTGCCCTTTCAAGAGTCAAGCCATAAGCAAGAATTGATCCACCCTCAGTGTACCCGGGGACAATAGGTCAGTCCTCGCCGGCAGATGCCAAAAAACAGGTCGCTGTTAAGCGTATCAGATCCCTGTACCAGGGTCTCAGAGGCCAATCTGGAGCTATGAGGACCACCAGATCCCGGTGCCTCTCTATCCTATGAAACACCCAGCCGATCATGGGCCAGGGCAGAAACACATACCACAGCCACATCGGCCATGACTGCACTAAGGCATCACGGCCTTCCGACATTTGCTCACACCTCCTGCTGAAGAACTGGCTTGCCTTGACGTAAGATGCTGAGGCCATCAAGTCCATCAGCAGCTGGCCAAAGCACAGAGGGAGACTCCTGAACACAGACTCCTCCAGTGACCATTCCGTTGGGTCCACCTGATGTCAGCTGAAGAAATCCACCTGCACATTGTCCTTGCCCACCACGAGGGCTGCTGACAGTGTGCTCAGATGGTGCTCTGCCCATTGCATCAGTAGCACCACTTCCTCCATCAGAGCCTTGCTGACCATGCCTCCTTGGCTGTTAATATATGCCACTGCAGTGGCATTGTCCGAAAACACCCATACTACCTGGGCTGCAGCAGCAGCAGGAAGAACTGGAGTGCTAGAAACATGGCTCTGAGCTCCAACTGATTTATGGGATATCCAGAATCCTCCTCTATCCAGTGGCCCAGTACCTATTGAGACAAGCAGTGTGCTCCCCAGCCCGCTAGACTGGCATCAGTGGTGACCATAATCCAAGCCAGCGATTTCAATAGAATCCCCGCTGACAGGCCTGGGGATGCATGCCACCAACGAAGGCTCAGCCTGACACTTCCCAGGCAGGGCAAGCGACAGGACAGTGGGTCTCGCTGTGGGGACCACCATGACATAAGAGTGTTGAAGTGGTCTCTTGGGGGTCTGTGCCTATGGCACTTGCTCTATTGCCACCGTCATGGTCCCCAGAAGCTACAGGTAGTGCTATGCCGTGGGCTTTGACATCCAGAGAAAATGTCAGACCTGCTTCTGAACTTCCGCCTCCTGTTCAAGCATCAGGCCCACTCGAACCCTACGGGTGTCAAACAGCACTCCTAGGTAGGTCAGCCGCTGCGAGGAAGAAAGGTGTCTTAAAGTTCACCACCCCTCTCAGACTCTGCAGAACTCAATCATCTTCCAGGTCGCAATCTCATTCTCCTCTTGGGATTTTTCCCAGATCAACCCATCGTCCATGTACGGGTGAACCAAAATACCTCCACACCTTAATGCAGCTGCCACTATGACCATGACCTTTGTGAACGTTCTTGTGGCCTTAGTGAGCCCAGACAGTGCTCTTTCCGAATCGGGATGTGAAGATATGCCTTCTTGAGCTCCAAGGATGTCAGAAACTCACCCTCATGCACTGTCACAATGTCTCATTGCAGGGTTTCCATATGAAACAGAGGGACCTACAGTGCCCTGTTGACTTGTTTGAGATCTAGGACCGGACAGGAGCCTTCCTTCTTTGGAATACAAAGTAAATGGAATATCGACCGTATCTGCATTGGTTTGCAGGCATGGATCATACAGCTTTCATGCCAAGAAGCTTGTCTAGCGTTGCCCCAACTGTCCGGCGCTTGATTGTGGATTTGCAAGGAGAGACCAGGAAGGTGTCAAGAACAGAATGCACCAACTCCAGCATGTACTACCTGTCCCTGATAACCTCCAATACCAGCTGGTCTTATATAATCCAGACTCAAGCAGAGTAAAAAAGGTCCCAGCTTGGGTCTCCCTCCCTCGCTCCATTATAGCTTCTTAGTGGGCCCAAAGCAGGGGAGTAATATCCTCTGCCCATCCCCCGCCCTCGGAGGGAGAAATTTCCTTTTGATGGGTAATGGGATGTCTGAAAGGGCGGGATGCACGAAGTCTGGAATCTGCAAAAATCCTGAAACACAGGGAATTTAGCCCCGCCGCACCCCCCCCCCCCCCCAGCTTGTCCTCCAGCAAACGACCCCCTTTGGAGTCCCCGAGGTCCTTTACCAACTTCTCCAGAGTTTCTCCAAAAAGTAGCCTCCATGTAAATGGAAACTTGGACAGCCGTACTTTGGATAACACATCCGCACACCAGATACACAGCCACAAAAAGCGGCAAGACGCCACAGCCGACGCCATGCTCTTCGAAGAGGTCCACACTAAACCATAGAAAGCATCTGCCAGGTAAGGCCACCACTGACTCCAGCATTGCCACCTCAGGGGCCATTACCAGTTCCAATAGGCCTTGGGGCCCACTGTAGACATACCCTAGCCACATACACCCCGCATATGGAGGTTTGCAAAGTCAGTGCACTGGCCTCAAACACCTCCTTCAGCATGGTTTCCAACCTCCTGTCCTGTGGATCCTTTAGCGCAGCTCCACCTTCCACTGGAATGGTGGTCTTCTTTGTAACTAACATATCCCCCTCTGGGACCTTTAAGGTCTCCCTTTCATCAGGGGAATGTGTGTACAAACGGGATATCATCCTTCCCCCATGAAAGCTAGTATCATGGGGTTCTCACTCCGTGTCTATTATCTTTTTAATGGATTTGTGCACTGGAGAGAAATCCTGCAGAGCCCTAATGCCCTGCAGCAAGGGATCCTCCAGGGCAGCCAGCCATGTTCAGCACTCCCAGGGATTAAGAGATCAGGGCCACTAGCTCCTCCTTACAGAAAACCCTGACCACGATGAGTTCATCTGTGGAAGGGATCTCCCCTTCTTCAATCAACTCTTCTAGGGGTCCCCTCCAGTCTGCTGAGGTCCCCTCAAGAGCATCCTCCAAGGAAGCTGGTTCACCCTCCTGATATTTCTGCTCCCAAGGGTCTCTTAGCCAGCAAGGCTCCCCCTGACTCCGGGAGGGATAATCTTTTTCCACTGTTTACCGCACTGTCCTATCCCCTTTGGAGTTCTTTGTTGCTCCCCAGCCCTGCTCTAAGCAGTAAGCCTTATGGAGCAACAACATGAACTCCGGCAAGAAGGGCAGTCCCCCAGGTTGCGCCCCCTCCGTTTACTTGCACCTTTCACTCTCTTTTGGGAAATCCCCTGAGGTTTTTCTCATCCCTAGTTTTCCCCCCAAACTCATGCTGCCCAACATGGAGGCCTTTCCTCCCCCTGCAGTCACACCCCCAAAATGACTGCCCTTCCCTGCCCCTGCGTGCCACACAGCTGTCCGGCTTGCATAGAGAGTGCACCAGTGCAAGCGTAGCTATATCCTTCAACTTGGCGGGAGAATCCCCCGTCTCGAGTGTGTCCTCCACCAATCTGCCTTCCTCTGTGCAGATGCTGCAGAGGACCACTGATGACCGCATACTCCTACATGCTCCACAAGCCGCACAAGGGAGCTTCTCTTACTTTCCCGGCATTGCCACATGTCTGACAAACCTTGCAGCGGGTGCTCCAACACATTATGGCCTCCCAGTGCACATCTGCCCACATCCGAGACCCACGCAGCTACTGTCACCCCAAGAAACTAAGGGGCAACGGAATGACGCACCTACACTGAGCCCTTAGGGCTGCAGGCCCTCTGGCTCCCAAAGACCACTGTGGATAGCAGGCTAGAGGGGAGGGACACTGGGCGCCCAAGTATGCACTCCGAACGCATGTGAGCCAGTCACTGATTTGATCAGTTCGCAGCGCTCACCATGATAGAGGCAGGCTGGCCAACGCACTTTTCTGACTCAAGGAAAACTGCCCCAATTACCAAGTGTTGTCTGGCTCAAAACTTTCTGATAAATGCCATGATAGCCTTTTCTGTTTAGCCTCCTTTTATTTTATGCTTTTTCAAGTGCAAACAGGATGACAACTGCCACTGCCTTCCCCACTACCAATCACCTGTGTCTTTCTAATAACCCTGAAGTGCAGTTCAGACGCACAAAGTCCAACCATCTGCTGGAGACTGAGCAAATACAAGCCAGTCTTCTGAAGCACAGATCCCTTATAGGATGGCATCACAAGAATTGGGCATGCTTAGTCTCCATTCTGCTGGTTGGGGGGCACAACCCATGCATCTGGACTGGACAGATGATATGGAAGTCGAGTTTAAAGGGATGAATGCATGGGGACAAAAATTACAAACTGTATATGCCAAAGCATGCATCCCTCACTCTAGAACATACACACAAGAACCTCACCCCCACACTACACGCACACAAGCGCCCCACTTTTGCATAACAGACAGAGGCACCACACACACACATTCGCACATACATATACACCTCACCTCCACACTACACATGAAACACAAACAGGCAACTCACCTTTGCATCACACACACACACAGAGGTTCCCCAGCTCTACAGCACACATGCACTGCAACCCTGCACCTCATCTATACAAAGGCACGTACCGCCACATCCCACACACAGACAGGCACACCACCATTATACCACACACCCACAGAGACACTTGCTATCTGAAGCTGTTGTTATCTAAAGATGACATATGGTGTAGGAACTTTGGAGCTGGTCTCACAAGAACATGAGACCAGTACAAGAGAATCGGGGGGGGGGGGGGGGGATGAGGGAACAAAGAGGTCACAAGCACTGGCTCCTAAGATTTTGACCTGGCTCCTAAATCCGTACAAAATTTGTCAAGGCTTGATCTAGTAAGTTAGTTGAAGTGCTAAAAAAATATTTTAGAATATTACTTCTGTCTACAGAGAGAAATTTCACTTAAATAACGTGGAACGAGAATCAAAGAGTAAGGATTTCTTTCGCTTGCTTTTGGGCGGATCATTAGCCTGTATTTTTTACAGATACGCGTATGGAAAGGATAAGGTTTCATAAACCAACCTGGAATTAAATTTGCAGTTTCAGGCATCAAACTACACAGAAATTCCCTCCCGTATCTAAATGTAATAAGACGAAGGCAGTTGTAAAGTTGTTTTTGAAAAGCATACTTCAACAGTCTGTAATTCGTCTAAAAATAGCAAGTACACTAACATCCAGAATGGGTTTTATTTCCTCTGTCTCCTAAGCTAAGCATATAGTGTCTGGCACTGATCTACTCTCAACGTCCAATTTTTCAAGAAATGCATTTTCAATGGGGAAAAGCAAACAAAATGAAGGCACATTTTTCTGTACACATTCCAAATGTGCCCTTACCTTAGTCATAAATCTTTACTAGGGTGGCCAATTGAAACTGCACCTTGAAATGTTTTCCAAGCAATTTTCATCCGTATTTCCACTTCATAATTCCATCCAGATATCAAACTGATGTATATTTCCAAAAATCTGCAAGAAAAACAAACACTGAAAGTGTTATTTTTTCCAACTCTAGAGACATTCTTATTAATAGAAAATGCATAACTTCTACAAGGCTTTCCTCATAAGGACTATTCTTGGCAAAAACCCTTAAACCAGAACTAGAGAGATAACCTTTCACTGTTCCCGTAATTTAAGTGTATCATGGTACTGTGTTTTTGGCCCACCCACCCAGTTCTTGAATGAAGGACCAAGACCTAGCTCCTCTACAGTGATAATACAGCCTAGATGTACTTTAAATAAACTTCGCACTACTTCATAAGCAATAGGTCCCTCAAACACAACTGAAGTTAAATGCACTGAACAAAGAGCAAGCACATTTATGCCAGAGACAATTATGTTCATTACTAGCTGCAAACATCCACCAAAAACGGCAGACGAGGATATTGGAACATGGTCTCAGAAATACAGCCCCTCCCAATACCAGAACAGCACTGATAGAGGTGTGTCTTTTCCAAGTGATTATTCTGTGAATTGTGGAGAGGGAAATCTTGAAATACCAAGAAATTCAGAGACCAAAAATATGTGGTTGAAAGATACAGAAAACTTCCCATTTATTGGGAGCCACAGGCCTGAATAAGAGGAATTTGCAATTGCACCTTGATGAGTTGCTTATACATGTTACATCCTATGAATTCCACGATGAAAGCATTATGGCAAACATTAGCAGTAAATTTGAGAGTGAGATCCATGACCGTCATGGTATGCACAAGATGAACCCATTTGGAGAAAACGCCCTCTGTCAAACACGAACAGTATGCCACACTCTCCCTCTCTCTCTTATACAATCGCCAAAACCCCTACCAGCTCACGCACATGCTGTTTGTCTTTAATATGTGCCATGTTGGTTTTGCGTGTTTTGTGACTCATATGAGTTTTTTTTCACTGGAGTACATATTTTGCCAGAATATTTTTTTCTTTTCTTCACCCCCCCTTCCCCTCCCCATTGTGGGCAGAAAACCCCTCCTGCTTTGTTTTCCAGCAGAACAAGAGCAATCTTTGCCATGATTGGGGCTCAGATCCAATCCCACTGGCTGTCTGCTGCATCTAAGCCCCAATCATGACAAGGACCCCTCCTGTTCCGCCTGAGGGAGACTGGATCACCCTAGGCAGAACAGGAGCAATCTTTTCTGCGATCGAGGCTTGGATGCGGCAAAGATCCCTCCTGTTGGAGATTGGAGCCTTTAGAATAAAAAGTAGCAAGATGGTAGAGATGCAGCACCTTAAAAAAAAATTAAGGAGGATGGGGGAATTGAGGGCAGGGAGGGAGAAGGGGAAGAGTCCAGAAGGACAACAAAGTGGGGTGGCAAGAGTGCAAGATGGAGGTTAAAGGAATGAATGCATGCAGACAAAAATTACAATCTGTATATACACATACACCCATGCCACCTTCGCATGACACAGAGGCACCAGACACACACACACATACCCCCCCTCAACCCTGCACCACATATGACACACACACATAGGCAACCCACCTCTGCAGTACACACACACATGCGCCGCAGCCCTGCACCCCACGCACACAAAGGCACCCACCGCCACATTCCACACACAGACAGGCACACCACCACTGCACCACACACCCAGAGACACACTTGCTATCTGAAGCTCTAATTATTGTTGTCTAAATATGACACATGGTGTAGAAACTCTAGTACTGGTCTCATAACATGAGACTAGTACAAGAGAACCAAAGGGAGAGGGATGAAAAGGTCACAAGCACTAGCGCCTAAGATTTTGACCTGGCTCCTAAATCTGCACAAATTTCTCAAGGCCTATAGTACACCTTATTACTACTGAGGGCATTTTGTAAGAGGGTGCACAAGCAGAAAGGCACATAGGGTGTGCATGTTGCACTTATTTTATAAAGGCAACACGAGCCTTTATACAATTTGGGAAAATAGTTGCACACCTGCTCCATGCAATTCGACATGCATGTGCCAGTAAAAATAGGTGCGTATGCACATATTTTATAAATTATCAGGCTGGTGCAGAAACCCT
This sequence comes from Ichthyophis bannanicus, assembly GCA_033557465.1. Classification (NCBI taxonomy): domain Eukaryota; kingdom Metazoa; phylum Chordata; class Amphibia; order Gymnophiona; family Ichthyophiidae; genus Ichthyophis; species Ichthyophis bannanicus. The sequence goes on along the minus strand of CM066034.1, from coordinate 628,346,756 downwards.
GCACTAGAGCCCACTACTTAAAACACACAGGGTTTCATAGCGTGACTTTAATGCTAACCCTTTGCACTGGAATGCAATATTCAAAATTACCCATTGCGCAAAAAGTCAGTGTTAAACTGGGAGAGCAAGCCAATCACATGCACATAGACGTCGCACAAGTTTGGCATGCTGTACCGAAGAGACAGGGTCAACAGAGAAGAATTTTGACACTTTACATCAGATGATCTAAGCAAATAGGACAGCCCCCAGTGCCATCAGAATACCTTTGGGGGACTAGTGCCCCAACACTCACAGAAACCAAATCCCGGCAGCCTCGCCCACTTGATAAAAAAAAATCCCTGGTGGCCCTTTCAGCCCCCCCACTCACCCACCAAATAAGAAAAATCCCTGGTGGTCCAGGTCCAGTCCCAATCTCCCCCCCCCCCACTCACTAACAAAAAACACATGACAACTCTGGTGGCCCAGCCTTCCCAATCTGCCCCTCCACCGACCCAATTTTTTAAAAAATCCTGGCGACCTAGTGGCCCCAATCCTACCCACCCGTTAATAAAAAGACCCATGGGCCCCTGAACCCCTCACAACCCTCCAGTACCTTTCACCTGGAGTAGGAACATTGCCCACACGTTCCCACCTTGAGAAATGGTAGTGCCTGGCCCCATGCAGTGCACTATGGGATGCATGGTGTCAGACTGCCACATATGGCAGGAAATGATATATATATATATATATATATATATATATATATATAGTCCAAACTGAACAAACCCAGTGAAACTAATAAATAGTCAATAATGCAAGATTCACTAAGAAAGAAACCTAACGAAACTTATCTTTATGTCTGAGCAAGCCGAAGGAGGGAAGGCATGAAGACCCATCCCACACCGGACGGCAGGCTTCTTTTTTCTTTTTCAATTGTGGTTCCCCATCAAAACTTATTCGATATTCAAATCAACTAGTCAGTAATTCTTCCATTAATTCAATGTCGTTGCTCCCAAACGACATTGACTGAATTAATGGAAGAATTACTGACTAGTTGATTTGAATATCAAATAAGTTTTGATGGGGAACCACAATTGAAAAAGAAAAAAAGAAGCCTGCCGTCTGGTGTGGGATGGGTCTTCATGCCTTCCCTCCTTCGGCTTGCTCAGACATAAAGATAAGTTTCGTTAGGTTTTTTTCTTAGTGAATCTTGCATTATTGATTATATATATATAAGGCAGTCTGACCTCTCCCGGTGCATCCCAGGATGCACCAAGTGGGGCCAGGTGCAACCATTTTTCAAGATGGTAGTGCAGGGGCAGGAGTGCATGGGCAACACTCCCACTCCAGACTAAAGGTACCAGGAGGGGGGGGGGGGGGAGTTCGGAGGCCACCAGGCCTTTTTCTTATTCGAAGGGTGGATAAGATCAGAGCCATCAGACCTTTTTATTATTGGGTTGGTAGGCAGGAATGGGGGACCCTAGGCCATCTGGGGTTTTTTTTGGGGGGGGGGGGGGTTACTGAATGGGTGGGTGGGTGGGGGATCAGGGCCACAAGGAATTTTTTAAATCTGGATCATGGCCACCATGGATTTGTTTTGTATCGGGTGGGGGGTTCAGAGTCAGGGTCACTGGTCCCCCGACAGTATTCTGATGGCATCGAGGGCTTTCCCCGATGCCTGGATCATCTGAGGTGAAGTGTCAAATTTCACCTGAGATAATACTTTTGGCTCCTGGCTGGATCTTTACGTCTGCCCAAAGTTGGAATGACGATCCAGTGTTAAAAAAAAAAAAAAGAGTATAAAAAGCTGCCTTAGGTTTCAGGTTTGTTTTTTTTATTATTTTATTTTAAACATCAGGCACAATTACTTATGCAACGATATGCATGCCAAGTGCATTGCAATTTAATGCAGTTTTATTTTTTTGGGCATTTTTCCAGAGCAAACCTAGAAGGAAAATGTGCCACAAAATGCAGCGCTAAGCTTTTCTGTATCAACTCATATGTACCCAACTACCAATCTCACGCCTGCTCCAGCTGTTCTGCCCCCCACCCTTCTCCGAAATGCTTACATGCATTTCCTATAAAAATAGGTGCTATGTTTGTATGCCTGCTTTCTAGGCATGTATATCATCCCATTTAACAACCACCTTTTTGAGCATCTTCGATATGTTAATTTCCCTTATTAGAATGTTCCCAACAACAGCATTTACAATGCGCTGTGTGCTACCCAGTGCCACAGAACAATGGTAAATCAATTTAAATCCCCTAAACTCCTTAAGTCAACATCCATTCCCAAAGCCCTATATTAGCTGCACAATCATGAGATGAGTGTTGATGAGGCTGAGGCAGTATCTTCCTATATTTTCTCTCCTCTGTTCTGGATGTACTTGCTCCCCCCATTCCATGCACTGTGTGACAACCTACTACCTAGATTCCTGTGCCTGCTTAGATGAACTTCTTGGCTTAAATCCTGTACCCCGACTTCCTACATTTCAAATTCATGCTAATCTCTTTCCCGTTGGCACTTGCCAAGCAAGAGTACTATGTCCATCTGACCAACTCTTGCCTCTGACCCTCACCGTCTTTGCTACACTCAGCTCTCTCCTCCAACTCTTCCCCCAACCCCTCCTTTGTTTTCTTTTCTGCCCAGACTTTGGCTATTTCCATGACAAGGTCCACACCAGTAGAAAATGAAAGGAATGACAGGGGCCACAAGCACAGCTTAAAGCCCCCTGCTGGGGGCCTCCCAGAATGCTGGCAAATGGAACCCCAGGCTTTGCAGTCATGAGGGCAAAAAGCAGCAGCTGCGGTAAAAAAAAAAAAAAAATCACTAGCAGCTGTGGACTGCATGACTGAAGCCATTAGTGGCAAAGGCCAAAAAAAAAAAAGCAGAGCGTGGCGGAAAGGGACACCTAAGACATGACGGAATGACCAGGAAAACCAGAGTAGGGAAGTCCTGGATGCCCACGCAAGCCTGAAGAGAGCCCAGCTGCTGATCAAGACCTGCCTTTTTTTTTTTTTTTTTAAATTTCAAGCTGCTTTATTAAAAGTAGCAGAAAGTCAAACATTTCCCACTGACTTCAATGGGGAAAAAAAAGCAAACAATCAGGGGGAAAAAGCAATCAGGAAAAAAAAAATTGAAGAACCTGGAGCATGCAGATAAGGACAGCAAGAGCGAAGGGGTGGGGGGGGGGGGGGTCTATGTCCAACTTACCAAACCCTGCCTCGGGGGCTCTGTAGGATTCTCCTGTGCCTCTTCAACCTACTGAGTGCTAGTAACCCTTGGGAAATGGTGCTGGATCCTGGGTAGCTATCAGCACGAGTCAAAGGCACACCCTCGCTCAGAGCACTGCTGGGCCCTTCAGGAGTCAATCCCAAGGCCACTGCACCACAATGTGGACCAGAAGAGTCGGACCTATCTGCACAGCTGCATCAGTACCATATGCCTTTCTACCTGCTGGTGGCAGAAACTACTGGCTTTTCTCAATGCTGCACCAGAGGATATATACCAGGTGATGACATCACTAAGAGTTGTTCTAGTCTGCCTCCACCTTTTTGCAAGGCAGTATCGCCGACTCAACTGGTCCAGAAAGGACCAACATTACCAACATTTAAATATCCAAAGAAATCAAAATAGCAAATGTACCCCCATCTAGAACAGTTAGTATACTCCCAAACCAATAAGACAGCCTGTTTTATTATTTAGCATTTAGCTCACACCTAAAGGAATAAGCTTTCAGGAGAGCTCATATAATGCAATTAAAGGGAATTGTTAATGCTTCCAGGTGAATCTAATTTGGCATGGACCTGTGTCTGACCACACTAGCTGGCAATCCCTTGGATACCACAGGACTGTCCACAGGCGCCTGATGGGCTTTTTTTAAAGGAATATTACAGATGGGTTTTGATGACACTGTTCCATTTTACCGTTGGAGGAGCCTGTATAAGCATTAAAATGCACATCTGTCTAAAGAAAAGACAACATTAAAAAAAAAAGGCAGAAGTCCCACCACAACCAATTTGAGATTTAATTGTTGACTAATCCATCAAACACCAAGTCTGCTGCTATAAATCCTACAGCAGTTAAAGACTTCTATACAATTTACTTGAAGCAAGTCTTGAACTGCCCATTTACTTTAACTGCAAACAGCTAGATGAAATATAGTAACGTGGATTGAGACATCAAAACGCACCAAACTCAGTGTTGTGAGCTTGTTAAGAACAAAAGAAAAGCCATGCTGCATCAGACCAAGATCCAATGAGTCCAGCTTCCTTTCTCCAACAGTGGCAAAGCCTTTCAGAAGTACCCAGCTAATTCCAAAAAGAAAATCTATTTCCCATTGCTCATTTCCAAAGATGAGCCATGGCTTTCCAAGGTCTATCTAATTTCATAGACTTTTCCTCCAGGAACTTGTCCAGCCTCCTTTTGAATCATGTTATGTCGGTCACATTGACCACATCCTCCTAAAATAGATTCCACAGCTTACTAACATTCTGCATGAAAAAAAAAATACTTCTGCGATTTTTCAACCTTCTGGTCATTAGTTTCATGGAATGTCCTCATAATTTTGTGTTTGAAATGTGAAAGTGAAGTTTTACATATCTGATCATCATCTTTCCTTGAATCCTGCTAGACCACTCCAAACAAATGGGTTATTATGCTCCCTAGCCAGCAGGGTGGAGACAGACCAGAGCAACTTTCTGTTATTTCATGACTTGTATATACACTTGTGCAACAGAGAGAAGCCAGTATGACTTCACAAGCAATAAAGCTGAAAATCTCAATTGTGAATTATTAATAAAAACAAATAAACTTTGCAACATTTTGAATAAGTATTTGGCTCTTACCACAAATGAATGTGTCAGGTGCTGATACTGACTAGACAATTAAAGAGCAGCAGGGTTTCACAACCTGCAGAAAGTCTTACAGGGCAGGTCCTGAACTGGTCTAGTAGGATTCAAAGAAAAAAGTGATCAGGTATATAAAATTTAATCTTCCTTATCCTACTAGACCAATCCAGACAAGTGGGATGTACCCAAAAGGTCAGGACTCAGGGTGGGAAGACTATGCCTGGAGAACTGTACCAACCCCCACAACCAACTTGTACTGCTTCACAAAGGGTGAGAGAGGATAGACTCAGGAGTAATATGTGAAAATATTTCTTTACGGAAATTGTCATAGATGTGTGTGGAATAGTCTCCTAGTAGAGGTAGTAGAGATGAGGATGGTATCTGAATTCAAGAAAATATGGAACACAGAAGATCTCTAAAGGAAAAAAAAGGGACTATAGTATTTAATATGGAAGGGTAGATTAGATATAGACTTTTTCTGCTGACATGTTTCTATTGGCCTATGTTTCTTATCAGCCAAAAATTCATACTGACCAATGGCCTTCTCCAACCAGTGGGCACTAGAGTACTTGGCCGCTGTCAGTCTCTCCTTGGACTGCTGAAGATGACAAAAAGATGAAGCTAACAGGAAAAAAAATTGGTAATTTCCAGGTATCCTTTCAACACTCTCCATATGTCCACCAGATGCAGAGGAGAGCAGAATAACAGTCTGATTAAGATGGAGATGACCACACTTTTAGAAGAACCGAACAGTCCTCGGGGTGACAGAAGCTGTCTAGATGACCAAGAAAGACAAGCCCAGGTCTGTAACCTGGTCACTCCACCTGGAGGATGCCAGAGTCACAAAAAAAGGGAAGCCCATGTCATGTATTCAATATTGGAAAGACTCGGCTGAGGCAAAATTGGTAACACAAACAGATGGAACTGCTTCACTCTTGAGAGTCAGAGGGAGACATCGATGTATGCTGCCAATAAAATCTCTTGGATGTAACTCCTGTAAACACGTTAGGACCATTAACTGAACCTTGCAAGTTCAGGCCAAGCCCTGGTCCAGGACAAACTGCAAGGACCACCAAAAAGTGACACCCGGCACTTTTCTGGCCTCTATGGCCTGAAAGAAACATGTCTCAAAAAAAAAAACTTGCCAGACTTTCACATAAGCTAACGACAAAGAGGTTCTCCGGCCCTTAAGCAGTGTGTCTACTACAACTCCAGAGTAGCCTTTCTTGGAGAGTCTATGTCTCGTAAAGTCTAAGTTATGTGCGAGAAGGGATCAGGATCCTCTTACCAGAAGCCTCTGCCACCGGAGGCCCTTTTCTTGAGCGAACATAGGTGGGGGGGGGGGTGCCTCACCAACAAGTTCAGGAAAATTGCATATAACCGCCTGAGAGGTCAGTTTGAGTCAATAGGATCACCAGGCCTGGATGAGCACTAATCCTGTGTGGAAGACAGTTCACCAGTAGAAAAGACAGGAGCTGGGTGGGGGTGAGGCCTACAGAATCCCCCTTGTGAGATCACTCCTGAAATAGGGCATCCAAGTCTGCCATCCACTGATCCTTCCTGCAGCTGAAAAGAGCTTCCATGTTGTCATTATCCCGAGTAGTTATCAAGCGAAACTCTGAAAGAACCTCTCTCTATACTATGAGGTTGCATGCAAGAGGGCTGATCTCTCCCCTAGCTTGAATCCATGGAGTTCTGACTCAGGAAGTTCTGCAAGTTATCTATATCCACAATGTGCATGGTGGACAGAGTAACAGATGCTAATCCACCCAATAATGCAGCTCTATAACTGTGAGAGACACTCCAGTCCTACAGGTTTTGCTCCATTTGTTGACATGCGCTACCATGATGGCATCATCTGAGAACACCCGAACATATTTTGCCCACTAAGAGTCCTGAATTCCTCCAGGTCCAGTTAGACCACTCTAGCCCTACAGCTAAAAGAATTGACAGGCGGCCTTCTGAGGGGGCCAGAGACCATGGGTCAACTGGCCCAGGCAGTGTCCACACCCAGCTATTCAGCCTGGTAACCAAGGCAGCAATCACTCAATCCATGCTTCCAACTCCATTCCAGCCATCAGATAGCAGGACTGCAATCACCATCTCAACTGTTCCTCGATATCCCAAAGGACAGAAAGAATCTGAGAATCTGGTTGAACAAGGGGGGGGGGAAGAACAGGAAAAACAGAGGGTTAGCAAATGCATCTGCAGTGAATGGAGAAGTGTCCTGGCTCACGGAATCAGTTCCACAGTCAAAGTCATGGACCAGAGGATCTAGAAGTAGTCCCAGGCCCGTGTCACACCTTAAGTGTGCTCTGAAGCATGAGGAGGCACTTTGAGGAAACTTGACCCAGGAGTGTGTGGAACCAAGCCCCCAGGAAGTTCAAAAATTGGGAGAAAAGCAAGTCACTCTCTGGATAGTTGAACATCAACTCCATCCTTTCCAGCAAGTCAACTACCAGTTACACGCCATCTCTGGATCTCCCCAGAGAGTCCGGCCAGATCAGCTAGATGTCCAAGTATGGGAGAACCCAGATTCTCTGCTTGCACAGAAAATGCCACAGTCACCATCATTACCTTGTAAAATGGTATAGGGAAACATGGCTAGGCCAAAGGGCAGGCCAAAATGGCTAGGCCAAAGGGCAGGCCAAAATGGCTAGGCCAAAGGGCTAGGCCAAAATGAAAACAGCAGCCCAGAACACAATAGCAGAGAAACCACCAAAGCCACATAGGTATTTAAAAACACCCTCTGGCAAGGTCTAGGGAGGTAAGGGACTCGCCCTGTCTGACCAAACCAATAATGGACCAAAAAAATCTTCATACTGTCAAAGGGGACTTGAAGGTTGGCAACAACCGCCTCTAGCTCCAAATTATGCTGAAAGAAATCTCCCTTCACTATGGTGAAGGAGTAAATGCTCCTAGCCATGCACCATGGATGGCATTGGTAAAATAGCCTGCAAATGAAGGAGGCATAATATATTACCAATTTAGACCTCAAGGCCCCACTTGCCTCAAAGAAAAATGCCAAGCTGCACCATGAAAGGAACAGACAGCGTCTGTCTTGGGAGAGATGGCATCACCATGGAAAAAGTGCTGCAAAAGGCCGAGACCAGCTCTTCTGCTCGCAGGGATCTCATCTCCCACAGGCCAGATAATGCCAATCTCAGTTCAACAGCACTTTTCCCTGCAAGGATTCCATCTCCCATGGGCAGACGTGCTGGAAAAGGCCGTGATCACAGCTGAGACCAGCACTATCGGCCTGTGAAAGATATGATCCCCGCAGGCAGACAGCACTGGTCTCGGCCACGATGGTAGCATTTCCAGTCCTTCTCCCCACAGCAGGTTCGATTTTTAAGTCACTATGGGGGGAAATGGCGCCTGGGGTTTATCGAACCCTGTCATAAGGCATATGGAATCAGACTTAAAAATCTCAATATGTATATTTTGGAAGAAAAGCAGGAGAGAGGAGATATGTTAGAGACATTTAAATACCTCCATGGCATAAATGCACTGGAGGAGAGCCTCTCATTTAAAAAGAAAGCTATTTAACAAGAGGGCATAGGATGAAGGTCAAAGGGGAGAAATGTGTGTAAATATTTCTTTACAGAAGAGTGATAGATGCATGGAATAGTCTCCTAGTGGAGGAAGTAGAGACGAGGAGTGTATCTGAACTCAAACAAGCATGGGACAAACACAGAAGATCTCTGAAGGAATGAAAAGGGAATATAGTACTTGGTATGAAAGGGCCGACTGCTTAGGCCATATGTTTTTTTTCTGCTGTCATGTTTCTATGTCTCAGAGCATGGTATCACCCTCGAGTGCCTATGTTTGGCCTCAGAAGATGTAACCCTAGCACTCTAGACCTATCTTCCTGGAGTCTCTGTGGGCAAGCCTCTCAAGGACTTCCACCATGTCACTAGGCCCATCCCAACAGGTAACCAAGCCCTTAAAGGGGAGTTTACTCAGCCAAAGCTTGAAAAAACATCTGCTAATTAAGCATAGAGCCAGAGCTACCAACTGGCTACTAGATTCCCATCGAGAGTTATAGGGCACAGACCAGCTGGGTGGTCGGCTTTCAACCTCATAGCCACTGGACTATCTAGCAGTAGCAAGATCCAGCATAAGGCGGCTTGGCACCAACCCTGCACACAGCACTGCTTAGGCCTAAAACTGCAGTTACTAAATCATTCTTGAGAAGGGTCTCAACCCTCTTGACGGACGGACTCCTTTAGTGCAGCACCATCTCACAGAACTTTGCCATAATCATGATGAGGGTTCCCACCTTAGGGAGGCCTGAAGACTGATCCAGCTCACTCTGGGGGTGAGGCAGGACCTTAAGGTCTTAACGCCCAGGTCAGGAGTTTTCTCCCTGATTCGTTACACATGCAGTTGATGACAAACTGGAAAAGGAGGAGGCCTGCTAATCTCTTCCGAGAGCAGGCTCTACTACATATGAAGCCACTATAGAATCCAGGGGGGTGGGGGGGGGGGGGCAGAAAAGGATTTAGTCTGCAAAATGTTGGATCATGGAGATCTTAATCCACCAATGGGAGAAACAACCTTGTCCTTCTCAGAGACTTCCCTTTGCCTCTCAGCCAATCCCTGAAGGGTATATAATAGGTTAGGTTCCTGGAGGAATAAGTGAGTGTAAAGGCAATGAGAAGGTCTTGACTTCCTACTATCCATGACAGAGGCACTCAAGTACCCAGGGTCCCCCTGTAGGAGAGGCCTTGGACCCCTGAAAAGCAGAGTGCTAAAAGCAGCAAAACAAACTGAACACAACCCATAAGCTGTTTCAGCAACTACTCCTCCAAGCCAGTGGAAAAGGGACCCTTGTGGCCCGAAGGGGGTCTGTTAGCCAGAACCTGAAGCCTCCTCGCCCCTGATCACCAATGCCCAGCTGGGACCCAAGGTGGGAAAAGTACATCAGGCTCATGGTGAGACCGCACCTTGAATATTGTGTGCAATTCTGGTCGCCGTATCTTAAAAAGGATATAGCGATTTTAGAAAAGGTTCAGAGAAGAGCCACCAAAATGGTAAAGGGGATGGAAGGCTACTCCTATGAAGAAAGGCTAAAAAGGTTGGGGCTCTTTAACCTGGAAAAGAGACGGCTGAGGGGAGATATGATAGAAGTCTATAAATTAATGAATGGAGTGGAACGGGTAAACGTAGATCGATTGTTTACCTTATCAGAATATAGAAAGACTAGGGGACATGCAATGAAGCTACAGGGTAAACTATTTAAGACTAATAAAAGAAATTTTTTCACTCAACGTGTAATCAAACTCTGGAATTTTGTTACCAGAGGATGTAGTAAAGGCTGTTAGTGTAGCTGGGTTTAAAAAAGGTTTGGACAAGTTCCTGGAGGAAAGGTCCATAAACCATTATTAAGAAGGGACCCAGGATATCAATGCTTGAACCAATACAAGCATTGTGGAACCTGTGTCCCTTGGGGAAACTGCTAGGTACGTATGACCTAGATTGGCCACTGTTGGAAACAGAATACTGGGCTTGATGGACCTTGGTCTGACCCAGTATGGCATATCTTATGTTCTTATGTTCTCACAAGAGGCATCAGCACTGGCATTAGGTTGCGACAAATGCTACTCATCTAAACTGGTCTAGCAGGATAAGGAAACAATCATTCCTTGTTTAACCATTCCACCTCGTACATGATTTTATAAAGTTCTATAGCCCCTCTCTCAATATCCTGTTTAGCCTTTTTATAAAGGAAGGGAATAGATCCACTCCTTCTAATCATTTTTGTCACTCTTCTCCAAACTTTTTCTAGTTCCATTATCTCCATTTTGAGAAGAAGCTAAAAGCAATACTTATGGTGCATCTGCACAATGGACCTATACAAAGGCATTCTTGTTCTGCTCTGCTCTCCAGTCCCTTTTAGGCATATTTCACATCAGACAAAATCACTTATTGTTGAGGATCAATCCAGACAACTGTCCGTATGCATAACTTTGTTTGCACATATCCAGACAAAGATATGTCTATGAAAACAGAATGCAGCAGACCACACATGCCCACACAGTATCTCAAGATAGACAAAAATATATAGACACCAGTCAAAAGATACTTCATACAGCCCCAAAGCCCCTGCTTCCCAAGGAGAGACACTCATTTCTCTTTTCTCTACTCCCACCCCCATGCATGTATGAGCTGAAGGGAAAACGCACCATTTTGTCACACTAACTTCATTAATCCTCTTGTAAGTCTTAAATGCTCCATCTACTTATTCAATATAACAATCATGCACTCCCCCACTGAAACACGCCTTTTTTGCAATGCTTACATCTTGAATAATTCCTAACATTCTATTTGCTTTTGGGCAGCCATAGCACACCAGGTTGAAAATTTCCTTTTCTTGGATAGCAACTCTGCACTTGAAACCCAGCATTTTGTTCTCCGATTGGGATTATTTTTTTCTATGCTATCATTTTGCACTTGTCCATATTTCATTTCATTTGCCATTTAGACGCTCAGTTGCCTAGCCTCACAAGATCTTTCGGCAAATCCTTGCAATCCTCTATTATTTTTAACGACTTTGAATAATTGTGTCAACTGCAAATTATCACCTCACCCATCATTCCTATATCCAGATCTTCCGACTGTGCTGAACAGCAGAGGTCCCAGTACAGACTCTTGTGACACTCTACCACATGGATAACTGAGTTTTTAGCCCTACTTTTAGCCAGTTTCTAAGCCTCAAAAGAGCATTGCCTCCTATTCCATAACTCTAAGGACTTTCTTATGAGACTTGGCCAAACATCTTCTGAATACTCAAATACACTGTATTTACTTGTTTACACCTTCAAAAACAAATTAATAAATTGATACGGCAAGGCTGCCTTTGCTGAACCTATGTAGTTTTTTTTTTCTATTAAACCATTGTCTTTCTATATGGTCAACATTTTTTTTAAATTACAGCTTCATCCATTTTGCCTAGCACCAACATCAGCTTCACTGGTGTACAGTTTCCAAGACAGTGCCAGAACTTTTTAAAAATTGGCATTATAATGGTCAACCTCCCAAGTCATCAGATATTGTAGTCTTTTTAAGTAACGGGCAACTTATTTAAACTTATTTTTATATTGCCTTCTATGACTCAAAACAGTTTACATAGAACCAAGAAATAATTGGTCATTACCTGCTAATTATTGTTCCTGAAGGAACGACAGTCCAGTCCCTTTACTTCTGGGTTGCGCAACCCTTCCAGCAGCAACCCAGAAGTAAAGGGACTGGACTGGAGTGACGATAAGGAACAAATTTAACAGGGCATCATTATGTAAACCTGTTGTACAATGAACCAAAACAGTCAGTCAACTAACAATAACTATAAACAAAGTAACTTGAGAATGGAATCAAGTGATTAGTGATCTGCAACCTCTTTCATGTTTGAGCTCTTAAGGGCACTGGGGTAAATACCATCCCGATTTGTTGCTCTTGAGTTTGTCAACTCAATTTAATACATTTTCTAGACTTACAGTGATGTGCTTTAACTGATCTTAGTCACCACCATCAAGACTGTTTCTGCAATGGATGTGACCCCAGCATTCTCCTCATATTTGGCTATTGACCAAGGAGTGCTCAAGGAGGATAGGGCATCTAGCAGTCCAAGTGACTCCTCCATGAGCTTTCTGCTTCTGATGTGCATAAGCTTTTATTAGTTCTTGCTCCTATAGCAAGCTTCTTTTCGAAGTCCTTCCTTTGCCTGCTTTTTTACTGTTTTACATTTAAACTTGCCAGTGCTTGTGCTCATCCCTATTTTCTAAATTACAGTTACCTGTATGAATATTTTATCTGGGCTTCCAAATTTAATTTTAAATAATGCCCACACCTCATGTAGGAGGTACGATCAAAAAGTATCAACACTTGTGTAGCTACAGTGGTGACAGGGTTTGCTGCCTGTCGGCTCCGCGGAAAATGAAAAACTGAAGAGGGAGAGTTGAAAAGGTGGGAAGGCAGCGACGCAGGCACAGTGGGATGCTCCCAAAAGCTTTCCTATTGGACGCTGGGGAGCGTTCCTGCGCAGGCTCTGTCGGTACCAATGATACCCATATGTGAAGACTACATTCCTGCTTGTTCCAGGAGATATGACAATACATCGCACCATAATGCTATTAAGCATGCAGTAACCTAGTTATGTGCTCTGCATGTGCAGAGTATAGCATGGCTGCAGCACACCTGTATTTTTTTTAGTCACATGTTTGGTATCGTGTAAAAGCAGTTTGTCAGATTTACGATAAGTGAAAAAATTGAACAGCAAATTTGAATTAAATTCTGTCAGAAACTTGGAGATTCGTGCAAAGAGATTTATGACAAGTTACAGGAAGTGTATGGCGATGAATGCATGAGCTGTGCTCGAGTTTGACTGGTACAAACTTTTCTAAGAGGGCCGCCAGTGACTAACGTTCTGGAAGGTCATCAACAAGCAGAAATGAAAACAAAGTTGAAGCAGTGTGCGCACAATACGCTTAAATCATCGATTGACTATCAGGGAGTTTGCTGAGGACATGGACATCAGTTTCGGGTCAGTACAGTCTATTCTTACTGTTAATTTGGGGGATGAGATGTCTGTCTGCAAAATTTGTGCTGAAACTCCTGTCCCCTGACCAAAAAGAAGATAGACAGTTTGCAGCCAGGGAGTTGTTGGAATGCAATGAAAATGACTCAGATTTCATCAAAAAAGATTATTACTGGTGATGAATCATGTTTATGGTTATGACCCTGAAACTAAGGCTCAATCCTCATAATGGAAAACTCCAAACTCTCCCAGACCCAAGAAAGCCTGTTAGGTGAGAACCAATGTCAAGGTCATGCTCAGTTTTCTTTGATTACCAGTGTATCGTTCATCATGAGTATGCTCCAAAAGGTCAAACTACCAATAAGGAGTACTACGTCCAAGTTCTGACTCGTTTGAGAGATGCAGTTCATCATAAGAGACCAGAGTTGGACAGGAATGGTCATCATAACACCCCAGCTTATGCATCCCATCTTGTCCAGCAGATCTTGACCAAACACCAAATCAAGCAAATCCATCAGTCTTTGTACTCACCTGATCTCACACCCTGTGACTTTTTATTGTTTTCAAAACTGAAATTGCCACCGAAAGGGAAGAGATTCAATGACTTGGAGACCATCAAGCAAAATTTGACACAGCAACTTCACAGTATAACGAAAAACATTTCAAAACTGTTTCCAGCAGTGGCAGGAACACAGAAGGAAAGGTGTTTTATTGGAAGAGGACTACTTTGAAATAGACAAAGTACAGTAACTAAGTGTTATACTTCTTGTGTTAATGTACAAGTCTCCAAGCTTTTTGATCGCACCTCAAAGCTTTTGACCCTGGCAACTGCTCCTTTTAAGGGTTTGTCAAAACACAAACACAAAAAACTACATTCCATCAACAAGTCACTTCATATCAGGAATGAGCAGTTAGCCCTCTAATCTACTGTCTAAAGCACAAAGGTCATGCCACATGCATGAACCACAGAACAAAAACAGACTACATTTTACCATCCTGTTTGAGATCCAATTGTAAACTGCACTCCCCCCCCCCAAATAAAACCATGAAACAGATGAAAAAAATATTTTTCAAAGAACGCTCCAACACACCTATCAGAGTTGCCTAATGTCATACATTATCAAGATTTTACCACACTGAAATACTGGAGATAATCAAGACCTTAATAAATATTTGTAATCTTAAATTCACTTAACAAGCTTCCACTGCTCTAAACAAGAGGAATAATTTATTAAAAGAGAATTTTCATACAAAATAAAGCTAAAACTGCTCTGCATAAAATGCACCTAACTAGTTTAAGGATCTCCGTTTTACCTTTGGTAAAGGCACAGAAAATTTCAGACTAATTCTTTTTAACCTTAAATCAATACCCAATGCTCTAAGATCAAGAAAAGAACAGTATAACTTCAGATGCAAGACTTCATCAACTCTTATGCCCCCTTGACCAGCAGCAGCAGCTTCCGACCATTCCACAGCATCGAAACTCTGACCTCCCTTCGACACCCTAATCAAGGGAACTGAAAAGATCACACAAAGCTTCATTCCATCTTCTTTGACATCTCCGCTGCCTTTGATTCAATTAGCCACAAACACGTCTTGTCACATATCTATTCAAAAGGACTAAGAGAAAAAAAACCCACTACAATGGTTCCAATCCTACCTTGCTGACCATTATCAACAGGCTAAAATAGGGTCCCAAGACCTCACTCTCCTATAAACATACCAAGGACTACCTCATGGCTCTGTCCTCTCCTCCCTATTTAACATTTTCAAACAACCACTATGCACCATTATCCGGAATCACAATGTTCTCTATCACTTCTAAGCAGACATCTTAATCTACACATCCTTCTCCACTAAAATCCCAAATGATTCCTCGATAGGAAGATGTTTCAAAACTATTGCCCAATGGCTCTAACACCACAACTTGTCTATCAATCCCAAGACAGAAGTACTCCACATAACAAGGAACCCTGCATTCTTTCCCCAACCACCTAAGCCTGGCCAACATAGCTTTGCAAGTTAAGGATGAAGTCAAATATCTAGGCATAATCCTTGACCAGAGGTTAACTTTACACTCGCCCATTAAGCAAGTCACAAGACCAGCAAGCTTTAAAATGAAAACAGTCCAAAACCTCTGCTTGAATACAGTGATTTTAGGGATGTTTGTCAGGCACTTATCACTCCAATCTTTGACTATGGATATATGATTTATCAAGGGCTCCCAAAGGCAACTTTACTCCCATTACAACTTGCACAAAATACCACTGCCACGACCATCATGGGCACTCTGATAATCCCACGTTACTCATGTTTTGAAACAGCTTCACTGGCTCTCCATCCATATGATGGTCAAATATAAATCCTCCCTAAAAATATTTAAAGTTCTTTATAACTCAGCATTCTTTGGACTCTTATCCTGACACCACATAACAGGCTGAGGAGGAAAGCCAACCAGAACCTATTAATTGTCCCATCCTCGAATGTTCAATCCAATCAGGCCACTTCAAATAGAGCCTTTTCCCCTATATGCACCCTCAATATGGAATTCCCTCCCATTGGACATACAATCCCCTCAAATGCCATAAATGAGTTCTGGCATAGGCTGAAAACACATCTATTTGTTGAGCGTTTTGGCTACAACACCTAAAAGCTCAGCCCTCTATGTTCACCCTCATGTTCTAATCAGCCTTATTGTATCTTTCATGTTGTAAGAGACATAAAAGAAAAAAAAAAGGTTTAGTCATAACTTATACTTTTGTTACCCACTGTTATACTTTTATCTGCTTATGAAGTTACTTATAAAATCTTTCATTCTCACGTTATTTGTACACCGCTGTGACTCATAGAAACAACGGTATAAAAAAAAAAGTTGTTAAATAAAGCACAGTTACTTACCTGTAACAGGTGATCTCTGGGAACAGCAGGAATTAGTCCTCACATATGGGTACGTCGGTACCGACGGAGCCTGCGTGGGAACGCTCCCCAGCTTCCCAAAAAGGAAAGCTTTTGGGAGCATCCCACAGCACCTGCGCGCTGCCTTCTCGCCTTTCCTAACCAACTCTCCTCAGTTCGAGTTTAAAGCTGAGACAATAGAGAGAGAGAGGAAAGGAAAGACAGAGAGAGATACAACTCCTAGGGGAGGTGGGAAGGTTGTGAGGACTAATTCCTGCTGTTCCCAGAGATCACCTGTTACAGGTAAGTAACTGTGCTATCTCCAGGAACAAGCAGGAATGAGTCCTCACATATGGGGACTCCCTAGCTAAGATGCCTGGGAGATCCCCAAGGGTATGAGACCCTGAAGGGTTCCTCGTCTTCCTATAGATCTCAGGCATCCATTCAGGGAAGGAGGGCAGGAGTTGCTCAAGAATGGAACAGGTGTCTGAGGACAGCCTGACCAAACAAGGCATCCCGGCGGGAGTCCTTGTCCAAACAGTAATGGGCTGTGAAGGTATGAACCGAGGCCCAGGTGGCTGTTCGACAGATCTGGTCGATGGACACAGAATGAAGATGAGCCACAGAGGTGGCCATGGCCCTCACATTGTGAGCTGTGACATGGCCCTCCAGAGAAAGGTTCTTACTCTGGTAAACAAAAGAAATACACTGAGCAATCCAATTGGACAGTGTTTTTTTAGAGACTGGAAGTCCCAAATGAGAAGGATCAAAAGCAACAAAAAGCTGGGAAGACTTTCTATGTTGCTGTGTCCTGTGTAAGTAAAAAGCAAGAGCTCTTTTACAATCTAGAGTATGAAGGTTCCTCTCTGCAGTGGATGCATGAGGAGCTGCAAAAGAGACAGGTAAATATACCTCTTGATTAAGATGAAAAGGTGAGACCACTTTAGGCATAAAGTGAGGATTTGTCCTAAGGACTACCTTATCATGATGGAACCTTGTATAAGGTGGATTAGCCACTAATGCCTGCAGTTCACTGATGCGGCGAGCAGAAGTGATTGCAATAAGGAAAATAATCTTCCAGGAAAGAAATTTCAAGGAGGTAGTGGCTAAGGGTTCAAAAGGTGGCTTCATAAGCTGACCAAGAAACAAGTTTAAGTCCCATGCCACCGGAGGAGGTCGAATGGGAGGTTTAGTTAAAGTTAGGCCTCTCATGAATCTTGCAATAAGAGGATGAGAGGAAATAGGTTGTCCATTGAGAGGCTTAAGGGATGCTGCAATAGCACTCAAATGGACCCTTACTGAATTCGTTTTAAGGCCTGCATTGGAGAGATGCAGGAGATATTCCAATAGAGAATTCAGAGGAAGTGCCAGAGGGTCAAGACCCTTTTGAGCACACCAAATGGAAAATTTTTTCCACTTAAAAGCATAGGAAAGCCTAGTGGAAGGTTTTCTGGAAGCATGGAGGATATCCTTCACTTGCTGAGAAAGATTGAAGTCTTGAAGGTCTAGGCCTTCAGTAACCAAGCTCTGAGGTGAAGGGACTTGGGGTTTGGATGCCACAAAGTCCCTTCTTCCTGGGACAGGTGGTATGGCGCAGCTCCCAAGTCCAGGGAGGGGGCTTGGGAGAGATGCAGAAGTAGAGGGTACCACACTTGGCGTGGCCAGCGTGGAGCTATGAGGATCATAGATCCTTGATCCCTCTGGAGTTTGAACAGAGTCTTGGGAATCAAAGGAATGGGTGGAAAGGCATACAGGAAGCCGTGACCCCAATGAAGGCATCCTTGGCCTGAACTCCCTGACACGGAATTCTGGAACAGAACTGGGGAAGTTTGGCATGCCACGGACTTGCAAAGAGGTCTATGTCCGGGGTTCCCCATTCCTGGAAGATTCTGAGTACCTGATCCATGTGCAGGGACCATTCGTGTGGAAGCAGAACTCAACAGAGTCTGTCTGCCCAAGAGTTTTGGATTCCTGGGAGGTATACTGCCAGGAGATGGATTTGATGATCTCTGGCGAAGGCCCATAATCTTAGAGCTTCGTTGCAAAGCGACAGAGAGCCAGTTCCTCCTTGCTTGTTTATGTAAAACATGGCTACTTGATTGTCCATATGAATGAGGGCTGTCTTGTAGCTGAGGAGGGTATGAAAGACCTTGAGAGCTAGGAACACTGCTCGAAGTTCCAAGTGGTTGATATGAAGAGAGGTCTCCTGTGGGGACCAAGTGCCTTGGGTGGAGAGGTCTTGTAGATGAGCTCCCCAACCTGTTTGGGAGGCATCTGTTGTGAGGGTTGCTTGGGGCAACAAAGGTTGGAAGGGGGACCCCAGCAACAGATTTTGAGTGGACATCCACCATTGAAGAGACCAAAAGAGACGTTTGGAGGTTGCTATTTGGTCTGAGAGAGCTACTGAAGCTTGAGTTCACTGGGTGGACAAAGTCCATTGAGCTGCTCTCATGTGTAGGCGAGCATAGGGTACCACATGTACTGTGGAAGCCATATGGCCTAGCAGCTGTAGCATCTCCCTGGCAGTTAAGTGGCTCTTTGACTGAATCTGGGAGGCTAACTGCACTAGACGTTGACAACGGGCCTGAGGGAGGTAGGCCCTTGCAGAAGTGGTGTCCAACCAGGCCCCTATGAATTCCAGGGACTGAGTAGGGGTGAGCTGGGACTTTAGGAGGTTTACCACAAGTCCCAGGTATTGTAGAATGCGCCTGGTGCGGTTCAGGGAGATCTGAGCCTCCGACTGGGTTGGAGCTCGGATGAGCCAGTCGTCCAGATATGGGAAGACAAATATTCCCAGAGTGCGTAGAAATGCAGCAACTATTGCCATGCATTTGGTGAACACTCTTGGAGCAGAGGTTAGACCGAAAGGAAGCACTCTGTACTGGTAATGTTTTCCCTGGAACAGAAAACGTAGGAATTTTCTGTGAGATGGATGGATGAGGACATGAGTGTACGCATCCTTGAGATCTAGAGAACAAAGCCAATCCTGACTCTGCAGGTATGGAAGTAGAGTACCTAGAGAAAGCATCTTGAACTTCTCCTTGCATAGGAATTTGTTCAATTCTCTGAGATCTAGAATGAGTCTGTATCCCCCTGTTTTCTTTGGAATGAGAAAATAGGGGGAGTAAAACCCTGACCCCTGTTGAAGAAGAGGAACTTCTTCTATGGCCCTCTGGGCCAGAAGGGTAGTCACCTCCTGATCGAGAAGGTCGAGGAGAGATGTGGGAGAATTGAAGTGTCTCACCATGGTGTAGGGAGGAAGGTCTGAGAAATGAAGTTTGTAGCCCTCTCTTATGATGGAGAGGGTCCACTGCTCTGATGTGATTTGCTCCCATTTGAGAGCAAAATGAGCTAACCTTCCTGGAATGGTGAGAGGTCTGGCTGTTGTAGAGCCAGAAAGGTTAAGTTCTCTAGTATCAAGTCAAAAACCCTGAGGGGGTTGGGACTGCTGGGTTGTAGCAGCCCCTGCAGGTTTAGGCCTGGCCTGTTTAGGTTGCTGACGCTTAGTAGTAGCAAAGCGACCTGTAGAAGATTGTTGGCCAGAAGTGGAAGGAAATCTGCTCCTTTTGTAAAAAGGCTTTTTGAAAGGTTTTTTCTTGGCTGGAATGGAGGTTGACTGGAAAGTCTATCCAGAGCAGAATTCTCTGCATCCATTTGAGTGGCTTTTATTTGCCACTCTTTGCCAAAGAGATTTTCACCCGTACAGGGCAGATTTCCTAAGCCATCTTGAACCCAGGGTTCTAGATCAGAAGCCTGGAGCCAAGCAATTCTGCGAGCAGCTATGGCAATGCCTGAGGCTCTGCTGGCACCTTCAAAGGAGTCAAAGGCTGCCCTATTGGAAAACTTTGAAATGTCTTGAGTATGCTTAAGCCAAAGGAGGAACTCATCCCTTCTATCCTCTGGAATAAAAGGGAGAAAGTTGTGCAGCTTTTGTGCAACTTCCTTTAGAAACATACCCATATAAAGGCTATATGAGTTGATTCTGGCAATAAGCATGCTGGCCTGGAAGATTTTCCTACCAAAAGCATCCAAGTTCCTGCATTCTCTTCCTGGAGGAGCAGAAGAGTGTCTTTTGGTACTCTTTATCCTTTTCATAGCTGACTGCACCACAACGGAGTGGTGAGGAGGCTGAGTTTTCTGAAATCCAGGACAAGGAGGGACACGGTACATAGTGTCCAATCTGCGAGAATGAGGAGAAAGGGTGAGAGGAGTCTCCCATAAGTCAATCATATGTTCATGAAGAATTTCATGAATTGGCAAGGTGACTGCCTCTCTGGGAGCCTTAGAGTATCCTAAAATATCTAATTTTTTTGCTCTAGGCTCTTTTTCAGAGGTTATTGAAATAGAGAGTCCTTTAGCCACTTCTATTATGAAGTCTTGAAAGGACAAATCCTCTGGAGGAGACATTCTCCTCTTTGGAGAAGTAGGCTCCTCAGGAAGGGTAATGGATACTTCAGGAGACTCATCTGATGAATCAGAATCATCAGAGGAATCGAAGTATCGTCTGTCCGCTTCCAACGATCGATACGCGTATCGATCGGTACCGACATCGGGCGTCCCCGGTACCGGATCGGTACCGAGAAATAGCCCTGGACCAGGAGCCGGAGTCAGTATCCTGGTCGATGTCGATGCAGTCGGTGCCGGTACCAACAACGGAACTCGTTGTGGTACCGTCGGCGTCGCAGCTTTAATAAAAGCCCTTATAGCCTGCTGCATGGATTGAACAGTCAGATCCATGGACGCCACGACTGCCTGGGTGTCGGTACCGGGAGAAAGTGCCGGTACCCCAGAGCAGTCTAACAGGTGATCGGTCGAGGCCGTGCCATCGATGTCAACCTGTAACCCCATAGGAGGAGCTTTGGAAGCCGAAGCTTCCCGCCGGGGTTGTTTGGCTGGGGCAGGATCCTCGAGGGCAAGCCCGGAGGCATCTCGATGCTTAGAGGGAGATTTGCCCTTTGAGGACCTGCTAGCATTATGTTTGGTTACCTGAGACCCATCAGGAGAGGAAGACCTGGAAGATGTCGATGCCACCGCCGGTGCATCCGTGGGAAACAGCACATGGAGCTTGGCTGCCTGGTTCTGTAACCCTCGTTTAGACATTAGAGAGCAGGACTGGCAATCCGGAATGGAATGTTCAGGCCCCAAACATTTAAGACACCATTCATGGGTATCTGTAACAGAAATTGTACCGCTACACTTAGTGCATTTTTTGAACCCGGAGGCTGGTTTTTCCATGAGGGGAAAATGTTTCTGTGGGCCTGAAGGCTTAAGAAGAAAAATACACCAAGTGAGGAAAAAATATATATATATATATTTTTTTTTTTAGAAAGAAAAGAAAAGAAAAGACCGGCGGTACCGGTCCGGCGTCCGGGAAGGCAGCGGCCAAAGAAATAAATTAAAATAAAGAACTTCTTCAGCGGTGACAGGAACACGACCTGCTGGCTCCGCAGAAAAGAAGAACTGAAGAGAGTTGGTTAGGAAAGGCGGGAAGGCAGCGCGCAGGCGCTGTGGGATGCTCCCAAAAGCTTTCCTTTTTGGGAAGCTGGGGAGCGTTCCCGCACAGGCTCCGTCGGTACCGACGTACCCATATGTGAGGACTCATTCTTGCTTGTTCCTGGAGATATAAAAACTACTGCATATCAGTAAAATCATGTACATTTCTTGTAAATGGCTATGAAATAAAGAAGAACACAAACATTTAAGGGCACTACAGAAATAAGAAGTAATCAACAGATGTGAAGCATGGTTAGTGTGAGATTTTTTCTATTGAGAATAAAAAGCTTAACATTTGCACAGTTGCTCTTCAGTGCTTATCCCAAAAGCAGTTAAAACGTCCAATACTTATTCATTTAACTGTATTTATATCCCGCTTTTCACCGGGTCAATACAAGATGGTAGTTTCTATATGTGAACATTAAACGCCATTGTCAAATCATAGAAAGAGTAGTTACTCACCTGTAACAGGTTTTCTCCAGGAGCAGCAGGAATCAGTCCTCACATATGGGTGACATGGACGTCGATGGAGCCAGTTTTCCAAGAAAGCCTTTGGGAATGCAGGCACGCATGCGCGGTTCCCTTCCCGCCTAAAGGTGCCATCTTGCTCAGTCAAATGACATAGCTAAAAAAACAGCACACAAAAATGTAAAAATAAACTATGTACAACTGCAACTCCCAGGGGAGGAGGGAGGGTTGTGAGGACCGATTCCTGCTGCTCCTGGAGAACACCTGTTACAGGTGAGTAACTACTCTTTCTCCAGGACCAAGCAGGAAGTCAGTCCTCACATATGGGTGACTCCCTAGCTCTGGGCTACCAAAGAACCCAGGCTGAACAAGAGAACTCCCTCTAGTCCCAGCGTCAAAGAAAGGCTTTTCACTGACAGAACCTCCACCGGTAGCCCAACGGAGGGCTGGAGGGCAGGAGTTGCCTAAACCTCAAAGAGATTCCGGAGTACTGCCTGGCCAAAAGCACTGTCCCTACGGGACTCCCTTTCCAGACAGTAATGAGCCGCAAAAGTCTGGCTTGAGGACAAAGTTGCAGCCCTGCAGATGTCCACCAACGGTACAGAGCGGAGGTGAGCCACTGAGGCAGCCATTGCCCTGACACGATGGGCCGTGACCCGACCCTGCAAAGGAAGGTCAGCCGCCCTGTAAGCCCAGGTGATACGGTCAGCTACCCAGGTGGACAAGGTACGCTTGGACACAGCTAACCCCCAAATTATTAGGGTCAAAAGATATGAAGAGCTGAGTAGCCCTTCTATGCCCCTGCGTACGGTCAAGGTAGAAGGATAAGGCCCTCCTACAGTCCAGGGTATGCAGAACTGCCTCAGCCTGACTTGCATGAGGCCTAGGGAAGAATGTTGGAAGAACCACCTCTTGGTTAAGGTGGAAGGAGGAGACAACCTTTGGGAGGAAATTTGGATGAGTCCTAAGGACCACCCTGTTCCTATAGAAAAGGGTGTAAGGCCTGTCACAGACCAGGGCCTGAAGCTCACTCACTCGCCTGGCCGAGGTTAAGGCTATCAAGAAGAGTGTCTTCCAGAACAGGAAGCATAGAGGGCAAGTAGCCATCGGCTCAAAAGGTGGGCGAGTCAGTTGCTGCAAGACCACATTCAACTCCCACTCAGGAGCAGGAGGACGGATTGGAGGCTTGAGCAAAAGCAAGCCTCTGAGAAAGCGGGCCACCAAGGGGTGAACTGACAGAGAATGTCCTTCCACCAGTGAGTGGTGAGATGCTAGAGCTGAGAGGTGGACCCGAACAGAATTGGACTTAAGTCCTTGATTTGACAAGTGCAGTAAGTACTGAAGCACTACTGGCACAGTACAGGAGAAAGGATCCTCTGTAGGTAGCTGACACCACACAGAAAACCTTTTCCATTTGAGAGCATAGGTTTTCCTAGTGGACTGTTTCCTAGAGGCTAGGACAACCTCTTCAACTTCCTGAGGTAGGCCCCAGGGAGCCAAAACTACCCTTGCAGCCTCCAGGCCATCAAATTGAGAGCTTTGAGATATGGGTGCAGAAGGGAACCCTGATCCTGAGAGAGAAGGTTGGGTTGCAACCCCAGAGGCAGTGGGGGATCCACTGCCAGCTGACGCAGAAGTGGAAACCAAGGCTGTCTCGGCCACCTGGGAGCCACCAGCAGGACCAAGGCCTTGTCCTGAAGGATCTTCAACAGGGTTCGGGCCACCAAGGGCGTGGGAGGAAACGCATACAGGAGGCCCTGAGACCAGGGAATCAGAATAGCATCTGCTGCTATCCGCAGAGGATGCGGTTGCCTGGAGCAGAACTTTGGCAGCTGTTTGTTCAGTGGACTGGCAAAGAGATCTATGGAGGGAAGTCCCCATTTCAGGAAAATCTTTTGAACTACCAAAGGATGGAGCTGCCACTCGTGGGGCTGCAGAATCCTGCTCAACTTGTCGGCCAGGTAGTTTTCCTGGCCAGGTAGATACAAAGCCTTGAGGAGCATGTTGTGCCTGAGAGCAAACAAGCAAAGGTCCTGTGCTTCCTAACAAAGGAGCCTGGACCCAGTTCCGCCCTGCTTGTTCACATAAAACATGGCTACCTGGTTGTCTGTTTGGACTAGGACAGACTGATGAGCCAGGGTTGGAGAGAAAGTCTTGAGGGCTAACCGAATAGCCCTGAGTTCCAGTAGATTGATTTGTTGTGCAGCCTCCCAGGGAGACCACAGGCCCTGGGTGCACTTGCCTAGACAATGAGCCCCCCATCCCTGCAGGGAGGCATCCGTGGTCAACACCACAGTGAACCCAGGAATCTGAAAAGGCACCCCTTGCAGTAGATTGGGTGGGTGCAGCCACCAGCGGAGGGCGTTCAGAAATTGTCTGGACACCCTTATTCTGTCTCTGAGGCTGCCTGTGGCCTGTGACCACTGAGTCCGAAGGCACCACTGTGCAGGCCTCATATGGAGCCTGGCATTGGGGGTCACATGTACTGTCGAAGCCATGTGGCCAAGAAGCCTCAGGCAGAGTCTGGCGGAGACCAGTGACCTGCTGAAAAACTAGTTTGCTAAGTTTATCAGTCTTTGTGCTCTATCTTCTGGCAAGAATGCCTTTGCCAGCAGAGAGTCCAATCTTGCCCCTATGAACTCCAAGTTCTGGGAGGGGAGCAAAGTGGACTTTGCGAAGTTTATGACAAACCCCAGGTTTTGAAGGAGAGCAATAGTTCTGAGGGTGGCTTGTCTGGCCTCCTGGCACGTCTGACCCCTGATGAGCCAGTCGTCCAGATAGGGGAAGACAAAGATTCCTTGATCTCTCAGGTAGGCCGCCACCACTGCCAGGCACTTGGTAAAGACCCTGGGAGCGGAGGTGAGGCCAAAGGGCAGAACTCTGTACTGATAATGGTTTCCTCCCACAATGAACCCGAGGTACTTTCTGTGGTCTGGATGAATGAGGATGTGAGTGTACGCATCCTTTAGATCTAAGGAGCATAGCCAATCTCCCTGCTGGAGGTAGGGCAGAAGTGTTCCAAGAGTAAGCATCTTGAACTTTTCCTTCTCTAGGAATTTGTTGAGATTTCTGAGGTCTAGAATAGGCCGAAGGCCACCGGTTCTTTTGGGGACAAGGAAATACCTGGAGTAGAACCCCTGACCCTGTAGGTGGGGAGGCACAGGCTCCACTGCCCTGTCCACCAACAGACCTTGGAGCTCCTGAAGGAGGTGGTCTGTGTGCAGGTGAGGCCTTGGAGGCTCCCCTGGAAAGTATGGAGGAGGCAGCTATTGGAAGTGTAGCAGATAGCCCTTGTGGACTATGCTGAGCACCCAACTGTCTCCAGTGATGAGTGGCCACTTGTGGGCAAACAGGGCTAGGCGACCTCCTGTGCAGGGTTGGGAGAGCAGGGACGGAGAGGCTATGCCTAAGGAGTCAAAAAACCCCACCCTGAGTGGGAGCAGGGGCCGGAGGCTTGGGAGTCCTCTGCCTACGGGGCCCATTACCCTGCCCCTTGGCCTTCTGACCCTGAGGGGGAGCTTGGGAGACCTGGTACTCTGTGTACTGTTTGTAGGCAGTGCACTTCCTCGGGTAAAAGGGCTTTTTTTACCCAAGCCCTTCTTTTTGTGAGAAGGGGCAGAAGTCTTTCTAGACAGCCTTATCCTCGTGAGGTGCTCGGTTTCGAGCTGTGCGGCCTTCTCGGTCATGGGCTTACCAAAAAGGTTCTCACCTCGGCAAGGGACATCGACCAACTTGTCCTGAACCCATGGGCTCGAGGTCTGATGACTGCAGCCATGCCTGGCGTCGAGCCGCAATACTGGCTGCCGCAACACGGGCCGAAGCCTCGAAGCCATCGTAGGCAGCGCGGGACATAAACTTGGAGCATTCCCATATCCCCGAGGACAAGAACTTGAACCTCTGCAAGGGTTCCCCGGAGAGACCAGCAGAGAACCCGGCCAGCTCCTTGGCCAGGTCCTGCAAGTACATGCCCATGTACAGCTAGTAAGACTGGACACGGCAAGCAAGCATCGAGCCCTGGAAGCACTTTCTGCCAAAACCATCCAGGTTCCAGGCCTCCCTGCCAGGGGGCACCGCGGAGTGCATCTTCTGACTTTTCAGGCGATGCATGGTGGATTCCACCACCATGGAATGGTGTGGCAGCTGCACCTTCTGAAAGCCAGGGCTCTTCCGGAGTCGATAGATAGAATTGACCCGCTTGCTTAGAACCGGCGCCGAGGCCGGTGCCTCCCACATCCGGAAGAGGAGCCGTTCCAGCATCGGAGGAACCGGAACAGTAAAGGCCTCCTTCAGAGGAGAGTCATACTGTAGGGCCTCGAGCTCCTCGGCTCGAGGCTCCTCCTCGGGGTCTGCAGGGATAGCCAACGCAGTGGCCATATCCTGGACGAACTCCGAGAACCAGGTGTCCTCCGGAGGGGATCTACTCCGGGGCTCAGACTGCAGTGAGTCCGACGGGACGCACTGAGTCCTGAAGGTGTCGGGGGACTCCTCGTCCTCCGTCTCCCAGGTGGACTCGTCCGATGAGGAATTGGGGTTATACCTCGCGGGGCCTGTGAGCACCCGCCCCGAAGCCAAAGACACCGGCATCGACGCCCTCGGTCCCGAACGGGAGGTTGAGGGAGACCACGACAGAGGTCGACCTCGAGCCTTCATGGTCTCGAGTATCGGCTCGGTCTCCGGGGTCGACTTCGAAGTCGATGTCCCAGTGGTCGGGGCAGATGCGCCAGACAGGCTGGCCATCAGTGCCCGCTGCTGTTCCATGAAGGCAGACAATCTGCACTCCAAGGCTGTCAGCTTGAGACCCAGTTCAGGAAACTCAGCAGCCACCGACTCGAGCCCCGGCAGTGCTGGGCCCGACGTCGGCTCTCTGGGAGGAGAGTCCATGAGGACTACAGAGCTTACGTGTCCAGCAGACTCCGGCTCCACACGAGGTACTTTTGGCGGCTTCTCCTGTTCCACGGGCCTGGGGGCGACGGTCGGGGGTCTGAGACCTAGCTCTCGAGGAGCCAGGGACCTCTTCCGACTATGTCCTCGCGAGCCGCTTCTTCCTCTTTCGTTCCCGGTCGGGGGACCCCCTGTCCAAGGAGCCCCGACGGTGCTTGGGATCCGACTCCCGAGATGTCGAGGCCTCAGATGAGGTCTGGGCCCGGCCGGAGGCCTAGTCGGAGAAAAGCCTTTCCTTTTGGTGCTGACGACTTCGAAGCGCCTTGGAAGACATCTTTCCACATGGTCCACAGATCTTAGGATCGTGGTCAGGACCCAGGCACCGAAGGCAGCAGTCGTGTGTGTCGGTGAGAGACATTAGCTTCTTGCACCGATCACACTTTTTGAAACCACTGGAAGCCATTGGGGAAAAAAAGAGTCCCCGTGAGATCAAAGGACCGGCCTTCCAGGGAAAAAGAAAAAAGGGTGCGAATGCCAGCCACAAAGGGCAAAAACCGAAAAAATAAGAGCGGGCTCGATACCAGTGTACTGAACCCCGCGGGAGGGGAACCGGCGTCGAACCGGAGAAAAAATAGCGAAGGAATTGCGAAAAAAATCCAACTATTTTCCGGGAGGACTAGGACACACGTCCGATGGGCTTCACGGAAAAAGAGAGACTGAGCAAGATGGCACCTTTAGGCGGGAAGGGAACCGCGCATGTGTGCCTGCATTCCCAAAGGCTTTCTTGGAAAGCTGGGGGAATGCTCCGCAAGGGCTCCATCGACATCAATGTCACCCATATGTGAGGACTGACTTCCTGCTTGGTCCTGGAGAATGTAAGATATACCATACTGGGTCAGCACAAAGGTCCATCAAGCCCAGTATCCTATTTCTAAAAGTGGCCAATCCAGGTCACAAGTACCTGTCAGCTTGCCAAAAGGTAGACAGATTCCTTGTTGCTTATCCTAAGAAGTGGCGTCACATAGTGAATGGCTGCGCTCCGTATAGGGTCAGCACTAATCTAGCATAAGAGTTACTTACCCCCTCGTTGGTGGCTGTGGAGCAGTGGAAGAAATCTGTAAGGTATCAGGGCAGATGGTGTGCAAAATAGTAATTACACTTACCTGGTAATTGTAGTTCCTTGAGTGACGACAGCTTAGTCCTCCACCTCTGGGTAGTGCACCTCCTCCTGCAGCTTGGAGACTGGACCAATCAAAACTTGGCATCACTGGAAGTAGCGTGCTGGCATTCCCTTTCAGCTCCAGTGAACTATTGACAAAGCAGACTCAAAAGAGCAACAAACAAGTAGCTAACCACTTAAAAGTATCGTAAAACTTGCATAAATTTGAACTTTGAAATTTCCCAAAAAGCAAACAGATATCCTTAAGGGAAGCCTGTCCCCCCTCCCCCCTCCGCCTGCCGAGCCAGAGACAGCCAGCGAGAGAAAGGAACAGACAAACTAGTCAGACTGAACTTAAGAGTTAGTCACGAATCGGAAATACTCACCTGTACAACCACCTCTCAGGATCGCACGCATGCCGTGACAACCTATAACCCTGAGGGCGGGATTGAGGACTAAGCTGTCGTCACTCAAGGAACTACAATTACCAGGTAAGTGTAATTACTATTTCCTTATCGTTCCTCCAGCTTAGTCCTCCACCTCTGGGATGTAGCAGAGCAGTACTAACGGGAGGGACCCTGCCAGCCGGCACGCAACACCGCCGAACCAAAACAGGCATCCCTTGCCGCCAGAACATCCAGCCGATAGTGCTTACTGAACGTATGCAACGACGACCACGTTGCCGCCTTACAAATTTCCACCGGCGAAACCAAACTGTGCTCCGCCCAAGATGCCGCCTGCGCCTTAGTTGAATGACCTCAAACCCATCGGAGCAGAGCGACCCTGCAGCATATATGCTGAAACAATCGCTTCCTTAATCCACCTGGAAATCGAAACCTTCGACACCGCCTCACCTCGTCTGGGGCCCCCAAACAGTACAAACAACCGATCCGACTTGCGGAAGGACTCGGTGACCGACAAATAATGGCGCAACACTCTCTTGATATCTAAACGACTTAGACCCCGATCAGAAGCCTGCTCCCCTGCCGACCGCAAGACAGGGAGCGACACCACCTGATTCACATGAAAGGAAGAAGACACCTTGCGAAGAAAAGGCGGCACCGGCCTGAGAACCATCTTCTGAGAAGAAAATGAGAGAAAAGGCTCCCGGCACGAGAGCGCCTGAAGCTCCGAGATACGCCGAGCTGAACAAATAGCCACCAAGAACACCACCTTCAGAGTCAAATCTTTCACCGAGGCTTGCGATAAAGGTTCAAACGGAGCTCCACTCAGCGCCCGTAATACTAAGTTGAGATCCCACGGAGGGACAGCAATCCGACGAGCCGGACGCAATCTAGAAACTGCTTTAAGAAAACCCCAACATCGACATGCGCCCCCAACGCAACCCCTTGCACTTTATCTCTGTAGCAGGCCAGGGCCGCCAGTTGCACTCTTAAGGAACTGGCAGCCAATCCTTTATCGAAACCATCCTGTAAAAAATCCAACACCACCGGAACCGATGCCGTGGCAGCGCGGACTTGACGTCTTGAACACCAGTCCTCAAAAATTCGCCAGACGTGCACATACGCGAGCGAAGTTGAACGTTTACGCGTCTGAAGTCAAGTCGCTACCATGGACTTGGAATAGCCTTTCTTCTTTAGCCGCGCCCTTTCAATGGCCAAGCCGTAAGCGAGAATCTCTCCACCCGGGGCAATAACCGACCGAAGCGTTTCCATGC
The DNA here is from genome assembly GCA_033557465.1 of Ichthyophis bannanicus. Classification (NCBI taxonomy): domain Eukaryota; kingdom Metazoa; phylum Chordata; class Amphibia; order Gymnophiona; family Ichthyophiidae; genus Ichthyophis; species Ichthyophis bannanicus. The sequence continues at coordinate 628,316,816 of CM066034.1, read as the reverse complement.
GAAAGTGAGGCACCCGAAGGAAGCGATTTACTGCCTTGAGATCTAGAATGGGGCGAAGAGAGCCATCCTTCTTTGGCACCACGAAATATATGGAATAGCGCCCCATGCCGTATTCTGCTGGCGGAACCGGTACGACCGCCCCCAACTGAAGACGATGATCCAAAGGTTTGCCTCACCTGTAATGCATTTTGAGGGCTCCTACAGGGAGAGAGCACGAAGGAGTCCAACACCGGCTTCGCGAGGTCTAAGGCATAACCGTCGCGAATGATCTCCAAAACCCACTGGTCGGACGTAATGTGGGTCCAGGCAGAAAGAAAACCCCGAAGACGACCACCGATCGGCTGAATTTATGCCTGGACCCGCCGCCCTTCATTGCGGCTTACGAGCTCCTGCGGAGGCTGTGGAAGCGAAACCTGATCAGGATCCAAAAGCAGTAAAGAACACTCAAACACCACGAGTATGATATTTCAGTTCATATCATTCACACCACAGGTTGACTAACAGTAGAGAATGCTGCAATAGCAATACCTTAGTGAATAAATTTCGAACCTATGAGCCTTTGCCCAGATAAATAAACTGAAGCTGGAAGGGGCTACAGCATAAAAACAAAAAAAAGCCTGGATTTGCAGCATAAGTCATTTAAGAGGAGACTCGAGGACCTAAACATGTCTACTTTATTCTGGGGTATATGGCATAAGACAGCGGAGTAGCCGCCTAGTGGTTAGAGCAACAGCCTAGACCTCAAGAGATCAGGGTTTGCCTCCCACTGGCACTCCTTGTAGCCTTGAGCAAGTCACTTTATCCTCCATTGCTTCGAAGAAAAGGCCTGGCAAATCTACTTCGTCATACCTTGCCAAGACAACCCAGGGGTTGCTGAGTCATAGGAGTTGACTTGAAGACACACACAAAACACTATATATTATATATATTATATATATATAGCAGAGACATTAATACTGGAAAAGCATTTAATGCACAAACCAACAATTTCTAAAAGAAAGGAAGCAGCAGAATGATAAAAAGCTCCAAGGATATACAGTAGATAAAAACACCTGGAAATATTTTTTCAGAGGGGGCAATGGATGCATAAAATAGACTCCTGAAGGAAGTGGCGGAGATTGAAAAAGGGATCATGAAATCCAAAAGCATGTGGGAATACAAAGGATATCTTAATGGCAAGAGAATGATAAAAAAGCATTGCCATAACCTGCACAGAACAGTGGTTCAGCGCAAAAATGCCAGTAAAATTTCACACATTGTTTCCAAAAAGACCGGAAGGAAGGAGATTAGCTTTATGCTACAGATATAGGACAGACTAGTGCTGGATAGGAAAGTTCTGGAACGCCGTGTTATTACAGCTGTCTTTCCCTGCCTCCCTCTGATAAAGCTGAAACGGGAAACCTCTCATGCTATTACACTGCATGGCTCTTCATCCCTGCATACCACATCAGTTAAAGTACCACATAAATATATACTTTCTTAATTGAATTAGCAGCTAAAATTATGAACGCGCCTCACACCACTGTGTTACCATTATCCATTCAAGAGATATGAAAGCAAAACTTTTTACAATATTTAATATACTTTAACTCCTACCATTATAAACCAAATGACTTGACCAGAGGGCAATGGTTGCATATGGGAACAGACTTGACCATCTCAATATGTATACTTTGGAAGAAAGGTGGAATAATCCTGTTATATGTAAACTTATCACAATTTGTTGATTGTAATGAGTATTTCTGTTTAATGTAAACCGCGCTAATAAAAAGAGTGCGGTATAAAAGAACAATAAATAAATAAATAAATAAAATAAATATTGGAGGGCTTATATACTGCTTTTCACCAGGTCAAAGCAGTGAACATGGAACAATAGATTACATTAAACAGGTGTTAACTTATGTACATCAAACAAGGTAGAACTTGTAATTTAACATATTTACAGGTACATAGTAGATACATATGTTGCAAAGATGGCTTATTTAACCTATTTACAAGGTAGTAAGTAGTAAGTCTTGAATTCCTAATTACGTGGTATTGGTGTCTAACGTGTGCATGTATAGGAGGGCCATGGAATATGGGTGAGGGGAGAGAGATGCAGCAAAAATCTAAAAGAAGGCCGGTAAATGAATCAAACAGTCTACATGCTTAGTGGTGGTGATGAGAACTGTATCTGAATTCAAGAAGGTATGAGATAAGCACAGAGGATCTCTGAGGGAGAGAAACGAATTGTAGAGCTTAGCAGCTGGTATGCATGAGCGGACTAGATAGGTTCTAGGGTCTTTACTTGCTATCATTTTCCATTTCCACATGAGCAAAAAGTGAAAGACTGCTAACACTGTTACCTCAAAAATCTGTACAGGTATTACATGAAAAAAATTATTCCCAACACACCCTAGTGCTGAAATCAAAGACCATGCAAACTGAAGGGAATGGATAACAAATCGAGCATTAATAATATATTTCAGATTGAGATCACACTCCATATACCCTTGCTTAAGGAGTGAGCTTCTTTACGGTCATAGTATACATAAAACTTATTCCTTTGGAGAAATTGCCCCTGAAAATTTTATTGGGAGCACAAACATCATATACGGGACAGATAAGCCATACAAAGATTATTAAATCTGAATTTTGAAACACTGCATTCATACAGGATCCATATTTTCATCATAATCATAATACTTAAAACATGCCTGCACTCTACAGACACAGATCACAGAACGGCAGTCACAGAATACAATTTATTTGTTATGACAACGCAAACTGCATCTCTTTTTAGTTTTTTTGGAAAGGGGGATGGCAGTATTATCACATGGGTATATAAAAAAATTCTATATCTATCAATGATTAGCTTTCATTCAATGTCCTTAAAGTGTAGCCTTCCGTTTTTCATCATTTTTATGTTACAGGAAACTTTGTTCTGAAGTGGATGATTTCCGCAAAGCCTCAAATATCTTCTGATTTTCATGTTTGAGGCTATCCCCATAAGGTTACACATCGAGTGTACAAGAGAGCTTTACATAATGGAGAGACGCTATTTACATCAAGAATCTATTTGCTCACAAAGATGTGTCCGATTTTAAAGGTGGCATTTTCATGTAACAATTCACCCTTGTTTTCTAATAAATGCTTTAGATTTGCTTTTACCCATGGTGCTAGTTTGAAAGCAATGTTAAGCCCTGCTGTGTTGACAGCTCCTTCGTAGGCAGGACAGTCTTTGCATGGCCATGTCCCATGTGATGCTTGCAATGTATTTAACATCACTATACAGACTGATAAGTTTAGGAATCAGAGTCATGGACACTTGTTTAAAATTACACCACATGCAATTCCTCTTTTGTAATATACGTGAGCAGGTGTGTCTGTGGATTATTTTATGGGGGTCAAATGTCCCGACTTCTTAAAAACACTCATGGTCAAGCATAGGAGCGTTTTAAAAAGACGACAGCTGTTCACACCTTCTGTACTGCACCTTGGAGAAAAAGGTCATGATTTCTTTTCTCTGCGCCGTTTTTTGTATCAATCATTTTCATTTAGATATTCAAGGAGACGACAGAATGTCCGAGTTGCTAAAGAAGGAACAGAAATGGCTTTTTAGACTTGGGACTCTGTACCTAAGAGGCTGAATATCTCTATTGATCTTTTTTTTTTGTAAATACTCACTGATTAAACAAGATGGTGATATTCTGTACGGTCTTGCTATTTGGTCTCCGACTGATGGTGAAATTAGGTCTTTCCTAATCATTTTCTTCCCTGGAATCCCTCCAGTGCAGTCATGTGGTTTATGTTCATCCACCTGCAGGTGGAGACTGAGAACGAACTCCAAATCTCTCATTTAAGTAGCCTGTGCTCCCTTGCAGAGCCAGTATGAACCTGGCAGAGCAGCAGAACGGAATCCCAGACCCCAAAATCTCTACCAGCCCTGCAACAAAGCGTGCACCCCAAAAGATATGCACATCACCTTCAATAGACTGTCATTTTTTTTTTTTTTGGTGGAAGAGTGCCCACACAAGGCACCCCCACCCCTACCCCAAGAGCTAGAGTCCGTCATGGGGAGAGCAAACCATACAACAGCACAGTGGAACCCACAAGACCGAACAAAAACAAAGGGGAACAGACAACCAATTAATCCAACTTGCCTGTTTTAGCAAAAATTCTCTTTCAGAAAAGACACAAGACCAACAAAAGACAGCAGCCAAGTCCCGGTGGGTGGGTCCTGGACTGGACTGGAGGGACTCCAGGAAAGAAAATTAGCAGGCAAGGCCTAATTTCACCTTCCAGTTCATCCTTTCAGTCCAATCCAGATGTGTAGAACGTAATAAAGCAGCACTATCGCGGGGTGGGGACCAAAACATCGGCCTGTAGCACCCGAGCCCTGAAATCCACATCCTGACTAGTCTGTACATCCAACCTATAAAAGACGTGCAAAGGAATGAAAAAAAAAAAAAAAGACGGCCACGTCTCCACCCTGCAAATATCTTGAGGTAGAACAAGACTGAAAATCGCCCACGATGCCACCTGCACCCTGGTAGAATGGCCTTGCAAGCCCGTGGAACATGCCCCTTGTCTCACCCTTCCGACATCCACCAAACAGCACAAATAGGCATTCCGAAAGCTGAAAAGCCTCAGTCACCTTCAAGTACCGCTTAAGTGCCTTGCAGATATTGAGCATGTGCAGTTCCCTGGACTCCGCTACACTGGGAGAATAGGCAAAGGCCAGTAAAGTCATTGCCTGTTTCATGTGAAATTCCAAAACTACTTTAGGTAAGAAGGGACTGGGTGTAGAACAATTCGTTCCTTCATGATCTCCCTGAACGAAAGAGCCCGAAGTTCCAAGATGTGGCACGCTGAACAAATTGCCACCGGGAAAACCACTTTCATGTGTCAGATCCTTCAAAGAAGCCCCTGAAAGAGGCTTAAATGAAGGCTTTGCAAGCAAGATGGACATTCATAGACCACACCTGTGAGGACCACTGTGCCAAAAGCACCATCTAGAGAGGCCACATGTGAAGCCAAGCCCAAGGCACCAGCTCCAGAGGGGACGCCATTGAGCTGAGCACCTGCAGGTAGTCCCCAACTCTCAGGAGAGAAACCACTCGCAGACACTGCACCTTTCCTGGCAACTTTGCTATCCTGCCCTCCGACAAACACCATCCTCCGCCGAGTGTCAAAGTGGGCTCCCAAGTACTCCAAGGATTGAGACAGAGAGAGACAACTTTTAGCAAATTTCATAATCCAATCCAGCTCCTGAAGCTGGTGATCATAAAGGCTGTCGCCTCTCCACTCCCCTGAAAGGATTTTGTCCGAATCAACCAATCACCCAAATATGGGTAAACCAGAATGCCCTGCTTCCACAAGACTGCCGCCGCCAGCGCCACCACCACCACCACTATCACTTTGGTGAATATCCAGCGGGCGGTGGCAAGGCTGAAGGGGAGAGCCTGAAACTGCAGTGCCGCAGGAGTATTTTCAAAGTGCAGACACCACTAATGCTCCGAGCAAATCGAAATACGCAGATAAGTCTCAGACAGATTCAGGGATGTCAAGAACTCTCCTTGTCACACAGCCACAATGACAGACTGCAGTGTCTCCATACAAAAACGAGGTACCCAGAAGGCCCCATTTACCCCCTTCAAATCCAAAATGGGCCAAGATACTCCCCCCCCCCCCCCATCTCCTGAGGCTCAGGATCCTCTAAAAAAAATCCAACAGACCCTCTAGAGCCCTGAAGGAACCAATGACCCCATCGAGGCCCCATCCACAAAGTCAGGGAACCTCTCCCAGTGCAAGTGCTTCCCTGCTGCTGGGACTGCCAGCCCCTCCCCCCCCCCCAGGAGGGAGGGGGACTCCAGCTGGGGGAACCCTCACCAAGCCCCTGCTGCATCAGAAAGGCCTGATGCAACAGAAGAATGAACTCTGGTGAGAAAGTGGACTTACCCCCACCGTTCAAAGAGCCACTATCAGCACCGGGGGAATCCAGGGACACCGGCTTCAAACCCGGAGATTTCCTTCCCTCAGGGGCAGCAGCAGAGATAGCACTCAGAATGGTGGCCGTTCCCACCAAATCACTAGTGCTCTGGTCTCCCCTGCAGGGTGATCGCTGTCAGAAAGCCCCCCCCTCCCACCCCCAGCTGCTTCTGACACAGCTGAACCACCAGACTCTCTCCATGACAGCCTCGCTTGTTTTAATGCAGATGCAGTAAAGTCTGATCACAGAGAGCAGGCTCCAGTGGCTGCCACATGCAGCACAATGGCCCCTCTCAGCCTCGGCCATGTGCAGGAACCCTCCCCCCTTCAGAAGAGAGACTCACCAATCCTGGGTGCTGACTCCCCCTCTTTTTTTTTTTTTTTTTTAAAAACGCAAAAAAATGAGAAATGAGGGCTTCACCCCGGATCCCTTCCAGAAGTTGGGGGAAGAGGAGAAGGGGGAGCAACTGCCTCCTACCCAACCCAGAGGGTCCTGAGGAGCAGCTTGGGGAGAGATGAAGGGACCCAGTACCACTGGGTTCTGCATCCCAAAACAGCAGCTTAGCACTCGAAAAACAACAAATAGCACTGGGTATGTTCATCCACCTGCTAGAGATTGAGAAATACTGGCCCTGCAAGGGAGCACAGGCTACTTAAATGAGAGGTTTGGAGTTTGTTCTCAGTCTCTACCTGCTGGTGGATGAACATAACCCATGCATCTGGACTGGAAGGACAAACTAGAATCTGGTTTTCACATAGGTGGGGTTTCACAGCGATTTAAATAGCTGCCAGGTTGGTGGTTTTTGCAACAAGTCGTTAAGAACGCTGGAGTTTGTGTCAGTGTTATATGAGGTGCTTTTTATATGGTTATCTTTTTGCCTTTTATTTTTTCTTTGACAGATTCATAAGGTTCCTGAAGCATTTGTGAAACACAACCAATGTCAAACTTAAGTTTAGTCAAATGCCACTGTATTGACCTTGCTGTTCTACATTAATATCCTATGTTAAGCATGTATGTTCTCATTTACACTTAACAGGACCCTTTTTCTTTTTTCATCAACTTTGTTGAGCCCCTGAATATTTTTCTTTAACAGCTGGTCTGAGACTTTCCTGTGTATTGATTATTATTTATATAAAAAATGTTCTACAGCATGATTATGAGAAAACAGATCTCCAGTTTTTCTGTAAGTATTGTAAGATTTTGCAGTGAGTGGCTTTATTTGTTTTTCCAGTTTGAGTTATTTGCCCACAGCCATTTTTGGTATAGTTGTTGATTGACAGTACACACACACACACCCCAAGAGTAAGAGGAAAATAAAGTTTCGCTCACTGTATTACAACTGTGACTTGGCCAAAGTCAATTAATCTATGATACCCTTAAGAGCAAACACCAAGCTGAATTTCTTTCAGGTATTCAAGATCAAGGCATAATGAAGGTATTGCTCAATTGAAGAATGCAGGAAAAAATGTGAGGCACACTGACCATAAAAAAAAAAAAGAGTGGTAGATTCTTCTAGCAATTCAAAACATACTGAGCTAATATGATGCAGAAAATCTATCCACTGAATTACATGCACACATAGAACATTTTTCTCAATGCTTTAATCTATTCTTAATCTGCCAAAGCATTAAAAAAAAAAACCACACACACACACAATCTGAGGTGAAGTCAGAACAAACACAGAACTGTCCAGACCTATGCTCATTCTTCTAAAATATGTGAAAATCTATAAAGAGGTTGTTTTTTAGTATTATTTTTTCATCTTAGTACTGAAGTGCAGCAAATTGCTTTCCAAAAGCATCATGGGGAAATTTTACAACCTTCTAAATTTCTTTCCTTGAATCCTGCTAGAGCAGTTCAAAATGAGTGCATTAGGCTCCACAGCCAGCAGGCGGAGGCAGATGTGAGTAACTTGCAGCAATGTCATTACTTTGTAGATCCTCTGGTGCAACACTGACAGAAGCCAGTATGATACTTTTTCCCAAGTTTTTCAGTCTTGCATTTTGCTTAGGAAGTATTAACCAACCTTAATTTTGCAAAACACTTTTAGCACACTTTACCCTGCATCAGGCACAGATGCTGGCAATGCAGTTAAAAGCAGGGCTCTCAAACCCGTAGGGAAAAAAAAAAAAAAGAAAAAAAAAAAAAGAGTCTTCCTGGAGTGGGTCTTGGAAATTAGTAGGTATGTAAAATTTCTCATCATCCTGCTAGACCAGTCCAAAAAAGTGGGATGGACCCAAAAAGTCAGGATCCAGCATGAGGGGAAAATGACTGCTCCATCAAAAGCACCATCCGTCCAGCTTCCATATGCAACCTGTAGTGCCTCACAAAGGTGCTCAGGAATGACCAGGCATTTGTCTTTTGGGGACACCGAGGTAGACTCAGTCCATGACAAGACTTTTGCCCTCCAGCATGCATTCTCCACAGGAGGCAGGCTGAATTAAATGGCCTTCTTAAGCCAGAGAGCAATCAAGGACTTGGCAATCATTTGCCATTTTCTTGGACCGTTGAAGAGGACAAAGAGGTGGTCTAAGCATCATAAGGAATTAGTAGTTCCCATATACTTCAATGTCTCTGCAGTGAGGAGACACACCAAAATGATCAAGAGATCTGCATACCATAGCCTAAGAGGCCAGTCTGGCACCACCAAAATGTCTGAGCCCAGGCGAGAGAGAACCGTGCAAAAAAAACAGCTCAGCAAGGGCAACAGAGAAGATATATACAGAAGCCCCTAACTGGGGCCACATCTGCAGAAGGGCATCCAAACCCACAAACTACAAATCCTTTCTGCTGCTTTAAAAAAAAGAAAAAAAAAGAAGGTTCTTCAACTTGGCATTCTCCTTGGTGGCCATCAGAACACCACACTGGCAGGCCCACCTCTTCATGATGAAGATGAGCACTTACCAGGATCCATAATGTTCTCTCTCAAGTACACTATCCACTCCTGCAATGTATGCTGATGGGTCGGATGAGTCTCTGCCCACCAACATACTTCTGCCACTTCCATGGCACCGCAAGTTCCACCTTGCTTATTGACATATGCCATTGCCATGACATTGTCTGAGAATACTAAAAGCCTTTCCCCTCCATAAGGATCTAGAAATTATCCAGAGACAAGTATATTGCTCTGGCATCTACCATCTTGAGCTACCGGGTGGCTTCCTGAAGGGACCAGCACAACACCCCTGTGCAAACTGACCCTGACAAACAGATAATGAGCTTCCCCAGCCCAAAAGGCTGGCATCCATGGTATCTACCACTCAATCCAGTGCCTCCAGAAGCATTTTGTCCAGAGGGCAAGACTGCAGCCACCAGGCCAGCTCCCCCTTGATCTTCTTTCCATGGAAGAAGGTGCTTTTAGATTAACTGGAAACAAGGAAACCAGTAAGTCAAAAGGTGCCCCCTGCAGGTGACCTATGTGCTCTCTCGCCAAAGACACCAACTCCAGAGTCAAAGCCATTGACCCCAGGAGTTGCAGGTAGTCTCATGCCCTGGAAGTTGCCTGAGAGTAAAAGCCCCCAAGTTGGACCTGCAACTTAACCCAGTCTCTTTAAGGTGAGAAACACTTGGTCCACACAAGTATATAAGCAGGCACCCAGATACTCAAAGTTCTGAGAAAGAATTAAACTTCTTTTGGGGTAGTTTATCACCCAACCACTGCATCACCTGGGAAATGTCCACTATTGACTTCTCAAAGGAGTCAGAGTGAACCAGCTAATCATCCATATACTGGTGGATCTGGATCATCAGCCTATGCAGGAAGGTTGCCACGACCATCATGACCTTCGAGAAAGTGAAAGGGGCCATGGCAAGACCAAAAGACAGGGCGCAGAACTGAAAGTGGCAGTGTGGGATGCAGAAGCGGAGAAACTACTTATTCCTTGATAGTAATATGGAAATACGCTTCAAAAAGCTCAAAGTTAGAACTCCCCTTGCCCGACCTACACAATGACTGATCCGAGGGCCTCTGAGCTTGGCACTGACCGCCTTCAAATCCATACTGGGATGTAAAATAAATCACTTTCCTTCAGAACCACGAAGTAAATGGAATAGCACCCTTGATCTTGTTCTGTAGAATGTGCAGGAGGCACTGAAAAAATCTCCTTAAATCAAAGTTCTCTCAGCTAGTTAGTCACAGAGAGATCCCAGAAAAGCCTCCGGCAGAGGCCTCATGAATTCCAACGTGTACCCCCCCCCCCTTTTTTTTCCAGAACCAATTGGTGTGGGTCCATTCCAAGCTAAATAATGGAGAGTCTCTCTGACCATTTGTCTCTCAGAAGGGACCCACTGGATCTCATTGAGAGCCTAAGAGCTCCCAAGGTGGCCCCTGTTAAGTCACACAAGCATTGGAATTCATGAAAGGACTAATTTTTTCAGTTTTAGACCCATAGGTAGAATAGGCCACATCAGAGCTCTTTCAGGTCCTGCAATGCCCACACACACACTCCCCATAGATCTCTACAAGAGGAACCTTGTAACCTCTAGGCAATCTTCTTCCAGATCTTTCACCAGCTTTACTAGGTCTTCCTCAAAGAGCAACCTACCCTTGAAGGGGAGCTTGCTCAGCTGTAGCTTGTATGTGGCATAAAACAAACTAATCCCAGAGACAGAGCCACCTTTGGGTTAGCTTAGCTGCCAAAAAAACTTAGAACAAGCCTTGACAAATTTTGTGCAGATTTAGGAGCCAAACCAAAATCTTAGAAGCCAGTGCTCATACCTCAAACCCTCCTCAACCCCCACCCCCCATTCTCTTGCACTGGGTCTCATGTTCTCAAGTCTCATGAGTTCAACGCCAGAGTTCCTACACCATGCATCTTTAGATAACAGCTATACCTTCAGATAGCAAGTATCTGAGTAATGCAACAGTGGTGTGCCAGTCTGTGCGTTGGATGTGATAGTGGATGCCTTTGTGTGGGTCAGGTGCAGGACTGCGGTGCATGTGTGTGCGCATGCGCTGCAGAGCTGGAGAACTTTGTGTGTGGTGCAGAACTGAGGTTTCTGTGAGCATGTGTATGTAATGTGGAGCTGGGGTACTTGTGTGTGTGAGTCTTTGGTGTGGGGTGCTTGTGTATGTGTGTGTTCTTGGGGGAGGGGAATGCACCATTCATGCATACCTTTAAACTTGTACTCCCTCCTTCCCCCTCCAATCCCTCCCCACTCTGTTCCCCTTCCATTCCTCCCATACTTTTTTTTTTTTTTTTTTTTTAAATCTCAGGCCCAACCAGCTCTCCTGCCTGCAGGAGATGGGATCCCTGTGGGCAGCTATCACGGCCCTTGCCTACAGGGATCCGATCTCCCATAGGCAAAAGAGAAAGGGAAGTCCAAGACCACAGTCCAGATGCAAGCTGTCTACCCACAGGGATCTCATCTCCCACATACAGATAGATTTCACTTGTGCCACGATCACAGCCGTCCTTCTCTTCTGGCAGCAGGGAACAACATCCCCACAGGCAGCCAGAGTCAGTCCCTGCCATGATAGTGGCCTATGGCAGCACTTCTGTCCATGAAGGATGGGATCCTTGTGGGTGAGTAGGGACTGGTACCTACCATCTTCATGCTGCCGATTTTTTAAATCGCCATTGTGACCTGGCATCGGGGGTTTGTCAAGCCGTGCCTTAGAGGATAGCCTAATCGTGTTTTACAGCTTCTAAAATGGCTCTGGAAACGTCTCTGTGCCCATTTTCGGATGTCCAAAGCATGAATAGGGCTTCCAAAATCACCCCTTAAATGTTTAATTTTACTGTTTCCTTGTCCCTTCTCCATGCCTGCTGACAAATTCAACAAAACTATCATGTAGAAGATCGAAGCTGAAGGTTTTGCCTACAGTTAAAAGTTTAGCAGAGGGTTCACGTGATACAGTGAACCTAGCAGGACATGTTCCCCTGGGCTCAGAGGCTCCTCACCTCAAAACTGCTTAAAATTGCCCTAAAAAGCTCATTACCTTGGCCTTGCGTTGTCCCACAGTTTCCTATCACACATCCGTGAGTGTTGGTGGTGATCTGCAGGTCCATGACCTCCAAAAACATGAAGAAAGATCCTAAAATGGCAGAGGCAGCACCAGTGAGCTGACGAGAGGTAACATTCAGCAGCAGCCTTGTGGAGGAGGTGCCTGCTGCTGTCATCCAGGTGTTAGCAGTTTCCAAAGTTTATTTGAAAATATGGCTCAAATATCTCAGTGGGTGGCTGACTCAAGATCACCTGGGAGGTATGGAGCAGCAGATCTCCAGCTTGGAAAACACGAGTCACTCCTATGCTGCCACAATCCAAAAGCTGGAGAAACAAATGGAGCATCAGTCAGCCAAGATCGATAGTATTGAAAACCACAGCTGGCAGAAGAACCTGTGCATTGTGGGGATTCCTGAGTCGGTAGCAGAAAATGAACTCTATGGTTTTCTAGAGAGAGACTTGGCTCCCCACACACCTTAAACTTGGTGATCTGATGGGCACACTTATGATCAAACGTGTCCATTGTCTGGGCCTCCAGCAGGAGGGGGAGGGCTGGCCCTGAGTGATGATTGCGTTTCCATAATTATTTCCATAAAGAAGCCATGTTCCGGGCAGCTCGTGCACAGTGCAGTTTGTAACAGGAGGGCTGTCTGATCCTTTTCAAGATTACTCTACAACTGTGGTGTACGTGAAACTTGTGCAACAAGGATTGAAATTTGCTGTACTTTACCCAGCCCAATTGCGGGTGTTCCTTAATGGGACAGCACATTTGACTTCCCAGCAGAGGTGGATACCTTCAACACCTTGCCAACCTCAACAGGATCTTCATGAGACAGAGCGCTGAGAGGTGGGAAGGGTGCTGAACTCATACTGCTTGGTGCCTGTCTGATGGTGGACTCGAGCGGGCTTGTCTTATCTAACGGTGGAGCCTACTCCCTGCTGGGGATCGTACCTAGCAGATGGAGACTCCAACTGGGTTGGGAGAAATTGGATTTGGGAGGCTTTCCTGGAGGCTCTACTTAAGCAGCAGGCAGTATGCTCTGTTGGCAGGCCTGTTGTACATATGACTTGCGAGACGCAGTAGGGCTACATGACTTGGCTGTTGGTGGTCTGAGTATGTCTCTACTGAACCAAGGACAGCCCCCTTTCTTCAGACCTGCTTTGCTGCTCTGAGCCGACACACTTGGAAGACTCCCTTGAACTGCTTTGGGTTTAGTTTCTGTGCACAAGTTTAGTTTTTTGTTGGTGGTTTGGGGACCAACTGAAGGTGTGCTTGACAGCCCAGATTCCCAGCTTTTTCTTTTATGGAGCTTAGTAATTTTACTTATCCTCCCAGGCCCATGCGAGGGTCGTGATTTCCCTGTGGGGGACCCATGTTTATTCCAGGAGGCGGAGAATTGTCTGGAGGTTATTGTGAGAAGTGTTTGTATGCAGGGGTGATAGACTGCGGTATGGGGGGGGGGGACTGGCTGGAGGGGGACGGGGGAGGAAGCGGTATGAATTGGGGTGTGCGTGTGTATTTATTTTTGAAAATGGATGGTTGCAGACTGATGTGGGGGAGAGGTTATAAGTCAGAGAAACCCCCACCCATCTGGTAACACTGCTGTGGGTGTCAGAGCCCCTAGACCCCTGATTGGGCAGTCTGTTAGGCCATACCCCTTACACCCGAAGGAATATCATCACTCTAAGTGGAGGGTCTTGTATGGGATGCATGTGTGGGTATGTTGTGTGATTGGGGGGGGGGAATAGACAAGGGGGGGGACCTGTGCATGGGGGAATATGTCTGTTGGATGAGTGTCTTGTCTGCGTGTTGTTGCCGATGGGTGTGCGAGGGGGCTGCCGATTGCAGGTTTGGGGTGGGGAGCCTAAATGCATTACACCTCAGAGGATGCCTGATAGCACTGGATTATAGGAGGAAGGGGAATGGAGGTGGAGGATTAGGAGGCGGGGTAGCAGGGGAGGGGAGTTCTGACACCAAAGCCTGTAGCTCACACTAATGCGCCTAGCCGAAGTGAGTGCAATGAGGAAGATGACCTTCCATGTCAGAAACTTTAGCGAGGTAGTGGCTAAGGGTTCAAAGAGTGGCTCGAGAAGTTGCCCTAGAATGACATTGAGATCCCAGGCCACCGGAGGTGGTCTAATGGGATGTTTGATGAGCAAGAGACCTCTCATTAAGCGCGCCACAAGCGGCTATGAGGAAAATGGTTGTCCATTCATGAAATGGCGAGAGGCTGCGATGGCACTAAAGTGAACTCTTACACAGTTGATTTTGAGACCCGAAGAGGATAGATGGAGGAAATACTGGAGAAGTGCCTCCACTGGAGCCAAGAAGGGATCAAGGTCCTTCTGAGAAGACCAGATGAAGAATCTACGCCACTTGAAAGCGTAAGAACATTTGGTGGATGGCTTTCTAGAGGCTAAGAGGATCTCCTTTATTTCCTGAATAAAGCTGAGATGCTGCAATACTATGCTTTCAGCAGCCATGCCATGAGGTGGAGAGACTGGATTGTGATGGAGCAGCATCCCCTCCTCTTCAGAGAGGAGATCTGGAGCAGATCCGAGATCTAGGGATTGAGTCCGAGACAGACGTAGTAGGAAAGGAAAACAGTTGATGTGGGGCTACGAGCATCATGAGGCCCCTATCCGCCTGGAGCTTGAAAAGCATCTTGGGGATCAGGGAAATGGGAAGAAAACCATACAGGAACTCTCAACCCCAGTGGAGGTGAAAAGCATCCACCTCCTGGTTACCCGACATGGGAGTCCTAGTGCAGAAGCAGGGAAGTATGGCATTCTGCGGAGTGGCAAACAAGTCTATCTCTGGGTCCCCCAGGTCTGAAAAATGAAGGATAGTGTCTCGTGTGGAGAGACTATTCGTGGGGAAGATGGATCCGACTCAAATCTGTCTGCCAAGGCATTTTGCTCCCCTGGAAGTTATACTGCTTGGAGGTGTATCTGATGAGTAATGGCAAAGGACCAGAGATGGAGAGCCTCTCTGCAGAGGGGCCAAGATCCTGTTCCCCCTGTTTTTTTCAGATAGAACATAGCTACCTGACTGCCCGTTTGGACCAGGACCCTCAGGGAGATTAGATGCATCTGAAAGACCTTGAGGGAATTGAAAATTGCCCGAAGTTCCAGCAGATTTATCTGGAGCTTGGACTCCTTGTCCATCCAGAGGCCCTGAGTGGAGAGGGGCTCTAGATGGCCCCCCCCCCCACCCTGTTTGGAGGCATCCGTTGTCAGGGTACATCGATGTGGAGGCATTTGAAAAGGTGACCCGACGAGGAGATTCTCTGGGGAACATCACCACAGGAGTGGTGTGGCCAGAGGGATAGACAGTGATATTTTGTCAGAGTGAGTCTGAAGCCTGTGTCCACTGGGAAGCCAGAGCTCATTGAGCACTATATGTACTGTTGAGGCCATATGACCTAGAAGCTGTAGCATCTCTCGGGCAGTGAGATGATCTTTGACAGAGGCCTGAGATGCCAGCTGGATGAGATGAGAACAGTGGGGCTGAGGTAGAAGACAAATATCCCTAGAGATCTTAGAAATGCTGCCACAACCGCCATGCACTTTGTGAAGACTTCTGGGGTAGAGGTGAACCCAAATGGCAGGACTCTGTACTGGTAATGTTTTCCTTGAAACATGAAGCATAGATATTTCCTGTGTTCTGGATGAATTAGGATGTGTGTGTACGCTTTCTTGAGATATAGAGAACAGAGCCAGTTCTGACTCTGGAGATAGGATAGGAGGGTCCCCTAGAGAGACCATCTTGAACTTCTCGTGGACAAGAAACTTGTTTAGGTTTCTGAGGTCCAGGATGGGTCTTTAATCCCCTAGTTTTCTTTGGCATGAGAAAATACAGAGAGTAGAAACCCACTCCTTGTTGGAATGTTGGTTCCTCCTCTATGGCACCTCCTGACAGCAGAGAGGTGACCTCTTGTAGCAACAGAGCAGGGAGAAGAGGCTGAGAAGGATATTCCCTCACCATTGTGGAGGGGGGTAGTCTGTAGGCGGAGTCTGTATCCCTCCACCACTATGGTCAGGGTCCAGTGCTCTGTGATTAGATGCCACCTGTGGGAACAGTGACAGTCTGCAGGCAATGTTGGAGGACAGGTGGTCTCCAGAGGCATAGTGACTATGTTCTCTAGGAAAAAGTACAAAAAACCAGACGCAGGTCGAGTCTGCAGAGCTGGCTGGTTTTTAGGAGTTTGTGGCTTCTTTTGCTACTTAGGAGGCTGTTGCCTCTTGAGTAGCCTGGGGTTGATACTTCAAAGCAGAGATGTAAGAAGGGTAAAAATTATTACTGAAGAAAGTTTTCTTTGCAGCTACTTTCTTGTTAGCTGGGTTGGCACTGGTTCTGGAAAGCCCGTTTAGGGTAGTATTCTCAGACTCCAACTGAGACGCCTTGTCTTGCCAATCTTTGACAAAAAAGGTTTTCACCTGTGCAAGGAATATTGCCCAGTTTATCTTGAAACCACTGTTCAAGATCTGACGCTTGAAGCCAAGCAATCCTGCGTGCTCCAATGAAGAATGAGGTGGCCCTACTGGTACACCTCAAAGCAGTCAAAAGTTGCCCTATTGACAAACTGACACATTCTGGGCATGTTTGACCAATGTGAGATAATCAGCTCTCTTATCATCAGGAAGAAGAGGAGCCATAGATTCAAGATCTCTAGTAATCTCCCTAAGGAACATACCTGTATAGAGTATGTATGAACTTATTCTGGCTGAAAGCATGGAGGCCTGAAAACATTGATGCCCGAAAGCATCAAGAGTCCTCACTTCTCTACCAAGAGGGTTTGAAAAATGAGTCTTTGAACTTTTAATATGACGCACTGCAGATTCCACTCCATTGAGTAATGAGGCAACCGAGTCTTTTGGAATCCAGAAGACTCCGGTATTCGATACATGGTATTGAGTCATTGAGTATGGGGAGAGATGGTAAGGGGAGTCTCCCGCATCCGGAGCACGAGGTCTGGAGGATACGATGAATTGGAAGGGTGGCAGCCTCTTTAGGAGCCATAGGGTATTGGAGGATTTCTAATTCCTCAGCCCTAAGTTCTTTTTCAGATATTACTATAATGGAGAGGCCTCTGGCCAGGTCCCGAATAAACTCTTGAAATTACATGCAACATTCCGAAGAGGGAGAAAGATCCTCAGTATACTTTGCATCGCTCGAGTATCGATCAATTCTTCATCGGAAGAATCGGAATCTGACAATTCAAAGTATCAATAAGAGCGATGTCCGTGCTCTGCTATGACCTGGTATTGATCAAAAACTGTATCGGATCGGGGAGGTTGTCTAGAAGAGCCACCGGTACCAGGGATAGACTCAAGGGCAGGCAGTGGTGGTAGCGGTTCAGTGGGTACAAACCCCGATGCAGACATCGGTACTGTGGACGGTGCTGGTGTCGGCAGTACTGTCTGTAAGAGTTTGATCGGAATAGATGCTGCTAGTAAGGCCGCCAAGCTGCACTCGATGGCAAGGATACGTTGATCCATGGAGCCCACCTATGCTTGGGTATCGGTAACCGGACATGCAGGCTACCATCCCAGAGCATGGCACTAGCAGCTCTCCAGAGGTGGAGGCCTCGGGAGCATCCTGGGACCCCTCGATGGCTTTAGAGGAAGGGTCCTCCCGCCAGAGTAGTTTGGCTGACTGATCCACCTCTAGGGCAACACACACAAAAGGCATCTCAATTCTTAGAAAGAGATCTACCTTTGGGGGATCAGTGTGTCTTTAAAGACTTGTGTTTTGATACCTGAGATCCATGAGAGGAAGACGATGCCCTCGATGACATCGATAAAGACACTGCATCAGAGGCAAAGAATGTGCCTAACTTTTCAGTACGATTCTGCAGGCCTCTGTCATCTTCCTACATAAAGGACATTCAGAAGGCTGGTGGCTGGGCCCAAGGCATTTGAGACACCAGTCATGGGTGTCAGTAGCCAAGATGGTACCACTACACTTAGGACATTTCTTAAAACCACTAGCTAGTTTTTTCCATTATGCTGAAGCAAATGGTAGGCTTAAGGCCTAAAATGGCATTGATGCTTTCAAGAACATCCTAATTTACTTTTGAGAAAAAAAGGAAAAGAAATAAAATTAAGAAATTTTCAGCGGTTACAGGATTTGCTTCCTGCTGGCTCCATGGAGAAGAACTGAGGAAGGAGTGTTGGGAAGGCAGCGACGCAGGCACAGTGGGACGCTCCCAAAAGCTTTCCTATTGGACGCTGGAGAATGTTCCCACACGAGCTCTGTCAGTACCGACATCACCCATATGTGAAGACTACATTCCTGCTTGTTCCTGGAGATGCTTCCCGTTCCTTCATTTTGGGAATGGCAGAATTCTTTTCACCAACTGATGTTGATGGAGCACTTGGCAGCCAAGGGCAATGCTAAGTGGCAGGAAAGTTTCTTGGCGCTTTGGGGAGTGTTGCTGATAACTAAGGGGAGCCAGTAAGAGAGGGAATAGTCTCTTGGGAAGGTTGGGGCCCTGTTGGTTTCAGGTAAGTGATCACGGTGGTGTATTAGCTTGAGTGAATAAATGCGTCTGCAGAGTGAGCATGATTGAATAGGGGAGGATATTAGGGAAGTGGGGGAGGGTGCACTAATGTAGGAGGGCAGTTTTGTTGTACGTGTAAACTATTTGTTTAGCCTTGAGAGTTACCACAGCGCCTTGAGGGTTCTTTTTGGATTGCATCATAATGTCAAGATAACTTATAGAAAATGGGATGGGGGAGGGGTTGGGAATATGGGGTTGGTTCCTAATGGGGGGAAAACACCATTGTGACTGTGTTTATTGCCCCTAGTGTAATACCCTTGTGGACATGCGGCATGTATTTGCTGTTGATGTCCAAAAAAACTTATTTGGGGGGGGGGGGTATTTTCTTGGCAAAAAATTGAAACCACAGAAGGGGCTCTCACAAAAAACAAACAATATTTTATTAACTATGTGTTGGTGTTCTAATGAACCTTTTCCATACCATTCCTTCCCTTTAAAAAAAAAAAAAAAGAGAAGAGGAGGAAAAAATAATCTAAAGAAAGGAAACAAGTGTCCTCTGAGACAGCTTTAAAGCAAAATACTCCAAAAGTCCACAGGGAAACAAAGCTAACAATTCATCTGTAATAAACTAGACTACTATCTTTTTAAATAATTAACAATGCTCATTACCAACTGAAAAATGCAAGGGCATTTAGAATAATCAATAGCTTTAGAATGCTGCATCAAGAAGGGGGAAATGGTGGTTAAACTATTAGCATTAACTTCCAGGATCTTCTATTTTCTTGAGCAGGTCGGATACTATGCAGAGAATGAAAAAATGAATAACTTTCTTAGAACGGCATCTAAAAAGGTAGACCATAGTATAATGCAGCGTTTTTCAACCACTGTGCCGCGGCACACTAGTGTGCCGTGAGATATTGCCTGGTGTGCCGTGGGAAAAATTCCAATTTCATCCGTAACATGTGGCCTCGGCTCACAAATTAGGGTTGCCAACCGGCCGGTTTTCAGCCGGCCTGGCCGGTTTTTCCATGGCCAGGCCGGCTGCCAGCACAGTTGTAAAACCGGCTTTTGTGCCGAAGTCCACGGCGCGAACGCGATCGCGATTCCCTATAGCAGTGCAGCCACTGGTTCTGCTTTGTACAGAGCAGCGGCTGCACTACACTTACATTGAAAAGTAAAGAGAAACTGTGTCAGGAGCCCTCCGATCATGCAGAGCCCGAGGAAGTGATGTCATGGGGGCGGGCTCCTCACAGGCTGTCTTTCCTTTTCAAATTAACTTTAGCTGCAATAAAGTTAATTTGAAAAGGAAAGACAGCCTGTGAGGAGCCCGCCCCCATGACATCACTTCCTCGGGCTCTGCGATGACCGGAGGGCTCCTGACACAGTTTCTCTTTACTTTTCAATGTAAGTGTAGTGCAGTCGCTGCTCTGTACAAGTACCATCAATTAAAGAAGATTGCTAATTATTACCGTGGGTGAATGGACATGACATCACTATTTAAATCAAAGGTGTAAGGGTAACCCGCATGCGCGGCGTTTTGTGGCAGTTTGATGAATGAACTTTCAGATGAAAGGAAGAGAAGTTTTGAGAGGCCACATACAATGAACTTTCGCGCTTCATTCTGAGGTAGAAATATTTTGAAGTGTTACCGTAGGAAGTCTGTTTTTTCCTCATAGAGTAAGAACATTAACAACTGTAGACTGATTGCTGTAAAATACACTATCTTCTTGCTATATTGTAGATCGTGCTTTGAAGTAAGCTATCCCCCCTGAAGAAGTGATACGAAACGCAGTTTTGCGGTACCCTTTTGGTAGCGTCGGGGCGATCAAATGACTTCAAGATTTCAAAGATAAGCACAATCTTTATGTTTATGTTTTAAGCAACTGGAGAAAAACAAAAGCTAAACATGACAACAGAAAGCATTGAATAGGAAGTGTTGGAAAATGCTGCTATTCTGGTTTAATACCAGGGTAAGTGCACTAAGGGTCGTTGATGCGTGAAGACATGCTGTTTTTTTGCGACTAGCAAATAAACGCTGCCAATGTTAGTCTGAGACCCGCACTTTATCCTTTCTGTAGTAATTGAGAAAGAAATAAGAAAAAAAGAAAAACAAATAAAAAATTATATATTTTTTTGTGATAAAGTATGATGAAATAAGTTATGAAGAATTAAATGCATATATTCAGTAAGATTTATTCCAGCATATAATCAACGGAAAAGTAATAGAGATCCTATTTAGTTAAACTTTCTGATCACATTTGAGGGTATCATTTATAAATAGGAGATATAGGAAAGCCAATCTGGGTCGTATCAATCGGCCCCGAAGGTACCGAGGACACCAGATGACGATCCCTAGTGAAGAGTGGAACACTCGACACCGGTGCCGGTGCCGGGTTATCGGTACCGCTCGAAGCAGATACCACCCCCGAGCACAGCTCAGGTATGTTCTGTGAGGGGTGAGCCCCAGGAACAACCTGAATCCCCGTAAATGCTTTGGAGCCCGAAGACTCCCGCCGGGGTTTTATTGCCAATGGGGTCTTGAGGGCAAGGCCGGAGGCGTCATCATGCTGAGCATGAGACTTACCCCTTCAAGAATTGGCTAGTCTTAACAGACTGTTTGTGGGTTACCTGATCCTGGAGAGAAGAATAAACCGGTGTCCTCACCTCAGGAGGAAAAACGGCATCGAGGGAAACTCGAAAAAGGGAAGGTCTTCTCCCAATAATACAGCCTGACGGATCAGGGAAAAAAGGGTCAGGACCCAAACAGGTTAGACACCAAGCATTGGAGTCTAAAAAGAAAACTATGTTTCCACAGTGAAGGCACTTCTTAGGGGAAGAAGGCTCCATGTTGGAGAGGCCTGGTAGGCCCAAAATATTAAGACAAAAACTGAGGAGAAAAAATTTCTCTAAGTTTAGAAAAGAAAAGAATAAAGCACTGGCGGTACCGGTATCGGCGGGAAAGACAGCCGCGACCACAAGAAAACAAGAAATAAGAATTTTAAAGAAAAAAAGTTTCTGCGGTGACAGGAGGACGTCCTGTCGGCTCCGCGGAAAAACGAAAACCGAGGAGAGGCAGTGGGAAAGGCGGGAAGTCAGCGCGCAGGCGCGAGGGATGCTCCCAAAAGCTTTCTGATTGGATGCTGGGGAGCATTCCCGTGCAGGCTCCGTCGGTACCGACGTACCCATATGTGAAGACTCATTCCTGCTTGTTCCTGGAGATAGGAAAGATAGAGAGATACAACTCCTAGGGGATGTGGGTGGGTTTTGTGAAGAATTATTCCCTGCTGTTCCCAGAGATCACCTGTTACAGGTAAGTAACTATGCTATCTCCAGGAACAAGCAGGAATCAGTCTTCACATATGGGGACTCCCCAGCTAGAGATGCCTGGGAGATCACCCAGATAGTGAGTCCCTGGGAAGGGCTCTACCTCTACCCATGAATCTCAGGCATCCAGTCAGGGATGGAGGGTAGGAGTTGATTAGGTTTGGAACAGGTGTTTGAGAACAGCCTGACCAAATAAGGCATCCTGGCGGGAGTCCTTGTCCAAGCAGTAATGGGCTGTGAAGGTATGAAACCGATGCCCAGGTGGCCGCTCGACAGATTTGGTCGATGGACACAGAGTTTAGATGAGCCATAGAGGTTGCCATGGCCCTCATATTGTGAGCTGTGACATGGCCCTCCAGAGAAAGGTTCTTACTCTGGTAGGTGAAGGAAATACACTGAGCAATCCAATTGGACAGAGTTCTCTTAGAGACTGGAAGTCCTAAATGAGAAGGATCAAAAGCAACAAAAAGTTGAGAGGACTTTCTATGTTGCTGTGTCCTGTGTAAGTAGAAAGCAAGTGCTCTTTTACAATCCAGGGTATGAAGATTCCTCTCTGCACTTGATGCATGAGGTCCTGGAAAAAAGACAGGTAAAAACACCTCCTGGTTCAGATGAAAAGGTGAGACCACTTTAGGCATAAAGTGTGGATTAGTTCTGAGGACTACCTTGTCATGATGGAACCTTGTATGAGGAGGATTAGCCACTAAAGTCTGCAGCTCACTGATACGGCGAGCTGAGGTGACTGCAATGAGAAAAATAACTTTCCAGGAAAGGAATTTTAAGGAGGTAGTGGCTAAGGGTTCAAAGGGTGGCTTCATAAGCTGGCCAAGAACCAGATTCAAGTCCCATGCCACTGGGGGTGGTCTAATGGGAGGTTTAGTCAAAAGAAGGCCTCTCATGAATCTTGCTATAAGAGGATGAGAGGAAATAGGTTGTCCATTGAGAGGCTTAAGGGATGCTGCAATAGCACTCAAATGGACTCTGATTGAATTTGTTTTAAGACCTGCATGGGATAAATGCAGTAAATAGTCTATAAAGAATTCAAAGGTATTGCAAGAGGGTTGAGACCCTTCTCTGCACACCAAATGGAAGACCTTTTCCATTTAAAAGCATATGAACGTCTTGTGGAAGGCTTTCTGGAAGCATGAAGGATATCCTTCACTTGCTGAGAAAGCTGTAAATCTTGAAGGTCTAGGCCTTCAGCAACCAGGCCCTGAGATGAAGAGACTGAGGATTTGGGTGCCACAAGGTTCCCTACTCCTGGGAGAGGAGATCTGGAGCAGACCCCACGTCTCGGGAGGGAGCTTGAGAGAGATGCAGAAGTAGAGGGTACCACACTTGGCGTGGCCAAAGTGGTGCTATGAGGATCATGGTGCCCTTGTCTCTCTGAAGCTTGAACAGAGTTTTGGGAATTAGGGGAAGAGGTGGAAATGCATAGAGGAAGTCTTGCCCCCAATGAAGGAGGAAGGCATCCCTGGCCTGAACTCCCTGACATGGAATCCTGGAACAGAATCGGGGAAGTTTGGCATTCCATGGACTTGCAAACAGGTCTATATCTGGGGTACCCCAAATCCGAAAAATTCTGGCTATCTGGTCCTCATGGAGGGACCATTCGTGCGGAAGCAGAACTCGACTGAGTCTGTCTGCCCAAGAGTTATGAACCCCTGGAAGATATACTGCCATGAGATGGATTTGATGCTCTCTGGCGAAGGCCCACAATCTCAGAGCTTTGTTGCAAAGCGACAGAGAGCCAGTCCCTCCCTGCTTGTTCACGTAGAACATGGCTACCTGGTTGTCCATGTGGATGAGGACTGTCTTGTAGCTGAGCAGGGTGTGGAAGACTCAGAGCCAGAAAGATTGCTCTGAGCTCTAAGAGGTTGATATGAAGAGATGTCTCCTGTGGAGACCAGATGCCCTGGGTTGAGAGATCTTGTAGATGAGCCCCCCAACCCCTTGGAGAGGGATCTGTTGTAAGGGTGGCTTGGGTAACACCTGTTGAAAGGGGGACCCCAGCAACAGATTCTGAGTGGACTTCCACCAGTGGAGGGACCAAAAAAAAGGCGACTGGAGGTTGCTATTTTGTCTGACAGGCAACCTGATGCCTGGGTCCATTGGGAGGATAGGGTCCACTGAGCTGCTCTCATGTGAAGGCGAGCATAGGGAACCACATGCACTGTGGATGCCACGTGGCCTAAGAGTTGCAACATCTCTCGAGCAGTTAAATGGGATTTTAACTGAATCTGGGAGGCTAACTGCACCAAGCGTAGGCAACGGGCCTGGGGAAGATAGGCCCTTGCAGTTGTGGTATCCAGTAAGGCCCCTATGAACTCTAGAGACTGAGTAGGGGTGAGATGGGATTTTGGAATGTTGATTACCAGTCCCAGATACTGAAGAACACGCCTTGTGCAGGCCAGGGAAGTCTGGTCCTCTGACTGGGATGGAGCTCGGATGAGCCAGTCGTCCAGATATGGGAATACGAATATTCCTAGAGTGCGCAGGAATGCAGCTACTACTGCCATGCATTTTGTGAACACTCTTGGAGCAGAGGCCAGACCGAAAGGAAGCACTTTGTATTGGTAGTGCTTTCCTTGATAAAGGAATTGAAGGAATCTTCTGTGTGTTGGATGGATGAGAACATGGGTGTACGCATCCTTGAGATCTAGAGAACAAAGCCAGTCCTGACTCTGGAGGTATGGAAGGAGAGTTCCGAGAGAAGTCATCTTGAATTTCTCCTTGCATAGAAACTTGTTCAATTCTCTGAGATCTAATATGGGTCTGTAGCCCCCTGTTTTCTTTGGAATGAGAAAATAGGGGGAGTAGAACCCTGAGCCCTGTTGAAGAAGGGGTACTTCTTCTATTGCCCCTTGGGCAAGAAGGGTAGCAATCTCTTCACCTAGAAGGTTGAAGAGAGATGTTGGAGAATTGAAACTGTTTCACCATGGTGTGAGGAGGAAGGTTTAAGAAATGAAGTTTGTACCCCTTCACTTATGATGGAGAGGGTCCACTGCTCTGCTGTGATGTGTTCCCATCTGGGAGCAAAGTGAGCTAACCTTCCTGGGATGGTGAGAGGCTCCTGGATGTTCTAGAGCCAGAAAGGCTAAGTTCTATAGTAGAAAGTCAAAGGCCCCGAGGAGGCTGAGGCTGTTGGGCCGTAGCAGTCCTCGCAGCCTGGGTTTTGGCCTGTTTTGGTTGTTGCTGTCTCTTTGTAGCAAAACGACCTTGAGAAGAGGCCTGACCATAAGAAGAAAATTTCCCTTTCTTTGGGAAAGATCCCTTTTTGAACAACCTCTTTTTTAAAAGGAGCAGTAGTAGACTTTGAAAGTCTATCTAAAGCAGAGTTTTCAGCATCCATTTGGTTGGCCTTTGCTTGCCAATCTTTGCCAAACAGGTTTTCGCCTGTACAGGGAAGGTTACCTAGACCATCCTGTACCCCAGATTCCAAATCAGAGGCTTGCAACCAAGCAACTCTGCGTGCACCTATGGCAATAGCTGAGGCTCTACTGGCCCCCTCAAAAGAGTCAAAGGCTGCACGGTTGGAAAACTTGGATACATCCTGTGCATGTTTAAGCCAGGTGATGTATTCTCTCTTATCTTCTGACATAAAAGGAGATAAGGTTTGCAGATGATCTGTAACTTCTTTTAGAAACATCCCCATATAAAGACTTTAGGAATTGATTCTGCTACAAGCATACTGGCCTGGAAGATTTTTCCTGCCAAAGGCATCTAGAGTTCTGCATTCTCTTCCTGGAGGAGCAGAGGATTGCCTTTTTGTACTCTTGATCTTTTTCATAGCAGACTCTACCACAATAGAGTGGTGAGGAGGCTGAGTCTTATGAACCCAGGACAAGGAGGAACATGATACATGGTGTCCAACCTTCTGGAATGCGGGGAGGTGGAAAGAGGAGTCTCCCATCTGCCCAGCATGTGATCATAAAGAATCTCATGTATTGGCAGGTGGCTGCCTCTTTAGGAGCCTTAGGATACCTGTAGGATATCCAATTTTTTGGCTCTAGGTTCAGTCTCAGAGGTCACTGAGATGGACAGGCCTTTGGCCACCTCCCTAATGACAGTCCTGAAAAGACAAGTCTTCAGAGGAGACATTCTTTTTTTGGAGAAGAGGGTTCCTGAGGAAGGATGCCCGATGCTTCAATTGAGGCCTCTGAAGAATCAGAGTCTTCAGAGGTAATCGAAGTATCGACTATCTGATGCCTTCGCATGAGCCCGATAACGCGTTACCGGAGGTTATCGACATCGGGAGGAAAATCGGCTAAACCCCTCCCCCCCCCTACCCTCGGACGGGTCGATACTGGATGGGCACTCACTGGATAGCGTACGCGCTGCGGTCCGATGCTGATGTCGATGCAAGCGGTTTTCCTGTTATCGGGCCCGTATCGGTCCGGTACCGGAATCACCTGGGTACAGGTCCCGACAACGGGGTTTTGTTGCGGTACCTGTATGAGCGTCGCAGCTTGAATGATTGAATGCCGTGATGGCACCGCTGTGCATGGCATAAGGAACTATTCTGATCACCATTGGACGCCAACAATGTTGGATGTCGGTAACACCTGGTAGAACGAACTGCCGGTACCCCACCAGAAACATTTGTAAAACAGGTCGATCGCGGTCGAGGCCGAGCCATCGATGGTCCAAACCTGTGACCCCATAGGCAGATGTTTTTGGAAGCCGGAGCCTCCCGCCGGGGTAATTTTGTTGTTAGCAGGCCTCCTGTGGTACTCCTAGAGAAGTAAGCCCGTGGGGCATCTCGATACTTACGGCGATTTAACTCTTTGATGACCAGCCAGATTTTAAAGTTTGGGTTACCTGAGATCCCATGGGATTGAAGAAGCAGCCCCTGGAAAGACGTCGATTACAGAATCTGCATCAGATGGAAACAGGGTCCTGAGCTTAGCTGCTCGATTCTTGTCACCCTCTTTTAGACATCATGAATGGAACAGGACTCCACATGCCGCAATGGAGTGGTTCAGGACCTAAACATTTTTAGACAATCCAGTCCATGGGTGTCAGTG